>CM066033.1:907472755-908073823 GCA_033557465.1 Ichthyophis bannanicus
ATTTTATTTATTTAACTATTTCTTTTATACCGCCCCTTCCAGAGATCAAGGGCGGTTTACATATAACAGATTAACAGTCTTGTACACAATTTGTATACATTTTACATAGAACAGTAGAAATCAACTATTTACATTGAACAGTAAGTATAAACTTTGTAGGTATTGTAACAAAAAACAAGCAAACATATACATAAGTTTACATATACAGTATGTGCATTCTGGTATATCTTGTGTGACATAGTGGGTCCTTCTAGCCCGTTTAATGAAGCTAAAAAGCCAGGAACAAAAGTAGAGCTGAGCTGTAAACAGAAGCACATGGCTCCTGGTTACCGTGGGAACCAGGCACAGAGGCAAGAGAAACGCCGGTGCTATCATTCAAGGGGTGAATCACAAGGTAATGCAGGACACCTGTTAGGGGGTGGAGTTGAGCATGGCCCCAGAATTCACCCTATTAAGGAAACTTCAGTGGAGCTTATGGAGTTAGGCAGAGAAGGAGGTAATGAAGAGTTGGCTGAAGAAGCAGGAAGTGAGGCATATGAGCTGGAGAGAGAAGCTATTGAGAGCTATACTGAAGACAGCTATGCCCAGAGTAAGCCAGAGTCTCTATGGAAAGGAGAGACAGATTCCTTCTTGAGGAGAAAGAAAGAAACCCCGAGAACAGGATACAACAAGGGCAAAGGAGATTGTCTGCAATATCCTGGGGAGCACGGGAGAGACAGAAAGCCTAGGAGGCAAGTGAAATGCTATGAGCAGGGCTTAGGTTGGGAACCTACAGCTATTCAAAAGCACCAGAGAAAACCTCCACCAGTAAGGCTGAAAGGTAAGCCAAAAGGCTTGAATATACTTAATTACAGTGACTGTTTGTACCCAGAAGGTTGGTGCTGGGAAAGGAATACTGAGCCTAATAATCTGTGTGAAAGCCAGTATTTGACCCAGGCATATCGAGTAAAGCCTGGAGTAATAGGAAAGGGCGTGGCACCAGCAGTGCCGGTTCAAACATTTCCTTATGACCAGGAGGAATCGATGGACTGTGAACCAGAGTGTATTGATACTGGAGAAGATATAGATATAATGGACTGTACATTATCTCTGGCCAATGGAATAATTTCATTGCGTTGAAAGCCTGTTTGAAAAGGGAGTACAGCACAGATAGCACGTGGAAACAGAGAGCTGTGAGGAAACAGCGTGGTTTTGTTTGAATGTTTGTTTTCACCTTGGTTAATGCTGAAGAAAGCCTTTTTCTGTTAAGGAACTTTTGTTTGTCCAAATACCAGTAAATACTTGGATTGTGTTTTCTGTTCATGGTAAAATCCACCCCGGGAGGGGAAATAAAATCCTTTGGTTGCTTAACCACTTCTTTCACAACTGCTCCTTATTGATTGGGTGAAAAGACTACATTTCCCAAGGGGCCTTGCTCCAGGATCTGTAAAACAGCTATTTCAATAGGGAAAAACCCACTCCCTTAACCTCTACTCGGGGGTTTAAGGAGAGCTGGTGACACTTGTAAACAACAGGGTCAGTTTTCAAAGGCACTTATCCCGTTACCAGCACCTGCTAGTGCTTATCAGAGCTATATTCAACCGCATTACATGGAGAGAGCCACTGAATATTCTTTTTGATGGCCATGGCACTATCCAGATAGTGCAGGGGAAGTCCAAGGACCTACTAGCTATCCATATAACAGCAATACTCATTACTACCACAGGTTATGGATGGCCTATTCAGATAGCTTAGGACTGAAAAAAAAATCTGTTCTAAATAGCGCTGAAAAATATATGGATGGTGCTAGGCGCTGACCCCAAAGACAGAATATTCAGCGCCAGCCAGTGTTTGTGTTAGCCTAAATATTAAGGATGCATATTTATCAGGGTATATCATGTTGCTATGATATTATGCGTCTGTATACATTAGATAACTGTAATGCTTTACAGTATATGTGCGTCTGCCTTGTTCCTATATTGAACCATTATAATACTGGTGCTGAATATCTGGTTTTCATTTAACTTTGGTGGCTGATTTTTTAAAAAAATGGTGACCACCGAGATTTAATATTGACCCATGAGTGTGTAAATTACAACTTCATCCACACAGAGCCAAAATCTGTTCCCCAACACACATATATTAATGTAGAGTAAAAGTATAAATGCTCTTGTACTTTTACTTGGGGATAATTTTATAAGAGGCATCTTACACATATATACTGCAATACACACATAGAATTACATTCTAACCAGCCGGATACAATGCATATAATTATGAGCTGGATTAGGGGTAGCTTGAAAATGATTCTAAAAATTCTGGGGCCAATATACAACGGCGGCAGCCAGCACAAGCAAAAGGCTTGCCATTGCCGTTTTAAATTAGAGCTGGATATTCAATGTCAAGAGTCTTATCTAGTCATGGCCATTGAACATCCAGTCTGCTTGGATAGCATTTTAGTGGTGATATTCAACCATTGCCTGGTTAGCTAAATTCGCTAAAGTTTATTTATTTAGCTAGGCTTATATACCACTTTTCACCACGTCAAAGCGGTTTACATTGAACAAAACATCAAGTACATAGAGCAAGAGAGATTTTAGTTAACAAATAACAGAGTTACCTGAACAAATAATTTACTGGTTTCGTGGAGGCCTATTCAGAAATGGGGCATACAGAGGTAGACCCGATTCTGATACTGCAGGGGCTAGATGTGCCCATGGAATCAGAATAGGGTCTATGGCCTGGACGTGCAGGCCAGGCCCCGATTCTGATCGGCCTGCATGCCCAGCCACATACCCGGTTACCTCAGCCAGGCTCCTGAATGCAGCCACAGTGCCATGGTGTCCTGTCACCATGGCTCCATTCAGGAGCTGCGATCCCCGACCACTGACCAAGCTCTTTTTTCCCCACAGCCTGACCACTAATCTGGTCTTCCAAGGCCTGGGTCAGGCTGCAGGGAACCCCCTGCGCCACCTCACCTGCATCCCTGGGTCTCATGTCACGATCCCCCTCCATTCAGGGGGACTTATTCCACCTTTGAGGTGGAATAAGTCCCTCATCTAAATTCGAGGCCCTGGACGTCCAGGGCCGACCTCTGAATCAGCCCTGTATGTCTGGGGTCACAGCCCACCCATGTCCCGCCCTCGCTCTGCCTCCAGAACACCCCCTTCCTTCCCCATCTAGGCCCCCTACCCATACAAACCCACTGTTCATATGGAGAGGCTATAGCCGTGGCCGGCAGGGGATGACTAGTAGGGATGGATGTCCCAAATGGATGTCCATCCCTGCTATTCGTGGGACAGAATGATCCCCATAGTGTCTAAAGGCCAATTATTTGCAACAAAGAACTATATATAATAATGAACTATATACAATTGGACAGCATTGCACAATGGTATATATTTTGTTATTTACAAGTGTAGGTTCAGTCTTGTGGATGTCTATTTTTTGGTGTCATGTAGTGTAGCAGCAGAGCGCAGACAAACCAATAATACCAGGAGTCTGTTCAGAAGGTCCAAATCATTTATTTGTGCACAAGTCTCAAGCAAAGTCAATTTCAAAATGGCTGAGCAAAGTTTTCTGGCAATACAACAACTTTTATATTCTATAGGTATAGAAAAACATTTCATTGGTCCCGGTACTCTCCCGTACCCCTTCTATTGGTCCCGGTACTGATATGATTATCCAATTATGTTCTTTCAGTGGGCTCAGCACCTGCTTACCCCCTTTCTAGTCCCAATTACAATGGCCTTTTCACCAACTTGTTACTTTCATACTTTCAAGGCCATTGAGCCAGTTCGTACGTGTAGGGAGCAGGGCTCTGTAACTCATCTGTCAGCAGTCTTAATTAAATCCTTCACAACTGTATCCTCTTATCAGTGACTTTTAAACATATTTTTCTGTATTTTTCCATCGTTCAGTTCTGCTTGTCTAAGCTAATCCAATACTTTTACTAAGTTCCAGCTCTACAGGAGCATATTGGGGGATGTGCAATTCCCATAGGCCTCTTTACTAGCTTCATTTACAGGTCAAGCTAGCTAGGCTTGCTTATATCAGACAAGGTGGATCACAGGCCTTCACCTGCCACAGTAGGATGGTTGGATAGGTAGTGGGTTCAAAGTGGTCTGAGAATAATTGGTTTTTAAGTGTTTGCAGAAGGAGGAGAGGTTGGTGATATTTCTTATTGTATCTGGCAGAGAGTTCCATAGGGATGGTATGTATATTTCGAATGCATCTTCTTGGTCTATTTGTACCGTGTTTCTGGAGGAGGGTTTGGAGGTGAGTGGCGGTGTGTGAGTGTAATGCTTTGTGTGTTAGCAGTAGGGATTTGAACTTAATTCTGCTGGGGAGGGACAGCCAGTGAAGTTGTTTTACGATAGGAGTAATGTGATCATATTTAGCGACTCCCTGGATTATATGTGCAGCAGCGTGAAGTGCAAATTGAAGTAGGAGGAGGGTGGTTTGTGGTAAGCCTTGGTAGATAATGTTGCAATGGTCAACATATGGGAGAGTGAGGGCTTGAAGTGCTGAGCGGACGTTTTCTGGTTCTAGTAGGGAGCGGAGTCATTGTAGGGTCTTTGTCTTGAAGTAGATTGTTTTGGCTGTTATTGTTACATGAGATTTGAGTAATAGTTGTTAGTCAAGTGTTATTCCAAGGTATTTCAGCTCTGGTCTTTATTTGGGCGTTGTTCAATGTTATTATAGTTGGAGGGGTGAATGAGGAATCCCTTGTAATGAACCACGCTTCTGTTTTTTTGTAGTTTATTGAAAGTTAGGCCAACCTTTTGTGTCCCTAACTTTAGCTGGTTTGCATTAACTGATCAGTGGTTGAATATCGCCGCTGACTAGTTAATCTGAGTGCTGCCTCTGGAACGCCCCAACGCTACGTAGTTAACATTGGGAAATACAGTGGCATTAGGGGGGATATTCAGTGGCACAAAATATCTATCTGCTGCTGAATATACTGTTCACTGCGATTAATGTGGTTAGCACATCTGCTAACCATGTTAATGATTTTGAATATGCCCCTGTATCCATTAGTGGTGAATCAGCCTCTAAATGGATGCTATCCATTTAATTTAGGCTTGCTGAATAGGACTAAACTAAAGGGATAGTGCTGGCAGGTTACTGTACTATACATATATTCAGTGCCTCTACCTATATAGATAGCTGTGCTGAATATATGTATTAATTTAAGTGCTGGTGCAGGCTGAGTGTTGATCCATATAAAGTGGCATTTTATAAAGGATGCCCAAGTCCAATTGGGGGTTTCCAGGGCAGAACATGCTGAAAAATGCCAGGGATGTCTGTTTCTGCCCAATTTTAGTAACATAGACATCCCTGACATGAATGTCCTCACCTGCAGCCACATAGATGTCTCCCTTAGGAAAGCATGGGGTGGGGACATCCATCACATGCATGCTAACATAAGGGGATAAGAACATAAGAACATAAAAAATGCCATACTGGGTCAGACCAAGGTCCATCAAGCCCAGTATCCTATTTCCAATAGTGGCCAATCTAGGTCACAAGTACCTAGCAGTTTCCCCAAAAGACACAGGTTCCACAATGCTTGTATTGGGGCAAGCAATGGATTTCCCAGGTCCCCTTTAATGGTTTATAGACCTTTCCTCTAGGAACTTGTCCAAACCTTTTTTAAACCCGGCTGCACTAACAGCTTTTACTACATCCTCCAGTAACGAATTCCAGAGTTTGATTACATGTTGAGTGAAAAAATATTTTCTATTAGTCTTAAATAGGTTACACTGCAGCTTCATTGCATTTATTTATTTATTTACATTCTCGTATATACTGTGCTATTCTGCATCAGTGTGGTTTACACTAAACAAACTGAAATTACATTGAACAGGGCATTAGAAACTTGGAGATAACTATTTTACAGGGAACAGCTGCACTGGCTACCGATCCACGGGAGAATCACCTTCAAATCCCTTTTACTAGCATTCAAGGCAATCAAAGGTACTTCATCCCTCTCACTCACGCATCTAATCCACATGGTCCCCCCCAACAGATCAAGAAGAACATCAGCTGTAAACCTGCTAGCTATACCAAAGGCTGCGACAAAGTCCAACATGAACACCACAAACAGAGCATTCAGTTTTTATGTCCCCAAATGCTGGAACACTCTACCCCCCGACATTAGGGCCATTACCAATCTATATCAGTTCAGGAAGGCTCTCAAAACCTACCTGTTCTGCCAATACTTCCCAGACAGCAACTGAACTAGATATCCCTTCCAAGAAATGACCCAGTCTAGAAATGCCCTCACAACTTATTTCTACAGTGTAGATAGCTTATGTATATAGTTAACCCAGTTATCCATGTTTGTACTCCTGTTCAATGTAAACCTGACAGTTTTTCGTTATGGTCGTTTTGTTATGATGTAAACCGCGCTGATTCTAAATAGCGCGGTATATAAGAAACTGTAATAAAATAAATAAATAAATAAAATAAACATGGGCTATGGAGGGTTAAGTGGCTTGCTCAAGACCACAAGGAGCACCTGTGGGACTAGAAACCCCAGTCCTTCTGGCCCAAGGTTGCTGTTCTCTAGTGGGATTTGAACCCCTGAACCTCTGGCCTGAAGTACCTTGCCCCAACCACTAGGCCACTCCTCCACTAGTCCCCTAGTCTTTGCATGTCCCCTAGTCTTTCTATATTTTGATGGCATAAACATCGATCTACGTTTACCCGTTCCACTCCATTCATTAATTTATAGACTTCTATCATATCTCCCCTCAGTCGTCTCTTTTCCAGGTTAAAGAGCCCTAACCTTTTTAGCCTTTCTTCATAGGGGTCTCCTTCTATCCTCTTTACCATTTTCGTGGCTCTTTTCTGTATCTTTTCTAACGCTATATTCTTTTTAAGATAAAGCGACCAGAATTGCACACAATATTCAAGATGCAGTCGCACCATGGAACAATACAGAGGCATTATAATATCTTTTGTTTTATTCTCCATTCCTTTCCTTATGATTCCTAGCATTCTATTTGCTTTCTTGGCTGCCGCTGCACATGGGCGGAGGGTTTCAACATGTTATCCATGATGAAGTCTAAGGGGTATGTTTACTAAACCGCGCTACTATAATTATTATTTTTAACGCTCCGTCCCCATACAAGGTGAATGATCCCACAGTGAAATTGTGCAGAGCAGGGTTTATGACTCCTTTGGCCAGGTTTCCTATCTCCAGGGACTGCACTGTCTCTGTGGCCACAGTGTGGTGCAGTGAACACAGACAGTATGTTCAGGAGCCAAAAATCACCAGTTCAAGTCCCAGCTGGGGCTCCTACAAACCCAATCCCCATATTCTATCCACCACTAAACCATGATAGTAAAGACCAACCTTTTTTGCAGATAACATAAGCATGGTCCAAACACCTCTATTTTACCCTACAGAGCACAGACACCAGAAACATGCGCATTACCTAGACCACAGTCCCCTCAATGCAGCCCTGGAGGGCTACATATCATTTAGCTGTGATGCTGTCAGCAATATAAGGCCATTTCAGCATGGTGGCGGAGGGGTACCGTTGGTGGAGGGGGCAGTGGCTGCTGCCCACAGCAGACAGTGGCCTAGCCCCCTTCACGTGGGTGCAGTGCCCTCCAACAGACAGGCCCTGTCTGACAAACAGCCATGGACTCCCCAGGGAATGCACTGTTTTTGTGCTAAGACAGTGGTGCAGCAGACACAGCCAGTGCCTTTAGAACCAGAAGGTCACAGGTTCAAATCCCAGCTGGGGCTCCTGCTAACCCAGCCCCCTTATTTTACCCATGAAGAAAACATGGTAGTAAAGACTGAACCATTATTGCTGAGACCATAAGCATGGGTCAAAAACCTCTATTTTACCCTACACAGCACAAACACCATAGAAATGTGCATTACCTACGGCAGAATCCCCCAAATGCAGTCCTGGCGGGTCAAACACAATTCAGTTTCCATGCTGCCTCTAATAAAGATGCCTGTGCTGCATATCTATGCACCACCCCCATGGTATGCAGATGTATCCCATGCATATTCATGAGGGACAGCATGAAAACCCGAACAGTGTTTGGAACACCAGGACTGGAGTTGGGAACCTCTGCCGTAAAGCAGCAGCCAACAGGGCCAGACACACCCACACCCACACCCACAGGCCCCATTGGCTAATGCCTCCTGGAGAGGCAGGACATTGGGCCCTGCGTGCATCTCCCAATACTAGCACTTGCATACCTTAGCAATGCCACCCTACACCTGGGTATACGGTGCACACCTATCAAACGTTTCCTATGATTACTGGCAGATAGCAAGTCCTACGTTAAGCACAGTTTGCTCATTGAGCTCCATCATAACAATCTTTCTGATGTCTGCGGTGTGTGCTTCAGGTCTGGTCTTTGACAGTGTTTACCACCCTGGGGACTGACCCCCAACAGTATTGCGTAGCATATCCATGCCTGTACTGTGCCCAGGACTGGTGTGGTGGACAGGGCTGCTAAACTTCTCTATAGTAGCACAATGCTGGCATAGGTGTGGGAGTGTGTGTCTGTCTATACAGTGTGTGGTGGCTGCAAACACCTTCCACAGCCCACACTGCCAGCACTGTTGCCAGTATTGGCCTGCCAATGTGCATAATGAGGAACAAGGTACCATGGGTATAGCCCGGACAGGGTGACCTGTCCAGGATGCATCTGCACAGGGCATAGGGCACTGGCTGGGACATTGTAGTGCCCAGCCACCACCTACACAGACAGGGTGACCTCAGTATATCCTGCTGGGGGATCACTCTCACCCTGACTGTGCAGTGATGATAGCATGGCTAGGCACCCCCATAGTGCTATATAGCATTTCTCTCATGTGATATTTATGGGTTTTCTTTTGGGCCCAGTCACTGATTTATCTGCTTGCTGTGTATGCTGACATCCCAGTTCTGGGTGCATGCATTTCCACTGGGAACATGCACTATGGACTAGCTAGCAGACTGTTTGTAGCTGGTATGTGTCTTGATGGAGCGGCGTGCAGTGGCTGAAGGCTTGCCGCAGGAGAATATCAGATAGTGGTGGGGGTGCAGCTTAGCATATCCAGGCCTAATGTCTGTCTGCTATTGTGTTATGGATGTGTACAGAGCTGCATTGCCTGCCCTGTAGGGTGTCTGTTCCCCAGCAGGACTGGGGTTGATGGTCCCCTCTACTGCCACCATTGCAGGGAGGTAGAATGTGGATCTGTTGATAGGAGACCCTGTTTGTCACCCTCAACCCTGGAGGAGAGGGTGGTGGTACATGGCCCATCTGGGGGTCCATAGGGGCTACAACTGACTGAGACAGACAGAGATATCCAAGATGTTTCTGCAGAAACTACCTATCTCACACATTTACACTGCTTTGAACCTCCAGCATAGCCTTTTTCAGCCATGGAAGGTGCTGTGGACCTGGTGCTGGGCACCTCACCGCACCCTCAGGATGAGCACAGTACCCGCACAATGTGACGGTGTGTAGCTACTCTGTGCCAGTAAAACACATGGTCAGTACCCCCTACCAGGCCGAGGTGCTGAGGGGGTGCACATGGTCACTTCCCCCTACCAGGCCGAGGTGCTGTGGGGGTGCATTCCCCATCTTGTGTTTATCTGTGGACAGCTGATGTGCATGTGCAGTGCATCATGGGTACGGGTGGGCTAACACTATCCTGGTGACCACAGCAGACTGTCTGTGTGGTGATGTGCACTCCCTCTGCAGCCAGCCAGGGGCTTACTAGCAGCTATAGGGCTGTAACACAATGGTTACTTCACTGCCTGTGGAACCAGAAGTCATGGGTTCAAACCCACAGTGGGGTTATTTGATGGGGCTGCCCAGAGCATTACCTCTTTTTAATGTACATTATTGCTGCCAGCAAAAACACCCTCATCATACTGTACCCATAAGGTGCCTCAGAGGGCGCTTTATAGGGTGCCCTATAGGTTACCTTATGGTTACCATCCATATAAAGTGCACTATACATTATCCAGTGGAGCAACTTATAGGGTGCCCTATAGGGGACATTTTAGGGTGCCGTGGCAGACAGTGCACTTTATAATGTGCCCTATGGAGTGCCTTATAGGTGCCTTATGCGGCATCTTCAATTACGGCACGTGAGGACCTGTTTGCTGGCAGCAATTAATAAAATACAACTAAAGTGCTACAGGAAAAAATACATACATTGCAAAGCTGATGCCACAGCCAGCCTTACGTATTAGGCACACTGGGAAGCAAACTCATGACCCCTGTATCAGCAGTCAGTGCCTTACCCATTGTGCTACACTGCTGCTCATCTTTGCATGTCAGCACACCTACTTATGCTGTGCATTCCTTAAACTGCACAGTGCTGCCATCAAAAACATTGCTGTGACCTTGCGGTAACTCATACGGCACTCTATAAAGCGCACTATCAGCAACATTCTAGGGTGCCTTGGCGGACAGTGCACTTTAAAATGTGCCTTATGGGGCGCCTTATGTTAACACGCTTTGAGAGTGCGTTTGCTAGTAGTAGTAATTAAGATAAAAAATAAAATGCCTCCTAAAGCAAACTTACCAATAATAGGTAATGCCTCAGCCAGCTTTCTTCATTGAGCACAGTGGGGGATTGAACCCATGATCCCTGCACCATAGGTCAGTGTCTTAACCATTGTGCTGTGGCTCTGCTCCTGTGTGTGTGTGTGCATCAGTGTGCCACCTTATGCCGTCCAATATTAAAATGCCTCCTAAAGCTGCCTTATGCACATCAGTGTGCTGCCTTATGCTGTGCATTATTTAAATGCCTCCTAAAGGAATGCCTCAGCCAGCTGTCTTCATTAGGCACTGTGGGAGATTGAATCCCTGCTCCCTGCACCATTGGTCAGTGTCTTAACCATTGTGCTGTGGCTCTGCTCCTTTGCTTGCCCATCAGCGCGCCACTTATGCCTCCCGCGCAGCTTTCTCATGCGCTAAGGTGCGGGGCGCACATGGGCGCCGCGCACATTAGCGCATGAATAATCCCGGTTTTGCTTTTTTCAGCCAGACACGCCCACTCCTTATATGGCACCCGCACACTAGCGGGCCGCGCACATTACTGGGGTTTTAGTAAACATACCCCTAAATCTTTTTCCTGGGTGGTGGTTCCTAATGTGGAATCTTGCATTGTGTAACCATAGTTTGGATTGTTCTTTTTTAGGTGCATAACTTTGCACTTGTCAACATTAAATTTCATCTGCCATTTGGATGCCCAGTCTTCCAATTTATCAAGGTTCTCTTGCAATTTTTCACAGTCCTCATGGGTTTTAACAACTTTGAATAATTTTGTGTCATCTGCAAATTTGATTACCTCACTCGTTATTCCCATTTTCAGGTCATTTACGAATATGTTAAAAAGCAGCAGACCCAGCACAGATCCCTGGGGTACTCCACTATTCACCTTTCTCGATTGGGAGAATTGGCCATTTAGCCCTACTCTCTGCTTTCTCTCTTTTAACCAGTTCCTGATCCACAATATTGCACTACCTCCTATCCCATGACTTTTTAACTTTGCTAAGATTCTCTCATATGGGACTTTGTCAAAGGCTTTCTGAAAATCCAGATACATTATATCAACCAACTTACCTTTGTCTACCTTTTTATTCACACCTTTAAAAAATATAACATATTAATAAGACAAGATCTTCCTTGGCTAAAGCCATGGAGAGAACCCAAAGAGCAAAGAGAAGGAGGGTGTCCCAAAAGTGTGTGGGAGAAAGAATCTAAACTCCTTCTCTGCTTTGTGTACTCATCTACTGTGACTCTGCAACTGAACCTTATGTACTATTTGATTTGAAAAACTTTGATCAGTAAAAGCTATTATTTTAGAACACCACCACTTTGTCTGAAGTGTCTCCTTGAACTTTCAATAATAGGATGCCATGGGCCCTGAAGTAGAAATCCCTTTCCCCAATCAGACAGTTCACATCACAATTTTGAGGCAGTTCATGGGACCTAGCCTTAGACTTGAGTGAGCTCCTGGTCTATATAGTATATCTAAAAGAGAGGCTGCATTAAGCTGAAAATATGATTTTAACAGTAACATGAAGACAGAGATAATTAGTTTACCAAAATAGTAATGTGGTAGAAGCAGAATGCATGATTTCACTGTGGTCCCTTTTCTAGTATTCACTTCCAGTTTAGTATGGATCAGTGCAAGCCGTCCTTCCCCTATTCCCGCTCAGGTCCTCCCCGCACAGCTATACAGGGAGAGCTGGCGGGGGACGGGAGGAGGTGGAGTCCAGGCAGAGTGGGGGTGGGCCAAGGCAGCAGGACATACAGGGCCAATTCTGGTCACGACCCTATATGTCCTGCAAGGTCGGGTGGAATGTGCTGATTATTCCACTTCAAAGGAGAAATAATTACCACAAACCAGGCGATTGGGGCCGGACATCCCCCTCCCTGGGGCCGGGGCCGGGGCTGGGTGCAGGGGTGGCCCTGCCACCCGATCCAGGCCCCGGCTGGCCAGCCGTGGGTTGGGCGGCGGGGAAGAGGAGGGTTGGCACTATGGGAGCCAGGGGAGCCTGTGAGGAGGACGTCCCTGCAGGCATGCAGGGGCCTGATTCTTTATGCCACAGGAATGTTTTGCTCCCATGAAACAGAATCAGGTCCTAACGGGTCCATCCTGCTTGGGACTGTCCGGGCGGCTGGGACGTGCCCCTTGAGAATCGGGCTCCACGTGTCCCTGTAGAAATGATGCTTAGACTGAAGGTGCAGACATTATACCTGCTGGAGATCCAAATGGGGATATTGATGTTCCTGCCATTTTTCTGCATATTTCACCCTGGACGTCCCCGATTTAACTTGGTTGTCCTTTCTAAAATCCCCCTCAAAGTATGCATGGACACACATTTTTTTTATAAAATATACATGTAAATTGCGACTTCACCCTTACTCTGCCCAAACACCACCCTTATGCATGTCTACTGTATAAGTACATGCTGGCTTGCACTCTGCATACTTCTAGGCATGATCTAATTAAGCATATAAAATGGCATTTTATAGTTTATAAAATTACCCTCATTATACTTCATCAATGTAATGCTGCATCCTGGTGAAGTTATTGTGCAGCAAGGATTAATGATGCCCCAGGATGCTTTTAGGCTCATACCCTCATGCACTGTTGCTTTGTTGATCAAACATTCTAGGAGAAAACTGATGTTTTGTGAGACCAAGGAATGCAAAACGTAGTAGAGCACTGGAGGCAATGAGGAAGCAGGAGACATCTGCTAGCTCACATACTGTCATTGTGGTCTCAGGTGGTGGAAACATTTCTAGCAGGCTGCAGCTGTCATGGAGTGTTTTCGGCAATTTAAGGGAAACTACTCATTTTGCTAATACCTGAACAGCAGTTGGTTAATAGAAAATAAAACCAGTCAGGGGTACTTTAGTAAGACGCAATGTCTTTTAAGACAGTGTCAATTAAGATGATTTTTCTCCTCAGATTCATGTACTTCAGCTCAACATCAGAAATAGATGATTAGTGAATGAGCCTGTGTGAGTGCATCGTCTAGTCCAGGGCCAGTATTACACATGCTGGAGCTCAGGGTAGAAAAATGGGAGGGGGTCCCAAAGCCATCAGCAGAATGTGTTTTATTCAGCTTTGAACAACCTTGGGGGCCCTCTGTGGCATTGAGGCCCAGGCAATTGCCATGGTTGTACCCCCTAATGTGGGCCCTGGTCTAGCGTAGTCATGGGGGAGCAGACGTGAAGCAGGCTGCAGGATGAGAGAGGCAGGCTGTAGTTAAAGAGGTACTGCAGGCACAAGAAACAGGAAAAATTGGCCAATTACAGGTACAGGAAGGAAGAAAGAAAATGCCCTGCTCAATATATTAGACTAGGATAAGCAGCATGGAATCTGTCTACTTTTTGGGAAATGACCGGTATTTGCAACCTGGATTTGCCACTGTTGGAAACAGGATACTGGGCTTGATAGACATTTGGCCTGATCAAGTATGGCATATCATTTCTTCTTAAATGTACGTGATTTTCAAAGATCCTTATCCCCAATCCAAGCTGAAAAGTACTAAACTCTAATCTTTCTGCATAGGGGAATCACTTCATGCTCTGGAAAAACACCACATGTAGATAATAAATCCCAAAGAACCCCCAGACTGAGCTTTCCAGCTGTTAGGGAACCAAATGCTCACAAGACAACGAAGCCCGCACAACTTCCCCAACTCCATGGAATATCTCAGTTCCTATATCAGGGAGGGGATCCTGATCAGTGAGCTCCTACAGAAACAGCCCATATTCAAATACTAGAAATATTAAGCAGCTGCTCAGAGTTGACAGGCACCAGCCACATCCTGCCTTGGTCAGGGTGAGGGGTCATCTGGCTACAGGAACATGGCCCATGGTAATGGCATGGCCCCCCCCGCCAAGTGCATGTATACACTGCTATATGCCACCACATGCAGGGGAGGCAGGTGTTGGCTGGCACTTTTGAGGCCACACCGTCCTGTTGCCAGTATGTGCAACACCTCATTTGCATGCCCCACCCCCCACTGTCCTCTGCTAGCTCCAACTCAGGTTATGAGGCCAGTACTGGCTGAAGCACAGAGCACAGCCCTTATGTCCTAATATCCCCACAGCACACAATACCAGCAGCACTCTGACAACTATCCATTGCATATGCAGACATTAACAGGAGTCCATCAGGACAGCTGTTGAAACGTCTGTGATTTTGTCCACTGTTGCAGCAGGGTCAAGCCCTGGTTTTGGGGCTGTCAGGCTGCTTTGGTGCACTGCCATGGCACCTGCACCATAGCCACATAGATTGTAAATCCTACTATACCTGCGTGTAATTTGCCTCAAATTTCTGAGAAAAGGTATGAGCTAAATCCAATCACTTTCCACTTGCTCACATTAAATTTCATTTGCCATTTAGATGCCCCATCTCACATGATGTCCTCCTGAAATTTCTCACAATTAGCTAAGTCTATTGCACCGCCCTAGACACACTTCCATCATGCCCCCTGTCTACTTGACTGTTGTTGCACTGGAGATATTTTTAAAAGCCATTGAAGGCAAGCTCTGCTACGAGGGGACATGGGATGTGAGTGAAAGGGGATAGACTCAGGAGTAATATGCGGAAATATTTCTTTACGGAAAGAGCGGTAGATGCGTGTTATAGTCTCCTAGTGGAGGTGGTAGAGACGAGGACAGTATCTGAATTCAAAAAAGCACGGGACAAACACAGAGGATCTTTAAAGGAAAAAAGGGCACTTTTGTAGTTGATATAAAGGCAGAATAGATAGGCCATGTAGTCTTTTTCTGCAGTCATGTTTCTATTTTTCTAAGGGGCATGTTTACTAAACATTCCTAACGTGCGGGGCCGCGGTAGTGTGCGTGTGCCATATAAGGAGTGGGCGGTTCAGGCAGAAAGAAGAAAAAACCCCTACCGTATGTGTGCGCGTCGCGCTAATTTGCGGGGCCCACATTAGCGCGTGGGAAGGCTAAGTGGGGCACTGCTGAGCACATATCAGAACAGAGCTGTAGCACAACGGTGAACACACTAACCAGTGGTGCAGGGGCCACAGGTTCAATCCCCCAGTGTGCGCAACAAAAAGGCCAGCTGAGGCAACACCTTGAATGTGTAAAAGTGGTTCAGGAGGCAAAGTACTTTTGGATGGCATAAGGCGGCGCACTGTTCTTTTTGGGCGGCACAAGGCGGCACACTGTTCATTTTGGGCGGCACAAGGCGGCGCACTAATTGTGGGCAGCAGGAGGTGGCGCACTGATGGGCATAAGGCGGCGCGCTGATGACAAAGCAAAGGAACACAGCCACAGCACAATGGTTAAGACACTGACCAATGGTGCAGGGACCAGGGGTTCGATCCCTCACAATGCCCAGTGAAAAAGGCTAGCTGAGGCAGTAAGTTATATGTTGTGGAGTGCTGTAGGAGGATTTCTACTTTTATTTTGTGATAACTACTAGCAAACGCACTCTCACAGCATATTAATATAAGGCGGCCCATAAGGCACATGTTACAGTGCACCGTCCGCCAAGGCACCCTAGAATGTCCCCTATAGGGCAGCATGTATGTTGCGACACAGGATAATGTATAGTGCACCTTATATGGCTGGCAACCGTAACGTGCCCTATAGGGCGCCCCATAAAGCACCCTCAGAGGCACCTTATGGGTACAGTACGCTGAGGGTGGTATTGCTGACAGCAACATATGTACAGTAAATTAAAATAAATCTGTGGACACCCCTATCACATAACCCCACTGTGGGTTTGAACCCATGACATCTGGCTGCACAGGCAGTGACGTAACCATTGGGCTCTATAACTGTAAGCAGCCCCTGGCTGGCTGCAGATAGCCTGTACGTCACCTCACTGACAGTCTGCTGTTGTGAACCACTCGTACCCATGATGCACTGCACATGCAAATCAGCTGTCCACGATTGAACACAGGATGGGAAATGCACCCCTAAAGCTCCCCGGCCTGGTAGGGGGAAGTGTCCGTGTGCACCCACACAGCACCTCGGCCTGGTAGGGTGTCCTGAGTGGGTGGACAAACGGCAAAGAGTAGCTAAACACCATCACATTGTGCGGTTACTGTGCTCACCCTGAGTGTGAGATGTTGCGCCCAGGACCAGGTCCACAACACCAGGCATGGCCGAATGCGGCCAGGTCAGAGCTCCAAAGCAGCAATAACCTGTGGAATAGGTAGGTGCTGCATAAACATTTTGGAGATCTCTGTCTGGCTCAGTTAGTGGGGACCCCCACCCCATGGACCCCCAGGTGGATAAAACAGGGCTTCCCCCTCAACAGATCCCCACCCCAATGGCAGTAGAGTGGACCATCAACCCCAGTCCTGCTAGGGAACAGACACCCTACAGGGCAGTCCAAGCAGCTCCACACACATCCATAACACAATAACAGACAGACATTAGGCCTGGATATTCAAAGATGCAACCCACCACTATCTGATATTCACCTGCAGCAAGCCATCAGCCACTGCACCCTGCAAGGCACTCCATCACAACACATATCAGCTGTGAACAGTCTGCTGGCTGGTCCTGATGGACATGCATGCACCCACAACTGGGGTGGCAGCACACACAGACAGATAAGTCCATGAAGAGGCCCCCACAGGACACCCATACATATCACATGGGAGAATCACAATATAGCACTATGGGGGTGCCTAGCCATGCTGCCATCACTGCACACTCAGGGTGAGAGTGATCCCCCAGCAGCACATACAGAGGTCACCCTGTCTGTGTAGGTGGTGGCCGGGCACTACCATGCCCCTGCCAGTGCCCTATGCCCTGTGCAGCTGCAACCTGGTCAGTCCACTCTGTCTGAGATATACCCATGGTCCCTTGCTACTCATTATGCACATTGGCAGGCCAATACTTGCAACAGTGTTGGCAGTGTGGGCTGTGGAAGGGGCATGCAGCCAACACCCACTGTACAGACAGACACACAATTCCACACCTATGCCATCATGGTGCTACTATTAAGGAGGTAATTAGCCTTGCCCACCAAACCGGTGCTGGGCACGGCAAGGCATGGATATGCTACGCAGTACTGCTGGGGGTCACTCCCCAGGGTGGTAAACACCGTCAGAGGCAAGGGCTGGAGCACGCACCGCAAACACCAAACAGATTGTTCGGATGGGGTCAACTAGCAGTATGTGCGTAACGTATGGATATCTATCTGCCAGTACTCCTAGCAAGCGTCTCAAGAGCTGTGTACCGTATACCTCAGGTGTAGGGTTACATTGCTAGGGTATGCAGGTGCTAGTATTGGGAGATGCACGCAGGGTCCAATGTTCTGCCTCTCCAGGAGACATTGGCCAATGGGGCCTGTGGGTGTGGGTGTGTCTGCCCCTGTTGGCTGCTGCTTTACGGCAGAGATTCCCAACTCCAGTCCAGGTTTGCATCACACTGATCGGGTTTACCTGCTGTTCCTCATGAATATGCATGAGCTACATCTACATGCCATGGGGGTGGTGCATAGATATACAGCACAGGCATTTGTATGAGTGGCAGCATGGACCCTGACTGGTGTGTGGCCCACCAGGACTGCATTTGGGAGATTCTGCTCTAGGTACTGCCCCTGTACATGGTGTCTGTGCTCAGTGGGGTAAAAGATAGACGTAGTACCATTGCATATGTCCTCGCCACGAAAGGTTTGTCCTTACTATCATTGTGTAGCTGTGGGAAAAATATGTGGGAAGGATTGGCAGTAGCCCCAGCTGGGCTTTGAACCTGTGACCTTCTGTTCTTGTATGCACTGTCTGTGTGCACTGCACCACCTTGTAGCCAAAGATTGGCTGGATTCCCTGGAACATCCATGCCTGTGGATCCGGCAGGGCCTGTGTGTTGCAGTGGACTGTGCCAGCCTGCACATGGCTTGGCCTCTGTCCTCTGTGGCTAGCTGCCACTGCCCCCTGCACCACATGTACTTGTGTGCCAACATGCTGGCATGAGCTTCTCTCAGAAAAAGCAGATGACCTGATTGCAATGTGGCAGTACGGGACTGCATTTGTGGGACTTGGCTGTAGGTATGCCCATTGTTGTGGTGTGTGTGCGGTGTTGGGTAACATATGGGTGTTTCCCCCATGCTTATGTTCCCTGCAATACAGGGGTGTCTGCTCTATCTTTGTTTAGTGGTGGGTAAAATATATGGACGGGGCTGGCAAGTGCCCCAGCTGGGATTTGAACCTCTGGCCTTCTAGTTCTAGAGGTCATGGCTATGTCCTCTGCACCACACTATGGCCACAGAGACAGTGCAGCCCCTGGAGGTAGTAAACCTGGCAGGATGGAGTCACAAACCCTGCTGTATGCATTTTTACTGTGGGCTCCTTCACCCTGTGTGGTGACAAACGTGCAAATAAAACCCGGGAATGACCACGGAACAAAGGGGGAAAACATATACCCAAGCTGGGCAACAGTGATATTAATGGGCAACCCTAGATAACACTCCCAGGACAGCTCCAGAAAAAGGGAAATGTTTTTTGGACGAGTCTCCGCTCCGTATACCTTTCCATAAATCATTTCCTTTTTTTTGGAGCTTTCCTGGGTGTGTTATCTAGTTTTGCCCATCACTATAACTGTTCCCCAACTGAATTACTATTTTTCATATTTTTGTGGTGGTCATTTTCTATTTATAATTGCACTTTTGTGCTGTGCACATGTATCACACTGCTCACGTTTTGCAGGTTTCCCCGGTTTTGCTGTACATTGCTGACGGAAATGGTTTCTCTTCCCTTTAAATGCATTCTAACGCGAGTGATTCACTCGCGCTATTTTTTTTTGGAAATTCAGCCCCGATAATGTGCGGGGTGCCTCTCCCCTCCCCTTTCCCGCCCATTAACCCCTTCTCTCCGCCCCTCCGGGGCCTTCCTCCGCCCTCCGTTAGCCTTTCCACGCCTCTATCGGACATTTGCGGGCACGTACTTGTGCGGCACCCGTTACTGTGATGCGCAAGTGTGCAGGGCTTCATCGCATGTTTGCAGGGCGTTTAAGCGCTCTTAAGTACCGCTTTTAGTGCGCTATTTTGCGGCACGCTAATTAGCGGTTTTTAGTAAACATGCCCCTATGTCTCCCTGATTTGTATGTCCTCATGCACTTTTTCAGATGTCCAAATCGTGACTAAGGGGTATGTTTACTAAACCGTCTTAATGTTACCGGCGTTAGTTGCAGTCTTACTGTGACGAATGCCATATAAGGTAGTGGGCGTTACGATCTTAAGGTAGCATTTTGGGTTATCGCGCAATAAAGTCAGTTATCATGAGATAGAGGGAGCCGTGGCACGTTAACGCGCGTTAGCCTTAATTAGGCACGCTGACCTGTAACCACAGCAACAGAGGTGTAGCACACTGGTTAATACATTGACTGCTGATACAGTGGTCATGAGTTCAAGCCCTCAGCGGGCTCAGTTAAAAGGCTGTCTGAGGCAATCCCTTTTCCTGCTTGTAACAGTCAGACACGTCTCAACAATCTGCACTGCCAGCCAAAAAAGCCTCACCCCATTGCTGCAACCTAATGCACCTTTTAGGGCGCACCATAAAGCACATCATAAAGCACCATGTCATCCAAGGCAGGTCATAGTGTGCCCCAGAGGGCGTCAGGAAAGGTTGGCACCCTCCAAGGCAGCATATAAGGCACCCATAAGCTGGCCAAACCTAAGGTGCCGTGAAAGATGCCCCAGGGATGCTAAGGTGACACAGGAGGTGGTGCCCAGGGGCACAAAGGTGCCCCAAGGTCACAAGCATGAAATGTATGGCTCAAACACAGATGTAACCATAACACTGCACAGAGCACCAAGGAAAGGCAATGAACAAGCGATGGAAGGAAGTAGATGACGGAGCTGATGGACCAGCCAAATCTGCGTGCAGCCCATGTGGCAGCAGATAAAGTGGACAAACATATCGGGGGCAGCTGTACCAATGTACAGGGTGATGGTAATGTACAGTGCAACAATGACAGTGTGTGACAGAGGATGGGGATACGTGTCCACCAGAGGAGGTAGAGGTGGCAGGATAAGTGCAATGACAGGAGGACAGAGGAGAGCAGTGCCATGCAGAGCAGACACAGGAGAGGCAAGCATGAAGAGCCGCAATGCAGAAAAGTGTGCCAGTGCAGGAAATGGAGTAGCAGTCTGCACAGTACGGCAGGACGCCACAGAGCTTGCAGACACAGATAGACTGACAGAAGGATGTTTGGCAGCAGTGATGAGGGCATAATGTGCTAGAAGCACAGATCGTCACAGATAGGACTGTAACAGGAATGCAAAGTATGTGTGGACGAGAGGCATAAAATAATTAGAACAGAGAGGAATAAAACCCATGACCAGTAGCACAAATGGCAATGCACAAACCAGTAGGCTACAACACCAACATGAGTGTCACAGCAAAGGCTGCATACAAGAACACTGGAGGGCACCACACCAAAACACAGCTGGATGCCAGGATAGGGCAACCCCAACAGTCACGAAGATGCAATGCACATGCAGAACCGGTGTGTACAGCTCATATCACAGTCAGTAATTGGGACGACAGCCACATATAAACACATGCACACACACACACTGAAATGTTATGCAGTGGACATAGCATGCAAAAGAGCAAAGAAGCTAAACCCAATGGGTGGCAGGGGATGCTCTGTGGAGCAGGGCAAAATGGGGAACAGAATGGAAAACGAGCATGTGAGACATGAACCTACAAACAGACATGGACCACATCAGATCAACAACAGCAATGCCAATCCCCCCAGCCGACATGGACAGTACAAAGAAAGAGCCATATGTAACAGCTAATATGCGACGGATAGGCTGCATTGAGGGCATACTGTGGTATAAGGTGAAGAGACGGAAGGGTGTGTGGAGAGGTGACCAGTCGTCAGGCAGCTCCTGGTCAGGTTAGCACCAAAAAAGGGCAAAGAGAAGGAACATGTGAGACTTGAACCTGCAACCTATGGTGCACCAACATATGTCCACAACCACTACCCCAAACAACCACAGCAAGCACAACCCAAACATGTCCCCTCAAACAGCAGAAACACCCTCACCTCATTGCCATCACCTACTGCGCCCTATAGGGCAGGAGATGTGTCTGGACCCACATGTGGATCAGGGGGCAGCACCTACCAACCCACCCTCTCTGGGCCAGGATCTGCCACCAACAGACCTACACTCTACATCTTTGCAATGGCAGCAGTGGAGGGACATGATGAAGGGCTGTGAGACCAGCTACCCCGGTCATGCAGGGGAAGGACCACCCTCCAAGGCAGTGAATGCAGACCTGTTTGTATCACACAGGGCACTGGAAGTAGACCTGCATATGCTCAGATGCCCCCCCTCACCACCCTCTGACATTCACCAGCAGTGGGCACTGTCAAGATGCTCCAGCCATACACACGCTAACTGCAGACAGTCTGCTAGCTAGTACATAGTGCATGTTCCTGGAGAAACTGCACACCCAGAGGTGGTATGTCAGTGATTGGGCCCCAACTGGGAAAACTCCCAGAAATCACTTGAGGGAAACACTGTATGGCACTATGTGGGGACCTAACCATGCCATGATCACTGCTCAGTAAGGGTGCAAGTGACCCCCCAGCATCACATGCTGTGGTCACCGTGTCCCTGCAGGTGGTGGTCAGCCAATACAATGTCCCAGCCATTGCCATATGCCCTGTGCAGATGCATCCTGCCCAGGCTGCCCTGTCTGGCCCATACCCACAGTACCTTGCTCCTCATTATGCACATAGGCAGGCTAACACTGGAAACAGTGCAAGCACTGTGGGCTCCTCAAGGTATGGCCAACCACAAAACACTTGATAGACATACACACACTCCCACACCTACTTCAGCATTGTGCAAATATAGAGGTGGTTGGCAGCCCTGGCCACCACACCAGTCCTGGGCACAGCGCAGGCATTGCTATGGTACTCAATGCTTTTGGGGTCACTCTCCGGGGTGGTAAACACTGTCAGAGACATAAACCGAGACACACTCCACAGATATCAGACAGGTTGCTCTGATGGATCTCTGTTAACACATTGTGTCTCATTTTGGGCTTGTTAGTTGACATTAATCATAGCAACCGCTTGATATATGTGGAACGTGCTTCAAGGTTTATGACGGCATTGCTAAGGTATGCGGGTTCTAGTATTGGTAGATGCTGCTCCGCGCAGGGCCCAACAGCCTGATCCTCCATGAGGCTTTGGCTAGTGAAGCTGGCCAATGCTCTGGGTCAGAGGTTCCCAACTCCGGTCCTGGTGGGCCCAACACGATTCAGGTTTTCATGCTGTCCCTAATGTAATTGCAGGGGATACATTTGCATACAATGGGGGTGGTACATACAAATGCATCTCAAGCATATGTCTTATGGACAGGATTACACCTGAATGGTGTTTGGCCCTCCGGGACTGCAGTTGGGAACCTCTGCTCTAGGAACTGCACATGTCTATGGTGAATGTGCTCTGTAGGGTAGACTATAGGCATTTATGGCATGCTTATTTTATCTGCACAAAAGGTTCCTTCTTTATTACCATGGTTTAGTACTGGGTAATATATGGTACATGGTCTGCAGGTGCCACAGCTGGGACTTGAGCCTGTGACCTTCTGCCCCTGGACATACTGGCTGGGTGTACTGCACCAAACTGTTCCACAGAGGCAGGTCATTCCCTGGGTATACCATTACTGTTCGTCAGACGGTCAGACATTTTTTGCAGTGCACGGCACCCACCTAGACAGGGCTTGGCCTTGGTCTGCTGTGGGCAGATGCCACTGACACCCCTCGGCCACCATGCTGACATGCCTTTATGCCGGTGGTGCTGGTGGTGCGCAGTCCCAGGCCATCCAGTGTGCCGGCAGGCGGCTGCCTATGGTGTATAATCTGGGGTAGGGGTGCCTGCATGGACATCCATGCTTCCCCCTGGAACCGCCTGCCAATGTTCTGTTCCATTTGGGGTATTTGCTAGGTACTGTCCCCTGGGACACTGTGGGACACAGACACTCGTGGGCATATTTGACCTTGATCAGTTGCTGATATTGCGTTCCTGTTTCTCTATGTGTCACCTGGGCATCTGCCTAGCCTGCCCTATGTCCCAGCTGCCCCACTGCATGTCACGCCTGCTGTCCCCTGTACCCCATGTGCAGCCACACCATAGTGCCCTTTCGTACTTGGGCACTATCTGGTGGTGCAGCACATGTATCACTACTATCACTGTTCTTGGTCTCCCTACCTTTGCTGCACATTGCTGACTTAAATGGTTTCTCTCTCCTTCACGTTTGCCTCTAACGCCAGGTTTTCACTCGCGCTATTTTTCGGACCTTCATTTCACGGCGATAGTGTGCATGGGGCCTCTCCCCGACCACTCTCCGCCCCTTGACCCCTTCTCTCCGCCCCTGGGGAGCCTTATTCCACCCTCTGGGGAGCCTTACTCCACCCTCGGCGCACCTTACTGCTACAGCAGACGTTATCGCGCGATAACGTCACGTATCGCGCGATAACTTCATAGCTGTGACATTAGCGCCGTTTAGTAAACATACCCCTAAGACTTTTAAAATGGCCCTCTAGTGCCTTTCAAGATAAATCCTCTGGCACAATCCCAGATAGGAGCGAATGACTTACAATAAACATTAAAAATGATGCAACATTTTCTTTAGTGGTGTATCATAAGTAAACAGGACAAAGGTCTAAAATAAGACCCTTGCACTTTATCATAGATAAAGCTCTATCTATATCATCAATGGAGACCATCAAAAATAATTCCATTTATATGGACCAATGTGCTCCATATTATTGCTATCTATCTTATTAGTAGTTGAATTACCTGGTGCCATCAGTCCTGCCTTAAGCAAAGTTACTTTCTGCTCATATATGAGGCTAACTCCACAGCAGCAGGAGACAACATTCTATTAATATTTAAAAGATAAATTTATTTATATATTTATATACTATCTTTATGCTTCTTATTCAAAATGATTTGTATATTATTTCATAAAAAATTAAGCCTGCTTCACAGGGTGGGGCTAATTGGATCATCTCTACAGCTTGTCCACAAGTACTTGAGCAACTCCAGTCTTCACAGCTTCAAGAGACTCCACACAGCTAAGCTTTCAGACTTTTCTATTGCCTGTTTTTTAATATAGATTTTAATGGTTGGATATAAATTTTTAGGAATATTCTGACTGCCTATATTCGTTGCATAGCTTTTTTTTAAAACAGATATCTGGGAGAGTATTTCGGAGCCTGTGTGGAGGTGTGCTGAGCTGCTTTTGGGCTCAGACGGAGCTGTGGCTACGCCTGTGAAGCCGACGTTGCCCTGAGACAATCGGGCAGGCACGCCCGGGACACCCTGCTGCTGGGAGGTCCTGCTGGACTTTAAAAGATCTGTGCCTACTTTCCTTGTCAGAGAGTATTTCGGAGCCTGTGTGGAGGTGTACTGAGCTGCTTTTGGGCTCGGACGGAGCTGTGGCTACGCCTGTGAAGCCGACGTTGCCCTGAGACAATCGGGCAGGCACGCCCGGGACACCCTGCTGCTGGGAGGTCCTGCTGGACTTTAAAAGATCTGCGCCTACTTTCCTTGTCAGAGAGTATTTCGGAGCCTGTGTGGAGGTGTGCTGAGTTGCTTTTGGGCTCGGACTGAGCTGTGGCTACGCCTGTGAAGCCGACGTTGCCCTGAGACAATCGGGCAGGCACGCCCGGGACACCCTGCTGCTGGGAGGTCCTGCTGGACTTTAAAAGATCTGTGCCTACTTTCCTTGTCAGAGAGTATTTCAGAGCCTGTGTGGAGGTGTGCTGAGCTGCTTTTGGGCTCAGACAGAGCTGTGGCTACGCCTGTGAAGCCGACGTTGCCCTGAGACAATCGGGCAGGCACGCCCGGGACACCCTGCTGCTGGGAGGTCCTGCTGGACTTTAAAAGATCTGTGCCTACTTTCCTTGTCGGAGAGTATTTCGGAGCCTGTGTGGAGGTGTGCTGAGTTGCTTTTGGGCTCGGACGGAGCTGTGGCTACGCCTGTGAAGCCGACGTTGCCCTGAGACAATCGGGCAGCCACGCCCGGGACACCCTGCTGCTGGGAGGTCCTGCTGGACTTTAAAAGATCTGTGCCTACTTTCCTTGTCGGAGAGTATTTCGGAGCCTGTGTGGAGGTGTGCTGAGCTGCTTTTGGGCTCGGACGGAGCTGTGGCTATGCCTGTGAAGCCGACGTTGCCCTGAGACAATCGGGCAGGCACGCCCGGGACACCCTGCTGCTGCGAGGTCCTTCCTGTTATAAAATCTTTTGCTTCTCCGCGACTGCGGGGCTTTGTCTGAAGGGGCGTGTCTAAAGGGGCTGGTTCAGCCCCTTAGATGCCAATTCGACGCTATTGAGACGCCGCTTCAGTTTGGCTGCTGGGGTGTAGAAACCGTGTATCTGGACTTCTCTCTGCCATTTGACTTTGTGCCTTGCTGCAGGGTTGTATGTAAACTTGTTTCTTATATTATATTGTGTTATTTTGTTTAAGTTCTACGTGTAACAGTATGGGCAAGCGTAAGGCCAGGGCAGTTGTTAAGTCCCAGGTGGCCGGTACCGGGATTGTTAAACCGGTCGGTCCCCTGGACAGACACGTGGTTCCTCTACCTCTGGCGCAGTCCTCTCCCGACGGGGTTTCCTTAAGCCCCGGGGGGAGATCTCCTCCTCCCTGTCCCCGTTCTGCTGTTCCCTCAGTTTCAAGGGTTTCCTTTGATGAGTTTTATGAAGTGAGATCTCCTATTGTGTTGCCTACTCCAGTTCCTGCTATAGCTCTGAATGCCTCTTCGGAGGCACCGGAGCTATCCCCTGACGTGGAGGTTACCCTTAAGGATGTATTACAGGCTGTTAAAATTACACAGGTACACTACCAAAAAACTACCTCCAGTTTTGCAACTGATTCCTATAGATTTTGGGGTGCTGAATCCAGGAAAAATAACCAAAATGTTCCATCACGTCACGTTTTCTTGCAAAATTAGATTTCTTACCCATATAAGGAATGTTCACATAATTTCTTTTTAGCCGACTGCAGTTTATTTTCTTGGCCCAAAATAGAGGTTGTAATGGTTAACTAACTAGAAACACTCCCTCATGATATTTTAGAGTGTTTTGTATTCATTTTATACATTAACAGGACAATTGGGAGGCGGGGGGCTAAATCCAGTACTCGCGCTGGCGCATGTTCTTTTCTGTTCGCCTCGCCTCGTTCGCTCGCTCAAACACGGTGGTTGTGACATGAACGTTCCTGTCAAATTTCAGTTTCTTGCAAGTTCATTATTACCTTTTGTTTGCTCAGTCGTAATCCAGCTTTATTCCGAAGTGGTTCACTACAGTTGTAGTTTGCAGTGCTGTGTATTTGTGATGGCTCACAGAGCCAGAGGTTGCGTCAACTCTCCGGACAGTTTTTGTTTTATTTGTGGGGAATATACCGTGAAAAAGCGGCAGAGGAACATTTCTGCATTTATTAAAAAAGTATATTTCGCCTATTTCGGTTTGAAGTTAGGCGATCAAGACAAACCGTGGGCTCCTCACAAAGTGTGCAAGACATGTGAGGAAGATCTACGCTTATGGATGAAAGGTAAAAAACAAGCATTTCGTTTCGGAATACCTATGATGTGGCGTGAACAAAGAGACCACAGCAGTGACTGCTATTTTTGCTCTTGCATTGTGAAGGGATACAACTTAAAAAATAAGAACGTAATAAGTTACCCCAACCTTCCCTCAGCAATTAGGCCTATGCCTCATAGCAACGAAGTACCTGTGCCTGAACCACCAAAATCTTTGGATCATATTTGTGTGGACGGTTCTGATCATGATGAGACTCATCAGATGGCTTTTCCCGATGAGTCCAGTACTTCCGAGTTTGAAACTGAACCAGATCCGAAACCTGAACTTTTCTCTCAAGCTGAATTGAATGATTTAGTCCGGGATTTAGGACTCCCAAAAGATGCTGCCCAACTGCTAGGTTCTCGGCTTAAACAGAAAAATCTATTGTCACCAGGAACAACTTTTTATTGGTACCGCAACCGCGAGACACAATTTTTGAAGTATTTCAGCAAAGAGGAAGATTTGGTATTTTGCAACGATATATACGGAGTGATGGAAAAGTTTAAACTCAAGTATGATCCTGCTGAATGGCGGCTGTTCATTGATTCGTCAAAAGACAGCATAAAAGGTGTTCTTCTTCATAATGGCAACACATTCGCTTCAGTTCCTATTGCTCACTCTGTTATTCTCCAAGAAAAATACGAGAATTTGTCCCTGATTCTTCAGAAGATTCGTTATGATGAGCATAAGTGGATGATTTGTGGAGACTTTAAAATTCTATCCATGCTATTAGGGCAGCAATCCGGTTTCACCAAATATCCCTGCTTCCTTTGCTTGTGGGATAGCCGGGCCCGTGACCTACACTGGGGGAAAAAAGATTGGCCAATTCGGGAGTATTTGAGACCCGGTGAGAAAAATGTTCTTCATGAGAGCTTGGTACCTCGTGATAAAATTCTATTACCACCTCTCCACATTAAGTTGGGTCTCATTAAGCAATTCATCAAGTCCCTTCCAAAAGATGGTGAGTGCTTTCGGTACCTTTGCTCAAAGTTCCCCCGACTTTCTGAAGCAAAGCTAAAGGAAGGAGTGTTTGTTGGCCCTGATATAAGGAAACTCATTTCAGATGGAGCATTCGCTGAAACGATGTCTGAGAAGGAAAAAGAAGCCTGGGATTCCTTCAAGGATGTTGTTCTCAAATTCTTGGGGAACAGGCGGGATGAGAACTATAAGGATATTGTTGCCAGGATGCTCAATGCCTTCAAAGAACAAGGCTGTAACATGAGCCTGAAAGTCCATTTCTTGCACTCCCACGTGAACTACTTTCCCGAAAACTTGGGGGCGTACAGTGAAGAACAAGGTGAAAGGTTTCACCAGGACATCAAGGACGCAGAGAGAAGGTACCAAGGAAGATGAAACACCACTATGATGGCTGATTTCTGCTGGTTGCTGCTGCGGGAAACCCCAGATGAAAAATACGCCAAGCAGCGCACCAAGAGAAGCATTCGGGGGAAGAAGAAACGGGCCCACCAGGAGATTGATTGACCCAAGAATGACTTTAAAATCTAAACTGTGTTGACAAATATCGTGTTTTTACTAAACTTTGAAATAAAAATTTGCTAGTTATTACCACAGTGTCGGATCTCATTTATTAGAATTTTATTTTCACACCATCGGGTGTTTGTCTTCATGTATTGCAATGGTGCGGTTTGCGTTTTCTATTCTTACATACATACCTGACAACATTTTTTGCACATTTCTTTGCTTTGCTTTGTGTCTAACCTCGCTCTTATATGCTCAATGTTTGTGCACATGTATGTGGCTGTTTTAAGTGCAGACAATTTTGCTACCATCACAGTGTGTTTTGTTGACATTACTCTATTCTTATGTGCTGCCTTGTTACAATTTTCTTTATTCTTATTTGAATAACTACTAAACAATTAGTATAAAGAATTCATCCAAGAAACTTTTATCTCGATCGCACTCAATCTGAAACGTTCACCTCAAACTGCTAACCCAATGTAGCAAAAAATCTGTACGTGATGGAGCAAATTGGTTACCAGATTTGGATTCAGCGCACCAAAAAACGTAAAAATCAATCGAAACATTAGAGGCAGTTTAAAAAAAATTTTTTTTAGTGTACCTGTGTTATTGATCAGAAGGTATCCTCTAAGTTAAATGCTTTATCTGCCTTTACCCAGGAGACTGCAATAGCCTTGCAGCAACTGGATCATAAGGTAACTTTATTGGATACTGCTGTTACTAAAATGGAGTCCCAAGTTCCTATCTTGCAATCGGTAAATGTTTCCGCTATTAAAGATTCCTTAGTGTTAGATGCTAAGGTAGAAGCTTTGGAGAACTCCCTACGTCGTTGTAATTTAAGATTCTTGAATTTTCCGCAATCTCCTTTGCTTTCCCCTGCTATTTTGTTGGAAAAATATCTAAAGGAAGTCTTGGCAATATCTGAACCTGTAGAAACTTCTCAATTTTATTATGTGCCTTCTACATCTAAAAAGGAGAACATCGCTGAAGGTGGGTTGGATGAGATTGTTCCCACAATTGCAAATCTCACTGCTTTTATTGAGGACTCCTCTGATACAATTACTTTGAGGTCCACTTTGTTAGTCACCTTTTCAACAGTATTAATTAAGCAACGTATTCTCAAAGCATATTTTAAAGCTAAGGCGGTTAAATTCTGTGGACAAGTGATATTTGTTTTTCCAGATGTGGCACGCGTGACTCAGCTGCGTAGGCGGCAATTTCTTGTATTAAAGCCTCGTGTTCTGGCTCTAGGGGCCACTTTGTTTTTAAGGTTCCCATGCAAATGTGTTATTGGCCTTGATGGTAATTCCTATAGTTTTACTGATGTCTCACATCTGGAAAAATTTTTGCAGGACAGACAGGATTTAGTTGGAGACGGCTCTGGTAATTGAAATATCACCTTCTATTTTGTGGACCCATAGTAGGGTCTTGTTTTCCTTGTTTTTGTACTTACTGTCTTTCTTTTCAGATTGATCTACTCTCTCTTGATGTGGACTTTACCGTTTGTTTGATTTCTTATTTTATTAGTGACTGGCTTTGGCCATAGTTTGTTTTTCCTAGATTCACCTGTTTATGTTTTTGATCATGTATTTTGATTAAAATTAAAAAACAAAAACAAAAACAAAAAAAAAAACAGATATCTGAGTGTGCCCTCAGTTCATGTAAGGCCTACTGGCCAGGGACACATAGGTTCCTGCCCACCCTACCCCTCACCCCACCCACCTCAGGGCTGCATTGCCTATACAGTCATCATATACATTGACATCTGTCCTTTTAAATTAGATGTTACATCCACCTTTTCTCCTTCTCCTTCTCCTAGGACTGCTTAATCAACATGTCATATATTCAATGCAATAACTGTGGTGCTTTCATTCTGAGAAGAATCATTTGGACCCTAAGAGCTTGCCTTATATGCCTCAAGTTAGCTGCTATACATAAAGAATTGACTCTACTAGGGGAAGAATTAGCTGCAATTAAACACACCTCTTCTAGGGTACAAATGGAACAAAATCCACCACCGCTTCCACAAAGAATCAAAAAGCCCAGAAAATGAATGGATCAGAGTGGGCTTTGGTAGGTTGCGACCTGTAATGCAGAGACACCCTATACATCAAGAGATATCCCTGCATAATGCCTTCTCTGCCTTGGATAATGAGGGTGCCTAATTCGTGGAAACACCCTTAAATGAGAGAGTCAATGCAAAATCTACTGATAATGCACCAAATATGAAGAAAAAAAAATCACAAAACAGAAAACTACTACTACTTTGAAATTCCATCACCAGAGGCACCAACTTGGGAACATAGTTCAAAGGAGAGAAGATGGTCAAATGCCTTCCAGGCTCTTCAGCCAGCAGGAATACAAACCAAATTGTTGGTATAGTTAGTGCAGAAAGTGAGCACTTGGGCACAAATGACCTGGCTAGAAACAATTCCTCTGCCGTTCAAAGGGACTTCCAGACTCTGGGAGAGAAACTCAAGCCCATTGTTAACACTGTAGCATTCTCAGAAGTTCTACCAGTTCATGGCAGCATCGCATAAACAACTTTAATACATGGCTCCAAACCTGTTGCAAACAAGAAGGATATAAATATATTGGTGACTGGGGAAACAGATGGATCAACAAAAGACTATACTGTGCTGATGGACTGCATCTCTCTGTCACAGGGAAAAGCATCCTAAGTGAAAAATTCAAGCAGTATGTGGACAAGCATTTAAACTAGAGAAACGGGGTGATGGACGGAGATGGACAAGTTCAGGATGTCACTCCCAGCAAAAGCAAAATTACATTGGAAACATCTACACTTTTAAACCACCCATCAATGGCAAGTGGGAAGGGGCGTGTAGAACAAAATCCATGCAAAACACAGGCAAGCCAGTCAACGAATGCTGGAAAGCAATGAGCACAAATGCTCGCAGCCTAGCCAACAAAGTTCCTGACCTGGAAGCCCTAATGGTGGAAATGGACTTGGACATTGTGGCCATTACAGAAACATGGCTTAATGAATCGCATGAATGGGGTATAGACATAGCTGGCTATGATTTATTGAGAAGAGATAGAGAAGGCAGAAAAGGAGGAGGAGTAGCCTTATATGTCAAAAGTAATATTAAAGCTGCTGAAATGCACGGGACGTGGGGAAAAGAAGAAGTGCTGTGGATTGTGCTGGAAAGAGGAGATGGCATTATCATCCATAATGGTGTAGTCTACAGGCCTCCAACTCAAACTGAAGAAACAGATAGAGACTTGATTATTGATATTGCAAAGGTGGCCATGAAGGGGGAAGTGATCATATTGGGTGACTTTAATCTACCCAATGTGGATGGGAGTATTCCCTCTGCAAATCTTGAAAGAAGAAAAAAAAATTGTGGATGCCTTCCAAGATGCATTGCTAAGACAAATAGTGATGGAACTGACCAAGGAAAGTTTCATGCTGGATTTAGTACTCACCAATGGAGATAGTGTGTTGAATGTCCAGGTGAGTGTCCATGTTTTCAGCAATGATTATCAGACGATGTGGTTTGAGATAAAAATCAAGGCAGAATCCAATCAGAGCAAGCACAAAGTCCTAGACTTCAAAAATGCTGACTTCAGTAAAATGGCCAAGAGCCTGAAGGAGGAGTTGGCAGAGTGGGAGGAGATAAGGGAAGTGGAATTGCAATGACCTGGAAGCCCTAATGGTGGAAATGAACTTGGACATTGTGGCCATTATAGAAACATGGTTTAACGTGTTGCATGAATGGGATATAGCCATAGCTGGCTGTAATCTATTTAGAAGAGATAGAGAGGGTAGAAAAGGAGGAGGAGTAGCTCTATATGTAAAAAGCAATATTAAAGCTGCTGAAATGCAGGGGACGTGGGGAAAAGAAGAAGCTCTGTGGATTGTGTTGGAAAGAGGAGCTGGCACTGTCATCCATACTGGTATAGTCTACAGGCCTCCAACTCAAACCAAAGCAATGGATAGTGATTTGATTGCTGATATTGCAAAGATAGCCATGAAGGGGGAAGTGATGATATTGGGTGACTTTAATCTACCCATATGGATTGGAATATTTCTTCTGCAAATCTGGAAAGAAGTAAAAAAAATTGTGGATGTCTTCCAAAATACATTTCTTAGACAAATATTGAGGGAATAGACCAGAGAGTGCTCAGTACTGGATTTAGTGCTCACCAACAGAGATAGCGTGTTGAATATCCGGGTGGGTGCCCATGTGAGCAGCAGCGATCATCACACGGTGTGGTATGAGATAAAAACCAAGGTAGAATCCAATCACAGCAAACTCAAAGTCCTAGACTTCAAAAACACTGACTTCAGCAAAATGGCCAAGTACCTGAAGGAGGAGTTGGCAGGGTGGGAGGGGATAAGGGAAGTGGAATTGCAATGGGTTAAACTAAAGGAGGCAATAAAAGGGGCAATAGATACGTATGTAGGGAAAGTTAATAAAAACAAGAGGAAAAGGAAACTTATTTGATTCTCCAAAGAAGTGGCTGCACAAATATTGGCAAAAAACACAGCTTTCACAAAATTCAAAAGTTCGCAAACAGTGGAACACAGAAAAGAATACAGAATCAAACTAAAAGAGACAAAAAGAGAAATAAGGAAAGCAAAATCAAAGGCAGAGGAAAAGATGGCTAAAGATGTGACGAACATAAGTACATAAGATATGCCATATTGGGTCAGACCAAGGTCCATCAAGCCCAGTATCCTGTTTCCAACAGTGGCCAATCTAGGTCATACGTACCTAGCAGTTTCCCCAAAAGACACAGATTCCACAGTGCTTGTATTGGGTCAAGCATTGATATCCTGGGTCCCTTTTTAATAATGGTTTATGGACCTTTCTTCCAGGAACTTGTCCAAACCTTTTTTAAACCCAGCTACACTAACAGCCTTTACTACATCCTCCGGTAACAAATTCTAGAGTTTGATTACACGTTGAGTGAAAAAATATTTTCTCTTATTAGTCTTAAATAGTTTACCCTGTAGCTTCATTGCATGTCCCCTAGTCTTTCTATATTCTGATAACATAAACAATCTATCTATGTTTACCCGTTCCACTCCGTTCATCAATTTATAGACTTCTATCATATCTCCCTTCAGCCGTCTCTTTTCCAGGTTAAAGAGTCCTAACCTTTTTAGCCTTTCTTCATAGGGGTATCCTTCCATCCCCTTTACCATTTTGGTGGCCCTTCTCTGAACCTTTTCTAATAACGCTAGATCCTTTTTAAGATATGGCGACCAGAATTGCACACGATATTCAAGGTGCGGTCGCACCATGGAACAATACAGAGGCATTATAATATCCTTAGTTTAATTTTCCATTCCTTTCCTTATGATACCTAGCATTCTATTCATACCACACCAACAGTTAGCTATGCTCAATCCTCTGTTGTTAAGAAGGTAGTAACCTAGCAATGTTTTCTCCCTCCCTCTTCCAGTTGAAGTACATGAAAAACTTATAGTTTATAGTTTATTAATTTGATATACCGCTGTTAAATTTATAGCACAGCGATATACAGAGTAAAAATACACAGGAGTTCATGAGGCAGGAGAAAGAAAAAGAGTTTACAATGAGACAGGAAAGCACTCAAGACATTTAAAGACAAGTACACACGAGGTCACGTAGTGTGGCGACAAAACTATTTTCAGGTATATTCGGGAGAGGAGGAAAATCAGAGGTGGAATTGCAGGACTCAAAAGTGCTGAGAACGGATTTGTGGAAAGTGACATTGAAAAAGCAAAAATGCTAAACAAATACTTATGCTCTGTTTTTACTAGAGAAAATCCAGGAGAAGAACCACCTGTGATTGACAAATATACAAATGGGAATGGATTAGATACCACACCATTCACAGAAGATGATGTGTTAGAACAGCTTGCAAAACTGAAAGTGGCCAAGGATACTGAAAGAGCTCAGCGAGGTTCTTGCAGGGCCATTAGAGGATGTTTTTAATAGATTCTTGGAGACAGGAGAGGTTCCACAGGACTGGAGAAGGGCTGATGTGGTACCTCTTCACAAAACTGACAGTAGGAAAGAAGTGACAAACTACAAGCAGTAAGTCTTACCTCGGTGGTGGGAAAAGTAATGGAGGTGCTCCTGAAAAAGAGAATAGTGGACTACATCAAAACCAACAGGATGCATGATCCGAGGCAACAAGGTTATACCAAAGGGCGATCTTGCCAAACATATCTGATTGAGTTCTTTGGGTGACCAGAGCACTAGATCAAGGGCATGTGATGGATGTGATCTACCTAGATTTCAGAAAAGCTTTTGATACTGTTCCTCATAGGAGGCTTATCAATAAATTCAACAGCTTGGGGATGGGTCCAAAGGTGGTGAACTGTATCAGAAATTGGTTGACTGACAGACAACAGAAGGTGACGGTAAACGGAACTCACTCGGATGAAAGGAAGGTGATTAGCGGTGTGCCCCAGGATTCAGTCCTGGGGCCGGTACTGTTCATTATTTTTGTAAATGATATTGCTGAAGGACTGAATGGAAAACTCTGTATTTTTGCAGATGACTCAAAAATTTGCTACAGAGTGGACTCCCCTGACGGAGTGGGGAACATGAGGAAAGATCTAGAAAAGCTGAAAGAATGGTCTAATGCTTGGCACTTAAGATTTAATGTGAAGAAGTGCAGTGTCATACCCTTGGGAAGCAGAAATCCAAAGGAATTGCATGCGATAGGGGGCAAGAGGTTGGTGTGCACGGACCAGGAGAAGGACCTTGGAGTGATTGTTTCTGAGAATCTCAAGGTGGCGAAACAGTGTGACAAGATGGTGGCAAAAGCCAGAAGGATGCTGGGTTGCATGCAGAGAGGAATTAGCAGCAGAAAGGAAGAGGTACTAATGCCATTGTACAAGTCACTGGTGAGGCCTCACTTGGAATATTGTGTTCAGTTTTAGAGACCATATCTCGCAAAGGACATAAAAAGAAAGGTAACCAAAATGATTTGGAGCCTGCATCAGAAGACTTATGAGAAGAGACTTGAAGACCAAATATGTACACTCTGGAGGAGAGGAGGGACAGGGGAGATATGATTCAGACCTTTAAATACTTAAAGAGCATTAATGAACAAACAAACCTCTTCCAAAGACTGGGAAGCTGTAAAACTAGAGGACATAACATGAAGCTTCAAGGGGGTAAACTGAAAGGCAATGTCAGGAAATTCCTTTTTCACTGAAAGGGTGGGGGATGCTTGGAATGCCCTCCCGATGGAAGTGGTGGGGGCAAATACAGTGACAGAATTCAAAAAGGCATGGGATAGACCCAGTGGATCTCTTTATAGCAACAGGATAAATTCAAAACAAACATAATTATCTCTTATATCTCAGTAAATAGGGGTGACCTACACGGAGCAGTGGGAACGCCACTAAACAAAAGCGCGGGGAGGGGTGACCTGCACGGAGCAGCAGGTTTACCTACTCTTGCCGCTTTGCTGGACAGACTAGATGGACCATGCTGGCCTTTATCTCTAAGATTTATAGTTGATCTGGTTTTTATCTGGTTTTATGGGGTATTGATGTAGCATATGGTTAGGAGTGGTGAGTGATTTTATGTTTATTTTTATACACAGCACTTTACGCTAAGCTGAGGATGATCCCCTGAAGAAACTCTGACTGTGAAACGCATGGACGGTGACCGGGGATAGGCGTTGGGATTCACAAATAAGTGGAGAGTTAAATGCTGGAGCTGAGCATTAACAGTTTAAAGTCAAGAGATTTTTCTGGTATCTTGGGAATGGTTGAGGATACAGCATTTCATCTGCTTTCATTATAGCTCCGGTATTTTTCATAAGTGAAGGTCGTTGATGTTATAGAGCACACTTACTGTTTTGAGGCAATTTGCCTGTGCAGTGGTGCATGAATAAGACTGAGACCTTCACTTGTAGCGTATCAATGTGTTTGTTAAGTGAATATTTGAATACACTCTATTTTGTTTCATAAGGAACGATTGGACTTTAATTGTTTGGCCTTTATCTGTTGTCATATACTATGTTACTATGTTAATTAGATAATGCAGATTAAAACATATAATAAAATCCACACCCTTCTTAACCCATGAATGGATTGTTAATTCTATCAAGAATATACTGGAAAGTGAAGATACAGAATCCATTCCTGATTGAGTGTACCCTCAAGTTGAAAACGCGTTGGTGTTTTTGGGTTGTATGAATTTTGCACTGTAAGATCACATTTTAAAGAGAAAAATGGACTTTCAGGGAGAAGCTGTTTAATAGCGACCTCATCTAAATGTGTGACAAAAATTACTTTTTTAAGTTGGATAATGTACTGGATTGTCTATAATTATAGGTTTTAAGATTACACAGGGTTTTAAATTTAAACTAAAAGCTCTCTGCTGCGTTTTAAATTTAAACTAAAAGCTATTTGTTGATACTAGGTCCTGACTGTTTTAAATTTAAATTAAAAGTTCTGTGCTGATACTAGGCCCTGAGTGAGTTTGAATTTTAAAATAATAGCTCTCTGCTGAGCTTTTTTTTTAAATTGAAACTTTTTATTAAGGCCACTGCTGTACAGTACATCGTATAACCAAGTATATCCAGTACACAAATATAAGTACACCACAGTGTCTTCCTTGAAATCATCCATCCCTCCCTCCATCTCCAAATACAACAGCAAACCAAATAATCACATTCAAATTGAAAACCCCAAATATTGGATCTCTCAGACCAGAGGCCAGCTAAACCTTCCATTTTATCCATGACCACACTAATTATGTACATACCATTCAGAATATTTATGCCATATATGTACAAAATGACTAACCCTTGAATGTTTCAGGGCAGTTAGCTTACACATCAGAAATAGGTGGCCCAGTTGCACCTTCATCTCCCCTAGTGCTGGAGGCTCCACCTCTTTCTATGACCATACTACAGTCAACTGGGCTACCAAGCATTCCATGTGCACAAATACAGCCTCCTCCTTAGCGATCCCTGGTGTTCCCACTTCCAAAAGGCTTACCACTGGTCTGGCAGTTATTGTCAGCTCCCAGATGGAGCCCAGCAACTGAAACAACCTCTCCCAGAGCCAAGAGATCTTTGGACTGGTGTGCCACATGTGGAAAAAGGTACCGTGCTTCCCATACTGTCTCCTACACTGCCAAGATGTGGCCTTAAAAATACTCTGTACCCTGACTGAGGTGAGGTACCATCGTTACATCATTTTATAATTTTGTTCTAGCAAATTAGTGGCATCAGGCCTTTATACAGACCCTCATAAATCTTTCCCCAGTATTGCTCTTTCCATACCACCCCCAAGTCAGCCTCCCACTGTCACCATCTCCATCATATGATACAGCCTAGATCAGGGGTGGCCAACTCCAGTCCTGGTGCACCACAATCCAGCCTGGTTTTCAGGATGTCCCTAATGAATATTCATGAGGTATGTTTGCATCCGCTGTGGGGCCCTGGTAGCCCACAAAGGGGTTTTCCCAAATATTACAATCACCAACAAATTTCTCTCAGACAACTTCTGCATAGCTACAAAAGCTCTTTATTTGGGTACCAAAACAAACAATCAGCAAATGCAGAAAGCAAAGAATCTGTCTGAAACGGTGGCAGGCAATCTACTCTCTGTACTGGAGTTAGAGAGCAGATCGCCCCCGAGCTAGAGAGCTGCCCCCTTATATACATATCTTTCTCTGTCACAAAGCTCTAGAAAGTACTGCATTGCTTATGATGTCATATGCAGGGTTTTTTCTATGGAGTACGTGCAGCTGTTTTCTGCAAACTCTGCAAAGTTTCTCCTTGGGACCCTCCCCATGATTATGTGGGCCAAATTGGGCCAGCAACTGCCTTCCTCCAAGGTCTTCGCTTATCTGGTGCTGTCAGGCGTACGGTTTCTGTACCTTCCTGTGTCTGGCCTGTATTTTCTGTGTCTTGGCAGTAAATGTAATTTCCAAGGCTGAGAGTTATGTGGGTGAAAGGTCTCTGCATAGTTTGTATTTCTCTGGGACAAAGCTCTGCACACTTCTGCACAGAGTATGGCTACCCAGACTCCTTTGCAGCAGGCCACATACAATCTCTCTCTCGCAGCTCACACGCTGTCTTCTCTGTGCCAGAGACAGGATGCTTGGGTATGGTGCAGGCCATCAGGAGTGCAAACATAGAAGGCATATGAAGCAGAGCTGAGCAGAACTATCCCTAAGCCAAAATATCCCAACACCGCCACCTCCCATTGAATGCAAATATATCTCATGAATATTCATTAGGGACATTCTGAAAACCAGGCTGGATTGTGGTGTACCAGGAAAGGAGTTGGCCACCCGTGGCCTAGATATTGCCCCCTTAACTACCCCCCTGGTAAAGAGTTCTTCCATGGGAGCAGAGCCTTCTGAAAGGCTAGGCAGGACTTTGTATTTCACATAATGAACTATGTTTATGTTTATTTATTTATTTATTTATTTATTTAACTATTTCTTTTATACCGCCCCTTCCAGAGATCAAGGGCGGTTTACATATAACAAGTCAACAGTCATGTACACAGTTTGTATACATTTTACATAGAACATAGAACATAGAACAATAGAAATCAACTATTTACATTAAACAGTAAATATACCATTTATAGGTATTTAAAGCAAACATATTAAACTTTATACAAATGGATATTTAAAGTGTGTGGTGTGTGGGGTGTGTGGGGCAGGAATTGGGGTAGGTTCTGGAATTTAGTACCTTTTTTCGTCTTCAGGTGTGAGGGAGGGGGGAAAGTCTTGTGGATACATTGTTGGGTTAGGGATTAAGGGAGTCTGTGTATGTTTGGACCATGTTTGTTGTGGAGCTGGTCTTGGGGGAATAGGGGATTTCGAAGTGTTCAGTGAATAGGTAGGTCTTTAATTCTTTTCTGAATTGGGTGAGGGTCTCTTATGGTGCGAAGTTCAATAGGGAGGTCGTTCCAGAGTGTAGGGGCAGTGAATGAGTATGCTCTGGAGCTAGTGGAATTCTTAGTTTTACGGATGGCTTTTGGTGTGATGAGGGAGTGGGCCGCGTTCTGTCGAGGGTCCTTGTCGATGTTGGAGATTGGAGTAATGTGGATAGGTGTGAAGGGGTTATGTCATTTATAAGTTTATAGGTTGTTAGGATAATCTTATATTTGATTTCGGCTGTTTATAGGGAGCCAGTGGAGTTCCAGTAGTATTGGGGTCACTGGTCAGTTAGGCCGAGCTTTAGAGATTACCTTTGCACAGATGTTTTGTGCTCTTTGGAGAAAGGTATATGCCTCTTTTGGGGGAGGCCGATTAGGAGACTATTGCAATAGTCGAAGTGCGGGGGTGATCAGTGTACTTACTACGGATCTAAAGTCCTTGTGTTTTCAAGAAGTGGCCTTAGGTGGCTGAATAGTTTTGAGTTTATAGAAGATGGTTTTTACTATTTTGTTTATGTGAGGTAGCATGGTGAGGGTTGTGTCTATTATTACTCCTAAGTATTTTACCTGTTTTCTGACGGGTATGGAGGTTTTGTTGATTGTGATGTTTCTGGGTATTGAGTCTCAGTCGTGGGTGGTCTTGTCACAAACATTGCCTCAGGTTTTTTGAGTTTATGCTAAGGTGGTTAGTTTCCATCCAGGAGGATGTCTCAGCCATGCATTTGGATAGCGAGTCATATGTAGGGTTTTTAGCATTTATGGGGATAGCTAAACATTGATGTCATCGGCATATATAAAATGGTTAATCCTGTGTTTTTTAAATATGTCTGTTATCGGTTGCAGGTACAAGTTAAATAAGAGGGCCGAAAGGGGCTGATCCTTGGGGTATTCCCTGTCCTTGAGGGAATGTTTCTGATGCTTGTTGGTCAATTTGGACTCGTATTAATCTATGTGAAATATAGGATTTGAACCAGTAAGGCCAATCCGCCTATACCTAGGTTTTTCTAATCTGTTGATCAGTGTCATGTGATTAATGTTATCAAAGGCGGCAGAGATATCTATAAAAAGGAGTAAGAAGCCTTGATGTTGGTGCCATCATGCCCTTGATGAGGAAGTCCATAAGGGTGATTAGGAGGGTTTCTACTCCATGGAATGGGCGGAAAACCAATTGGTGTGAGTCAAGAGGGTTTGTGTTCATCAATGTGTCTTGTAACGGAATTTGAATTGTTTCTCTATTATTTTGGCTATGAATGTAATGCTGGGCTATGGGTCTGTATTGAATTCGGGTCATTTGAGTCGAGCTTATTATTTTATTATTGGTCGGAGTGTTGTGAGTTGTTAGGGCATCAGGCATGATGCCCTGTGAAAGGGATTGGTTAACGATGTATGTATATTTACCACCAATTCAGCTTTTGCACACTTAATCCATGACACAGGGCATGGATCGAGTGGGGAAGTGGTGGTGTTTATCATAGTTATGATTTTGAGGAGTTGTTTTTGTTCTACCAATTGGAAACTTGTCCCATTCATGTGAGATTTTGTGTTTGATAATACAGGAGTTGAGGTAGTGGTTTTGTTTTTAGTTTTTCCGCAAAATGGTTTTGCTAGTGTTTGTATATTTTTGATTGTTGTTTAGGTTCGGTGTTTGTTAGTTTTGGTTAAAGTTTTTTACTATCGCGAATAGCTCCCTTGGGCGGTTGGATGGAAGAATTTATTACTTTGGAGTGGTAGTCTCTTTTGATTGTTAATTGCGTTTTTTGTATTCCATAAGTAAGAGCATGTATTGGATTTGTTTTCATCAGATTTTTAGTTTCTCCATCTCTTTCTTGTTTCCTCAGTTGTTTTTTTAGTTTTGTCAGCTCTTTGTGAACCATTTTTCTGTCTTTTTTTGTTTGTTTGTGTACGTGTGTGGGGGCAGCTGCTTTTTGAATGGTTAGATTCCAATGGTGTTATGGTTGAGTTGATGTCTGGTGAGCTTGTGTCTAGTTCGGGTAGTACTTTATCGAGGAATGTGTCTTTGTCAAAGCGTGCGAAGCGTGAAGTATGTGGAGTTGTGCTCCCATGTTTTTTGGGATTTGTGCTGGTAGCTGGATTGTGATTAGATGATGGTCTGACCAGGGTACTTCAGTTATACTCAGAGTGGTATGTAGTAAGTGATTGTAGAGTGTGGCTGGAGGAAAATTACATCAAGTATGTTACCTTTTTTTTGTGCGTAGGGGCATGTATTATCTGTGTGAACCCCATTTGTGACATAGTGTCTATGAAGTTATCTGATTGTGAATGGTTTAGTGATGGAAGGTTCAAGTCCCCAAGGAGTAAAAGTGGTTTGCTTTTGTGATGCTGTACATGCAAGTTCTAGGATAGGGGTGAGGTTTTCTGATCGGATGATGGGGGTCTGTAGATGAGGGTGAGAGCCATGGTTTTATTTTCTATGTTAACGATGTCTATTCCATCTATATTATTTAGGTTTGTTAGGATGGTGAATTTTAGGTAATTTTTGGTGAGAATCATTACACCCCCTCCTCTTTTTATCTTCCTTTGGCAATTGAAAATGTCATATTGATATGTGGTTAGCTGGTTTAGTAGTATAGTGTCTGTAGGTGAGAGCCATGTTTCAGTAATGCAGATAATGTCAGGGGATGTATCGTTAATTATGTCATTAATTATAGGTATTTTGTTTCTTATGGATCGTATGTTTATTAGGATGAGTTGTAATTTGATGTTTGTATTGTCATTTTGGTCAATTTTATCACTTATGGGTTGTTGCTTTATTTGGATGAGGCGTGCGGTGATGGCGTTTGTGTGAAGTGTGGCGCGAGTGGTGATTATGAGAGTTTGTGTATGTAGAGCTATATTGGGTTCTGGTATTGATTGTACGTGATTGGGAAATTATTATAAGGGTTCCGGTTATGATTGTAGATGATTGGGATGTTATTGTGTGGACTTTGGTTGGTTTTGTAAGTGTATATGTGTTGAGTTAGGAGGGTTATTAAAAAGAGAGTGAAAGGAGATTTGTAATCTTAGTAGGAGACATTTTGTTCATTTTATGAGGTAATGGGTAGTAGAGTGGGAGGGAAGGTAGTTGGAGGTATGTAGTTGGAGGGAGGGAAATTATTATTGTTAATAGTATCACAAGCTGCAAGAAGAGTATTTACTACTTGACAACAGTGAAGGGTATTTACTACTGGCAACAGAGTCTTGTAATAGCAATGCAGGAAGCGTAAATTCCTACAGATTGCCGTGGGTAAATATTACTAGCAATAGTAACTCACAAAGATCATCACTGGTAACATTATCTCACAATGATTTCTACTGGCAATAGTATCTTACAATGATTGCTGCTGGCAAATGTATCTCACCATGTCAAATACTCACAACAGTGTCTCACAATAAATTACTACTGGCAAGATTATCTTACAATAATTACTGCTGAAATAGCTGCTCACAATAATCAATACTGGCAACAGTATCTGACAATGATCAATACTGGCAACAGTATCTGACAATGATCAATACTGGCAACAGTATCTCACAATAATTACTATTGGCAACAGTATCCCATAGTAACAGTGTAATAGGGGTAGTTATCATAGGTAGCAGTATCTCACAATGATCACTATTTGCAATGGTATCCCTTAAAGTCCATACAAGTAGCTCCGAATTGGGTGAGTGAAGCTGGTGCTGTTACCTTATTGCCGGAGGCTCAATTCCCGACTGAGGATAGGTGCCGCTGATGGCAAGAGTTCTTCTGGTGCTCCTTCTCTCAGTCCCCGCCTAAGGGGACTGCTAAACGAATAGACATCAAAGCGGTTTACATAGCTTGAATAAAAAAAACATAGGGTAGAGGAGAGGAAAGGAAATTACAATATTGGATAGGAAAGCAAACCTAGCAGACTCATACGACGAGACAGTAAGGTGGGGAGAGAGAGAAGGGGGAGAGAAAAGGTAAGGTTACACAGAGGGATCAGGGAGGTTAAAGGCAACGGCAAAGAGATGGGTTTTGAGACTGTTCCTGAAGGTGGTATTCCCTTGCTCGAGCCGGATGGACGAGGGTAGGGAGTTCCAGAGGGCGGGGACAATGAAGAAGAAAGCAGAGGAACGAGTAGACTGGAGGCGAGCACAGGCAGGTGAAGGGAGATGTTGGCGATTGAGATGGAGCATAAAGTTAAAAGTCAATGTCCCTCAAAGAGTAATCCTTATGAAGATCTTCAAAGGACAACGCTAACCTTGCATCCAAAATTTGACTCACCCTCCTTAGCCCATGGTTATCCCACCATATGAAACTGGGCCCTTGCAGCCCCGGATGGAAATCAGCATTACCCCTTAAAGGAGTCAACAGGGAATAACTCCCTGAGCCCAACCAAATATCCCTTCACTTCAACCAGAGCATGAGTGTCAGGGAAACAAATGGGTTAGAGCACTTTAGATTCACTCTCTTGCTTTTTGGAATCCACAGGTCCTCCCCCAATGAGGGCATTCCCAGATCCTCCCTCTCCATCTGCACTCACTCTTTGGAATCATGCAGCCACCACTCCAGTGCCGCTCACAATCTAGCAGCATAAAAATATCTATGGAAATCGGGGCTCACTAAGCCCCCCCATCCCTATTTCTCGTAAGGATCCCCCAGGCACACCTACCTTGTCAAATGAACTGCATGAGATGCCTCTGCAGCCTTTCCAAGTAGGACTCAGGCACTAAATGGGGAGCATTATAGACCAGTATAGCAGTCGGGGCAGGATCACCATTTTAACTGAGGCAATGCGGCCAAACCATGATAACTCCTTTCCCTCCCAACCCTCTAACTCCCCCATAAACTTTCTTCCAAAGGGCAGATACTTAGCCCCAAAGAGGTCCTCTAAAGCTGGCGTAAGGTAAACTCCCAAATATTTGATATTACTTTTGGCCCATCTAAATGAGAAGGCCCTTTTACTAAGTTGCACAACCCCAATAGGAGGAAGACATTCAAAATTTCAGATTTAGTGGCATTCATCCAAAAATCTGATACCTCCCCGTAGTTATTCAACTCCCTCATTAACTCACTCAAAGCTGGCATTGGGGAAGTAACCATAAATAACAAATCACCAGTGAAGAGAGACACTTTACACTCCTCCTGACCCGCATTTCACCCACTTCACTGCTGCATTATCTTTCACTCTCTGGGCCAGGGGTTCCATAGACAAAACAAACAATAAGGGGGAAAGGGGACACCCCTGCTTCGTTCTGTGGGCTAACTCAAAGGGCTTGGTATAACCTCCATTAATTTTTAAACAAGCTTGAGGATGCTTATATAATATTTTAACCCAGTTAAGATAGGTTCTCCCATTACCTATTTTTTCCAACACCTGGAAAAGAAAGGGCCACGAGACCCGGTCGGAGGCCTTCTCTGCATCAACTGCCAGGAGAAGCAATTCCTCTTGACCTTCTCTTCCCTTTCAAATAACATTCCTGACCTTTTGGATATTATCCGAGGTCTGCCGCCCAGGTATGAACTCAGATTAATTCATATGGATCAGCTGGGATAGGAAGGGCAAGAATCTATTGGCCAGGATTTTCACAGATATCTTAAAATTTGACCCTAGCAGTGAGATGACCAGATTTGATCCACATAGCGCTGGGTCCTAGCCTTCTTTCAGGTCTTGCCCTTAGTGATGCTGGCAGCCTAACCTCTGCCCCATGGCCATTAAGCATATGGGTAAGGGGCTCAGCCAAGACTCTGGCAAACACTTTATAAAATTTATTTGAAAAGTCGTCTAGACCCAGGCCTTGTGAAAGGGGAGATCTTTAATAACTTGTACCACTTCAAGAGTAGTAATCAGGCAGGACAGGAGTTTGGCCTCTTCCCCTGACAAGGAGGGGAGTTGAACAACCTCCAGGTAACCCTGAATTGCCTCAGGACTCAGATTCAGGCATATAGAGCTCCTTATAAAACTCCACAAATAGGATCCTTATTGTTTCTTCGTTCCTCAACTCTTGCCCTCTTGCATCCCGAAATTTTGTTATGAAATTCCTCATCTGCTGCTTCTAGAGCTTATTGCCGTACTCAAAATAGGTTTTTTTGAGCCTGTCCAGGTTAAACCTTATTTCAGCCAATTGCAACTCATTAAGCTCCTGGTGAACCTCAAACAGCTTCCTGCTATCCACCTTACCCAGAAGTCCCTTTTTAGAGGCCCTCCCACTCCCTAATCTGCCTTCTCAACTCATCTTTTTTCACTTCCTTGACTTTCTATTTATGGGTGCCTATAGCTATCAATTTACCCCGAACCATCGCCTTCAAACAATCCCACAGGGTTCCCACTAAACATTGACCATCATCATTTAGCTCAAGGTAGTCCACTATTTCTGTTTGGATCTGGAAGACTGTCTCCGGTTCTTCCAAAAAAAGATTTGTTAAGCCCCCACCTGGTAGTCCACGCCACTCGTCTCCCCTCCTGAAAATCTTTCCACACAGGAGGGTGGTCTGACTAGGTTCGCTCTCCAATTTCACAAGTCACCACCCTAGGGACCAAGGTCTTATCTGCCCAGAGCATATCAATCCTCGAAAATGAATTGTGTACTGCTGAAAAATAAGAGTAATCCCGCTCCCGCCCCCTCATATCCCTCCAGATATCCACTAACCCAAATTCCACGGCAACTGCCTTCAATTTCTTGCGATGCCTAACACATCCCATACTTTCTCCCCAGGAGGAATCCAATGAAGGATTCATGACCAAATTGAAATCCCCCCCATAACACTATGACCCTCTGCAAATTGGGACAGAGGTGGAGCCAGGTCCTCCAGAAAAGTACCCTGTGCATTATTCGGCCCATATATATTACCAATGTATATATTTGCCCCCGATGCATTATTTTAAAAAACAGATATCGCTCTCCCTTGTCCCTTTAATGGCTATGAGCTGGTGTTGAAAATGAGAGGCCACCAAAATACCAGTCCCTCCTTTTTCTTTTCAAGGCGGTTAGATGTGAACCACTGTGCTGCACATTTAGAGTTTATCAATCGCCCCTCATCTCTAGATAATAAATGTGTCTCCTGAACAAAGGCACTGTTCCCCTTCAGACAGGCCAACTCTTTGAACAAAAGTTGATGCTTGCTATAAGAGTTTAGCTCTTTCACATTCAAGGATACCACCCTAAAGGTAGCCATACTCCCGATAATTATCAATCCATTTTTCCCAGCAAGCCCATCTAATCCGGAGATCCACACTCTTTTCCAATCCCCCAATCTCCCTCTCCCCTAGCCCCCCATCCTTCCAACCCCCCCCCCAAGAACATGCTTCCACTGTCACTACCACTCCTGAGATGATTGAGCCACTTTCCAGGCCCACAATAACCTATCTACAGAACCCCGCAACCACCAGAATACCCAAAAAATAGCATAGACACCTCCTCCCCTAGTAAGCCATAGTCTCAGCTCCCATCTCACCCACAAGTCCAAAACAAGCAGTCACTCAATCTTCAGTCACTCTACTCCATCAGGTACTGGTGACCCTTTCGCCTTCTACTGCCAAAGTTGGCGGGCACCTTGGGATGCCCTCTGCCAATGAGGGGCTGCCGATGATTCCAACCGCTGGCCATCCCCCATCTCTGGAGCCACAGCAGGCAAATCAGTCCATCCAGCTTTTGCATCCCTTTTACTACATCCTCAACTGTCTGGAATAGTAACCTGCAGTCCAAATGGGAACAGTCATTTATATCAGATGCGTTCATCCTTCAAACATTTAGTGGCCATATGAAAGTCTCTTCTTTTCCTCATAGTTGTAGCAGATAAGTCTGTAAAAATTTCCAATGAGTTACATTCCCACTGCATTTTCCCCAGCTTTTGCGCTGCCGCATCACTGTCTCTTTAGTTATATATTTGTGAAGGCATGCCACAATACCTCTAGGCCACCACTCTCTCTGCGGCCCCAAGGCACAGTGCGCACAATCCACTTTAAAACAGTACTCCACCACAGGCATATCCGCAGCTTTGAAAAATGCTCTACAGAATTGCTCTATCATAGCCTTATAATCATGAGTCACCTCCGTTTCTGGGACTCCTGTTAGGCGAATATTAGAGCAGTGTGCCCTACTTTCCAAAATTTCTAGTTTAGTCCAAAGCTCACACTGTGCCTCTTGCAAAGACATGGTTTGTTTTGGAGGGACTGGATCACACCATCATTGTCCTCCAGTTAGCTTTCCACATTTTCCACTCACTGGCCCACCTCCAGTAAATCATCGCGGAGCTCCTTTATCCATGATTGATCTTCCATCTTCAATGTTCCTAAGTCCTGCCTAACTGTCAAAAATCACTCTCAGCTCCCCTCGCAATAGTTCAAGGTCTCCACCACTCTTTTAGCCACTTCGGCATTCACTTCCTTGCCATCACTGTCTCCAATAGTGCCAGCCACCATAAGAACATAAGATATGCCATACTGGGTCAGACCAAGGTCCATCAAGCCCAGTATCCTGTTTCCAACAGTGGCCAATCTAGGTCATACGTACCTAGCAGTTTCCCCAAAAGACACAGGTTCCACAATGCTTATATTGGGTCAAGCATTGATATCCTGGGTCCCTTCTTAATAATGGTTTATGGACCTTTCCTCAAGGAACTTGTCCAAACCTTTTTTAAACACAGCTACACTAACAGCCTTTACTACATCCTCCGGTAACAAATTCCAGAGTTTGATTACACGTTGAGTGAAAAAATATTTTCTTTTATTAGTCTTATTAGCTTCATTGCATGTCCCCTAGTCTTTCTATATTCTGATAATGTAAACAATTGATCTACGTTTACCCATTCCACTCCATTCATTAATCATATCTTAGATTTTCCCACAGGTATCTCCGAAGTGCTCTTGAAAGCAAAAAGCCTTCAGATCTGTGCCTCCTTTCTTTTGAGCCATCAGTCCCTGCAAACCTCAGCAAACCAGGGTGCTCCAAACCATGCAATGGGGGAAGATGCTAAGAATTGAAGTTTAACTAATCTATCAGGCACAACAGCAAAGCACTAAGCTCCGCCTCCATCGGAAGCACCATAACCGGCTGACGCTAGTGCCTCCACCCTCAGACCGCATGGGATCAGAAGAGCAGCACCTCCAGACCATCGGGGGATTGCGGACAGCATGCAAGCAGGGATTATAGCAGCCGAAGGTTCCTGCTCCCTTCTGATTGCCAAACAAACCCGCAGCAGGCACAGCAGCCAAAGCACTAATGCTGGTAAACTTCGCCTCCAGCAGAGGCATCATAACCAGCCTCCTCTACATAAATCAACTGGCTTTAAGGTGGGCCTTCACCGGCCGGGCCCTTGCCTAAGGGCCAAACCAAAGGGCCTTTTGGTGTGGCCCTTAGGTGGGGGCCAGGTATACAGTTACTACACTCATTGTGCATATGCAGCATCATCTCTAAAGATACAAGTCTCTCCATGCTCTGCACAGCACTTCAGCCTACAAAGATTATACACAAGGTGAGCAACATACCTCTGCTTAACAGTAGTGCCTTACACAGCACAACTCTGATCTTACAAATCCACTGCCTAAATTACTTCACTCCAAAGGCTAAACTACAAGCATAATGCCCAAAAATCTATTCACCCTCCTTGCCCTCCTGAGCAATACATGCCTCATCACCACATTAACATCATCAGAGGCACTCTCTCCAGACTCAAACCATTTACCAATCATTCAAATCTCAAGAAACTACGAACCTAGAGCTACCCCCCCATAAGACCAAAAATAAAATTCACAACTTCCTAAAACACCTGACAATCAAAGAGCACACTACAACAAAATTCCTTACTCATGATGCCCTTACCCCACAGGATATAAAGAGGATTCTAATCAACACCTAGTCATTCAGAAACATGAATGTTAATAATTACACAATATACATAGTTTCCCCCAGTTATTTCCAAGTTGATCTCCCTGTTTATTGTAAATACAACTCAAAGTGCCTGTGTTGTATAGTTGATGTTAAATGTAAACCGCTCTGATCTAAAATAGAGCGATATAGAAGAAATGTTAAATAAATAAATAAAATAAATAAATAAATAACAAAATCCCAATTGTCACTGATTATTCAATGACCATAGCCCAGACATCTTGGGCCTGATATTCAGCTAGGCAGGCTATGTGCCACAATGGTGCATAACCCTGCCAGCTCACCCTAACCCCTGATAATCAATGCCGTAGTGATGACATTGAATATCCGGGTTTGGCGCAAAGAAGACAACACCGCAGAGCCTAACCGGGTAGGGGTGATTTTGCACCACTACCCAGTTAGCATCTGTGGCTAAAACTAGGTGAGCCAAAAGCTGGTCTAGTTTTAACCATGGATTGCTAATCGGATAGTGGTGCAATATCGCTGCTACCCGATTAGCGGCAATCTCCGCCTCCGCTCCGTCCCAGAACGCCTTAACACGTCCCGATGCTAATCGGATAGCATCGGGGCAAGTAGGGGATTTAACAGGGGATATTCAAAGGCAATAACCATGTAAGTGCCGTTGAATATCCCCATCTAAGGCATTTACACAGTTTACTGGGCTGTAACTCATGTAAATGTCTTTCGAATATTGGGCCCCTTATGCCTAACGGAAACATGGCTCAATGAAGAAGACACTGTCCTTATAAATCTACTCAAGGTACCAGGATATAACCTATTCTATAGCAATAGAAACAGACATAGAGGGGCAGGCGTCTTCATCACTACAAAGAGCAAACTCAACTTCTCCCCCACAACTACAGTCAGTAAAGACAGCATCAACTTTGTTTCATAGAAACCCCCCCCACCCCAGCAATATGCCTTGCTTACAGATAACCAAACCTACAAACACAGCCTTATCCGGCATCCTGGAAATAGCCTGTTCCTACTCAGTGCAAAACAAAGAACTAATTTTATTAGGTGACTTCAACCTCTCTTCACTACCATCCAGACAATCCACAGCCTTCTCAGAAGCCATGCAATCACTGGAATTCATACAGATTGTTAACAATCCCACACACACTGGAGGAAGCATGCTAGATCCGATTTTCACCCCTAAACAATTCCTCAACCACACTACTTACTACTCACATACTAATGGCACAGCACACAGCAGCCAGACTTCTGGAAAGAGCATCAAGAACGGAACATATAACCCTCATCCTAAAAAAGTTACACTGGCTCCCCCTTCCATACTGCATAAGTTGCGAGGTAATAATCACTGTTTTCAAAGCCCTTCACAACATGACTGCCACACACCTGGAAAACATGCTAAAAAGACCTCCACAGAATAGAAGCAGGAGACGTGGAGCCTGATTCCAAAGCAGGCACGTCCATGCCCTGCGCACGTCCCCAGAGAGGACGTGTACGCAAGCACTGATTCCAGAACACCACGTACATACACACATGGGGATGTAGAATTAGTGTGTGGCTGTTCCCGGGGAAGCACAGCTAACTGGCAGTCTATCACGCCATCTTGAGCCATGCACACATGTAGGCCGTGCGCTCACTGCCCATGTTGCTCCTGCCACTCTATCCACCTGCAGCCCTGTAAACATCCCCAACCTCATGTCCTGCAGATCAAATGCAACTGGAACCAGGAAGAAGGCTCCCCCTCACCTTCATAACGCACACATCAACATGGCTACCAGACAGCCAAATTTCAGTGAGGAGGAGATGAGGCTCCTGGTGACCATGGTCCTGGAGCAAGAAGAGGATCTCCTTCCCACTGGGCAGAGGTGGTCAACCCACACAGCAGCACGCAGGGGCTGGGAACACATCAGGACAACCTTCACCCAGTAAGTACAATACAACACAGACAGACAAACCTGGAAGCAGAGAGAAGTGGGCAGGCTGGAGCAGCACACAAGCTGGCACAGAGACAGGCATGCACCAAGGTGGAGAGGAAGGGCAGGGAAAGCCAGGACCTTCCCCTGGCAGAAAGCATCCAGGCTGCACAGTGACAGCACAGCATAGCAAGGACAGATCAGCCCCACAGCAGGGGCCCAGGAAACAAGGGAGAACAGGATGCAAACAGGCACACAGAGAAGGCAAGCAGGGAGGCACAGAGACAAATGGAAGGGACATGTATAGCAGAGAGCAGTCCTCGAATGCCAGCCACAGCTCCAAGTCACACAGAGGCACCCTGAGGAGCCCAAATAAAATGATGTTGTACAAGCCCCAAGGTAGGAAGTGAACCTAGAACCCTGAGCACTAGGGGGTCAAGCACAGAATCACCAGGACAGAGCTGAATTGGCTCCCAGGCCCTAGGAAGAAAGAGCAGAGCGAGTCAGAGGGGAGGCATAGTGTGAATGGTATGTGTGCAGAAGGAAGTGGTGCAACTCCCAGGTGGGAAGTGAACCTAGCACCCTGACCACTGAGGGTCAGGCACAGAACCATCAGGCCAGAGCTGAGAGGGCCCCCAAGCCAAGAATGTGAGAGCACTGGGCTCTGTGCATGTACGCCAAATGCAGTGACCAGCAGGCGACCCTCCGACATGGCATGGCAGGGTAATGCCCCACCGATAGCAAATGGGGATAGGGCACATGACGCACATGCACACAGCGCCAGCAGCACCCCCCCCCCCCAATGAGTAGGCAGCACCGTGCCCTGGCATGGAGGAATGATGAGGTGTGTCTCTTCCCCACAGGCATTTCTGGATCCTGTGTGAACCGGAGGCATACCATGTGCAGTTCCACACAATCCTCCACACGCGCCCGCGACTGATAAGGAGAAGGAGGAGCAGAGTAAGTAGCCATGCAGATACACCATCTGAGCAGAAGGCTGACAGGTCCCCCAACACACAGGCAGGGCACCACATGTAACAGCACACACTGCTGTGACATAGACACCATAAGAACATAAGATATGCCATACTGGGTCAGACCAAGGTCCATTAAGCCCAGTATCCTGTTTTCAACAGTGGCCAATCTAGGTCACAAGTACCTAGCAGTTTCCCCAGGGACACAGATATCACAATGCTTGTATTGTGGCAAGCAATGGATTTCCTGGGTACCCTTTAATAATGCTTTATGGACCTTTCCTCCAGGAACTTGTCCAAGACTTTTTTAAACCTAGCTACACCAATAGCTTTTACTACATCCTCCGATAACGAATTCCAGAGTTTGATTAAGCATTGAGTGAAAAAATAATTTCTCTTATTAGTCTTAAATAGGTTACATTATAACTTCATTGCATGTCCCCTAGTCTTTCTATATTTTGATGGCATAAACAATCTACGTTTTTCCATTCCACTCCAGTAATTAATTTATAGACCTCTATCATATCTCCCCTCAGCCGTCTCTTTTCCAGGTTGAAGAGCTCTAACATTTTTAGCCTTTCCTCATAGGAGTATCCTTCCATCCCCTTTACCATTTTGGTGGCTCTTCTCTGTATCTTTTCTAATAACGCTATATCCTTTTTAAGATACGGCGACCAGAATTACACACAATATTCAAGGTGTAGTCGCCCCAAGGAATGATATAGAGGCATTATAATATCCTTTGTTTTATTCTCCATTCCTTTCCTTATGATTTCCAGCATCCTATATGCTTTCTTGGCCAGCGCTGCACACTGGGTGGAGGGTTTCAACGTGCTGTCAAGATGAAGCCTAAATTTTTTTCCTGAGTGGTGGTTCCTAATATGGAACCTTGTATCATGTAACCATAGTTTGGGTTGTTTTTACCTAGGTGCATAACTTTGCACTTGTCCACATTAAATTTCATCTGCCATTTGAACTTCCAGTCTTCCAGTTTATCAAGGTCCTCTTGCAATTTTTCACAATCCTCTTGGGTTTTAACAACTCTGAATAATTTTGTGCCATCTGCAAATTTGACTACCTTACTAGTTATTCCCATTTCCAGGTTATTTATGAATATATTAAAAAGCAGCGGACCAAGTACAGATCCCTGGGGTACTCCACTATTCACCTTTCTCCATTGGGAAAATTGGCCATTTAGCCCTACCCTCTGAAGAAAGGCTAAAAAGGTTAGGGCTCTTTAACCTGGAAAAGAGACTGCTGAGGGGAGATATGATAGAAGTCTATAAATTAATGAATGGAGTGGAACGGGTAAATGTAGATCGATTGTTTACGTTATCAGAATATAGAAAGACTAGGGGATATGCAATGAAGCTACAGGGTAAACTATTTAAGACTAATAAAAGAAAATATTTTTTCACTCAACGTGCAATCAAACTCTGGAATTTGTTACCGGAGGATGTAGTAAAGGCTGTTAGTGTAGCTGGGTTTAAAAAAGGTTTGGACAAGTTCCTGGAGGAAAGGTCCATAAACCATTATTAAGAAGGGACCCAGGATATCAATGCTTGTGTCTTTTTGGGGAAACTGCTAGGTACGTATGACCTAGATTGGCCACTGTTGGAAACAGGATACTGGGTTTGATGGACCTTGGTCTGACCCAGTATGGCATATCTTATGTTCTTATGTTCTTTCTATCTTTTAACCAGTTCCTGATCCACAATAGTATACTGCCTCCTTTCCCATGACTTTTTAATTTCGCCAACAGTCTCTCATGAGGGAACTTGTCAAAGGCTTTCTGAAAATCCAGATACAACATATGAACTGACTCACCTTTGTCTATCTGTTTATTCACACCTTCAAAAAAATATAACATATTAATAAGACAAGACTTTCCTTGGCTATAGCCATGTTGGCTGTCTCCCATTAAGCCATGACTATCTACCTGTTCAGTAATTTTGTTCTTTATAATGAAACATCATGCTCTCACCCCATGATTCCACAACACAGAGTCCCAGCCCACACTGCCCCACCCTCTGCAGAACCTGGACGTGCCGGAGCACACTGGGTGTGGTTACGCCCCCTGCAGAAACCACAGTAATGCTGCAACAGGAAGAGCAGGGTGGGGACATTTGTGGTGCAGCCACCACGATGTCCCACACAGCACAATGGGTACTTGTCATGGTAGGGTAACATAAAAAGGCCTGCCTGGCCCACCACAGTAGCAGTGACAGGAGCACTGTCTGGAGGTTGACACAGGAACCACATACCTGATGAGGTCCATCCATGGGCCTGGAATGACAGTACCCTGTGCCTCTGGCACCCAGGAAACCTGCTGCTCATGGATGACCCATCAGACACACAGCAGGAGACACCAAAGCCATGCAGATAACCATGACCTCTATCCCCCACAGTGGCAGCACAGCAGGAGGCGGACTCCCCACCCCATTCTCAAATGGCTCCACCCCTGACACCATGGAGGATACCAGGGCAGATACACCCCCTAGCCCCAGAGGGAGCAGCAGTATGACCACTAGCAGGGGCAGCAGCAGTGCACCACTAAGCCCCATCCTCCTGTCCAGCCCAACACCATCAGTGGACAATGAGAAGGATGAGGAGGGCCAGCCAGGGGAGGCTGTATTCTCCCCCTCCACCTCCACTGAAGGGGGAAGAGCCAATGGCAGTGGGCAGGAGGGCCTATGTCCCACACCACACATGGGGGATAGTAAGCAGCAGGACATAGGTCAGTTCCCACTGGTGTCATGCTCGGGTGCTGCAGAGACAGGGAGTGATTTCTGGACACTCATTTTCCAGCCCCTGGTGGAGGGGGAGTGTGGTGTGCCAGGGAGGGTGGCAGCAGAGGCCACATGCAGTGTTTTGGGGAATGTCACAGTGACACAGGGCAAGGGAACAAGCAGAAGTGGTGAGGGGGTGGCAGATAGGAGAGGCTGAGTAGCTGGAGGGTGGGAGTGGGGGTGAGGGAATGGAGTTCACCCAGGGGGAGCATGTGTGGGGAGGTGACTGGCTGGAGTGTGGGAGTGAGGGTGAGGGGATGGAGTGCACGCAGGGGGAGTGTGTGGGGATGAGTGGCTGGAGGGTGGAAGTGAGGGATGTGGGGCCTGATGAGGGGGCCCAGAGGCAGGTAGGGGCCCCGAAGACATGCCAGCCATGGAAGACATGCCAGCCAGGGGTGAGGTGCAGGACTTGAGGGGTGAGCTCAGGGGCCTGCAACTGGTGCTGGAGGCCTACCTGCAGCCCCACACACCCCCAGTCGCACAGCAGGCAGCCCTGTGGGGCACTGAGGGAGCCCCACCCTCTGGAAGGTGTGCAGGGGCAGCCGTGCCACCAAGTGACATGAGCTATGGCAGTGCCTGCTGGTGCAGCAACATTCACCAGGGCAGACCACCCTGCAGTGTATTGGCCCTGTAGATGCAACAAGGGTGGGGTGGGTGCTATGGGGCATACCTGTTTACCTGTGTGTGTGGGCATTGTTAGCCCATATTCCATGTCTGGCCCATGCCTGTTTGTTGGGCAAATAAAGTTTTATGATGTTCTACATGAGTGCCTTATGTGCCTATCTGGCTGTGACCCACAGCAACACTGACCAATACTGGATCAGGACATTTGTGTAGAGCTACTGAGGAGATGCAGTGCCATAATGCCACACATTTATGGTAGCCCATGCAAGCCAGAGCCAAATAACCAGGCAGAATGGCCAACACAGTAGCAAGAGACAGCAAACACCCAGGGGAATGGAAAGGAATCACATGGGAGGGGAAGGGAGCCATTAACATGTGGCAGCAGCACAGCCAGTGGTTCACAGGTACGCCCTGACCTAGGGTAATGGAGGCCACCTGCTGCACATATGCTAGTTGTGTGTGCCAGACAGAGGGAGCAGGATGGGGAGAGGGGCATGGCCCAGAGACAGCCATGGAAGTGGCAGACCAAGAGCAATGCAGCGGGTCAGATGAGTGGGTTCCCTGAAGAGGGACTTGGAGGGACCCATGAAAGAGAAGGTGGGGAGGCACAGCAGACAGACCACATGACAGGGCTGCATGTGACAGCAGCCCTGGATGTGGAAACATAGTGGGAGTCAGACGTGCTGCATGCTGGCAGTGGTGATGGGCAAGATGGGGCTTGCAGTTGATCCGCAGCACTGCACAGTGCAAAACAGATAGAAAGGGGGAAAGAGCAGTCTGGGTGTGTTCGCCAGTGTTGGCAGTGTGATAGGCATGGTAGGAAATGATGGTTGAGTGGATGGGGTCCCAGGCATGTGACACATGTGGACTGTGCGAGCCAATGCACCATAGGGGGCCAGCTGCAGGACAGCGGTGCTGGAGGCAGCAGAAGGGGCCTTGAGTAGGGGCCATGTGCTGCCACAGACAACTGGCCCATGTGTGGGACCATATATGCAGCGACCTTGCTGCCCCATGGTGACAGGAACAGCCCTGGGCCTGGGACTGTGATGCCTGATGGCTGCCATGCATGCCCTGTGCGGCTGGATGGACCCGTGCTGTGGGTACCATGTGCATGCCGTGCACCAGGCACATGCCATGCCCCCCCCCATTACAGCCACCACATGTGCAGCACTGGCATCAGGCAAAGGGCAGATGGCAGATGCACAAGGGACAGGTGGACTGTGTGATGTGTGTGTCTCAGCTGTGGCTGCTGTAGGCGCCATGCCATGGATGTCCATGTCTGGCCACATGGGCCCCCATGCACGACACCTTTGGATATCACTACTGGTTGCATTGGCATGGCACATGTGGAGGCTAGAGGGGCATGGTAAGTGAGCAGAAGGACACTATACCCCTGGTATAAAGCTGCCAAAATGTTGGTGGGAATGAGCCCCGAACCCCTGTCTCATAGTCAGTGGGGGCGAGGTTGGCTCATGGCTATGCATGTCTGGGGGTCGTCAGGGGGGATGCCCTATATATACCACCACTGAAGTGGCATAAGAGCAGGGTGCCCCCAAACATGGCCAGCAGCCCCCCCAGAGGCAAGGAGCCCATACATAGGGACACAGGGCACAGAGTGTAGGCCCCCACCATCTGCCCATAACCCCCCCATGTAGTGCACCATGCTTCCCAGTCCCAGGGTATCTGTGTGTGCGCCCACCTAGTAGCCATCCACCTGTGATGTGGCTCCCCTCAAACCATGCATGGAGCCCTGACTTGCTCAGGACATAGGAGTTGTGACAGGATCCTAGGTACTTGGCACAGATAGCTGTGATCTCCCCATGTGCATTGCACACCATCTGCACATTGACCGAGTGGAAGGTCTTGCGGTTCCAATAGGCAGCCTCACTCTGTCATGGGGGCTGGAGGGCAACGTGTGTGCTGTCCACCATGCCTAGCACCAATGGGAACCCTGCAATGGCATGAAAGTCCTGCATGGTCTGGTGCTGTTGCTGCTGTGTATTTGGGAAGCAGAAGGTCTGTGCCATGAGCCGCAAGTAGGTGCACAGGAACTGGGTTAGGCACCATAATGTTGCAGGGTGGCTGAGTCCCTCAGCAGCTGACAGTACTGTCTGGAAGGAGCCTGTCGCCAGGAATGCCAGTGCTGTTGTCATCTTCAGATGTACTGGTATTGGCTGTCCCCTCTGCATGGGGCTTACAAGTCATGGCTCCAGCTGCTGGCAGAGTTCATGTATGGCAGCCCTGTCAAATCGATACCTTCCCACACATGCTGCATTACTCATATCCATGTAACGGACCCACTGCCTTGAGACACCTGCTTGTGGGTGCCTCCACTCCACATCCTGGCCACCATGATCAGAACTGTGCAGCAGGGCTAGTGCATGCCATCTATGAATGTCATGTATGCTGTCCCATTCCAACCAGCTGACTGCACAATGTTGGATACCCATTGCACACATGGTCATGTTTACCAGAGAGCTGCAGGTGGCGCCATCACTATTCTGCACTGTAACAATCCTGCCACCATACCGTTCAGTGCCCAGGGTGCATTGACATGTTTATGGCACATGCACAGAGGCGCATGTTCCCATGCATGTGCATGGCACACACACGTGTAGAGCCATGCTGCTGCACACATGCAGGCCCATCAATGCAGCATAAAAGTTGTCTGCATGTGCCCAGCCCCCACCATGTCCTGTATCTTCTTCATACACACATATGGCTTCTTTCTCTATGTGGACTGCTGGTGGTCCATTGGCATTTCTCTCCATTTTGCCGGCTACAGGAGGTGAACCACTGACCTTCTACATCCCATGTTCTTGCCATCTCAACTACTCTGTGCGGTTGCATTACTGTGTGGGGGGTATGCAGTCATGGATGCATGTGAACGCGGATGTGGGCACATCTATGCAGGGACGTATGCATTGGCATGTTCTGCTGTGCACATCCCTGACCTCTGAGCATTGCCATTGTATCATAGACAGTCCAGGTAATGGCTCCTAAGGTCGCTACTAGGAAGGCAAGGTTCTCGGAGGGTGAGGTGACCTTAATGCTGGAGGAGATCCTTCAGCAGCTACCACAATTGATGGGTGATGCATCTACATGTGTGGGTGCCTATGAGAAGCAGCGGCAGTGGCTTGATGTGTGCCGACGTATCAATGCCATATATCACCGGAACCACAACATCGTGGATGTCAAGCACAGGTGGCGGCAGGTACGCCACAATGCTGTCCAGAAGGTTCAGCGCTGGGTCCAGGGTGCGCAGGGAGAGCAGCTCTCGGAACGTGAACAGCACATCCTTGCTGTAATTGACCCTGCCACTTCGGAGAGTATTGGCACTCTTGACACATCTCAGGCATCCCAGGGGCAAGGTACATGTGTGCCGTGTGTGTCCCTGCCCTTTGCCCCATGTACATGGATCACATACAACTACTAAAGCGACTTCATGAGAAGGGAATCAAGAACCGTGCTTGGGACTGGTGCAAATCCTACCTGGAAGGTAGATTACAACAAGTTCGTATTGGTAATGCTACTTCAAATCCCTTTCAGCAGAAACAAGGTGTACCACAAGGCTCCTCCTTGTTTGCGCTGCTGTTCAACATCTATATGCAGCCAATCTGTGACATCGCACGCTCTTTTGGTATATCCTGCCTTATGTATGCGGATGATGTGCTATTATTCTCACCGATATCTGTATCATACCCAAACTATACAGTGCTAATCAACTGTTTTAATTCAATAACTGATTGGCTTCTCTCTCAAAACCTCCGTATTAACTTTAAAAAAACAGAGGTTCTAATAATCACAAGGAATAAATCTTTCTCCCCTCCATCATTTCTAAAAGTCAGAGATGCTGATCTCCCAGTCAAATCAAATATTCGATATCTAGGAGTAATTCTGGATCAAAGGTTAGACTTCAAGGAACATATAAAACGCACCGTAAAGGCCGTTTACTTCAAGATAAAAACCCTTCGTCATCTGAGACCTATGATGAAGTCTGATGACTTCCGCACCATCTTTCAAGCTCTAGTCACGCCGCACTTTGATTATGCTAACATAATACTCCATGGCTTACCAAATATAACTATTAATCCTCTACAATTAGCCATGAACGCAGCTGCTCGTGTCCTCTGCAGATCATCAAAGTGTGAGCATATTTCCCCCATTCTAGAGAAGCTTCATTGGTTACCAATAAACTGTAGAATCCAATATAAGGCCATCCTTACCACCTTTAGGGCCTTCAATAATATTTCTCCAGATTCCATCTCTGATCTCATCATACACACAACAAATAACAGGTCCAGGAGATCTCCTGCTGTTGACACACTACTTATACCAAATGTTTCCTTAAAAGCTAATCAATCATCCATCAATAGGGCTTTTTCGAATTATGCTCCTAGATGTTGGAACAAACTCCCTCCCAATATCAGAGCAATTAAAAACATCAAACAATTCAAAAAAGCCCTTAAACACCACCTTTTCATCGCACACTTCAAACACCTAAACACCCCTTCCCCTCCCCCATCCTTTTAACCTCATACCTACCCTAACTAACTGTATAGATTTTATATATCTCCAACATGTATTTTCTAGAAATATAAATGATTTCCCTGTTTACTTCCATGTTAATTTTCCTGTTACTTGTAATAGGTCTGTTATATCTGACCAATTGTATTGTTTCAATGTAAACCGCACTGATGACAAATAGCGCGGTATATAAGAAAATAAAATAAAATAAATAAATACATCTCTTCCACTGTGTGCATGCACATGCATGCACACAGCCACCGCCACTGGTTGACATGTTGTCCCATCCGAGTTGCCTCTGCCAGGCGCATGCACATTGAGTTTGCCTGCTCCAATGGGGGCATTAGCAGCATGCCTGCCAGCTGGTGGTGGTGGGGCTCACTGCATAGGGTACAGGGATGGGTGTGTGTGCACATGCCTCTGTGGCCATCAGAGTCCGCAACTGGTGTCAGGGTATGTTCCCGACTGTGTCAGCAGCTCCACTGTGTCTGTGCGGCCTACTGGCCTATCTTTATGGCTGCCACCCTGCCACCCCAATGTTGTCTGCAGTGGCATTCTATCTAGACTTGATTATTGTAATGTAGCATTTGCCGGCCTCCCTCAATACTCTTTTTTTTTTTTTTTTTTTTTGTGTTTTAAACGTCTTTATTTGTAAAATGGCTGTTTCTACTGTACATGCTGCAAATACATTTATTAAAACTTTATGACCAGCCTATCTAATATACACATATTTTTCCAGTAATCTGTGCATAGTTTACTAAAGGTTCTGCATTTAGCATCCCTTTTCTAAAATACGCTGCAAACTGAACATCCTACTTTGGACATTCCTTTTCTGATCCAGACGATCTATACAAAATCGGACCACACTAAGTACAGAGGGGTCCCAAAATGCTAATTACAAGGTATGAAAATGCTATTTTACTTCAACCTAATTGATAAAATAATGTCCTTCTATCATAGAACAAAAAGAAAGGGAAATGTTACGTGTCTGCTAGTGTCCCTCCTTGACACCAGCTGACATACCAGCAGCAAAGGCTACACTACTTGAGGGTGAAATGCAGCCTTCTGTGAGTTTTCCAAAATATGAAAGGACTCAGCTTCTTTGCTTTCCAACTTTTTATCGAGTTCCAACATAATTGTTATGTGGGAATCCACTTCCTGTCATTATTGCAGAGAAATGACTGTTTTCCTGGTCTGAGCGGCTCATAAGTGCCTGGCCCAGGGAAACCTTTGCCAACAATTTCTCCTGTCCAGCGACTTGTGTTCGATACAAATACAGCACTGGAGATATAATTCTTGGGTGGTCCTTCGTAGTCAACTAGTTCATACTGACCGGGTCCAGGAATCGCGGGACATTTAGGGACTGGCATAGCTGGAGCAGAGATGCAGAGGTAGTGCTTTCGTGGGTAGATGTGTTTTTTCACTGGCTCGGTGTAGCCATAGGGATCGTAGGATCCAGGCCCAACACTCGAGGACGTGGGAGATTCACAACGGGGTGTTTTTGATTTAAAGCAAGACACCGTGCCTGTGGATGACCCTCTCAGCAGAGAATCATTAACTATATAATGACATGGGGAGGGTCCCTTTCGCAAGTTAGGAAATTCTCTTCTTGTTTTTGATAAGAATGCGGCACGAGCGGAGATGCTGCTGCTGCTTCCGACACTGCTAGCCACTGATGCCTTGGAAGGAAAAGCTCCGGTTCCTTTCTTTGACAAGGAGACACTATTATTCTCATGCGATCCATGAGCAACTTCGTAGGAACCTGGGCCTGGATTTTCATTCTCAGTAATATCATATTGAAATCTCTGTGCTTGAGAATTAAATCCTCTCTTTTCTGAGAAGGGGATACGTATTATCTGATATTTTGTTGGAATAGATGATGTGGTTTTGGCCGACACTGCAAAACCTGTATATAGTTTTCCAGAATATCCATCGTGTATCCTTTTCAAGTTATTGGCCAGTGATGCAATGTTCGGAGGGCAGGTTAGCATACTGCCAGTTTGATTTGATATAATTGCTCTAATACATTTTCTTCTTTTCCCCCCTAAACATAACCTTGCACTGGCCCTGAGGCCCGCCCTGGTGGGCTAATCATCGCGGAGGCGGCTGCACCCATGCGCCTAACAGGAAAACCTCGGGAGTCGTTCGAAGTCAAATAAAGCTCAGCTCGTTATTCGGCTAGCACTGTCCGCCCGGTGCGACGGAGACAGAGAGAAAGGAGTCGCACCGCATCCCGCGTGTCTCGGTACTCAGCGCAAAGGCGCCATTGTCCCCATACTTTTCCGTTTATCCCTCAATACTCTTTAAAGTGCCTTCAACTTATTCAGCACACTGTGACCAGATTAATTTTTCACGCATCCAGATTTGACCACATCACCCCCTCCTCATCAATTTACACTGGCTTCCTGTACCATCCCGTATTCATTACAAGATTCTCATCCAGGTTCATAAAACACTTAACACTGATTCCTCAGATTACTTAACATACTCCCTTATTCTGCTTGCCCCACAACACTCCCTCCATGCAATTCATATGAACCATCTTCTCCTACCCTCTCCCTCTCTGGTCCATGTTCAATCTACTCGCCATTCAGCATTTTATTTCCTCGAACACTCACTTTGGAATAATCTTCCTCCACATCTCTGGTTAGAGTTTTCTTTTACAAAGTTCAAAGCACAACTTAAAACCCACCTTTTTTGCACAGTTTTTGACCACTCACTGAACTCTCTCAGTTGACTTCCTTATGTTTCCTATCCGCCCCCTCCTCCTCTCTCACCACCCACCTCTAGCCCTGCCTTGTCACGTCTCATTTTCCAGTCTGTCCTATACGTACTGGCATTCTTTTCATTCTCTGCTTCAGTTTTTATTGTATTCTATTGTAAACTGCTTTGCTGTACTCACATTAAGCGATATATCAAATCTTTAATAAATGAAATAAATAAATGAAAAATTCTGCCAGAAGGATGCCCTGCACCTACACATATCAGCTATGACATAGCATATGCACATGGGGTACTGGGGCTACATATCTGATCTCCGTTCCTCACCCCATAAGGTAACTGTTCCCTGCTCACATCTATACTATCCCTGCATCAGCGGTCCCATTTTTCTGTACATAGGATTTGTTAGGGTCCCATAGATTGTCTCCTCTGGCACATACAGTGCATAGGTGCATGGTCTGAATAGATATTGTTGCTCTTCTTAATGTTTCTGCAAGGGTGTTTAACAAATGTTTCCTCACCTTACCACATTCCCTCACTTCTGCTCCCTGTACCTTAAGACTGCATCTTGTATTTGTTCAGATTGAAGTGACACCACTTCAAAACCTACTTGTCACAACCATTCTTCTATATGGGACGCATTGCAGAGAATAGCTAGTGCCCTGGACGTACATGCCAGCAGTGTTTTGGAATATGGTCGGGGTTGTTTTCACCAAATACATGTCCCCGCCGCACGTAGACATCCCTTATTCGTGTTCTAGAATGGCCCCCTAGGTGCGCAAAACATGATAAGCGAACCCATAGAAAAACTGAAATCTAATCAAACAACCTGTTCAAGGATCTTCTCACTGTATGCACCAAGAATCTGGAATAACCTTTCCACAAACTAAAAGACATAGAAGACATTTACCAAGTCCAAAAGGAATGTTATTCAAAGAGCATTTTGAGGACAAAACATAACTCAACTTCACCCAAAGCCGTCCTCTGCTCTTGCACTTGGATATGCATACATTGAACTTTTGACAAACAGAATTCATTACCATGATGATTCACACAAACCTAATCATCTAATTTCAATGACCTGCAACTATCCCCTCAAACATGAATGTACAATATATACATAACCATGTTTGCAACCTACTATTCTTCACCAGCTATTTGTAAAAAGCTCATTTCATGTTAATATTTTCTGTTCAGTGTTAAAAGTTATCATTCCATGCTGTTATTCCCTGTTCTATGTAACGTTAATTTAGTGTTCCATGTAAGCCTCATTGACTTTTGGAAATGCGGTACATAAAAACTGCTCAATAAATAAAATAATAAAAAAATTAATCCAGCCTGACGTCTCTCGCGGCTAAGAAGCCATCTTCATCCAATTACATCACTTCCTCTCCTGCTGAGTTTTGAACTTAAACTAAAAGCTCTCTGCTGAGTTTTAAATTTAAACTAAATTTATCTGCTGACATTAGGCCCTGACTGAATTTTAAATTTAAATTAAAAGCTCTCGGCTGAAACTAGGCCCTGACTCAGTTAACAAATACACTGGATTCTAAATTACACAGATTAATCACCTTTAATCCAAGAATTCCCCTTTCCCCAAGATTTAGAGAATTTCCCATAAGTAAATACTGACAAGTGCAGATTTCTTTACAGCAGTAGCAGTCCCTTTTGGTAGTCCTTCAAGACTGAGAATCACAACGCTCTGGTTGACCTATTTATGCCTGTGCTTGGTTTGATAGAGGGAGCCTTTCAAATTATTTATTTAACATTTCTTCTATACCGCGCTATTATAATCAGCGTGGTGTACATCGAACAAAAACATACTACAATGCATACAGGCAACATTGAGTTTACAATGAACAGGAAAATAAAACAGGGGATAACCGGGAGAACTATGTACAGGTTAACTTGATACTATATACAATACTCTAAACTCGTTTGGATATTGCATGTGCTTTCGTGTGGATAGTACAGGTATGATGGTTAGCAGGTGGGCTAGTGTGTAGGCTAACCATTTTCTGGTTGTATTAAGGTGCTAAGGCGTCTGGGGCATGTGGGGAGCTTGCCAGTTGTGTGATTGCCTGGGATGGCTTCTGGGTAGCATTTTGTGAACAGATGGTGTTTCAAAGCTTTTCTGAATAGGATTAGGCTTTTGATGCCACGGATTTCATGGGGAAGGGCATTCCAGTTTAAAGGAGCGAATATAGAGAAGGCCCTGTTGGAAGTAGTCTTAGTACATGACGTCATCATCTTGGGGACTATTAAGGTGTTCATTGCGGTAGGCCTCCTGTTTCTATTTTCCAGGGTGCTGTGAATTAGCTTGCTGATTGGTGTAGGTGGGTAGTTATTCAGGGCTTTGAAGGTAAGGACCAATGACTTATATTGGAATCTGGCCTGTAAAGGTAGCCAATGCAGATCTTTCATGATAGGCGTTATGTGGTCAGATCTTGACGATCCAGAGAGGACTCTTGCAGCTGCATTCATAGCCAAGCGGAGCGGATTTAAAGTTGATTGAGAGAGACCGTGCAGGATAATGTTCGCGAAATCCAGGTGTGGGAGGACTAATGCCTGGAAGGTAGTTTGGTAGTCGGTGGAATCCAGTAAGGGGCGGAGGTGACGTAGTGTTCTGATTTTATGATATATAGTCTTTGTAACGTTCTTCACATGTGTTGTCATATCCAGGTGTTGGTCCAATGTGATGCCGAGTTATCGGATTGTGGGTTTGGATTTCAACTCTACATTGTTGACAAGTAGCGATGGAGGAGGTATGAACTTACGGTTCCTCGTAACAAAAAGAACATCAGTTTTGCTATGATTTATCCGTAGGTTTTGTGTCAGCAGCCATTCGGCTACAGCTCCGAAGCAATTGATTATTTGGGAGAACACTGGTTGGTCAATTTTGAATGGCATGTAGAGGAGTATGTCATCTGCGTAAGCCAGGCATTGTACTTTGAAAGATCGGATCAAATCACATATCGGCTGCATATAGATATTGAACATCAGTGCCGATAAGGACAATCCTTGAGGTACCCCCTGTGACTGCAGGAATGGTTCTGAGGATGCATGGCCTGTTTTGACTTGTTGCCACCTATTGGATAGGTAGGATTTACACCATTCTAGCGCTGTGCTTTGAATCCCCTTTTCTTTCAGGCGTTGTAGAAGTATATCATGACTCACAGAGTCGAAGGCGGCGGAGATGTCCAGGAAGATGAGGACAAATCCTTGTTGGATGTTGTTTATTCCTGTAACCAAATCATTGAAGAGGGTTGTAAGGACTGTGTCGACTCCATGTGCTTCCCTGAAGCCATGTTGTGATGGATCTAGTGGTGCTTCAGTGTCAATATGATGCTGGATTTGTTGTTGAGCAGCTTTTTCGATGATTTTTGCGAGCTGGGGGATGCTCGATATTGGTCTAAAAGATTCAACTTTGGATGGGTCAAGTCTGTTGTTTTTCAGTAGGGGTCTGATAGAGGTGTGTTTCAGACTCTGTGGGAATGATCCCGTTAAAAAGGACTGGTTCAGTATATTGCACAGGATTTGGTTAGGTCATGTCGCAGTTCTCTGATCCTGCTGGCTGGGCAGGGGTCGTTAGGTGCAGTGCTGGGATTGATAGAAGCGATAATGTTCTCAATCTCTCTATTTGATACCGTAGTGAAATTGCATAATGGCGTTGCTTGGGATGCCTTAGGTGATACGGAGGAGTTACTGTCACTTATGTTTGTGTTAGTCTTAATCATCTTTGACTGCAAGTAGTTTGCATAGTCCTGTGGCTGAGGCATTGTAGGTTGGGCTGAAACCGGCTCTCCTGTTATGGATTTTACTAAACTGAACAAGGCATGTGGTTTATTGATGGAGCGTTTTAATAGATCTGTGTGGTAAAGTTTCCTACTCTGTGTTATCTTCCCACGGTGTGTAATTAAGTATGAGTTGTATGCATCAAGCGTCTCCGGGGAGTGGGTTCGACGCCACCGTCTCTCAAGTTTGCGTAGGTGGTGGAGAGATGTATGAAGATCCGTAGAAAACCATGGTGCATGTTCCCGTTTTCTTATTTTCTTTTTAGAGTGTAATGGACAGGAGGCAGCTCTAAGGTTCTCGTCCCATTTGGATATGAGATCGTCTAAGTTGAGGGATGTGTTGGTCATAAGTGGTCGAAGATTCTCTAGGACTACGCTCTGGTTGAGTGGTCGGAAGTGGGCTGTAGGGGTTCCAGATGTACTTGATAACATTCGGTTCTTGTGGGATGTATTAATGGGTATATGGAATCTGAGAAGATTGTGGTCTGACCAAGGCACTGGTGTTACAGACAGTGCAAGGGTTTGGGGTGTTGTGGCGTTAAGAAGAGGTGCGAAGATGAGGTCTAGTTTGCCTCCCTTAGTGTGAGTGGGGGAGTCAACATATTGTTTGTAGCCTAGGTCCTCTAGGGCATCTAGGAATGCTGCTGAGTGGCTGTCATGAAGAGATGGGAGGTTGAAGTCACCAACTAACCAAATTGGAGAGCGTGAAGTGGATATATTGCACGCAAGCTCAATTATTGTTGGAAGGTCATCTGGTGAAGGGGTGGGTGCCCGATAGAGAAGGTTGATTGTGCAGAGCTCATTAGATATGGTGAGGGAATCAAGGTGGGTTGAGCTGGAGGAGTTGCACAGCTTGAAATGTAGATCAGCTTTGGCAAGGATGAGCGTCCCGCCTCCTTTCTGAATGGACCTGTGGCATGTGTATAGGTCAAATCCTGGTGGCAGCATCTGATTCAAGAGGACGTTGTCACAATCGGATAGCCATGTCTCCGTGATCAACAAGATGTCGAGATTGTATAGGGGTATCAGGTCAATGGCTGCAGGCCATTTTGATCGTACTGATCTAGCATTTATCAACGCACATTTCAGCAGGCGCTGATGATGTTGCTTCTCGGCTTGTGTCTTTTTAATGATTTGGAGAGGAATGTTAAGTAGATGGGAGTGGGATGTATGGTTGTTTTTTGCCGTGGTGTGGTGGGTGAATTCAGACTATCTCCTTCCATAGGTGTGTAGGATTGGTATGAAATTGGTACCATGGTTGAAAGCGTTTGAGATGCCGGGGAGACCAATGGTAAGGAGGGTAATGAATAAAATCAGGACTTTGTACATTCTAGATTGGTAGCAGTACAGTACAGTAGAGTCAATTCAAGACAATAGTGTGGGTAGATACAGGTTATCCCTTTGATGAGCCACTTGGCTTTAACACTTATTTAAAACAATTTCACAGGTTTTTTGCCGCCTAACTGAAAGGTCTCTTTGTAAAGGTCTCTAGAAACAATTGATGTCTTTATACTCAAAGAATATTTACTCTATTCTTCCATTTATATTAAATTATATCTTATTTGATTTAAATTAAAAGCCCTCTGCTGATACTAGGCCCTGACTGAGTTTTAAACTTAAACTAAAAGCTCTCTGCTGGGTTTTAAATGTAAACTAAAAGCTCTCTGCTGAATTTTAAATTTAAACTGAAAGCTTCTGCTGATATTAGGCCCTGATTGAGTTTTAAACTGAAAGCTGCTGAATATCCCGGTCAAAGAGATTAACACGGTGGGCCCGATTTTCAAAGGCATTTACACGGGTAACTGCCCTAGTTACCCATATAAATGCCTTATCTGTGATTTTCAAAAGGCACCTACATGGGTAGTACCTTTTGAAAATCCCAGATAAGTCCCTAACATGCCCAAATGCTATGCGGATAACATTGGGGTGTGTTGGAGGTATTCCAGGGCAGAGCAGGGGAGGAGGAAAGGGCTAAATGGGAAGCATCAAAAATCAAAAGGCACTACTCGTGTAGGCGCTGTGTTGGCACATAGCCTGCCTGCCGACCCCCTTAACCTGGATTTTCACTTCCGCGGCAGCAGAAGTAAAAATCCGAGTTATGCCAGATGCACCAGGAGCCACCGAGGCTAAAAGGGTAGCAGTGATCTTCAATGCTACCCACTTAGCCCTCTGCACCTTAAAGATAGGTGCAGTTTTTCCTTGTCTATCTTTAAGCACAGAAGTTAAGTGGGTAGCATCGAAAATCTCTGATACCTGTTTAGCCTCGGTGGCTCTTGGCACGTCCAGCATAAACCAGATTTTCACTTCTGCCACCGCAGAAGTAAAAATCCGGGTTAAGGGGGTCAGCAGGCAGGCTATACGCCAACATGGCACATAGCCTACCTAACTCAAAATTGGGCCTGGTATGTCTGCTAATCACACTAATCTCTTTCAATATCAGGCCCTATAGTTTGAAAGCTTAGTAGCTGATAAGAGGTGCATAAGAAAAGCATTAGAAATTACTAGGCATAACCACCCATGCTGCTGTGAGAAAAATCTATGATTAGAAGAAAACTCAAAAATATACTCAGCCTGGACTTCTGCCTATAGCAATTTAGGACAGCCTTTTAGACAGCACAAGTTGCTGACTGCAGAAGTCCCAGCAGATATCTGTTTAACCAGATAATTGCCGGGGCTATGTATAGAGATATTCAGCAGCACTATCTGGATATCAGGCTCTTAACTCCTAAGGGAACCAACAATAATATCAGGGTATCGACAGATAAAATGGCAGAGATACATCATAGTTATGTAAAAACATAAAAGTAGATATTCTCTATTGCTCTTGCATGGAAATCAGAAACATGAAGACAAACCTAAGGAAACTACATAGAAGGAGTGAGCACTTATTCACTATTTATTTATTTATTTGCTTATTTATATTCCACCTAAACACCAAAAGTTTGAAGCAAGATTACAAAGAACATATATAAAAAATTAAAGTCAAACAAATAAACATGGCTATAGCAACATATCTTTGAATCTGAGTACAGGATTCCTCACTGAGTTCAAAATGCCTCAGCGAATAGAAACGCTTTTAATGCTTTCCAAAAGACTTGGACATCATCATGTTCTTATCTTGTTCAGTAGTGCATTCAGTTTTTGGGGTGTAATGAAGGTAAAGGCTCTGAGATGTGTATCTTGCAATTTACAACTTCGTGCTGATGGATGAAACAGGGTTTTATGTAGATATGTTCTGACAGGGCGAGGAGCAGAATACCAATTTAACATAGCTAGGGAAATTGCTGCAAGGCCTAACTTTATTTTGAAAATGAACATAATAGTATGAACTGAATGTGATGGCTAATGGGCAGCCAGTGTAGGTATTTCAAGCAAGGTGTTAATGGTCTTATCTGAAAATTTTCAGAATAATTCTGGCAGTGGTGTTTTGAACTAAATGTAAAGCCCTTATTGTGGAGGATGGTACTTCTAATATTCCATTACAGCAATTTAGACATGGGAATAGTAGATGTGTCAGGTAAGAATGATGGTTGAACCATGCTCTGACATGGTGAAGTAAGAAATTGATCTAGAATTACCTCTAAATATGTAACTTTGGTTTTAATAGTTACAGTTTCTTGGTTTGAAGCCACTGATGCAGGCAATATGAAGGATTTATCACATGTAGTCAACAGCATTTCCATTTTCTTGTAGTTGATTTGAAGACCATGATCTCTTAGCCAATGAACTATGGACTGAAAGCATTTGAGTACTGAAGATGAGTTATAACCTTTGTTGTTCTTGTCAAGTGCCATCAAGTTGATATTGACTAATGGCAACCCTCTGGATAGTTGTCTTAAACTCTGGCCTTCAGTCAGGCAGTTAACTGTTGATAGTGTGACATTCATAGCTGCTGTTATTTTAGTGATACAATGCATTGCTGGCCTTCCTCTTTTGCACTGACCTTGCCAGGCATGATGTCTTTCTCTAATGATCTTTCTCTTCACATGATGTGGTCAAATTATGAAAGTCAAAGTCTTGCCTTTAGAGCTTGTGGTGTAGAAGGTCCCTCAGATCCCTTAGGGATTGATAAAACGCAGGATTTAACTTCAGTTGATAAAAGAAAACAAATGCACATGTCTCCTTGTTTCCAGGGAAACCACAAACAGAGCAGATCAGAGGAGAGGAAAACACGCCCCTGCTGCAGTTCAGCTCATCGGTCACGAGCTGAGGTAGAACACCTGCTGGAGGGAGGGGTCAGATTAAACCCAGGAAGCCAGAGATATAAGGGAAGCTCATTAGGAAGGAAGTTAGCACAGCCGGGAGCACAGCCGGGAGCACAGCCACGAGTGCAAGCAAGGAAGCAGTCACGAGAAGCAGAGGATTGGCTTGGGAGTGAAGATTCAGAGGAACTAATGGTAACAGAAGATTCTCTGACCTTTGACTCAGAAAGGGAAATCAGCAAAAGAAACGAGCAGAGAACCAGTGCAAAGGAGCCAGGTACAAGCAGCCCAGGTTTGGTGCCGTATATAAAAGGCAGCCAGAAGGGGAATGTACCAAGAAGGCAGACTTGTGTGCACGTAGAAACTCCAAGGCTTGTATCTGTAGCTGATCCTGGAGGGCAGAAGGAATCTCCCGTAAGAAAGCCAAAAGGTAGGCTGAGTGATTGGTATAAAAGCAAAGCTGTTTTTAAGAAGTGCTCTGATATTAGCCCAGAAGGGTGGGGCTTTACATGTGCTGAATACTGTGGCCATTCCCAACCTTGTATAGCAGAAGGCTGTAGAGAAAAGTCTCATGCTGAAGGAATAGGTGTGTGCTTGGAAACACCCTGTAGTCAATTGCAGACATTTCCTGCTGAGAACCAATATGAACCAATGGAAACAGAACCATCTTTAGAATATCTGCCTGTTGAGTCAATGGACTGTACAATATCTGTGTCTGATAAGATAAGACCTGTGTGCTAGGATTAAGCTGTGCAGAGAGAGAGCTGCAGGTAGCAGCTAGAAGAAAAAGCACCAAAAGTTTTTGGAACAGAGAATTGCTCTTTAAGTTGGATTACTGTGATGCTGATATAGGAAGCTGTTTATGTTTCATTCTTATATTATTTCCTGCCAGAAGATACATGGCCAACTGTTCTTTATTTTCTGTTATGTAAAAGCAGTTTAGAAGGGGAATTAAAATCCTGTTATTTGCCTGAAACACTCGAGCTCCACTACTCTCTTTATTTCGGTTGGTGGCAGGAGGCAGTGCTTTCCCCAAGCACTATTTTACTGTCTGAATAAGAGATCAGGCCGCTTAACTCTACAAGCTCACGCTGTGGGGTAATAGCGACATTACAAGCTTCTAGATAAAACTTAGGTTTGATCTCTTCTAGTACGGACTGATTTGTTCTTTGGGCAGTCCATGGTATAAACAGTATTCTTTACTAGCACCATAATTTGAAGCAATCAGTTTCTTCCCCTCTTTCTTCTTTAGTGTCCAACTTTAGCATCTCTATGACCTTATTGAAAATATCATGGCTTGGACAAGTTGAATGTTTGTATGCTGAGATATATTTCTGCACTTGAGAATCTTGTCTGTGTCCTTCACAGCTGTTCTGCTAAGAGCAATGTATCATTGGATTTATTGACTGCTTGTAATTTCTTTATTGATTATTGATCCTAGCAGATTAAAATTGTCTACTATTCTATTTCTTCTCTATCAAGGATCAAAAGGTATATATAGAACATGATGTAATTTGCATATAAGTGATAGCACACCTTTTGCTTCTAAATAATCTGACATTAATTGCATGTAGGGTTGCCAACTGGCTCCAGATGTGCCCGATAGCCTTGATCCATTGCATGCAGGGACTTGTAGTTTTCTTTTCATATGGAGTGCAATGGAGAAATCAGAACTTCATGTCCCTGCATGCAATGGGGTAAACCCAGGACTAGATCCAGCCTGTTGTGTGCATCTGGGGCCAGTTGGCAACCCTAATTCAATGTATAACTTAAATAGAAGGACCAACAGAGAAAACAGCAGCAGCCACACTCAGCAGAAACGTAACCAAAAAAAACACGAGTGGCAGGTTCACACACAACACCTTTATTAAACAATCATAGGTGGCCAAAACCCCCTTGTTCACCCTAAGGCCACGGGGTATAATCTTCGATCTACAGCACTCCAAGAGATAGGAAGCATGTAATTCTTCTTTCACCATTTGTTTCATCAATCTTACTGTATCGTCCCATTTAATATAACTGTTGTCATCTTCATCTTCGCTCGGATCCATAGTAGAATCATGATTGATGAATTTGTCTAGAGTGTCATCTCCGAAGCTGAGAATGTCTTTCCACGGTGAGAACATGCTGTTGAACACGCAGGACCAACAGAGAAAACAGCAGCAGCCACACTCAGCAGAAACGTAACCAAAAAAAACACAAGAGTGGCAGGTTCACACACAACACCTTTATTAAACAATCCTAGGTGGCCAAAACCCCCTTGTTCACCCTAAGGCCACGGGGTATAATCTTTGATCTACAGCACTCCAAGGGGGTTTTGGCCACCTATGATTGTTTAATAAAGGTGTTGTGTGTGAACCTGCCACTCTTGTGTTTTTTTTGGTTACGTAACTTAAATAGAAGGGCAGATAGAGCAGACCCTGTGGAACTCCTGAGTTAGTAAGACCTATTTTGATTCTTGGTGTCCTACCCACACTTGTAGGATGCAACCAGCTAGATAAAAATGAAACCACTTTAGTATGTTAACAGCAATTCCAGTAAGAACATAAGAACATAAGATATGCCTTATTGGGTCAGACCAAGAGTCCATCAAGCCCAGTATCCAGTTTCCAACAAAGGCCTTTCCAGGTCTCAAGTATGTGTGGGGTTCCCAAAGGTACAGCAAAAGGAGCATGAAACACTATACCGTAGGATGGAAGGAGAGCTTTAGAAAGTATCCACAAGGTCTCCCTACACGTGTTTTGGCCTAAGCATTCTTCAGGGGATAATGACCTCTCTAAAACATACATCATAATGCAATAAATACCCCAAAACAATTTTATACATGCAATAAATATATAAATAAAATAAGTTAAAATGAAACCATATCAAACCAAGGACACCATTAAAAGTAACAACAATAAAAAAGGATCACAATAAAATGTCATTACTAACAATCAAAACAAAGTTTATAATTGCATAAAAAAGGTAAATCCCACATTATAAGAATGTGAGGTGACAGAGCAGAGCTAAAGGACTACCAAACAATGAAAACTGCAAGAGAGGTGACCAGGGGCACCTATAGCGAAAAAATATTTTTTCTGATTTGTCTTAAATGTGCTACAGTGTAGCTACTGTACATTGTGGGGGTCATTCTGTCCTGCAAATAGCAGGGATGGACATTCTGTCGGGACATCCATCACCGCTATTCATCCCCCTGCCAGTCCCGTCAATACCTTCCCCATATGTACAGCAGGTTTGTATGGGGAGACCTAGACAGGGGGTGGGAGGGGGCATTCTGGAGGGGGCAAGGGCAGGGCATGGATGGGCTGTGACCACGGATGTACAGGGCTGATTCAGAGGTCACTCTGTACATCCGGGGCCTCAAATCTAGATGGAGGACTTATTCCACCTCGAAGGTGGAATAAGTCCCCCTGGTTGGAGGGGGATCGCGGTGCGGGACCTGGGGATGCAGGTGAGGATGCACAGGGGGTTCCCTGTAGCCCGACCCAGGTCTTGGAAGGTTGGATCGGGGGTTGGGCTGCAGGGAACAGGCATCTGGGTTCGGCGGGCCAGGATCATGGCTCGTGAATGGAGCCACGGTGCCATTGCAATGGGACACCCTGGCACCGCAGCTCCATTCATGGGACTGGCTGAATTAGCTGGGTAGTCGCAGGGATGAACGACTGGACAGAATCGGGTCTAGGTCTGCACGTCCAGGTGCTAGACCCGATTCTGATCCTGCTTGGGCTGCAGGATCAGAATTGGGTCTAACTTTGCACGCCCAATTCTGCCCAGCCATACAGGGGGCTGGACATGCATTAATGGAATTGGCCTCTGTGTGTCCCCTAGTCTTTCTACTTTTTGAAGGAGTAAACAACTGATCTACATTTACCCATTCCACTCCATTCATTATTTTATAGACTTCTATCATATCTCCCCTCAGTCGTCTTTTTTCAAAGTTGAAGAGCCCTAATCTTTTAAACCTTTCCTCACATGGGTATCCGTCAGCATTTTAGTCGCTCTTCTCTGTACCTTTTCTAATTCAGCTATATCCTTTTTAGGATATGGAGACCAAAATTGCACATAATATTCAAGGTGGGGTCGCACTATGGAGCGATACAAAGGCATCACAATATCCTTGGTTTTATTTTTTATTCTTTTCCATATGATTCCTAGCATTTTATTTGCTTTCTTAGCCACAGCTGCACATTGGGCAGAGGGTTTCAATGTACTATACACAATGACACCTAGATTCTTTTCCTGAGTGATGATTCCTAAAGTGGAAACTTGCATTGTATAACTGTAGTTTGGGTTGTTCTTAAGTGCATAACTTTGCACTTGATCACATTATATTTCATCTATTTGGATGCCCAGTATCTCAATTTATCAAGGTCCTCTTGCAATTTTTCATAATCCTGTTGTGTTTTAACAACTGAATAATTTTGTGTCATCTACAGATTTGATCACCTCACTCGTTATTCCCATGCCATTTAGAAATATGTAAAAAAGCAGCGGGCCCAGCACAGATCCATGGGGTACTCCACCATTTGCCCTTCTCCATTGAAAAAATTGTCCATTTAGCCCTACTCTTTGTTTTCTATTTTTTTAACCAATTCCTAATCCACAGTAGTACACTGACTCCTATCTCATGACTTTTTAATTTTCAAAAGAGTCTCTCATGAGGGATCTTGTCAAAGCCTTTCTGAAATTTCAGAAATAGTATATCAACCGGCTCACCTTTATCTACCTGTTTATTCACACCTTTGAGAAAATATAACAGATTACTGAGACAAGACTTTCCTAGGCTAAATCCATGTTGGCTTCCTGCCATTAAGCCATGACTATCCACATGTTCAGTAATTTTGTTCTTTATAAGGGTTTCTACCATTTTGCCCAGTACATATATCAGGCTCACCAGTCTGTAGTTTCCCATATTACCCTGGAATCCTTTATAAAAATTGGTGTTACATTGGCCACTCTCCAATCCTCAGGTACTTTTTTTTCTTCAAGTAAATGCTGACAGATGATTTTAAGGACTGTTCAAAGATTACTGAAAATAGGTCTGCAATCTGATATTTCAGTTCTTTCAGCACTCTGGGATGTATGCCATCCAGTCCAGGTGATTTACTTCTCCTTAGTTTATCAAATAACTGTATTATATTGTCCCGATTTATTGAGATTTGTTTCAATTCCTATGATACATCACCTTTGAATATTGTTTCTGGCATAGGTAAGTTTCCTATATCTTCTTCGGTAAAGACCAAAAGAAAGAATTCATTCAGTCTCTCCACTATGACTTTGTCCTCTCTTAGTGCCTCTTCTACCTCTCTATCATCTATTGGTCCAACTAGCTCTCTCACAGGTGTTTTGCTATGAATGTACTTGAAAAAGTTTTTATTATATGATTTTGCTTCCACGACAAGGTTCTTTTCAAATTGTCTCTGTGTCTCCGTATCTATGCTTTGCATTTATCTTGCCAGTTCTTAGGTTGTTTTCTGTTTTCATCATTTGGTTCTTTGTTCCATTTTCTTCGCAGCGGCGACGTTATCGCGCAATAAGTAACATTATTGCACAATAATGTAAAATTACCATGCGATAATGTTACTTATCGTGCAACAACATCTCCGGCGGCATTAAGGTGCACAGAGGGTGGAGTAAGTCTCTCCAGAGGGCGGAGAGAAGGGGGTCAATGGGCGGAGAGTGGGAGGGGAGAGGCTCCAGGCACACTAATGCTGTGAAATGAAGATCTGAAAATTAACACCAGTGAAAACCTCGCGTTAGAGGCACATTTGCAGGAGAGAGAAACCATTTCAACCATTTCAGTCAGCAGTGTACAGCAAAGGCAGGGAAACCAAGAAAAGTGATAGCAGTGATACATGTGCAGCAAAAGCATAGTGCCCAAGGACGAAAGGGCACAGTGGTGAGGCTGCAAATGGGCTACAGGGGGGCTGAAGGTGGGACATACAGTGGGGCAGTTGGGGCACAGGGTGGACTAGGCAGATGCCTAGGTGGCACATAAGAATGCAGAAACTGAAAATCAGCAAGGCAGCAACTGACCAAGGTCAAACATGCCCACGAGTGTGTGTTCCACAGTGTCCCAGGGGACAGTACACAGCAGGTACCCCAAAGGGCACATAACATGGACAGGTGGTGCCGGGGGAAGCACAGATGTTTTTCTGGCACCCCTACCCTAGATCTCACACCATAGGCAGCCACCTACCGGCACACTGGATGGCCTGGGACTGCACACCACCAGCACCACCGGCATAAGGGCATGTCAGCATGGTGGCGGAAGGGTGCTGGTGGTGGAGGGGGCAGTGGCACCTGCCCACAGCACACCAAGGCCAAGCCCTGTTCATGTGGGTGGTGTGCAGTGCAACAGACAAGGGCTGTCTGATGAACAGTAATGGTATCCCAAGGGAATAACCTGCCCCTGTGGCAGCAGCTTGGTGCAGTACACACAGCCAGTGTGTTCAGGGGCAGAAGGTCAGAGGTTCAAGTCCCAGCTCCCACAGACCATGTCTCTATGTTTTACCCTACAGCACACATACACCATAAACATGTGCAGTCCCCAGAGCAGAGGTTCCCAACTGCAGTCCTGGAGGGCCAAACACCGTTCAGGAGTTCATGCTGTCCCTAATAAATATGCATGAGATGCATTGCTATGCAGTACTCCCATTGAATGCAAATGTATCTCATGCATATTCATTAGGGACAGCCTGAAAACCTGAATGGTGTTTGGCCCTCCAGAACTGGAGTTGGGAACCACTGCCCTAGAGTATCGGCCAACAGGGGCACAAACACCCACAGGCTCCACTATCCAAAGCCTCATGGAGAGTCAGGCTGTTGGGCCCTGCGCGGAGCAGCAGCTACCAATACTAGCACCTGCATACCTTAGAAAGGTTGCTATGATGAATCTCTGTCAACAAATTGTGTTTAACTTAGGATTTGTTATCTGACATTAATCATAGCAACCTTTTGATATATGTCAGGGGTGTCCAACCCTGTCCTGGAGGGCCGCAATCCTGGCAGGTTTTTGGGATAGCCCTAATGAATATGCATGATATATATATGCATTAGAGATATCCTCCTAACCTGACTGATTTGTGGCCCTCCAGGACTGGATTGGGAGACCCCTGCCTTACACCTCTGTCATTTAAAATTGTGAGTAGGCAAGGTACAGATTTTCTAGACATCAAAAGGGTAGATAGACTTTGTCACATTCCTCCTCACTTCTCACCACCACCAAAATGTTGTCTATTAGCTCTGGTGAAGCAATCTTCATCCTGCTGGTATAAGACAACCCTCCAGGGTTGGTGGGCCAGAACTATACCTGCAACTGGGGCAGTGGCAGACCAGCAGTAATGCTGGGGTTAGGGCTGGAAAACCCCAACTGTCTCACACCACCATCTGTCAGTCACCAGCAAACAGCAACTGCAGTACCTTATAGGTGTTCCAACCACACACAGTCTAATTGCAGACAGTCTACTAGCCAGTCCATAGTGTGTGCTCACAGAGGAACTATGTGTACTAAGCTGGCATTTAGCAATTGGACCCCAGCACTGGGAACACACAAGTATCACTGGAAGCAGATAGTGTAGAGTGCTATGTGGGAACCTAGACATGCCATGGTCACTGCTCGGTCAGAGTGAGTGTCCTCCCAGCATGCCATGCTGTGGCCATCCTGTCCATGCAGGCGGTGGTCGGGTACTACAGTGTCCCAGCCATTGCCCCACACCCTGTGAAGATGCATCCTGGCCAAGCCGCCCTGTCCGGGCCATACCCACAATACCTTGCTCCTCATTATGCACATATTCAGGCTAATGCTGGTAACAGTGGGACATTGTGGGCTCAGTGATGTGTGGGCAGCCACAGAACAATGGATACACATACACACACACACACTCCTATGGCAGCATTGTGGAAAGATAGGGGTGGTTGGCAACCCTGCCTGCCACACTGGTCCTGATCACAGCGCCGACATTGATAAACTGTGCAGGAGGTAGTAGTAATGCTCTGGTGATAACTGCAGCTCAGTGCTGGGGCCAACAACCTGATTCTACATGAGGATTCGGATAGTGGAGCCTGGATGAGTGGGTGTTTGTACCCCTGTTGGCCTCTGCTGTGGGGATTGCATGTTTTCATGGTGTATCTACATCATGGGGTAAAATATTGGGATGTGCTGTGCAGGGCCCACAGCTTGGATCTGAACCTGTGATCCTCTGCTTTGGAACACACTGGCTGTGTGTACTGCACCACAGTGTCACATTGGTCACTGGGGCAAACCTGTATGTCTCCTCAGCCAGACCTTTTATATTGCACTGCACACCACGTACTGGTACAGGGCATGGCCTTGGGCCACTGCAGGCAGGTGCACTGCCCCCTCCAGCACGGACACACACAACCCCCCTCTGTCATGCTGACATGGGTATATGTTGTTGGTGCGCCATCCCAGGCCATACACTGCACGGGTAGGCGGGTGCCTAGGTTGCGGAGTCACAGCCTACCAACATTTTGCCCCTTCCACATGGGGGATGGGTGGCTGGGGGATGTCCGGTGTGTGCCCTGGCAACTATTGGCTAGGGTGGTTCAGGGTATTTATTTATTTATTTATTACAGTTTCTTATATACCGCGCTATTCGGTATCAGCGCGGTTTACATCATAACATAACTACCATAACGACAAATTGTCAGGTTTTACATCGAACAGGGTATTTGTGGTTTGTGTTTTGCTTTGGTCAGCGGCTGTCTTGCTGATTTCTCATGTCTATGTTCCTATGTGTCACCTAGGCATCCGCCTGGTCATCCCTGTGCCCCAGCTGCCCCCACTACATGTCCCGCCTGTAGCCCCCTATGCCCCATTCGCACTGTCACCATAGTGGCCTTTCATACTTGGCCACTATGCTGTTGCTGCAAATGTAGCACTACTATCACTTTTCTGGGGCTCCCTGCCTAAGCTGTACATTGCTGACACTGAAATGGTTTCTCTCTCTTGCAAATGTGTGCTAACGCCAGGTTTTCAGTTGCGTTAAGATTCAGCCCTTCATTTCCCCGCGTTAGTGTGGAAGAGGCCTCTCCCTGCCCACTCCATGCCCATTGACACCTTCTCTCCACACTCTGCAGGACTTACCGCGGCCGGGAATGTTAACGCGCGTTAACGTTACATAATGCGCCTTAACATAGCCGCTGCTATGTTACCGCAGTTTAGTAAACATACCCCATAGTTTTAAAATGGGTCTGCACCTTAACATGAAGAAGACAAAGATCCTTTCAAGTGGCAAAATCAATGTTCATCATTGATGGATAAGAAATTGAAATAGTTGACAACTTTAACATACTTGGATCAACAATCAATAAAGAAAGGACAAGCAGTGAAGAAATCCAACGATGCATTGCTCTTGGCAGAATGGCTATGAAGGACCTAGACAAGATTCTCAAGAGCAGAGATGTCTCTTTCCATACAAAGATTTGACTTGTCTTTCAATAACATCATATGGATGCAAAAGTTGGACAGTGAAAAAGATAGACAGGAAGAAAATTGATGCCTTTGAATTATGGTGCTTGCGATGAATACTGTGTATATCATTGACTGCCCGAAGAATAAACCAATCAGTACTAGAGGAGATCAAACCTAAGCTTTCCTTAGAAGCTCAGATGAGAAGACTTCAACTTTCATACTCTGGACACATCATGCAAAGAGAGAGATCATTAGAGAAAGACATAATGCTTGGCAAGGTAGAAGGTCAATGCAAAAGAGGAAGGCCGACAATGAGATGGACAATAACAATAGCTATGAGTGCCACTCTATCAACAGTGAACTGTCTGACTGAAGACTGAACACAGTTTAGGTCAATTATCCAGAGGGTCTCCATGAGTTGACACCGACTTCACGGTACTTAGCAACAACAACAACTGAAGAAAAAATATTATGATCAACATTTCTGAATTGGGTCCATGTTTGTAGGTTTGAGGCAAGACTGCCATTTAATGTTAAACTACTTACTAAATACAGTAATGTGGGTGGAGAGGCTTTTGTGCATTGTAGGAGAAATGGTTGATATGTGTATTCGGATTGGGAACTTTTAGGTACCTGTACGATTGTTCCTTTGGTAAGATAGTTTACTTTGTCAAACAGTTCATATGGCTTGTAAGCTCACACTGTTCTCTGAGAGTTATTTTTTCTAACTTCTACAAAAGTACAATACTGTTGTAATAGTTGATGTTAAACTGCTCTGTGACTTATTAGATGATTCTTGCATCATTTCCATTCAGCTCTCCTTAGCATCCTCTTTTTCTCTCTTAATTCTGCATTATATCAGGGAGAAGTATGGATTCTCCATACTTTATGAACAATTTGGTGTTTGTTTGCAGTTTTGGATATAATTGTATTGCAGTTTTGCACCAGGCAGTCAATAGCATCTGGATGAATTAAAACAAATGTGCATTGATTGGTCAATAATAACCTCTTTATCAAAAAAAGCTACACAATCACTCATGTTCTAGTAAGATCAGGATTCCTTTTGATCATATAGTAATTCAAAATTAATGAATAGGTGGTCAGACCATTGGACAGCAGAAAGTTGTAGGCTAGAACTTGCTAAGTTACTGTTCACACTTGAAAGTATAAATACCAGGTCTAATATCTCTCCTTTCTCATGGGTTGGTTGAGAGACAATTTGTTTAAAAACAAGTGACTCCATGGCTAGCAGAAACTTTTCAGTGATTAAGTAACCTATCTCTTTAAAATTTTGTAAATGTAAGTTGAAATCACCTAGGACTACGAGTCAGGATATTGCTATAGACAAATTCATAGGACTACCTAATAGCATTGACAGTTCTAGTGGATCTCCTGCTAGGATTCCATGTGGCCTCCATAATAAGGATTTTAGTCTTGCCATCATAAACAAATTTACATTGGGTGAACTGTAAAGTTAATTTTATAATAAACATAACTCTACCTGCAAGATACCGGCCTTCTAAAAAAAAAGGTCATTGGTTTGTGGCCAGCCTCTGAATGTAAGAAAAAAAAGCCAGTTGGATTTTTGAGTTTTAATGCTAACAAATGTGGGGTCATGCATTTGGGCTGCAAAATGCAAGGAGCAGTACTTCTGTCCACAAAAGAAGAGTGGGACCTGGGAGTGATAGTTTCTGGTGATTTGAAGGTGGCTAAACAGGTAGAAAAGGCAAAGGTGAAGGCCAGAAAAATGCTTGGGTTTAGAGGGAGAAGAATAGCTAACAGGAAGGAGGAGGTGATAGTACCTCTGTATATGTCGTTGGTGAGACCTCATGTGGAGTATTCTGTGCAATTCTGGAGACCACACCTTCAAAAGGATATACAAAGGATGGAGTCAGTGCAGAGGGTGGCTGCCAAAATGGTCAGTGGTCTTTGTCATAAGGCATATGGGGACATCTCCCAATGGAGGTGGTAGAGACAAGGACTATCTGAAGTCAAGAAAGTATGGAAAAAACACAGAGGATCTCTATAGGGGGAAAAAGGGACTGTAAAGCTTAATAGTTGGTATGGAAGTACAGACTGGATAGACTGTATGATCTTCATCTGCTGTCATTTTTCTCTGTTTCTGTTTCCTCTTTTGCCTGCTCTGGCTTGATCTATAACTTCATATTCAACAGAGCATAATTGATTTAAATTACTGTATCGTATTGGTGATCTATGTTTCTATAAGCGGGGTTAAAATCATGATTAAAATCATGTAGGCAATCATAAGCAATAGGAATGTTGTTGCATACAGAGTACACATTGGGCCCGATATTGAATAAAAAGATGACCTGGAACCCCCCCCCCCCTACTAATAAGAGTAAATGCAAAAAAATAAAAAATGATTGTCCCATTGAGAGAGACTCCCAAGAAAATAAAAAAAACCCTTATGACATTAATCAGGTGGTCCTAATCTTAGGAGATGCTGCATAGCAGTACTTGATTATTAAATGCAGCTGTTCCTTTGCGTTTCCACAGTGCTGTTAGGAAACTCCAAGTTAGTACTTTGACTCTGAAAGTCCCTGCCAGCCATGTTGATGTAAGATGAAAGGACAGACTAGATAGGCCATGTGGTTTTTTTTCTGTCATCATGTTTTTATGTTTCTAAGATGTGAACACCAGAGTCAGAGCTGTTGAGAGTTCTGAATAAAAGCCTGTTTGTGAGCACGGGATTGTGGTGCTAAGTTATCACATGTTTATAACAAGGCTGCCAAGGATGGCTGCTCAAAGAGATGCAAGAGAAACTGCAGGGCAGCAGCAGGTCAAATAATTTCCGGAAAAAGAGTTTTGAATATACAAGAAAACAGCACTCAGGAAATGTAAGTGGCAGAATTTTGCAATGCCATTGAGGAGGTAAGGGACAGAAAGGAGAGCATCAGAAATGACACTTAGATTAGTAGTGGACTGGGGCAGTTTGACAGTGAGATTTATTTTCTGAATCCTATTGCAGGAAATGTGAATAAAAGGGCATGGCCAGTTTCATGAGCTTCAGGGATTGCTTTCTCTTGTGCCCTTCAGCCTCTGGGGAAAACAGTAGTGTAATTAAGAAAGTGTCTGGCAGCCCCTGCACCCTGTAATTTGATGTTTATTGACTCATACAAGAAGGATTAGATTCCTATCAAAATGGCATTAAGGGTCTGATCACGCTGCTCTTCATTTCAAGGCCCCTAAGGAATGTTAATCCTGTTTAAAGTAATTCCTTACTTTTTTTTCATCCTCCCGCAGAATCTCTCTCCTTGCTCCTGTCTCTCAAGGAACCACTAAGCATGGCCAAAATGGTAAAGGTCTTGTTAAAGTCTGCTGAAAACCTGTCGTGCTTGCACCGACAGCAAACCTCTTCCTGTATTTTTCAGCTAACCTTGTTGGTTGCAGATATTTACAGGTGAAGAGTACTGGCAATGTGATTTCTGGTTCTATGATCTGTACCAGAAAATATCAGCTTTACATCACTTGTCCTTTCTGTCTGCCTCCTGGATTTCACCTCCCCTCCAGCCATTTCCTCTCTTTCCTCATTGTTCTTCTTTCCCCTCCTCTTTGTTAACAGGCAGCGGAAGGCGGTGCAACAAACATCTTTATGGTAAGTATGATGTTTGTCACGCTCTGACTTTTTAAACGTTTTCAAGGGGTGGGGAAATGGAAGGGGAAAGGTGTTCTCCTCCCCCCCCCTTCTTCTGGCTGCCGCCATTATAAGGGGCTCTCAGCAAATTTTGCTTGGGAGCCCCTCGTTTGATCTTACACCACTGCCACATAGCCTCATTAGCATCTTGTAGAGCAAAATTGGTGATAAGACTTTTAGGCTTACCTGGATAAATAAAAGGAAAACTGAAGTTTCCTCTACCTACACTACTGATTTGCATTAGAATTGATATCCTTTGTGTGGGGGAAGGGGAGCCAAACAAAAAGAGTAGCCTAATAAGTTGGCCAAAATAAACAGATCCACAGAAAAATATCATTCTCGATTCAAGAGCATTGACACTTATTGGATTATTATATTTACATCTTAGTGATATAGTAACATAGTATATGACAGCAGATAAAGACCAGTATGGTCCATCTAGTCTGCCCAGCAAGGCAGCAAAAGTAGGTGCACTTGCCACTCTGTAGGTCACTCCTATTTGTTCAGATATAAGAGATAGTTATGCTTATTTTGATTTTATCCTGTTGTATAAAGGATCCACTGTGTCTGTCCCATGCCATTTTGAATTCTATCACTGTGTTTGCCCCCACCACTTCCATCGGGAGGGCATTCCAAGCATCCATCATCCTTTCAGTGACATTTCCTTTCAGTTTACCCCCTTCCAGCTTCATGTTATGCATTCTAGTTTTACAGCTTCCCCGTCTTTGGAAGAGGTTTGTTTGTCCATTAATACTCTTTAAGTATTTAAAGGTCTGAATCATATTTCCCCTGTCCCTCCTCTCCTCCAGAGTGTACATATTTAGGTCTTCAAGTCTCTTATAAGGCTTCTGACGCAGGCTCCAAATAGTTTTGGTCACCTTCCTCTGAACCGCTTCCAACCTTTTTATATCCTTTGCGAGATACGGTCTCCAAAACTGAACAGAATATTCCAAGTACAGTAAGGCCTCACCAGTGACTTGTACAGTGGCATTAGTACCTCTTCCTTTCTGCTGGTAATTCCTCTCTGTATGCAACCCAGCATCCTTCTGGCTTTTGCCACCGCCTTGTCACACTGTTGCGCCACCTCGAGATCATCAGAAAAAATGACACCAATGTCTTTCTCCTGGTCCGTGGACACCAATCTTTCGCCCCCTATCGCAAACAGATCCCTTGTATTTCTGTTTCCCAAGTGTATGACACTGCACTTCTTCACATTAAATCTTAACTGCCAAGCATTAGACCATTCTTCCAGCTTTTGTAGATCTTTCCTCATGTTCTTCACTCCCTCAAGGGAGTCCACTCTGTTGCAAATTTTGGTGTCATCTGCAAAAAGACAGAATTTTCCATTCAGCCCTTCGGCAATATCACTCATAAACATATTGAACAATACCGGTCCCAAGACCGAACCCTGGGGCACACCACTAATCACCTTTCTTTCATCTGAGTGAGTTTTGTTTACTGTCACCTTCTGTCGTCTGTCAGTCAACCAATTTCTGATCCAGTTCACCATCTTGGGACCTATCCCCAAGCTGTTTATTGATAAGCCTCCTATGAAGAACAGTATCAAAGGCTTTGCTGAAATCTAGGTAGATCACATCCATCTCATGCCCTTGATCTAGTTCTCTGGTCACCCAGTCAAAGAGCTCAATCAGATTTGTTTGGCAAGATTGTTCCCTTTATGCAAGGGTTCCCTGAGACCTGAAAATTACTTCAAGAGCTCCTCCAGGGTAAAAAGATTGCGAAAGACTTCTCTGAAAGCATCAGGCGGTGGTGGTATTACTGCTATTTGTTCAGGCAGTGGTGGGCGGGGTGTATGTATAAAATATCACATATACATATGGAAATCCATTGAACACATACATGTTGTTTTCATCTCCAACCTAAACATACCCAGAGGAATGCTTCTTTTTTCCTACAGCTAAACATATTTGTGTTATCTAACCTAACTACATTCAAAGACAATAATTTTCAGGGTACTCATTCTGGTGCATGTTTACTAACATGTGCTAACCATTAGTTCGGGGTTTGCAGTGAGGTAAGTGAACTGTGCTAACAGCATGGTGTCCTGCTTTCAAAATCATGCGCTAATTGGGTAGCGTGTGATTGGGTGGGGACTGGGCGGGTAGGAGAGGGAAAGGGGCAGCAGGTGGGTGTTGACAGCGCATCATGGTTAGCATGGGCATTTTGAGTGCATGCTAGCCGTGAATATTGCCATTAGCACAAGTACACTTAACACCACCTCAATGGGTGGTGTTGCCAGTTGGCGTGTTGCTGCACGTTAGCAATGCACTAACAGCAGGGGACAGATACACATGCCTCCTAAAGATAGTGAAGGCCTCTTTGTTAGTTTTGCTTCCCAAACATGTGCTACTGGCAGACCCTTTGGTAAACATGCTCCTTTACTTGAGTAAATACCCGAGAGCTGCTTTCTACATGGCAGTCAACTGCAAGCTCTCTCTCATCCTGTGTCTGTTTCCACTTCTCCCATCTATAAAGGTTCAATGCTGTTGCTTCCTTAGGCGGCTGAGATGGGAGGATGCAGCCACCTCAAGGCTTAGCTCTTGTGCTAGCATTCCACCAGAGGGCCAGTTATGGGGAACTATGGCATGTGTGGTCACTCTGAGCGATGGTCAGAAATAAAAGGCCACTGTGCTGAAGTGTACGGGGGCCGACCGCAACATGGAGGACATGGAGGGCTCTAGGTAAACATACACATGTGGGTTCTATCACAGACTCTCATTCATTTCTTTTATCAACCCCCAGCTACGTTCACTCTTTCCCTGCCCTGTCCCCCAGGATCTTTCTTCATGGCCTTCCTCCTAGCTGCCACACTTCACCTTTCCTGAAGCAGTGTGGGGAAAACTGCATGGCTTAGATAGGGGTGTTACAACAGTAGCAGGTTGAGAGTGAGCATGGGGACTTTGCAAACACATGCTTCAAGTGGAGTAGCCTCATAGTTAGGGTAGTGGGCTGAGAACTAAGGAAGCTGGACAAGTCATTTTCACCTGCCATTGCCTACTACTACTGCTACTACTACTACTACTAATGTCTGGTACAAAGCAGAGATTATTGTTATTATTATTGATTGCATTTCTAACTTGCCTGTTGGAACACTGCCAATGGTGGACTGCTCCAAACAGGAAGATTTACGGGTGATGTGTCTGAATTATAAATTTAAGACATTTTAAGTGTCAAAAAGGCTTCACAAATGAAAGCACCAAATAATATTTAGTTTACTTTGGCACCTTTGAAAGGATATAGATAGAGTGGAGGCAATATTAGGCCAGTTCTCAAAGGAATTTGCACAGATAACTAAATAGCTGGGTAAATTTCACAGAATGAAACTTCCTTCCACTTAGTAAGTACACAGGTACATTTGTACCAGTGAACCTCTCCACTCCAGCCCAAATGACATTGTTCGCATCAGAGAAAAACATAGACCGCCCCCAACATGAGTACTCTTTTATTCTTCAGACACACACGTGCACTCTTGCTCTTAAGGTGCACACATGTATGCATAGTCTTTCTCTTCAGTTATATAAACACATGCATGCATTCTATCATTCTTCAGATGCACATTCTTTTGGTGCTGTGCTGCTGCCTGCTAAAATGCATCAGCACGGTCTGCAGCATCTCTTTACTACAGACCATCCCTTTCATCGAAGGCCTTACTTCACAATGTGCCACAATGTGTAGTAAGCACACTGTTGTTGGTAAGTTCCATTTAAATGCATCTGTATTGTTTTCACAACTTTGGTGGAGTACCCGAGCCAAGGGGTTGATTTCTTCCTCCAGGTAGGGGAGGGGCAGTATTATTATCTATCTGGTATATTCTCATTTTCTGATTTTTACCTATCCTTGCTGTGTAAATAGCTTATGTACATAGTTTACCCTGTTATCCAAGTTTGTATCCCTGTTCGATGTAAAACCTGACAACTTGTCGTTATGGTAGTTATGTTATGATGTAAACCGCGCTGATACCGAATAGCGCGGTATATAAGAAACTGTAATAAATAAATAAATAAATAAATATTTATGAACATCTATGAGCATGCTGAAAGGGAAAGTGGGGGTCCAGCCTTCCTCCCTCTTCAGAGCCACATCAGAGGGCCTGAGGATTAGCTTGAGCACATGGCACAGCCTGGTAGGAGGAGAACAGGAAGTGGAGATCTATCTTGCATAGGCATGGTAGACCACTGACAGCTTGGGCATCTTCTACAATTTGGTTGTTGGGCAGGGCAGGCAGAGGTTGGGAAGTGCCACATCATTGCAGTATGCACAGAATATTGCTGGCCTAGCTTAGATACTTGTGGAGGGCCCCTGCAATGTCCTCAAGTATTGACAACCCAGCTTGGAGGCCTATGGCAGGTTGTTGGGCATGATCATAGGACTTAGTATCGGTAGTGCTTTCTTATGTTTGTTCAATAAATCTGTAGCCATTTTTCTTTACAATCTCTTTTCTGTGTTAATGCTATACTTATGGAAAGAAGGGGGAAGAGATGGGAATGGATGCAAAATATGTGTCCTTGAGTAGCCTCTAGGTTTGGAAGGTTTGAATTGGGATCCTTATGTGAGACTGGTGCATTGTGAGACAGGGTGTTGACAGGTAGGGGATGTTTAGAGGTGCCTTTAAGAAGGTAAAGAAAAAGCCAGTGTGTTTGGGAAGATTTAAGGGTAGAAACTTGGGCAGGTTCCAATTATGGGAGGGGCCTTGAGAAGATGAGAGAAATAGCAGACAGAGGACTAGTTCAGGGTGTGGGTAAGATGGCGGGTGTAGAAGAGCGGGTGTAGAAGAGCTGAAGAAGGTGCTGGCGGGTGTAGAAGAGCTGAAGAAGGTAGATGATGCTAAGAAAGGATTAGCTTTCACACTGTCCAGGAGAATGCAAGTCTGTTCAAGACAGAGACATAAGAGAGAAGGAGGACACATGGAAGTTGGAGGTGGGAAACTGCAACACAGAAGTCCAGGAGAATGCAAGTCTGTTCAAGACAGAGACATAAGAGAGAAGGAGGACACATGGAAGTTGGAGGTGGGAAACTGCAACACAGAAGTCCAGGAGAATGCAAGTCTGTGCAAGACAGAGAAATAAGAGAGAAGGAGGACACATGGAAGTGGGAGGTGGGAAACTGCAACATAGTAGGAAGAAGAGAAAAGGCAGATGGAAGTGAAGGTCATTGCTAAGGAACTTTTGCATCTGTGTAGCTACTGAATTCCAAAAAGGGAGAACTGTAGAAAACATGTAATGCAAGGATCCACTACAGAATGAATCGTCTTTGATGGGGTTGAGAAGCACAGCTGGTTCTTGATCTGTGTCAAGGCCCGCTATTAGGGCCTGCATAAACTCTAATCCCAGGGTCTGTAACAGCCTGTCTTGGAGTAGAGAGAGGATATCTAGACATGATCCTTCTCTTTCAGTAGCTCTTGCATGCAATTGGATCGGAATTACCTTCTCCTTCAGCTTCCCTCTCAGGCTACAAAATCAGTGTGTAAGCTGACTGATGGAACACTTGGCAGCACCCAGGCTGCTTGCTGACATGGCTATGGCCTTCCAGGTTGATTGCTTGGAGGCTGAAGACATTTTGAGGCTCTGACACTCATAAAGCTGGAAAGCTAGGAGTAGGTAGCTATTACCATGTCGATGAGGAGTATGATAAGTGCAACACAGAACAGTCAGAAACAGTAGGTACTGCAGCCTCCAAAGAACTGATGGCTGCATGGCACACAGTGGAGGAGTAGTCTAATGGTTAAAGCAGTAGGCTAAAATCTGTAAAAGTCAAGTTCATATCCCACTGATGCTCCTTGTAATCTTGGCCAAGTCATTTAACCCTCCATTGCCTCAGGTACAGACTTAGATTGTAACCCCTTTGGAGAAAGGAAAATATCTACTGTACCTGAACATAATTCACCTTGAACTCTGAAAAAGGTGTTAGCTAAATATCAATTCCAGTATAAGTACATGAGCTAGTAAGAAATGGCTGTTGTGATTTTAGGAACTACTACATCTAATGCCCCATTGCCTGCACAACACAGAATGACCCAATCAAAGGAACCTAATGCTAGCTCATAGTGAATTTCTGATGGCAGAAAAGTTTTATATAGAAAGGCACATAAAGTAGCATGTGTCATCCATAGAAAACTGTAAACATTACATCACTGTACTGGAAAAGCATTGGGATCATGGCCCTAAGAATTATGGAGAATGAAGAGATTATGATCACTTGGGATACTCACATTCTGACCGATAAAAAGCTGCATGCAAGGAAGCCAGACATAGTGGTAAAGGAGAAACCACCAGAATGGCATTGATTATAGTGGTGTTAGTACCAAGTTGTTATTCTGTGAACTGTGTCAACAGGGAGAAGATCTCAAGTTTGAAAGAAATACAGTCAGAGACCAAGAAAATGTGGCAGAAAGATACAGATATTTCCCATCGAGTTGGGTGCCACAGGCCTGATTAAGAGGAATTTCCAAGAACACTTTGACAAATAATCTATACGTTCTATCTTATGAACTCCAGAAGGAGGCTCTCTTTGACCCAACGCAAGTATTACGCTGAGCGTTAGCAGTAAATTTGAGAAACTGAGTTCATTCTTCACATACTCATTTGGAGAGATTGTTCTGCAAGAGACTATGGGCCAACATATCAATCCCCAATACCCCTTAGGCCAACAAGGGAGAGTATTCCTCTAAAAAGGCATGCAGATGCCATACCATGGTTGTCATATATGGCCATAGTAGACCTTACTATCAACAAAGATTTAATATTTTTACTGCAGGTTAAGTTGAGTTGCTTGATAGACAGTAGTGGAGCACACCACAGATGACATGTCATTGCAACACAGAATGCCATGACCATGCTCAAGGAGCAGCATAGTCAACATGGTATTTGTAGCATCTGGTCACATGAAGGAAAAGATCACAGTTGCCTGTAATACCAACTAGGAAATGAATTCCAATTTTCATGACCTCAGGCACTCCAAATATTACTTACCCAATGTTTACACACCTTCATGGATGCACAAGGATGTATAAGAAGCAATGGCAATGCACAAGTCCCTTGGGGGGTCATTCTGAGCCACGAATAGCGGGGATGCACCTCCTGCCTGGACGTACATCCCCGATATTCCTCCCCCTGCTGCTCCCAGTGCAAAAGCTCTCCGTATGAACAGCGCTGTGTACAGGGAGCCTTAGATGGGGGCGGGAGGGGGTAGTCTGGAGGTAGAGCGAGGGCAGGACATGGGCGGGCCATGACCCTGGGCTGATTCTGAGGTCAGCCCTGTATGTCAGGGTTGGCCATGTAGATGGGGAATGCCGGAGCCGGGGGGCAGCAACGAGGTGAGGGGGCACAGGGGGAAGCCCACAGCCTGACCCCGGCCATGGGAGGCCGGTTCAGGGGTCGGTCTGCAGGGAAAGGACATTGGGTCTTGCAGTTGGTGATTGCGGCTCCTGAATGGAACCAAGGTGCCATGGCACTGTGCCATTCAGGAGCCTGGCTGAGTTAGCCTGGGATCTGCTGGGCATGTGGCCCATCAGAATCAGGGCCCGGTCTGCACATCCAAGCTAGTAGACCCGATTCTGATCCCACAGGCATGTCTAGCCGCTGCGGGATCAGAATCAGGTGCTACCACTGTATGCTCCAATTCTGAGGGGCTGCACAGGGGCTAGACGGCCAGAATAGAAATAGCCTCTTGGTGTGCAAACATAGAAGACTTGTATGTACTTACTTTCTTCTCTGCCAACTTGCCTACCATCTGCTGGTTAAAGTCTGGGTGATGCAGCCACAGCTCCTTCTTTTTCTTCTTTGGATCCTCCAGCTGTCAATACACAGATATAGTTTATGTTATAAATGACTCAAGACTCTTGGTGAAATTAAAAAGGCATGAGATAGAAGGCAGTGTACTATTGTGGATCAGGAACTGATTAAAAGATAGAAAACAGAGAGTAGGGCTAAATGGCCAATTTTCTCAAAGGAGAAAGGTGGATAGTGGAGTACCCAAGCGATCTGTGCTGGGCTTGCTGCTTTTTAACATATTCATAAATGACCTACAAATGGGAATCAAATTTGCAGATAACACAAAATTATTCCAAGTTGTTAGAACACAAGAGAATTGTGAAAAATTGCAAGAAAACCTTGATAAACTGAAAGACTGGACGTCCAAATGGCAGATGAAATTTAAAGTGGACAAGTGCAAAGTTATGCACCTAGGAAAGAATAACCCAAACTATGGTTACATGATGCAAGGTTCCACATTAGGAACCCCCCCCCCCCCCCAGGAAAAAGATTTAGATGTCATCCTGGATAATACATAGAAACCCTCCTCCCAGTGTACAGCGGTGGCCAAGAAAACAAATAGACTGCCAGGAATCATAAGGAAAGGAATAGAGAATAAAACCAAGGATATTATAATGCCTCTGTATATGTTCCATGGTGCGACCGCACCTTGAGTATTGTGTGCATTTCTGGTCATCATATCTTAAAAAGGATGTAGCAGATATAGAAAAGTTACAGAGAAGAGCCTTCAAAATGGTAAAGGGGATGGAAGGATACTCCTATGAGGAGAGGCTACAAAAGGTTAGGGCTCTTCAATTTGGAAAAGAGATGGCTGAGGGGGAATATGATAGAGATCTATAAAATTAATGAATGGAGTAGAACGGGTAAACGTAGATCAGTTGTTTACGCTATCAAAAAGTAGAAAAACTAGGGAACATGCAATGAAGCTACAATGTAACCCATTTAAGAGTAATAAAAGAAAATATTTTTTCACTCAATGCATAATCAAACTCTGGAATTCGTTACTAGAGGATGTAGTAAAAACTGTCAGTGTAGATGGGTTTAAAAAAGGTTTGGACAAGTTCCTGAAGGAAAGATCCATAAACCATTATTAAAGAGGACCTGGGAAATCCACTGCTTATTCCAGGACAAGCATTATGGAACCTATGTACATTTTTGGGAACCTGCCAGGTTCTTGTGACCTGGATTAGGCACTGTGGGAAACAGAATACTGGGCTTGATGGACCTTGGTCTGACCCAGTATGGCGTTTCTTATGTTCTTATGCAAGAAGGTAGCCATCTCTCATGCAATTTTATTATCCCATGACACTAACCACTCTTTCCCGTGTCAATGAATGTACACTCCTTTTGCTAGTGTGCACAGCTAATGTGCTATGAAGCATGTTCTTGTGACACTCATGTGGGAAGGGTGACGTGATCAGATGCCTAATGCACTTATAGGTCAGGCATGACAGCATGATCCTTTCCAGTGCTTTGACCGGTGTCCATTCTCATAGCTTCACATGAAGAGGAGGCAGGGTGATGTGTATCTTGTTGGTCATGGACACTGTATGGTATTGGTACATGCTGTTATCTGTTCAGCTAAAGGTTTAGCAGAAGAAAAACAAGAAAAAAGCCCCAAACGGGCATCTGGGTGTGTGACACATAGTCAGATATTTCAAACCCATGTGGCTGCAGTGCAGAGAGAAGATAAGGAGTGGGGACTTGTGGTCTCATAACAATGACAGGTAGTCTTTATTTTCCACTAGGACCAGCCCTAGAATGTCAGAGCAGTTTACTGAGTGTCTGCTTTGACCCAAATATGGCAAACAGGTGCCCATTAGAGGCTTTCCAGCAAACTAATGCATTTTCATATGTGTTTAGGAGGAGAAGAATTAGACAGCTTCCAAAACTGCAACTTTTCTTCAGGAGGTATGTGTGGTTGTCACAGGAACCAATTAGGTAAGGAATTGGCTGTGAAGGTCCCAAAGGAGGCCATCATCCATCCTAAACATATAGCTGAGCATGCAGTAGTGTCAGTTGGTTGGGAATTGCAGACCCAGGTGTTTAAGAAATTGAGATCGAAGTTTAATCTGAATTTATTACTGGATGATAACTTTAAGCAAAAGATCTATATACTGATAGTGATTATTTCCAGCACAACCTGTATCAGGGGCAATCTGTGGGGATGGTATGGGATATTACAAGGCATACACGAGGGGCAACATACTTAGCTATACTACACTTGCTTAAGGCGACAATTGGATCAGATGGAGAATGAGATCAAGCTTTTGGAAACTGAATATATTAGGTAATAGGATAAGCATACTCATTGTGCTTTAATATAACAATGAGTTGAGGAAAATGAAACATGAGTTGTGCAGGGCAGACAGGCATTGGCAGCTTCTAAATTAGAGAGTGATTTAATTAATTATCAGAGTTTGCTGAAATTTTATAAATTAAAAGTGACATGTTCACGGGCAAGTAATTACTAGATTAGAACTGACCGAGCTTTGTCAGGACCACGAGAATTATTTAGTACAGTGAAATCATTGATGTCAAGTAGCAGAATATACAGGAGATGGTTGAGTCTGTTGTTTTGAGTGATCAATTTAGGGTCTTTTTTTTAAAGAGAAGGTAGCAGTTTGTTAAGTCAAGGTTCTCTTCTGGTATTGTTGAGTCTGAGAGCTGTCAGCTGGTTTATGAAGCTTGGACTAATTTTTAATTAGTGAATGATGATGAGTTACTGAACATTCTATCTTTACTGGAGTTTTCTCTGTATATGATCCTTGTTCATCTGTGTTATTGATGGCCTTGAGGCACAATATTTGTTTTGTTCTTGTGGCATTGGTAAATGTCTCTTTGACTCAAGGCTATGTACTATCGAAACTCAAATGTGTGTGTATCTGCCCACTTTTGAAAAAAATTAATTGGACTCATCTGTTGTGATTATAGACCAGTGTCATTGCTATCTTTTTGGGGGAAAATTTTAGAAAAATTGTATTATCTTAGCTGTGGTTTTTGTTGAAAATCATGCATTGCTTGATCTGTACCAATTTGGGTTTTGGCAGGCACATAGGACAGAAATATCATTGTTATCCACTTTTGATATTATTTTACAAAGTTTTCATCAGGATATTGAACTTATTCTTATTTGTTTGGCTATATCTGCTGTTTTTGATACACTGAATCATTGGGGCTTGTTTACAAAGCCGCAGTAGCGGTTTCTGATCGTTATCGGAGCCGCAGCCCCATTGAAATCAATGGGGCCACGGCTCCGATAACGATCGGAAACCGCTACCGCGGCTTTGTAAACAAGCCCCATTGTATCTTGTCTAGATTGACAAACTTGGGGATAGATAGGACTGTCCTGAAATGATGGGGTCTTTATTATCCAGTCATGTGCAGCAGGTATACTAGGGTCTGCATTTTCATCTTGTCAGCTATTGTTTACTGGGGGTTCACAGGAATCAGCCTTATCAGCTTTGCCTTTTAATTTGTATAGGATTATTGCATCACACAATATGCAGTACAGAGTTTATGCAGACGTGCAGTTTTCTTTTGCAGACTCTTCCTTTGATGACGTTATTAAGCATGCCAATGTGTGTCTATCTGATATTGAGAATTGGATGAATGATAATTGCACATAATTTAATGTTAATGAGACTGAAGTGATATGTTTGGGCCAACGGAGATTCTTTGAACGTCCTTTGGAGGCCTTAGGCTTCACAGATTCATAACGGGACTCCTGCTGGATCTTTAAACATGCAGTTCTGGTCTTCAGCGCTTGTAGGATCCCTGGACTCCTGCCAGTTCTGTGAACATACTACTCCAATTTTCCATGCCAGTGGGACCCCAGAGCTTCCACCGGCTCTTTAAAGGCACTGTGCATCCCTCCTTTGCTCTTCTGCACATGGGTGATGGGGTCTTTATAGGCAGACAAAAGGAGTCTTTGCTACAATTGCAGTTTTTGCCTTCTCCAGATGGAGTTCCCTTGGCAGACAGCTGCAGCCTTCCCCTTCTTTTCTTGCCAGGGGAAAGCATAGGCATGTTAGTGCATGCTTACACATGCAAAAACAAACTTGCATACAGACAAACCTCTGCCCACTTTATCCTTGAAATTAGGCGTTATGCTGAAGTGAAATGTACCTAAACATTGCACTGAACATTAAAGGCCCCAAAAGGAGTTGCTGTGGTTTCCCTTTGTAAGGGCTAGTGAATAACTGACGGACCGCATGCAGAGAAAGCCGAGGAAAGAGATGAAATCAAAACTAGGAATATGGCACAAAAAGTGATGACGGTGGAAGAATAGCCCAGGGCCATACCAAGGACTATGTCAATGGTGCAGCTGCACAGGGCACAACTTCAGAAGGGGCACTGATGTCATCACTGGGCTTCCAGGAAGCCCAAAAACAGTGAGTTCCTGTAGTTGCTTAAACCGCTATTACCTCAGGTACAAACTTAGACTGTAAGCCCTCTGGGGACAGGGAAATACCTACAGTATCTGATTGTAACTTGTCTTGATCTATGACTGGAAAGGTGTGAGCTAAATACTAATAGATAAATAAATGACAGCAGAGAGGAGAGCAAGGTAACACATGTGAGCAGATGAACAAAGCAGGCATCTTCTATGCTACATTTGTGTTTATTAAAAACTTGATATACCACCCTTCACTGGAGCAGCAGAGTGATCTACAATATAAAATTAGTTAAGAAATGGAAAAGAACTCCAATAATATATACAGGAAGCAGAGTAAACACACTCTTGGCGTGGCTTTCAGAAATTATGTAGCTGATAGGAATGGTGATCACCACCTGTTATAGTGCACAGATAGAGTGCAACTAGCCCCTAATATCAATAAAACTCCTTCCCACCCATACCCTTCACACAGCTGAGTTGAGGTGCCATACTCAATAGCTCTTCAGGGTTGGACTAATATGTATGTAACATAGTAACATAGTAGATGACGGCAGATAAAGACCAGCATGGTCCATCTAGTCTGCCCAGCAAGATGGCAAGAGTAGGTGCAGGCCACCCCTCTCCATGTCTTTGTTTAGGGGTGAACCCACCACTCCATGTAGGACACCCCTATTTGTTGAGACGTTAGATGGTTCAGAAGTTATATGTTTCAGTTTATTTTGTTTTATCCTGTTGCTGTAAAGGGATCCACTGTGTTTGTCCTATGCCGTTTTGAATTCCGTCACCGTGTTTGCCCCCACCACTTCCATCGGGAGGGCATTCCAAGCATCTACCACCCTTTCAGTGAGAAAATATTTCCTGACATTGCCTTTCAATTTACCACCTTGCAGCTTCATGTTATGCCCTCTAGTTTTACAGCTTCCCCGTCTTTGGAAGAGGTTTGTTTGTTCATCATTTCTCTTTAAGTATTTAAAGGTCTGAATCATATCTCCCCTGTCCCTCCTCTCCTCCAAAGTGTACATATTTAGGTCCAGGGGCGGCCCAAGGGGGGTGCGGGGCCATGTGCGGAGACTCGGTGCGGGGCCTCATTTGCATAAATATTTGCATAATGTTACCATACACTAACTTTTAGTAAACATGCCTCTTAATGAGTGTATGAATAAAGAAAGACTAAAAGACTTCTACATTACTAAAATCCAGTGCCAACCGCCAGACACATTAGGAACTACTACAAACACTGCCCATTTAGAACCCATAGCAAACCCGCCGTATCCTAACAGCACTACCAGGACTCATAAAGCACCATACCCTAACTATCAAAAGGAAACGCTGCAAATATTAAACCAATACATTTCAGAGAACAACAATACATGACCTACTGGGGAAAGAGAACAAGTGGCAATGTCATATAGGAATTACATAAACAGAATACCTCAGCTCAGTTACACATGCAGAACATAGACCATCACCAAACAAGGAATCACAATTTAGAAACAGGAAGACAATAATTAAACTGGGAATCCCAAAAGCCAAACTTGGAATGTACAACACTTCTAGAAATAAAACTATACATTAATTTGCTCTTGTACTAAACAAAGCGCAGACATTAATGATGCACATTTCCCAGAGCTGACATATTCCAATTAATAAATTCAAAATAAAGAGATATTTTTCTACCTTTTGTGCATTTTTTTCAGCTGCAATTGCTCCAGTCACGTCTTCTGGTTTCTTTGTGTCTTCCGCTAACTCTCCATCGTCTGCTGTCCATTTGTCTTTTCTTCTCTCTTCTAGTTTTTTTCCATTCTCTCTCTACATCTGCTTTAACATACTAATCTTTCTCCTTTTGCTCTTTCCTCATTCCTATTTCATCTACTCAAATTTTACCCCTCCATTCTCAATCCCCACTTACTCTCCCAATATCCGGCCAATTGTAGATTTGTCTTCCCTCCCACACAAAATATTTTTTCCTTCTCCATTTCACTCTCCCAGCTCCATCCCATTCTAATCCTCCCCCAACATCAGCTCCATTCTAGTTCCAGTCCCACCCAGCATCCGCTGCCTTCTAGTCCCCGCATCAGCCCATTTCCAGTCCTAGCCCCCCATAAGCCCATTTCCAGTCCTATCCTAGACCCACCATCAGCCTATTTCCAGTCCTAGCTCCCCATCTATTTCCAGTCCCATCCGAGTCCCTCCATCAGCTCATTTCCAATCCCAGCCCCCCATGAGCCCATCAGCCCATGTCAAATCCTAGCTCCCCTCCACTCAGCCCATTTCCAATCCAAGCCCCCCATGAGCCTACTTCCAGTTCTAGCCCCTTCATGAGTCCATTTCAATCCAAACCCCCACCACAGCCCATTTCCAATCTTAGCACCCCCCCAACAGCCAATTTCCAGTCCTATTCTAGCCCCTCCATCAGCCCATTTCCTGTCCTAGCCCCCCCCACTCACCCATTTCCAGTCCTAGCTCCCTCCCCCTCACAACCAATTTCCATTCCAAGCCCCCGTCCCCATCAGCTATTTGCAGTTCAAGCCCTCCTTCCACTCAGCCCATTTCCAGTCCTAGCAATCCCCCCAGCCCATTAACAGTCTTAGCCCCCCCAGCCCATTACCAGTCCTAACCCCCCATCAGCCCATTTCCAGTCCTAGCCCCCCCATAGCCCATTACTAGTCCTAACCCCCCATCAGCCCATTACGTCCTAACCCCCCATCACCCTATTTCCAGGCCTAGCCCCCCATCAGCCTATTTCCAGTCTTAGCCCCCCATAGCCCATTACCAGTCCTAATCCCCCATCAGCCCATTACCAGTCCTAACCCCTCCCCTAGCCCAGTACCAGACATAACACCCCTCAGCCCATTTCCATTCTTAGCCCCCCCCATAACCCATTACCAGTTCTAAACCTCCCAATCAGCCCACTTCCAGTCTTAGCACCCCCCCATGGCCCATTACTAGTCCTAACCCTCCCCCATCAGTCCACTTCCAGTCTTAGCCCCCCCATAACCCATTACCAGTCCTAACCCCCATCAGCCCATTTCCAGTCTTAGCCCCCCCCATAGCCAATTACCAGTCCTAACCCCCCATCAGCCCATTTCCATCAGCCCCCCCCATAGCCCATTACCAGTCCTAACCACCCCATCAGCCCACTTCCAGTCTTAGCACCCCCCCATGGCCCATTACTAGTCCTAACCCTCCCCTATCAGCCCACTTCCAGTCTTAGCCTCCCCCCCCATAGCCCATTACCAGTCCTAAACCCCCTTCCCCCCTATCATCCCAAATTAAAAAATAAAAAAAAACAGTTGCTTCTGCCGCGGCAGCATCAAGAGTGCCGCTGCGGGGCCCCCCCTGCCCGGCAAAGCCTCCCTGCATCGTAGGCTAGCGTTGAATCCCCAACGCGGGCTTCTTTCAGAGCCGTGAGAGTTTCCTTTCTCTCGGCTCTGTTAATCCCGCCGGGGCTGATGGGAAATCCCCGGCGGGATTAACAGAGCCGCGAGAAAGGAAACTCTCGCGGCTCTGAAAGAAGCCCGCGTTCGGGGATTCAACGCTATTCTACAATGCAGGGAGGCTCTGCCGGGCAGGGGGGGCCCCTCGGCGGCACTCTTGATGCTGCCGTGGCAGAAGCAGCTGGTTTTTTTTTTTTTTTTTTTTTAAACTTGGGATAATGAAGAATGTTTTTTGCGTGGGGCCCCCTGAAACGCGGGGCCCTGTGCAAAAAACATTCTTGCTCAATGGACTGGCCGGCCCTGTTTAGGTCTTCAAGTCTCTTCTCATAAGGCTTCTGGCGTAGGCTCCAAATCATTTTGATCGCCTTTCTCTGAACAGTTTCCAGTCTTTTTACATCTTTTGCAAGATATGGTCTCCAAAACTGAACACAGTATTCCAAGTGAGGCCTCACCAGTGACTTATACAGTGGCATTAGTACCTCTTCCTTTCTGCTGGTAATCCCTCTTTGTATGCAGCCCAACATCCTCCTGGCTTTTGCCACCGCCTTGTCGCACTGTTTTGCCACCTTGAGATCATCAGAGATAATCACACCAAGGTCTTTCTCCTGAACCATGCACACCAATCTCTCGCCCCCTATCGTGTACATTTCCCTTGGATTTCTGCTACCCAAGTGCACGACACTGCACTTTTCCGCATTAAATCGTAGTTGCCAAGCATTAGACCAGTCTTCCAGCTTTTGTAGATCTTTCCTCATGTTAAGCACTCCCTCGGGGGCGTCCACTCTGTTGCAAATTTTTGTGTCATCTGCAAAAAGCAATATCACTCACAAATACATTGAACAGTGCCGGGCCCAGGACCAAACCCTTGGGCACCCCGCTAATCACCTTCCCTTCATCCGAGTGAGCTCCATTTACCATCACCTTCTGTCGTCTGTCAGTCAACCAATTTCTAATCCAGTTTACCATCTTGGGACCAATGTTCCCTCTGATTTTCTGTATGCTGTGTGCGCATAAAATATCAGCTGTGCAGCTTTTGAAGGAAGGTTAAATTTTTGTGCACCACATAACGACACTCTACTACTACTACTACTACCATGACTGTTTGTCCGGCAGGGCCTGTCTGTTGCAGTGCATTGCACCCACCTACACAGGGCTAGGCCATGGTCTGCTATGGGCAGCTGTCACTGCCCCCCTCCACCTCCAGTACCCCTGTGCCACCATGCTGACATGCCCTTCTGCTGGTGGTGCTGGTGGTATGCAGTCTCAGGCCATCCTGTGTGCAGGTAGGCGGCTGCCTATGGTGCGGGTTCTGGGGTAGGGGTGCCTGCATATCTGTCCGCACGTCCCCCAATCACCGCCTGCCAATGTTCTGTGCCCTTGGGGGTACCTGCTGGGTACTATCCCCTGTGACACTGTGATAAACACTCTCGTGCCCATGTTGGGCCTTCATCAGTTGTTGTCTGGCTGCTGTTCAGTTTCAGCATTCCTAGGTGCCATCTAGGCATCTGCCTAGTCCGCACTGTGCCTCAGCTGCACCACAGCATGTGCCGCCTGCAGCCCTCTGTATCCCCTTTCCCAGCATCTGTCCAGTTGCCCATTCCGACCTGCCCGCCCTGCTGTTGTGGAACATGTGCATGCCATAGGTAACCTGTCCAATGGAGAGGGAAACCCTGATCAGTGCTATTTCACTGTGGGATCATTCACCTTGTATGGGGACGGAGCGTAGACCCTTCTAAAATTCATATTTATTTATTGTGTCTTTCTTGGGAGTGTTTTTTGATGTTTCCCATTACTATCACTATTGCCCAGCTTGATTATAATTTTATTTTATTTTGTTGGGGTCATTTTCAATGTTTATTTGCACTTTTGTTCTGTGCACATGTATCACACTTATCACTGTTTTGTAGGTTTCCCTGGTTTTGCTGTACATTGCTGACAGAAATGGTTTCTGTTCCCTTTAAATCGGCTCTACCGCGAGGTTTTCACTCGCGGTATTTTTTGCTTTGAATTTCAGCCCCGCTAGTGTGCGGGGAGCCTCTCCCCTCCCACTCTCCACCCATTGACCCCCTTCTCTCCGCCCCTGGGGAGCCTTCCTCCGCCCTCCGGGAGCCTTTCCACGCCTTTATCGCACATTAGCGCGCCGCGCACATGAGCTTGCACTTTAGTGCGCCGTGCACCTGTGTGGGGCACATTTGTGCCCCGTAACGCGACATTAGCGTGCGCTAAGGTACCTTAGCGCACGCTAATGTGCGCCGCGCACATTAGCGCAGTTTAGTAAACATACCCCAAAGAGTCAAAAAAATGTGCGTGTCATCTGTGATGGCACAAAGGTATATAGCCAGTATAAGAAGTATAATAGGCATGTGTGGATCTTTGAGAACCATAGTAGGCATCTTCTAGGGAGTGCATGGCAATGGCTAAGAGTGGCATAAGTAGGGTTTAGTATGGGGCAAGACAGATGCCACCATCTTAACACATAGCTCCTTGTTGGGCGCAAGTACTAATTCTTACCTCTCTGGGTAGGAGATGCAGTGAATGAATCTATGCAGCACTCAAGACCAGGCATGTGTTATCAGCTCTAAATTGTGGTGCATTCCTGAACGTGCCAACAGCCTCTGATGTCTTAGACCAATCATCCTGGTCAGGAGGTGGATATCCTCTTCAGTAAAGCAAAGCTTTCTGGATCATGGAGGAATGGTGGCTGTGTCCTTACATTTCTGCATTAGTGAGCGCATAATGGAGGTAATTTTATAAGGAGCTGTGTAAAATTACACACCATCAATGCATTTAAATCATATATTTTCAGTGATGTACATGCGCGGATGGGTCTTTACACGTATACTTTAGCTAGTCTCTATTCTGTAAGTATGCGTGTCAGGCCAGTGGCTTGTGCTTCCACAGTGTGCATGCGCAGGAGCGGAGCTTTGGATGACCATAGGACGAGCACAGATCTATGCATGTATGTTATAAAATACTATATGACAACTGCATTCATTAAAAATCTAGTGTTGGTATTTACACCACCTCTAGGGTTGGTGTAACTGATTTTGTCTAGATTTACCATATGTATGCAACCAGTTATGTCCCTAGGGGCTGATATTCAATGGCGGCATCCAGCGCTAGTAAAGCAGCTGCCCTTTGCCATTTAAACTTAGACCTAGATATTCATTGCCAGGGTCATATCCCGTCACTGGCATTGAATCTCCAGTTTGCCTGGTTAGCGGTTTAGCAGTGATATTCATTCGCTGGCTGGATAGCTAAACCGGCTGAAGTTAGGGCAACCTTTTGTGTGCCTAACCTAGCCAATTATCATTAACTGGCCAGTGAATGAATATCACCGTTGACTGTTTACCCGAGCACCGCTCTCAGAAAACCCTCAGAATGTCTTGATGCCATATGGTAAGCATTGAGGTATGCATTGGCATCAAGAGGGGATACTGAGCAGCACAAAACGGCTATATGCCACTGAAAATGCCACTCACCGGGATTAATGTGGTTGGTAGGTCTGCTAATCATGTTAATCCTTTTGAATATGCTGCCTCCCCCCCTATTTTTAAGTTAAGTGCACTTGCAAGTGCCAGACTTTACAAAATAGGTACGATAGAAGCATGGCAATCCACAGGTTAACTTGACGTGACTTTATAAAACATGAATGTGTCTTAAGCCCTTTAATGCATGATACACACTACTAGCACATACACCCAGGACCGTACCGAGCCCTGTGTGAGCGGTGCGGCCGCACAGGGTTCAAAGACTTAAGGGGCGCATTTCGGCTCTCTGCTGTTGCCTGCTGCCGCCACTTTAGTGGCACACTAAGCAGGTCTGGTCTCTCTGGGAGGGTCCAGACCTGCTTAGTGTGCTGGCGAGTTGCACATCGGGTGCGCGCCTCTTCTCTCCTGCCCCCATAAAGTGGCTAGATGGGGATGCGGGAGGGGGGCGCGCGCCCGATGTGCAACTCGCACAGGGTGCTTTTCACTGTCTGTACGGCCCTGCATACACCTACCCCAGTGCACGGTCCACAGTCAGAATTCACGTTTACTTTTATTGGAAGATTGTGTGCAAGGCTTGGTACAGTGTATGGTGCAGTTCAGTGCCTCTTCCATGGCCCTGCCTGCTGTACAGCAATGTACAGAGTTCAAAAGTTAGCCAGATCCTGAATTTCTGCCTTTTGTTTTTGTTAGCCTTTATGACTAGAACTGGTGAGTTACCCACTTTCGGGATTATGTTTTTTGAGCTATCCTAGATTGGAGACGATACCATTCTGATGCTATATAACATTTACAGCACACATTTACATTAACATTTACAGCACAGGGTCACGGGCCCTGTACATCCTTCTGAGCTGGCCTGCCCCCGCTCCGCCCTGATCCCGCCCCCCTCCGGCTCTCCCCATCCTGATGCTCAGGACATACAGCGAGAACCGGAGAGGGAATCTGTCCCGGACGGCTTGCAGCCCCGCATCCCAGAATCAAGCCCTTAGAGTTCAATGTAAACTATCTTGATTTAAGGAAAAGGTGATATATAAATACTTTTAAATAAAATAAATAAGTAAATATGTAGCTGGGTGGAATTCATGAGTAGTACATCTACATGACTTTGTCATGCCAGAACTGTCAAATTGTGGCCATTCCAGGTTTGAAAATTACCATCCCAAGCATTATGGTATTTGTAAACCCAGATTGTACCCATGGAAATGTGTGCTGTAAATGTTATAATGCATCAGAATGGTATCATCACCAATCCTGGGGCAGGGCTGGGTGCATGGGAGGATCCCCGCTGCCCGATCCAGCCCACAACAGGCCAGCCTTGGGTCAGGCAGTGGAGAAAAGGGGGAGCTGAGGATGTGGGAGTCAGGTGTGACTGCAGGGAGGATGTCCTTGCAGGCAGCAGGGGCATGCCGGGCTGTCCTTGGGCATGATTCTCGTTACTGCATGAACGTTTTGTTCCCGCAGTCCAGAATTGGGTCCAAACGAGCCCGTCTTGCTTGGGGCCATCCGGACGGCCTGGACGTGCCCCTATCTGAATAGGACTCCATCTGTTTTACATTGTATTAAGGTGTTTTACAATCAACTCAATAAATTGTACATTATAACATTGTAGAGGGATGGGGGGTGGGATTGCACATAATGCAGGAAGCCAGCCTTAACAATACATTTTCTAACTTATTTACCCGTGAACTTATTTACAATTTGGGGTCATGTTTCGTGTTCATGCAGTATTATTCGTTATTCAATGTCTGGTGCTGGAATGGATGGAAAGAACAGGTTGTTCTATGTGATACTGTCAAAATGTTCAGTAAACTGGAATGTCTTCAGCTTTTTTCTGAAGTCTTTGGTATCCCTCGTATTTCTGATATCGTCCGGTAGGGAGTTCCATAAGCTCGATACATACAGTGATAAAGCCCTGTTGGCTGTAGTCTGCTTCATTTTGGAGAATTCAATTGGAGTAACTAACATGTTTTTGCCATTTGTTTTTGTTGGGCTGCTTTTGGGATATCTTTTTATCAGATCTTGGAGTGATTCAGCTGATACTCTTTGCAGTATTTTGAATATATTAATTGTTGCCTTGAACCTTGCATGACTCCTGATTGGGAGCCAGGGTAGTTGGGCTAATGTTGGCATTATATGTTCTTGTTTGTTTGTTCCTATGAGAATGGGGGCAGCTGTGATCTGAACCATCTGCAGTGAGTGAATGGTAGTAACTGGCAGGCCTTGATATATTGAGTTACAAAAGTCTAACATTGGTGTGACTATGGCTTGTAGGACCATTCTGAAGTCATTGTGGCTTAGGAGGGGCTTTAGTTTCCGAATGACTTTCAATTTATGGTATGCGTTCTGTGTTGTTCTGTTAATATGGGCCTATAAGTTTAAGTTCTGATCGAGGATGAGCCCTAGGTATTTAACTTCCTGTTTAATAGCTACATTTCTGTTCTTTAGAGCTATTGTGCAAGGGGGAGTAAAGGTCTTGTTCCTTGTTATTGTGAGTGCTTCCGTTTTGCTATAGTTTATACTGAGATTGTGGACGTTGAGCCATCTTGAGATTTCGGTAAGGCATTCGGTTATAGTTGTGCAATCCGGGGTTTCGACATCAAAGGATGTTTGCCATCCTATGTGGCACCATGATGGGGAGGGTTGTCATTTATTTATTTATTTTTATATCCCACCTTATCTCACAGTCAAGGCGAGTTACTGGGAACATATGAATGGTCCTAATAGAAGGAAACAATGTTAGGATTTATACTGAAGAATGCTCTAAAAATAACGTATTAACATATTAAACATATAATGAGGAGCTTGTTAAATAAATGCATGCAGTGAACAGTATTTAACAATCCAAATCAACGGGGTCAAAGGGGGAGGAGGAGCTGGGTATAGGGGAGTTTAAGATAAGGTGAAAGTTCCTACAGCACATGGTGTGATATTAGGTGCTATGTCCCAAAGTATTCTCTGAATAGGTGGGTTTTTAGCTTCTTCCAGAAATCGGTGAGGTCTTGCATGATGCATATGTCTTGGGGGAGTTCATTACATATGTGGGGTGCGTAGAGTGAAAAGGCTCTGTTTGAGGTTATTTGATTATTTATCCTGAGGGAGGAGGGGATGGTGAGTGTAGATCATATTTTTCCTTCTTGGCCTATTGTTTGGGACTTGATGTATTAGTGTTTGTAGGTATGTAGATGACAGCTGTTTGAGTATTTTGAAGATGGTGAGAATGGTTTTGTATTTTATGCAAGCTGCGATAGGTAGCCAGTGAAGATCTTTGAGTAGAGGTGTTATTCGCTCATGTCTGGGTGTACCATATAGTACCCATGCTGTAGTGTTCTGAGCTAGCTGTAGAAGGTAGATCACATAGTATAGTAGGCCCTGTAGGAGAATATTGCAATAGTCTTATGTTATCCTGTACTACCTCCAGTTGCACTGCTGGATCAGGGTAATTTGCCATCTATGAAGCTATTTTCCCATTCGGTCTTCCAGTTTCAAAATGGTTGCTCTGATCCCTAGTGGTAGTCTCATCGTACTCTTTCTTCTTCCATTTGTGAAGACTTTTAGACACTTGGAGCTTCCTAAATTTATACTTCAGACACATTGCCTATGAATCTCCCTTTTCGAGCAGTCCACCCTTGGGATCTCTGATTTGTACCAGAGGCAATGGAAGGTGAAAATTATTTGCCCAGCTCCCTGATTCTAAGTCCACTACTCTAACAATGAGACCGCTCCACTTGAAGCATGTGGTTGCATGCTCACTCACAACCTCCTACTGCCAGGGCCAGCCCGTCCACTAGGCGAACCAGGCAGTCGCCTAGAGCAGCAGACCCTGCTGGGCGACATCACTACCCCTGGGAAGTGGTAGCTGAACTGCTACTTCAGCACTGTGGTAGGCTTTAAAATGTCTGTGCACGTGCGTGCAATTCTGGCCTGCCGTTCCTGCCCGCCCTCCAAGAAAGTTGCATTAGAGGAGGGGGGGCAGGAGTGGCAGGCCATGAGCGCACATGTGCGTGGGCACTTTAAGGTGGCAGTTCAGCTGCTGTTGCTTTAGCACAAAGAGGGTGGCATAGCGGGCTGGACGGAGGTGCAGTCTTTTGGGGGAGTGGCAGCACAGAGGGTCTGCCTAGGGTGGTAGAAACTCTCGTGCCAACACTGTCTACTGCTGCAATATCCAGAACTAAGTCCTGAAGTTTTACCCATGCTACCTCTGGAGAGATGGTGTGACAATTTGGGGGTAGGCCATGAACAAAAATCCCAGGGAGCAAGTTAGGGAAAGATTGAATAAGCAGTGGTTCATGAGAGAGAATCACAAATGTATATTTGCCTATGGCCCAATATAGTGTTAATCTCCTCTGCAAATAAGGGGGTTTCTTCTTTATTAGGCAGCTTGAACCTTAGTGTTAGTACTGCGAGACTACCATTGAGGATCAGAGTCTCCATTTTGCACTTGGGTTGGCAGAAGGGCAGAAGCATCTGGGGATTGCTCCTGCCCTTCCACTATCCCACCAGGGAAATCCTTGATATGTGCTGGGGAGGGCCTTGGGGGTTAGGGGTGGAGGGAGAGTCAGCTGTTGCTCTTCGGGAGTGGAGAAAGTAAGTTGGGGCCAGGGGTAATACTGAACGGGAAGGGGATTGGGGTGGATTTTGGGGCTGTAAGGAGGTAATACTGAAGCAGATCAGGAGGCATTTGGGATGCTCATCACCCAATCCTGTTTTATTTTTTGAGATGCCACTCTGCCTGCCTGATGGTAGTATGGCACACTTAACACCTCCTTTTCTGACATGGAGTACATTTATTTAGCTGTAATGTCCATCAGACTGGGGATCACTAATTGGCGAGCAGAATAAATCTTAAATTAACACTAATGGTGGTCTTTAGAAAGTATTTTCCAAAGATGTGTTGGTTGATGACGGCAGTATAGATGAGGATGTTTTGATCTAAAGTAGTTTGACCTTCCATGTCTGCTAGTTTAAACCAGTGCATATTATATATAGATTATTGAACTATAGGGATGCCTTGGAGGCTAAAAAAGACCAGAATCTATAATTCTAATATATGTTGGCACTGCAGAGCTGCTATAGGGACCCTGACTTATATACCATTCTACTGTTCAAATTTTCATTCTTTTGAGATACACATTTCTGATACCATTATTAAAATATTTCACATTCATTTATCTAAAATATTTCACATAGAAGGTGTAATTTCTAATCATTTGATATTTAAAGCTATTGTTCCGGATACTCATTTGCCCATGGCCTATAAAAGATTGTTTGCCATATTGGTATTGCTGGTTTTGCAAATGATCCTTAGCTTTTGGAAAGATTCATCTCTATTAAGTTTTCAGTGTTGATGGAATATTAACTCCTTGGTTCATAAATATGAACTACTGAAAACTCAGACAGAAAGATTCAAGTGGAAAAAATTGGCAATAAGTATGTTCATAATATATATCACAAATGTTTCTATTTTGCTTTTTCTAATTCCTGGTAAATTGTGAGTGAATACAATTCCCTTATCATCCAAATAGACCAGTTCAGATGAGTGGATTATGCTCCCTAACCATCTGACGGAGGCAGAGAACACTGACTTTCAGTGACATCATCGCCAGTATAAGGATTGGTGCAGTCCTGTATCTTGTCAGTATTATCTGCTTCCAGCAGATGGCTGCATGTAGACTGCTGCAGCAGTTCCTTTTCTTGCTTTGTTTCCTGAACCTGGCTCCAATGGGCCCTTAGTTTGAGCCCCTCTGGTTGGTGGATGTTCTCAGGGATCTGCCTATGGACATTTCCCCTGATGGAGTCTGCGTTTGATCCAAGGCTCAGAACCAAGGGTCTCAGCTTTGAAGAGACTAGAGATTCCTGCTACAGGTCCCTTGGGACTTGTGATGAAGCTGAAGCCATTGAAGCTATAGACTTAGAAAAATAACACTGTTTATTATAAAGCAACTGACTCACAGAGGGTGCAGTTACCTAAAAGTGCAGCTAGAGGGAGCAGGCACGAGGCTGCAAAAGCTAAGCTGACACACCCAGGTTTTGAGAATGCAGGAGCTAATCAGGTACACCTGAGTAGAGAGCCAGGAAGCTCAGTGGAGAAACGGCTTTATAAACAGTGCTCAGAAGGAAGAAAGCAGAGAGGATCTCGAGTTCAGAGAGGAACTGAGAGAGGATTACGAGCTGAGAGAGGAGCTGAGAGAGGACCTCAAGCTCAGAGAGGACCACAAGTTTGGAGAGGAACACAAGTTCAGAGAGGAACTGAGAGGGGACCTGAGAGAGGAACCTCACATACTGAAAGGCAGAGAAGCTTGGAGTACTTACAAGGAAGAGCTAAGTTCCAGTGAGGACAAGCCCATTCCAGAAAGCTCCAGGAGCCAGTCTTCAGGGAAGACGGTGATAGAAGGAGACTGCCGGGTAGAGCAAATACCAGCAGAGCACGTCTCAAAGATCCAAGGTACAGTTATATTTCTTTTCCAAGATGTGAGCCAGCTCCTAGAGAAGCTTATAACCCAGAGAACCGTATTGATAGGAAACAAAGCTGGGAAAGGCTTGTGAAACCTTTACAGAGAGGCATAGTAAAAAGCCATAGCAGTTATTTGCCAAACCAGGACCAGCAAGGCTGGGGAATATTGGAGAGATCTATTAAACTACAACCTGCCTTATCCAGGGAAAGCTCAGGACTAGCTGACAACACGGCTGAACAGGAACCTATGCAAATAGAGGTGATAGAACCAGAGCCGTTGCAGTTAGAGCACCCGATGGACTGCTCACTCTGTGTTTCCAAGAATCTAGAGTCTCTCAGAGAATTGTGACTGGCAGGACATGCTTTAACATATTTTTTTGCTTTTGCTAAGCTGAAAGAAGATGTTTTGTATTTGTTTTTCCTCTTGGTGTTGAAAACCTGTTTGAATGCAAAGAATTGTGAAGCGCCTGTAACAGTTACTGACTTTGTAAATATTTTGGCATAAACCCTGAAGTAAGGTACATTCTGTTTTTGTCTTCCTGGAGAACCTTTGCGCAACAAAGGGAATAAAAAGCATTTAAGTTTAACCCTGCACAAGGCTCACAACTATTTCTTTATGAAGTGGGACTACAAAGTCCATGATGCACCTGGTCTAGAAAGGTTTTTCCTTCTTCAACCAACAATAAGTGTCCGCCCTCTCCTTTCTGCACACTGCCACTAGGAGGGGCTGTGACAGACTATACCAGGTGGGGTAAATAGCTACCTGTGGATGTGTCTTCTATCTTCTACCCCTTCTTTGTTTTTCTTTTGCCTGTAGTAGTATAATTTTTTCCCTGCTAATTTTCCTTTTGGCAGTAACAAAGTTACATGTAGGCACATCCAACTCCTGGGATGGTCACCTGCAGGATCATCAATGACCTTACGTGCTCCATATGGCCAATATGAGAGACTTGCCAAGCTGATATATGCACATGTGTCTGTAGGATTGCATGGTGGTTAGGATGCTGAGATAGCTGTCATACCCAAATAGCTAGTAATGGAACTTCCCATGGCTCAGCTACAATTTTTTCATGCACACTGCAACTGTATTTGTGTGGTCACATCAGATACATAAGGGCAGCAAGGCCTTACCACACTCTCATCTGCCACCATCCATCCTTCAGCCCATTGATCAGCATATACAGTCATGTATTCTCCTGCCAGCTGCTACACCATGGCCCACACAGAAACATTTCTATCATTAGGTTGTCTCACTCACACTTCTCCTGTGAACGATCCACATGTCACCACTCCAGCTTAGTCATCCTTTTGATGCCCACTTCGTGGCAATGCTGGCTCAGCCAGGAGGCACTTCTTCCCAGTCCTGTGCCACACACTGACATTAAGGCAGTTTACATGGGCACTCCTTACTGATACAGTACAGATGCCTCCCACATGCTCATCCCACTTACTGACAGACATGTAGGATACATATGGATCTTACATGTCCATCATCTTTTACCTTTCCTTCCATCCATCATCTCAAATGTGACTTTCACATGGGCTCCCTTATCCTGCATTAAGGTGCCTGCCATTTGCAGATGACACAAAATTATTCAAAGTTGTTAAAACACAAGGGGATTGTGAAAAATTGCAAGAGGATCTTGAAAAATTGGGAGACTGGGTGTCCTAATGACAGATGAAATTTAATGTGGACAAGTTCAAAGTTATGCACTTAGGAAAGAATAACCTGAACCACAGTTACATGATGCAGAGTTCCACATTAGATATTGGATTTAAATGTCATCTTGGATAATATGGTGAAACCCTCTGCCCAGTGGAATCCTAAAGAAAGGGATGGAGAATAAAATGAAGGATATTATGATGCCTCTTTATCGCTCCATGGTGCGACCACATCTTGAATATTGTGTATAGTTCTGGTCACCATATCTTAAAAAAGATATAGCAGAATTAGAAAAGGTACAGAGAAGAGCAATGAAATGGTAAAGGAGATGGAAGGATGTCCCTACAAGGCAGGCTTGAAAGGTTAGGACTCTTCAACTTGGAAGAGAGACAGCTAAGGAGAGATATGAGAGAGGCCAATAAAATAACATAGATACACTACCAAAAAACTGCCTCCAGTTTTGCAACTGATTCCTATAGATTTTGGGGTGCTGAATCCAGGAAAAATAGCCAAAATGTTCCATCACGTCACGTTTTCTTGCAAAATTAGATTTCTTACCCATATAAGGAATGTTCACATAATTTCTTTTTAGCCGACTGCAGTTTATTTTCTTGGCCCAAAATAGAGGTTGTAATGGTTAACTAACTAGAAACACTCCCTCATGATATTTTAGAGTGTTTTGTATTCATTTTATACATTAACAGGACAATTGGGAGGCGGGGGGCTAAATCCAGTACTCGCGCTGGCGCATGTTCTTTCCTGTTCGCCTCGCCTCGTTCGCTCGCTCAAACACGGTGGTTGCGACATGAACGTTCCTGTCAAATTTCAGTTTCTTGCAAGTTCATTATTACCTTTTGTTTGCTCAGTCGTAATCCTGATTTATTCAGAAGTGGTTCACTACAGTTGTAGTTTGCAGTGCTGTGTATTTGTGATGGCTCACAGAGCCAGAGGTTGCATCAACTCTCCGGGCAGTTTTTGTTTTATTTGTGGGGAATATAACGTGAAAAAGCGGCAGAGGAACATTTCTGCATTTATTAAAAAAGTATATTTCGCCTATTTCGGTTTGAAGTTAGGCGTTCAAGACAAACCGTGGGCTCCTCACAAAGTGTGCAAGACATGTGAGGAAGATCTACGCTTATGGATGAAAGGTAAAAAACAAGCATTTCGTTTCGGAATACCTATGATGTGGCGTGAACAAAGAGACCACAGCAGTGACTGCTATTTTTGCTCTTGCATTGTGAAGGGATACAACTTAAAAAATAAGAACGTAATAAGTTACCCCAACCTTCCCTCAGCAATTAGGCCTATGCCTCATAGCAACAAAGTACCTGTGCCTGAACCACCAAAATCTTTGGATCATATTTGTGTGGACGGTTCTGATCATGATGAGACTCATCAGATGACTTTTCCCAATGAGTCCAGTACTTCCGAGTTTGAAACTGAACCAGATCCGAAACCTGAACTTTTCTCTCAAGCTGAATTGAATGATTTAGTCCGGGATTTAGGACTCCCAAAAGATGCTGCCCAACTGCTAGGTTCTCGGCTTAAACAGAAAAATCTATTGTCACCAGGAACAACTTTTATTGGTACCGCAACCGCGAGACACAATTTTTGAAGTATTTCAGCAAAGAGGAAGATTTGGTATTTTGCAACGATATATACGGAGTGATGGAAAAGTTTAAACTCAAGTATGATCCTGCTGAATGGCGGCTGTTCATTGATTCGTCAAAAGACAGCATAAAAGGTGTTCTTCTTCATAATGGCAACACATTCGCTTTAGTTCCTATTGCTCACTCTGTTATTCTCCAAGAAAAATACGAGAATTTGGCCCTGATTCTTCAGAAGATTCGTTATGATGAGCATAAGTGGATGATTTGTGGAGACTTTAAAATTCTATCCATGCTATTAGGGCAGCAATCCGGTTTCACCAAATATCCCTGCTTCCTTTGCTTGTGGGATAGCCAGGCCCGCGACCTACACTGGGGGAAAAAAGACTGGCCAATTCGGGAGTATTTGAGACCTGGTGAGAAAAATGTTCTTCATGAGAGCTTGGTACCTCGTGATAAAATTCTATTACCACCTCTCCACATTAAGTTGGGTCTCATTAAGCAATTCATCAAGTCCCTTCCAAAAGATGGTGAGTGCTTTCGGTACCTTTGCTCAAAGTTCCCCCGACTTTCTGAAGCAAAGCTAAAGGAAGGAGTGTTTGTTGGCCCTGATATAAGGAAACTCATTTCAGATGGAGCATTCGCTGAAACGATGTCTGAGAAGGAAAAAGAAGCCTGGGATTCCTTCAAGGATGTTGTTCTCAAATTCTTGGGGAACAGGCGGGATGAGAACTATAAGGATATTGTTGCCAGGATGCTCAATGCCTTCAAAGAACAAGGCTGTAACATGAGCCTGAAAGTCCATTTCTTGCACTCCCATGTGAACTACTTTCCCGAAAACTTGGGGGCGTACAGTGAAGAACAAGGAGAAAGGTTTCACCAGGACATCAAGGACGCAGAGAGAAGGTACCAAGGAAGATGGAACACCACTATGATGGCTGATTTCTGCTGGTTGCTGCTGCGGGAAACCCCAGATGAAAAATACGCCAAGCAGCGCACCAAGAGAAGCATTCGGGGGAAGAAGAAACGGGCCCACCAGGAGATTGATTGACCCAAGAATGACTTTAAAATCTAAACTGTGTTGACAAATATCGTGTTTTTACTAAACTTTGAAATAAAAATTTGCTAGTTATTACCACAGTGTCGGATCTCATTTATTAGAATTTTATTTTCACACCATCGGGTGTTTGTCTTCATGTATTGCAATGGTGCGGTTTGCGTTTTCTATTCTTACATACATACCTGTACAACATTTTTTGCACATTTCTTTGCTTTGCTTTGTGTCTAACCTCGCTCTTATATGCTCAATGTTTGTGCACATGTATGTGGCTGTTTTAAGTGCAGACAATTTTGCTACCATCACAGTGTGTTTTGTTGACATTACTCTATTCTTATGTGCTGCCTTGTTACAATTTTCTTTATTCTTATTTGAATAACTACTAAACAATTAGTATAAAGAATTCATCCAAGAAACTTTTATCTCGATCGCACTCAATCTGAAACGTTCACCTCAAACTGCTAACCCAATGTAGCAAAAACTCTGTACGTGATGGAGCAAATTGGTTACCAGATTTGGATTCAGCGCACCAAAAAACGTAAAAATCAATCGAAACATTAGAGGCAGTTTAAAAAAATTTTTTTTTAGTGTACCTGTGTAATGAATGGAGTAGAACAGGTAAATGTAGATTGGTTGTTTACTCTTTCAAAAAGTAGAAAAGTAGGGAACATGCAATGAAACTACAATGTAGCACATTTAAGACTAATCTGAGAAAATATTTCTTCACTCAACGTGTAATCAAACTCTGGAATTTGCTACCAGAGGATGTAGTAAAAGCTGTTAGTGTAGCTGGATTTAAAAGAGGTTTGGACAAGTTCCTGGAGGATAGGTCCATAAGCCATTATTAAAGAGGACTGGGGAAATCCACTGCTTACCCATTTGACAAGCAGCATGCCTTTTGGACTTTCATTTATTAGGCTTCCAATTCAGATGAAATTACTATTTTTTGATGTGTAGACTGGGTGAGGTTGAGGCTTTTGTTTACAGATGCGATCAACATTATTTGCACCCTTTCAGTTCAACCCTTTAATGTCCAATATAAGAACATAAGATATGCCATACTGGGTCAGACCAAGGTCCATCAAGCCCAGTATCCTGTTTCCAACAGTGGCCAATCTAGGTCATAAGTACCTAGCAGTTTCCCCAAAAGACACAGGTTCCGGAACGCTTGTACTGGGTCAAGCATTGATATCCTGGGTCCCTTCTTAATAATGATTTATGGACCTTTCCTCCAGGAACTTGTCCAAACTTTTTTTAAACCCAGCTACACTAACAGCCTTTACTACATCCTCCGGTAACAAATTCCAGAGTTTGATTACACATTGAGTGAAAAAATATTTTCTTTTATTAGTCTTAAATAGTTTGCCCTGTAGCTTCATTGCATGTCCCCTAGTCTTTCTATATTCTGATAACGTAAACAATCGATCTACGTTTACCTGTTCCACTCCATTCATTAATTTATAGACTTCTATCATATCTCCCCTCAGCCGTCTCTTTTCCAGGTTAAAGAGCCCTAACCTTTTTAGCTTTTCTTCGTAGGAGTATCCTTCCATCCCCTTTACCATTTTGGTGGCTCTTCTCTGAACCTTTTCTAATAACCCTATATCCTTTTTAAGATATGGCGACCAGAATTGCACACAATATTCAAGGTGCGGTCTCACCATGGAACGATATAGAGGCATTATAATATCTTTTGTTTTATTTTCCATTCCTTTCCTTATGATACCTAGCATTCTATTTGCTCTCTTGGCTGCCGCTGCACACTGGGTAGAGGGTTTTAACATGTTATCCACAATGACGCCTAAATCTTTTTCCTGGGTCTTGGTCCCTAATGTGGAACCTTGCATTGTGTAACCATAGTTTGGGTTGTTCTTCCCTAGGTGCATAACTTTGCACTTGTCCACATTAAATTTCATCTTCCATTTTGATGCCCAGTCTTCTAATTTATCAAGATCCTCTTTCAATTTTCCACAATCCTCTTGGGTTTTAACAACTTTACATAGAAACATAGAAACATGATGACAGAAAAAGACCACAAGGCCCATCTAGTCTGTCCTTCCATAACAACAACTACAACAGTCCACTTTTTACCTTTAGAGATCCTCTGTGTTGGTCCCATGCTTTTTTGAATTCAGTTACTGTCCTCATCTCTACCACCTCCACTGGGAGACTATTCCACGGATCCACTACTCTTTCCGTAAAGAAATATTTCCGCATATCACTCCTGAATCTATCTCCCTTCACCCTCATCCCATGTCCCCTCGTCGCAGAACTTGCTTTCAATTGAAAGAGGCTCTCTCCCTGAACATTTATGCCACGGAGGTATTTAAACATCTCAATCATATCACCTCTATCCCGCCTTTCCTCTAAGGTGTACATATTAAGATCCTTAAGTCTGTCCTCATATGCTTTATAATGAAGACTACTAATCATCTTAGTAGCAACCCTCTGCACTGACTCCATCCTGTTCACATCCTTTTGAAGGTGCGGTCTCCAGAATTGCACACCATACTCCAAATGAGGTCGCACCAAAGACTTATACAGAGGCATTATCACCTCCTTTTTTCTGCTAGCCATTCCTCTCCGTATGCACCCAAGCATCCTTCTAGCTTTTGCCGTCACCTTTTCTACCTGTTTAGCTACTTTAAGATCATCGGACACAACTATGCCTAGGTCCCGCTCTTCTTTAGTGGACAAAAGTACTTCACCTCCTATGCTGTATTGCTCCCTTGGATTGCTGCAGCCCAAATGCATGACCTTACATTTTTTAACATTAAATCCCAGCTGCCAAATTCTAGACCATTCTTCAAGCTTAGCTAGATCCCTCCTCATGTTATCTACACCTTCCTGGGTGTCTACTTTATTGCAGATTTTGGTATCATCCGCAAAGAGGCAAACCTTACCAGACAGCCCTTCCGCTATATCACTAACAAAGATGTTAAAAAGAATCGGACCAAGGACAGATCCCTGGGGCACACCACTGGTAACATCCTTCTCCTCAGAGTGAGCTCCATTTACTTGTACTCTTTGTCGCCTCCCACCCAACCAATTTCTAACCCAAGCAGTAACTTTAGGGTCCATCCCTAGGGTGCTCAGTTTGTTTATAAGTCGCCTGTGAGGAACAGTGTCAAAGGCTTTACTGAAATCTAAATACACCACATCTAGAGCTCTCCCTCGGTCCAACTCCCTGGTCACCCAGTCAAAGAAATCAATCAGATTTGTCTGACAAGACCTGCCTCTGGTGAATCCATGCTGCCTCGGATCCTGTAATCTGCTGGACTCCAGAAACCTCACTATTTTCTCTTTCAACAGCGTTTCCATTAATTTACTCACCACCGAAGTTAAACTAACCGGCCTGTAGTTTTCAACCACATCCTTACTTCCGCTTTTGTGTAAAGGCACCACATGAGCCTCTCTCCAGTCCTTTGGCACCACTCCCGACTCCAACGAGGCATTGAAAAGGTCAGTCAGTGGAGTTGCTAGAACGTCCCCAAGTTCCCTCAGTATTCTAGGGTGTATCCCATCCGGTCCCATCGCTTTGTCTACTTTAAGTTGAGCTAGTTTCTCACGAACACAGTCTTCTGAAAATTGTTCAAGATGTCCCTCGCTTCTGTTCTTATTTGTGGGTGTTTTCTGAGGTCCTGCTCCTGGTTCTTCATCTGTGAACACAGAACAAAAATATTTGTTAAGCAATTCCGCTTTATCCTTATCAGCTTCTACATATTCCCCCCCTGTACCCTTGAGTCTGACAATACCACTTTTGCCCTTCCTCTTCTCACTAATATATCTGAAAAATGTCTTATCTCCCCATTTTATTGCATTGGCTATTTCCTCCTCCTTTTGAATCTTTGCCTTCTTGACTACTTTGCTAGCTTCTCTAAGTTTTTCCAAATACAGATGCCTGTCTTCCTTTCTCTGTGATCTCTTGTATTTCATGAAGGCCTCCCTCTTTTTCTTCACTTTTTCAGCTACTTCCTTCGAAAACCATAGCGGTCTCCTGTTCCTTTTGCCTTTATTTACCATTTTAACAAAAAGGTTGGTTGCCTTTAAAATACCCCCTTTCAGTTTTGCCCACTGTTGTTCTACATCCCCCAGCTGTTCCCATCCCACTAACGACTCCCTGAGGTATTGGCCCATCTTCGCAAAGTTAGTCTTCCTAAAGTCTTTAAATAGTTTTGTGTCATCTGCAAATTTGATAACCTCACTCGTTATTCCACTTTCCAGGTCATTTATGAATATGTCAAAAAGCAGCGGACCCAGCACAGATCCCTGGGGTACACCACTATTCACCTTTCTCCATTGGGAAAATTGGCCATTTAGCCCAACCCTCTGCTTTCTATCTTTTAACCAGTTCTTGATCCACAGTAGTACACTGCCTTCTATCCCATGACTCTTTAGTTTTGCCAAAAGTCTCTGATGAGGGACCTTGTCAAAGGCTTTCTGAAAGTCCAGATACACTATATCAACCGACTCACCTTTGTCCACCTGTTTATTCACACTTTCAAAAAAACATAACAGATTAGTAAGACAAGATCTTCCTTGTCTAAAGCCATGTTGGCTGTCTCCCATTAGGCCATGACTATCTACATGCTGAGTAATTTTATTCTTTATGATGGTTTCTACCATTTTTCCCGGTACTGACGTCAGGCTCACCGGTCTGTAGTTTCCCGGATCACCCCTGGAACCCTTTTTAAAAATTGGTGTTACATTGGCGATCCTCCAATCTTCAGGTATTAGAGATGATTTTAATGATAGTTCACAGATTACTAATAGCAGGTCTGCAATCTCATATTTCAGTTCTTTCAACACCCTTGGATGTATACCATCCGGCCCAGGTGATTTGCTACTCTGCAGTTTATCTAATAGTTGTAATACATCTTCCCGATGTATCGATATTTCCTTCAATTCTTCTGCACCTTTAAATACCACTTCAGTCATGGGTAACATCCCTACATCTTCCTCAGTAAAGACTGAAACAAAGAATTCATTCAGTCTCTCCGCTATTGCCTTGTCACCTCTTAGTGCCCCTTTAACTCCTCTATCATCTAATGGACCAACTGACTCTCTCACAGGTTTTTTGCTACGAATGTACTTGAAAAAGTCTTTATTTCGCGTTTTTGCTTCCACAGCAAGCTTCTTCTCAAATTCTCCCTTTGCTTTGCTTTATCAATGCCTTGCATTTGATTTGCCAGTGCTTGTGCTGTTTCCAGGTTTCATCGTTGGCTCTTTTTTCCATTTCCTGAAAGATGCTTTTTTGGCAACAACAGCCTCTCTGACCTCACCTTTAAACCATGCTGGCAGTTTTTTGGACTTCCTTCCACTTTTCTTGAAGCGTGGAATACAGCTGGTCTGGGCTGCCAAGATAGTATTTTTCAACAACACCCAAGCTTGATGTAAGTCTTTAACCTTTGCAACTGCTCCTTTTAGTTTTTTCTTAACTATTTTCCTCATTTTATCATAGTCTCCCTTTCGAAAGTTAAAAGGTAGTACTGTAGATTTCCGTACTATCCCTCCTCCACTAATTAAATCAAAGGCGATCATGCTATGATCACTATTGCCAAGTGGCCCCAACACCCTTATCTCTTGCACTAGATCTGGTGTTCCACTAAGGACCAGGTCTAATATGGCTTCCCCTCTGGTCGGTTCATGAACCAGCTGCTCCAAGAAGCAGTCATTTATGTCATCTAGGAACTTTATCTCCCTAGCATGTCCTGCCGTGACACTGACCCAGTCGATACCGGGGTAATTGAAATCACCCATTATTATTACTGCACTGTAACTTTTGTTAGCTTCCTTGATTTCTTTGAGCATTTCATCATCCATTTGTTCATTCTGGCCCGGTGGTCGATAGTACACCCCCACTGCCATCGCCTTCCCCTTTTTACATGGAATTTCAATCCATAGAGATTCTACAGCAAATTTTGTTTCCTGCAAAACTTTAATCCTTTCTGACTCAATGCTCTCTCTAACATAGAGCGCAACGCCTCCACCAATTTGATCAGCTCTATCATTACGATGTATTTTGTACCCAGGTATCACAGTGTCCCACTGGTTGTCCTCCTTCCACCATGTCTCTGATATTCCAATCATATCTAACCTCTCATTTAGTGCTATATATTCTAACTCTCCCATCTTATTTTTTAGACTTCTAGCATTTGCATACAAGCATTTTAGAGACTGTATTTTATTCATATTAATTTGGCTATTGGTAGACATGGGTAATTTGGGATCTTTAAGCTCTGTCTTCTCCATACTTGAGGGCATTTGGGCTACTTTACTCTTTTTTGGAACCTCTCTGCTTTTGGTAGTATCCTTCAAGGCTACATTCTTCCGAATCATCCGCTCTTCCTAAAAAAATAAAAAAGTGACCAGTGAAATGACTTTGGCCTACATATGCACACATATTTGACACATAAAAGAATCAAATAAAACAAGACCAATTAAAAAAGGAAATAGTAGGAAATAGTATAAAAAAATGGGATATTGCCAGGATATGATTATTCTCACAAAAGGACTCCCAGTCCAAACTACAAAAATACTCAAAATAGTCCACATAGAAAAAGTCAGACCATCCAATCCCCAACAATCAATCAAACTATTCAAAAAACTTTTCTTTTTTTGTTGGCGTGTTTGTCATGAAAAGGGATAACCATTTTCTCGAGATAAACCTTCCTTTTTATTCTCTTAAAAAGAGCCAAAAGTTGGCAGGGGCATGTAATTAAATAAACTGCAAATGACAATCCACAAGAAGTATACCAGCGAGAAGTGTATTTGTGGAAGGGTCTATCCAACTAGTACCTCGCATAGTCAGAATACAAAAATCACGTGTTAAACAGAGAAAATGACCCACATTCTTCTGGCATACTTCTTGTGGATCGTCATTTGTAGTTTATTTAATTACATGACCCTGCCAACTTAAGTATGTTGGTAGAACAAAGCGTTCTATGAAACTCTGTTTGCAGGAACACCATTCAAGATTAAATAGTAAGATCATGTCTGCTCCAATAGTGTTCCATCAAGGACACTCCTTTACTGATCTGCATCGGTTGAAATCAATTTCTCCACTGGGTTTGAATTTAGAGATTGACTAGTAGAGTTTACTTTAACACATGGGTTGTTGCTACTGACATATATCAGTGAAATCATTTGTTATAATAAAAATCCCCGGGGGGAAGGACATCTTTCTTCATTTATCCGCAATGCTTTTCAGAGATATCTGTCGAGGATTCTCATTACCTTCTCGAGGCTGTTTATTATTGATCTGGGACATTAACATTTGATTCATGGAGTCCTATAGCAGCTTATTGATGATGAAGTTCACATCACTAAGATAAGTTCATATAATAGTTGTTAATATGTAATGTGCTGTTGTAGTGATTTTGCATATTGCACTGGAGCTATGCTTTTGGTTCTTCTTAAGAGAATAAAAAGGAAGGTTTGTCTCAAGAAAATGGTTATTCTTTTTCATGACGAACACTCCAACAAAAAAAGAAATATTTTTGGAATAGCTTGATTAATTGTTGGGGATCGGATGGTCTGACTTTTTCTATTTTTCGGATATGATTATTGGCACCCTTATAAACAATTCAAATCAGTTTGAATAGAAGAACTACTTTCCCATTGCAGTAAAATGAGACGCGCCTGTGATCAATTGTCAGTACTCACATGACTTGAATCAACCAATGAATGATGGCTCTAATGTTTAAAATGGACACATTCACTCCCTGTTTCATTTTCACAATTTTGAAGGCAAGAGAGCTGCCTGAGAAAGTCAGAAAAGCCATTATCACCAAACATCAAACTTCAAAGGGGTACAAGGCATCTTCAAAGACCTCAGGATTCCTGTTGCTATAGTTTGCAATGTGAAACTGACCCAGATTGTGGTGGAAAGATGAAAATTAATCCAAGAATTCTTTGAAGGTTAGTGCAAACTGTTGGAAAAACACCACATACAATATTCAAAGAGTTTAAGGTTGACCTGGAACAATCTGGAATGGTGATTTCAACCTGCACCATATGCTGCGCACTAAACGAAGTAAGACTTCATCTGCAAAGGCCAAGGAAGACCTCACTGCTCGAAGACAGACATTAAAAGTCACGCCTGATTTTTGCCTAGAGAAACTGGGAAAATGTTCTGTGGATAGATAAAACCAGACTTGAGCTTTTAGGCAATGCAGACCAGCAATACATTTATAGGCGAAAAAATGAAGCTTATAAGGAAAAAAACACCCTTCCTACAGTTAAATATGGTGGAGGTTCCATAATGTTGTGGGGCTGTTTTGCTGCCTTGTGAACTGGAGGCCTGGAACATATTAAAGGAATCATAAAGTCAGAGGACTACCAAGGTATTTGGAGTGTAATGTGCTACCTAGTATCAAAAATCTAGGTCTGGGTCGAAGATCATGGGTCCTCCAGCAGGACAATGACCCAAAACATCCAAAACTACAAAAGAATGGTTAAAAAGGAAGAAATGGACTGTTTTAAACTGGCCAGCAATGAATTCTGATTTCAATCCAATCGAAAATCTTTGGAAAGAGCTGAAATCTGCCATTGGTAAAAGGAATCCTGGAAACTTCATGAGCTGGAACAAATCGTAGTTGAAGAATGGGAGAAACTACCAGCAGACAGATGTAAGAAACGTATAGATGGCTACAAGAAATGTTTTGAGGCTGTCATCACTGTGAAGGGTTCTGCAACCAAATGTCAGTGAAGGGTGCCATTAATCCTGTCCAGGTCATATTTTGTTGTTTTCTCTCAGAACTTACTACATCTAAATTGCATAGAGGTATTTTTTGGTTGTATACCATTGAACATACTATTAAAATATTATGATGACATACAGTCAGAATATTTCCAATTATTTCTCGATATTATACACAACATACCTAACATGTGGCAAGATGGCCGGCACGCGTTAGTTTGCTGCTGGTGGTCTCTGTGCTATATTTCATAGTTTTATTACTTTCCTTGAAATGCCGTGTAAGTGGAAGGCCAAATGTTGGGGCTTACCCAAGACCACAGCAGTAGTGGCTAAGGGTCCTCTCGACGCCTTCGTGAGGCCCACTGGTGTAGAGGATTCTCCGGTGCCTAGCTCGCTGGGGGCGTCAGGAGTGGAAGGAGGCTTGCTGCGCCCCTCTGAGCTTCAGGTTACACTCAGCCTGGAAGCACGGATCCCTCCAGCTCAGCCTGCAGGGCTAGGCGTGAGAACAGCAGAGGCAGAATCTCACGGTGTTGAGAGATTTGTGGCTGGCATGCCAGCAGTGATGGACAGCGCCACAGCGGAGGCACTCATGGCTGTGGGGCCAGCTGGTTTGGTGGCGAGCTCAGCTGCAATTAGAGAACCTTTCGTTTGTAAAATCTGAAGACGGGTTGGGTGTTTCCTCTTTGACTTCTACCGGTATTTTGGAGGTAAAGCCTGTTAAGTCTGTTCTTGTCCGCCCAACTGCTGTTACTTTGGATTCCCTTTGGAAAGGACTACAGGCTTTGGAGCATTCTTTTTCATCCCAGTTTGTTGCCCTTCAAAGTGCCCTAGCCTCCATGATCCAATCCGCAGATCATCAGAAACAGGAGGTGGCCCGTTTATCTTTTAAGGTGACCCAGTTGAAAGTTAAAATGGAGGACGCTGTAATTTTCTCAGGTACTGTTTCTAAAGATTTAACTGCTATCCATGGGAAGATTGAAATGTTAGAGAACTCTGTTAGGAAGAGAAATTTGCGCTTGTTGAATTTTTCTCGAGTTCCAGCTGTCTTGCCGAAGGATTTGTTTAATTCCTATGTAACTTCTGTTTTGAAACTCTCTTTGGAATTAGTTCCTCCTTTGGTAGGATTTTCTATTTGCCAACTGCCAAGCTCAAGGACCATGGAGTTTCTTCACCTGCACATGGACTCTTTGGATTTGACTGGGTTCCTAGAGACTATAGATCCGGATTTTATCCCGAGGGCTACTCTGCTCCTGACTTTGGCTCCTGAGCCTGATCGAGATTTACTCTTGAAATTATACTTTAAGGCTAGAAATGAGTCCTTTATGGAGGGACAATAAGGATGTTTCCTGATGTCTCTAAAGCTACCCAGAAACGTAGGCAGCAGTTTCTTTTGTTGCATCCCCAGGTCCTGCAATTGGGTGGGCTATTTTTTCTGCGCTATCCGTGTAGATGCTTAATTTAATATCAGTGTGTTAGCTATACTTTCTTTGAGCCTGCACACCTAACTCAGTTTGTTGCTAGTAAAGATGTGGCTCTATCTTAGCAGTTTGGGCTACTCCATCTACCCCCTCTATAGTGGTGGGGGCTCTGGGTCTGTGAAATAGTAAAATTCTGCATTAGTTTTGTGTCTATTTCCTTTAACTGTTCCTTTGATTGTGTCTTGCCCTGTATGTATTTTGTGTGCTAATGAATCTTAGGGGTATGTTTACTAAAGTCTCCTAACGTGCGCGCTGCGTTAGTCTGCAGGATGCCATATAAGGAGTGGGTGGTCCGGTCAAAAATAGAGCAAAACGGGATTAGCGTGCGCCGTGCGCTCTTGTGCGCCGTGCACAGCAGCGCACGAGGAACGCGCGCAGGAAGCATAAACAGGCGCGCTGATGTGCAACCAGAGGAACAGGGCTGCAGTACAATGGTGAAGACACTGACAGATGGTGCAGGGGACATGGGTTCAATCCCCCACTGTGCCCAATGAAGAAGGCTGGCTGAGGCACTACCATTTACGTGTAATATTGCATTATGAGGCTTTTTAATTTTATTTTAATTACTGCTGCTAGCAAACGCACTCTCTCAAAGTGCTGTAACATAAGGTGCTGCATAAGGCACCCCATAAGGCACCTCAGAGGGCACATTTTAAAGTGCACTGTCTGCCACGGCACCCTACAATGTTGCTTAAAGGGTGGCCTATAGGGCGCCATATAGGGTGCCCTATGAGGCACAGCAAGGTCATAGCACTGTTTTTGATGGCAGCACTGTGCATTTAAACGCATGGAAAGCTGCAGAAGGACTGCAAGTCACCACACAAACAGTCTGCTGTAGTCACCAGGATAGGGTTAACCCACCCATACCCATGATGCACTGCACATGCAAATCAGCAGTCTACAGATGATCACAAGATGGGGTATGCACCCCCACAGCACCTCGGCCTGGTAGGGGGAACTGACCGTGTGTGGTACTGGCACATAGTAGCTACACACCGTCACATTGTGCAGGTACTGCACTCACCCTGAGGGTGAGGTTGGGCACCCAGCACCAGGTCCACAGCAGAGATAGGCCATGCTGCAGGTCCTCAGCAGTGCTAATGTGTGAGATAGGTAGTTTCTGCAGACACACCTTGGATATATCTGTATGTCTCAGTCAGGTGTAGCCCCTGTGGACCCCTAGGAGGATTATGTACCCTCCTCCTCCACCTCCACCTCCAGGGCTGAGGGTGGTAAACAGGGTCTCCCACTAACAGATCCACATTCTACCTCCCTGCAATGGTGGTAGTAGAGGGGACCATCAACCCCAGTCCTGGTGGGGAACAGACACCCTACAGGACAGTCAATGCAGCTCTGTACACATTCATAACGCAATAGCAGACAGACATTAGGCCTGGATATGCTAAGCTGCACCCCACCACTATCTGATATTCTCCTGCAGCAAGCCTTCAGCTGCTGCACCCTGCAAGGCGCTCCATCAAGACACATACCAGCTGCAGACAGTCTGCTAGCTAGTCCATAGTGCAGTGTTTCCCAACCCAGTCCTATGGGGCACACCGGCCAGTCAGGTTTTCGGGATATCCCTAATGACTATGCATGAGATATATATATGCATTAGAGATATCCTGCCAACCTGACTGGTTTGTGGTCCTCCAGGGCTGGATTTGGAGACCCCTGCCTAACACCTCTGTCATCTAAGATTGTGAGTGGGCAAGGTGCAGATGTCCTAGACATCGAAAGGGTATATAGAATGTGACACATTCCTCCTCGATTCTCACCACCACCAAAACGTTGTCTAATAGACAATATTTTGGTGGTGGTGAGAAGTGAGGAGGAATGTGACACATTCTATATACCTTTTTGATGTCTTGGACATCTGCACCTTACCCACTCACAATCTTAGATGACAGAGGTGTTAGGCAGGGGTCTCCAAATCCAGCCCTGGAGGGCCACAAACCAGTCAGGTTGGCAGGATATCTCTAATGCATCTATATCTCATGCATAGTCATTAGGGATATCCCGAAAACCTGACTGGCCGGTGTGCCCCATAGGACTGGGTTGGGAAACACTGCCATAGTGCATGTTCCTGGTGGAAATGCGTGCACCCAGAACTGGGATGTCAGCATACAGAACAAGCAGATAAATCAGTGACTGGGCCCCAAAAGGAAACCCATAAACATCACATGAGAGAAATACTATATAGCACTATGGAGGTGCCTAGCCATGCTGTGGTCACTGCACAGTCAGGGTGAGAGTGATCTCCCAGCAGGACATGCTGTGGGCACCCTGTCTGTGCAGGTGGTGGCCAGGCACTACAATGTCCCAGCCAGTGCCCTATGCCCTGTGCAGATGCATCCTGGCCAGGCCACCCTGTCCGGGCTATACCCATGGTACCTTGCTCCTCATTATGCACATTGGCAGGCCAATACTGGCAATAGTGCTGGCAGTGTGGGCTGTGGAGGGTGTTTGCAGCCACCACACACTGGATAGACAGACACACACTCCCACACCTATGCCAGCATTGTGCTACTATAGAGGAGTTTAGCAGCCCTGGCCACCACACCAGTCCTGGGCACAGTGCAGGCATGGATATGGTACGCAATACTGTTGGGGGTCACTCCCCAGGGTGGTAAACACCGTCAGAGACCAGACCTGCAGCACACTCCACAGACATCAGAAAGGTTGCTATGATGGAGCTCAATCAGCAAACGGTGCTTAACGTAGGAATTGCTATCTGCCAGTAATCATAGCAAACCTTTGATAGCTGTGTACCGTATTCCCAGGTGTAGGGTGGCATTGCTAAGGTATGCAAGTGCTAGTATTGGGAGATGAACGCAGGGCCCAATGTCCTGCCTCTCCAGGAGGCATTGGCTAATGGAGTCTGTGGGTGTGGGTGTGGGTGTGTCTGCCCCTGTTGGCTGCTGCTTTACAGCAGAGGTTCCCAACTCCAGTCCTGCGGTGCCAAACACTGTTCGGGTTTTCATGCTGTCCCTCATGAATATGCGTGAGATACATCTGCATACCATGGGGGTGGTGCATGGATATGCAGCACAGGCATCTTTATTAGAGGCAGCATGGAACTTGAATGGTGTTTGGCCCTCCAGGACTGCATTTGGGAGACTCTGCTGTAGGTAATGTGCCTGTTTATGGTGTCTTTGCTCTGTAGGGTAAAATGTAGGTGTTTTGGGCATGTTTACGTCATCTGCAATAAACATTCTGTTTGTAGTAGCACGGTTCAGTTGTGGGTAAAATATGGGGACTGGGTTGGCAGGCACCATAGCTGGGACTTGAACCTGTGACCTTCTGCCTCCAAACACACTGGTTGTGTGTACTGCACCACCGTGTTGCCACAGAGACAGTGCATTCCCTGGTGATACCATGACTGTTTGTCCGGCAGGGCCTGTCTATTGCAGTACATGGCACCCACCTACACAGGGCTAGGCCATGGTCTGCTCTGGGCAGCTGCCACTGCCCCCTCCACCACCAGTACCCCTCCGCCAACATGCGGACATGGCCTTATATTGGAGATAGCATAAAACCTGAATGATTTGTGGCCCTCCAGGACTGCATTTGGGGGACTCTGCTCTAGGTAATGCGCATGTTTCTGGTGTCTGTGCTCGGTGGGGTAAAATATAGGCGTTTGAACCATGCGTATGTTCTCTGCAATACAGGTTTGTCCTTACTATCACGGTTTAGTAGTGGGTAAAATATGGGGACTGGATTGGTAGTAGCCCCAGCTGGGACTTGAACTTGTGACCTTCTGCTCCTGAACACACTGGCTGTGTTCACTGCACCACACTGTGCTCACAGAAACAGTGCAGTCCCTGGATATACCATGGTTGTGTGTCAGACAGAGCCTGTCTGTTGCTGTGCATGGCACCCACCTACACAAGGCTAGGCCATGGTCGGCTCTGGGCAGCTGCCACTGCCCCCCTCCACCACCAGTACCCCTCTGCCACCATGCTGACATGCCCTTCTGCTGGTGGTGCTGGTGGTGTGCAGTCGCAAGCCATCCAGTGTGCAGGTAGGCGGCTGCCTATGGTGCGTGTTCTGGGGTAGGGGTGCCTGCATAGGCGTCCACGCTTCCCCCCAACACCGCCTGCCAATGTTCTGTGCCCTTGGGGGTACCTGCTGGGTACTATCCCCTGTGACACTGTGATAAACACTCTCGTGCCCATGTTGGGCCCTCATCAGTTGCTGTCTGGCTGCTGTTCAGTTTCAGCATTCCTAGGTGCCATCTAGGCATCTGTCTAGTCCGCACTGTGCCCCAGCTGCACCAAAGCATGTGCCGCCTGCAGCCCTCTGTATCCCCTTTCCCAGCATCTGTCCAGTTGCCCATTCCGACATGCCCTCCCTGCTGTTGTGGAACATGTGCATGCCATAGGTAACCTGTCCAATGGAGAGGGAAACCCTGATCAGTGCTATTTCACTGTGGGATCATTCACCTTGTATGGGGACGGAGCGTAGACCCTTCCAAAATTCATATTTATTTTTTGGGGCTTTCTTGGGAGTGTTTTTTGATGTTTCCCATTACTATCACTATTGCCAAGCTTGATTATAATTTTGTTTTATTTTATTGGGGTCCTTTTCAATGTTTATTTTTACTTTTGTTCTGTGCACATGTATCACACTTATCACTTTTTTGTAGGTTTCCCTGGTTTTGCTGTACATTGCTGACCGAAATGGTTTCTCTTCCCTTTAAATCGGCTCTAACGCGAGGTTTTCACTCGCGTTATTTTTGGCCTCGAATTTCACCTCGCTAGTGTGCGGGGAGCCTCTCCCCTCCCACTCTCCACCCATTGACCCCTTCTCTCCGCTCCTGGGGAGCCTTCCTCTGCCCTCCGGGAGCCTTTCCCCGCCTTCAGCGCTCGTGTGCGCCGCTGCACGCATGAGTGCACACTAAAGCGCATTTTGGCCCGTAAAGCATCATTAGCGTGCGCTAAGGCACCGCGCACGTTAAGAAACTTTAGTAAACATACCCCTTAGTTGTTCATGAAGAGTACAAGAATAGGGAAGGTGTTCCTTTATTCTTTTGTCTCTTTTTTCCCCTCTTAAATTGTATTCTTTTCTGTTACAAGTATGTACCTTATGTAAAATTGAAATCACATAAATTTAAAAAGAACAAACCCATACCTAACATGTAAGGGTGCCAGTAATGTAGATGAGGTTCTCAAACCTGTCCTGAGGGATTCCCCACCAGCTGGCTTTTCAGGCTATTCACAATGAATATGCATCAGAGAAATTTGCATACAATGAAGGCAGTACGTGCAAATCTATATCATGAATATTCATTGCAGATTCACTGAAAACCTGACTTGCTGGAGTACCCCCATGACATTCCCAAACTACTGACTTGAATGATTCTTATGTAGCATAAATGTAGCAATTATATTTTGGTAAGTAATTCCTGAAAGACAGGCCGATGGCAAAGTTGAATGAGTTATTGGATTTTTGATCATGATGATTCCAGCTAATCAGCACAAATTTCTCTGTAAAGCTGCATTCAATATTTATTTCTGGTCCAAACAACATGACCTGCTATTTTAATACAAGCAGTATGCATCCTTAAACTGCTGATGTACCTCAATCCTAAAAGGTAGAATTGCTTGCAATGTCAGACTTGGAAATACCTGTCAATAAACCTTACTCATGACCTGCAGCAGCATATGACTGATTTCTTTGTGCTGAAGTAGAACTGTCTTGCCTTTCAGCTGAGGACATGTGGGACTGGCCTCAATATTCTTCTCAAAGTAGGTAAGCAGTATGGAGCTGAAGCAGAAAACCTTAGCACGACATTTTTCTGGTGCTAGACTTGCTCTCCACTGCAGAAAGCAAGCTATCACCAGAAAAACACCAGAACAATGACCGTGCTAAATTGCAGCACACTGAGCATGCAAATTGCATGGATATCACTGCATACTTAATTGCGCCCAATGTAAAACCTGTGCTGGAACTGCTTTTAATGCTGGATCTTCACATCAGCTTCAGGCAGGCATAAATATCCAGTCGGGAGCAAAACGATCATCTGAGGTGAAGTTTGACACTTCAGCTCAGATGATCCAGGCATCAGGGAAAGCCCTCAATGCCATCAGCACAATGTCGATTACTGCCGCCTTAATAGCACATACGAAGCTAACAATTGTTGGGTGTGTGTTGCAAGTGCATTCACTGTACACATGCACTATGCTGTGTATTTGCAACTACTGCGGTAGTGATGCCCCTAGCACAGTGGTACATCCCTGTTGTGGCTACGCTCCCCCACATCTACCATGGCCGCTGTGCCTCCACCATGGTAAAAATGCTGTTTGTCCCACACTACCTGCTGCATTTTAGGAAATATGCCTCAAATTGCCATATAAGGGTCTTGTGCAAAGCATTCACAGGTACAGAAACCGTGCAATATCACAGTGACTCTGCAATGCAGTAGGATAGATTCCAGGTCTGCAATATATTTGGAAAGTCTGAAATTGGTTTGCACTTAATCTAGAGAGGACAAAGATGACACAAACTCAGAAAATGGCTAATAACCTAAATATCCCCATTTAAATGCAGGTTTGTAGGGCGCTTACTTCTTTGCTTTCCCTATCAGCCTCTGTTCCTCGTCTGCTGTAGAATATTCTGATTTTTATCCCACTTTTCCAATTTGTCTTCCACAAGAGAAGCTAGAATCAGCACTTTTCAATTCAGCACAGGTGCTAGCAAAGCCACTGTTGCGGAAATCTTGTATTTATCTTCTCTTTGCCTGATCTGTAGAATTTAAGTGCCCATAACTTGCTCAAAGTCGTTTTGTAAAAATGAGACCATCCAATTGCCTCCTTTATGTATGAGTGACTACTGGTTTATGACTGCCTGTTCAGATCTACTGAGTTCACTTGGAGTTCTGTCAAGCTAGTAATAGTTAATCTATTACCTGTTCTCTTTTGCTTTCCTAGATGCTGTACTGAAATGATCTAACCTCTGCTATGCTGTTCTTCTTTGTGGCACTTTCAGACAATGACTAGAAGAGCCTGATTGTTGTGCAGAATACCATGTGACATATTTTGATTATACAGTATTAAGTAATTCTGGGTATGTCCTCTGCGGTATTCATAACACATCATCTTTGCAAACAGTATTGCGGCAGAGGATTGACAGGGAAAAATGACTGTTGCCCATAAATATAGATCCGGCACTCCCAAATGTAAATTATATAAAAGTGCTCTGGGATCATGTCTTTGTCCAGAATTGAAAGATATTATAATTGATTCTTTGCTTAGCACTGAGTCTCTCCAGTAATGGACTGAGACCTGACTCGGTCAGGATCCAGTCTCAGACCTTGTTTGGGAGCTTTGCCCTTAAAAGTAAAATTCAATTTAATACGTGAATTTGACTCAGGGGTGGATTACATGATTATATTGTAGAATGAGAAAATTATTTATTTTGCAAGTTCTGATTACAGAAACTCAACTCTTTTTTTTTTCAGGTACTTCGAGTTGAGTCGGGCACTGATTGGCAACTTGTAATGAGATCCATTCTGAGCTTTGTGCTTTTAGTATTGTGCTACAATAATTCTCTGGATACTCAGGGCACGATATTGAGCCTACTGTAGTCATCAGTTTTAAAGAGCCTGGCCACTGCAGGCAAAACAGAAACCAGATATTCAGTGCTGGAATCTGGATATTCGCCCTGAACCTCTGGTTTTTAGTGCTGACTGGCACAGCTATCCAGACAGCTGCTTAGCTAACCTCCATAAAGTTAGGACAGCTATTGAAATGACCTAACTTATTATTTTAGTGCCTTTCAAGCCAATGCTGTGACCCAGCAGCTCCTGTTTTTTTTTTTTTGGCAGTAGATTGCCAGGCCTTTCTTCTGAGGCAATGGAGGGTTAAGTGACTTGCTCAAGGCCACAAGGTGTGCTAGTGGATTCAAACAGCGGTCTCTTGGTTACCAAGCCATTAGACTATTTCTCCACTCCAATTACATGCGGGCACCTAACTTTATGTGGGCACTAATCCAGCTAGTGGACTGAAAATCATTGTAACATAGGAATGGCAGATAAAGACCAGCATGGTCCTTCTAGTCTGCCCAGTAAGGTGACTAGAGTGGTTGCAACTGCTACTCCATGCAGGTCACCTCCCTCTATGCCTGTGTTTAGGGTTGTACCTGCTGCTCCGTGCACGTCAGCCTCCCTCTATTTATGGAACTATAAAAGATATTTAAGTTTGCTTTGATTTCATCCTCTTGCAATAAAGGGATCCACTGTGTCTATCCCATGTCATTTTGAATTCCGTCACTGTATTTGTCCCCACCACCTGCATCAGGAGGGCATCCCAAACATCCATCAGCCTTTCAGTGAAAAATATTTTCTCACGTTGCTTTTAAGTTTACTGCCTTGCAGCTTCATCTTATGCCCTCTAGTTTTACAGTTTCTCCTTGTTTGAAAAAGGCTTGTTAGTTCATTAATACTCTAAGGGGTATGTTTACTAAACAGCGGTAGTGGCTTCCATGTTATTGAACAGAAGCCGCTACTGCTGTTTAGTAAACACACCCCTAATTATTTAAAGATCTGTATCATATCTCCCCTGCCCCTCCTCTTCTCCGGGGTATACATATTTAGATCTTCAAGTCTCTTCTCATACATCTGGCATAGGCTCCAAATCATTTTGGTCGCCTTCCTCTGAACCGTTTGAAGTCTTTTTATATCCTTTGTGAGATATGATCTCCAAAACTGAACACAATACTCCAAATGAGGCCTCACTAATGACTTGTACAGGGGCATTAATACCTCCTCCTTTCTGCTGGTTATTCCTCTCTGTATGCAGTCCAGCATCCTTCTGGTTTGGCCACCGCCTTGTTGCATTGTTTCGCCACCTTGAGATCCTCAGACACTAGCACTCCAAGGTTCCTCTCCTGGTCCGTGCACACCAACCTCTCGTCCCCTATCGCATACAATTCCTTTGGATTTCTGCATTCCAAGTGCATGACTCTGCACTTCTTTGCGTTAAATTTAACTTCCAAGCATTAGATCATTCTTCCAGCATTTGTATGTCTTTCCTCATGTTATCCACTCCCTCAGAAGTGTCCACTCTGTTGTAAATTTTCATGTTATCTGCAAAAAGGCAGACGTTTCCATTCCATCTTTCTGCAGTATCACTGGAACCGGATCGATCCCTGAGGCTTACTGGATAAGTGCTGGAACTGCCCTCGCCCTGCCCATGGGCTGCCTTGGCATTATCTGGACATTACCGCTATGGTTAGAGGGATATTCAGTGGCACTGACTGGCTAATGCCGTTGACTGTTCCTCTCAGCGGGATTTCTCCAGTTAGTAGGTATATCGGGCCCTCAGAATTTAGAAAGAGCTGCAGTTATATTGTGAAGGCAGTAATTTGTCTGAACAAGTATAATTCAATTTTGAACCAGTGCTCTTTTGATCTTTTGAATTTAATGACTACCAAAGCCAGTTTGTCATCATTAAAAATCAAGTGAATCACTGATAATTTTAATATTGACCCTTGAGATTTTAAAATAATTATAGCTAAGTTTCACAATAAAGTTAACAGCTTTAATTCTGGGAATTTCAAGAATGACTAAGATGGCTATAAGGGGAATCCCATTTACCAACAACTTAAATCAAAATATTTAGATAAATCTGTATGGATGATAGAAGTTATAACAGCTCAGAAGACTACAGCAGAATGATAGAGAACAGAAGATGCAAAGTGGGTTCTTGATGGTGTACCTGAAATCCCAATGCGAATCGTTAGTGAAATACTGAACAACCATCATTTGAATGTGCTGGAGAAGGGATTATGCTTTGAAGACACTCCAGATTACTCCTTTTTCTACATATAGAGACAGGATGTTACTGTGTGAGCAACAATACCATCCAGTGTCCCTACTAGGTTACTTCAATGAAGGTTAGAGAAAAGCCTAAAATTTTCCAGAACAGGAGAGGTTCTTGCTGCTAGTCACGTCATGCTGTGAAGAGACCCCCCCCCTGGAAGGAAAAGTCCAACTTCATATATAAACCATTCCCAATGATAGTACTCTGTCTTTGGCACACAGCCACTGTACCATGCAGAAGTAAGGTTTCTGCCCTTAAGGGGTAGGTGTCTTTAGCACATAGTCACTGTACCATGAAAGAGTAATAGGAACCTGCCTTTAGGTGGCAGATGAGTTTTGGCTATTCCCCAGCCCATTATATCAGCCAGAGAAAGCTAGAGGCCTAGGGCATCAGAGGAGAAAACATAAAGGAATGTGACTGTGTTAACCCTGTCAGCAACCCCACTGGCTTAGAAGGAGAGAAACTCTGCCTGGCCAAGAATAGGGAAGCTACCTACACCAGAAGTAAAGGAGAGAGGATTCCAAAAAGTACATCCAAGTCTAAGTCTTCACGGCCGCAAGCTCTCCCTGGAGGGATCGAGCCTCTCCCCTCACCGGACCTCCTCCAGCTGAACCAGCTGCCCAATCGGGGCAGTCCCTGGTGCTTTAAAAGAGCGCACCAGCTTTCAGCAGCCCTCTTCATGGCCACAAGCTCTCCCTGGAGGGATCGAGCCTCTCCACTCACCGGACCTCCTCCAGCTGAAGTGGCTGCCCAATCGGGGCAGTCCCTGGTGCTTTAAAAGAGTGCAACAGCTTTCCGCAGCCCTCTTCACGGCCGCAAGCTCTCCCTGGAGGGATCGAGCCTCTCCACTCACCGGACCTCCTCCAGCTGAAGCGGCTGCCCAATTGGGGCAGTCCCTGGTGCTTTAAAAGAGCGTGCCAGCTTTTGGCAGCCCTCTTCATGGCCGCAAGCTCTCCTTGGAGGGATCGAGCCTCTCCACTCACCGGACCTCCTCCAGCTGAAGCGGCTGCCCAATCGGGGCAGTCCCTGGTGCTTTAAAAGAGCACACCAGCTTTCAGCAGCGCTCTTCACGGCCACAAGCTCTCCCTGGAGGGATCAAGCCTCTCCACTCACCGGACCTCCTCCAGCTGAAGCGGCTGCCCAATTGGGGCAGTCCCTGGTGCTATAAAAGAGCACGCCAGCTTTCAGCAGCCCTCTTCACGGCTGCAAGCTCTCCCTGGAGGGATCAGAGCCTCTCCACTCATCGGACCTCCTCCAGCTGAAGCGGCTGCCCAATCGGGGCAGTCCCTGGTGCTTTAAAAGAGCGCGCCAGCTTTCAGCAGCCCTCTTCAAGGCCGCAAGCTCTCCTTGGAGGGATCAATCCTCTCCACTCACTGGACCTCCTCCAGCTGAAGCGGCTGCCTAATCGGGGAAGTCCCTGGTGCTTTAAAAGAGCGCACCAGCTTTCAGCACGCTCTTCATGGCTGTAAGCTCTCCCTGGAGGGATCGAGCCTCTCCACTCACCGGACCTCCTGCAGCTGAAGCGGCTGCCCAATTGGGGCAGTCCCTGGTGCTTTAAAAGAGCGTGCCAGCTTTTGGCAGCCCTCTTCATGGCCGCAAGCTCTCCTTGGAGGGATCGAGCCTCTCCACTCACCGGACCTCCTCCAGCTGAAGTGGCTGCCCAATCGGGGCAGTCCCTGGTGCTTTAAAAAAGTGCAACAGCTTTCCGCAGCCCTCTTCATGGCCGCAAGCTCTCCCTGGAGGGATCGAGCCTCTCCACTCACCGGACCTCCTCCAGCTGAAGCGGCTGCCCAATTGGGGCAGTCCCTGGTGCTTTAAAAGAGCGTGCCAGCTTTTGGCAGCCCTCTTCATGGCCGCAAGCTCTCCTTGGAGGGATCGAGCCTCTCCACTCACCGGACCTCCTCCAGCTGAAGCGGCTGCCCAATCGGGGCAGTCCCTGGTGCTTTAAAAGAGCGCACCAGCTTTCAGCAGCGCTCTTCACAGCCACAAGCTCTCCCTGGAGGGATCAAGCCTTTCCACTCACCGGACCTCCTCCAGCTGAAGCGGCTGCCCAATTGGGGCAGTCCCTGGTGCTATAAAAGAGCACGCCAGCTTTCAGCAGCCCTCTTCACGGCCGCAAGCTCTCCTTGGAGGGATCGATCCTCTCCACTCACCGGACCTCCTGCAGCTGAAGCGACTGCCCAAACTGGGCAGTCCCTGGTGCTTTAAAAGAGCACACCAGCTTTCAGCAGCCCTCTTCACGGCTGCAAGCTCTCCCTGGAGGGATCGAGCCTCTCCACTCACCAGACCTCCTCCAGCTGAAGCGGCTGCCCAATCGGGGCAGTCCCTGGTGCTTTAAAAGAGCACACCAGCTTTCAGCAGCCCTCTTCATGGCCGCAAGCTCTCCCTGGAGGGATCGAGCCTCTCCACTCACCGGACCTCCTCCAGCTGAAGCGGCTGCCCAATCGGGGCAGTCCCTGGTGCTTTAAAAGGGCACGCCTACAGGTGCACCTGCGCCGGTGGGCCCGCGCCTGAGGGCTGTGCTAGAGGGCCCTTTGGTGTGGCCCTTAGGTGGGGCACTAAAAGCCGGGGCTAAATCAATCCCATGAATTATTCAGTCTCTTCACCCCACTGGATACACCGCTCTCAAAGACCTGCAAGATATCGGAAACGTACACGAGGCCAAAGCCACTTTAAGATCACCATCGAGAACACACAATTACAATTACAACCACTGGCCCAGAGATCCCTCTTCCTATCGGGATAGTACAGCCGGCACAAGACCCCACCACCCGTCCACACCAGACTAAGACACTAAACGAAGTGTGCACCTAATTCTCAAAAGAGGATCAATTGTGCACACAACTCTCCAGACACAGCCACCGACCCAGAGATTGCTCTCACTGCCAGGACTAAGCAACCTTCGCTTGATTCAACCGCCAAAACACATCGAGATGTACGGCTTGAGAGGTATGGCTTTATGTAATTCTTTGTAGCACACAATCCAACTTCCAAAGCTCGAGCTCCCCCCACTGTGTGCCCACTGTGCTTGCACATTGTGCCACTAACAACAGCAACCACAGTTCAGCTGTATCAAGACCGAACTGCCCTAAATATATTGGCTTACCAACTCCGTGAGTACAAACTACCGATCAGATCTAAGACTGCCTAACATTTAATAGGTCTCTATCTCTCAATTGGACATCAAAAAGTCATTAATATTTCAAGCAGTACAGAGATTGTTAGCACTGGTGAATATTAAATCTTACCACGCTGCATAATCTGCACCACTAATAACTTATAATAACATTGTATATATGCACCACTAGTAATTTATAGAAACATTGTATATTGTTAGCTGCTCCATTGCTGCTTCATCACTCTGCACAATCTGCAGCACTAATAACCTATAATCACATTGTATATATGCACCACTAGTAATTTATAGAAACATTGTATATTGTTAGCTGCTGCATTTAAGATAATAATACATTGTTACTTTATTGGCTACATCCCTCACGACCAGGCATCCACACAAGAAATTCTTCGGTTACACACAGCTAAAAATGACCCCCCCTGGCCTACTCATAGGTATACTATACCTACTCAGTTATACACTAACTAGCTCCCTCGCTGAGACAACCAGCCACAATCCAATCTTGATCATAAGAAAACATGGAAGAAGAGATCAGAGCAACTCACACCATTCACCTCCAGAGTATCCCCAGAACTCACACCCCCACCAAATTCACACACCACTTCTACACCACACTAATACCAAGCAACACCAAGATCCACGCATCCTTAGATGTGCCCTCATAAATGCACTATCGGTCCGCAAAAAATGGCCAGTCATTCCTGCCATTATATCACACCTCAACCTTGACATGCTACTGGTTACTGAATCGTGGCTCAACAGCTCTGACTCAGTCCTCATCAACCTTCTCACCCCCCCTAACTTCACATTCCACGCATGTCATAGAACCGACCGCAGTGGTGGTGGTGCATTCATTCTAGTTAAAACTGACTTACACTATCAAACAATCTATGCCAACAGTTCAGCCCACCTCGATACTGTCTCTATTGCAAACAAATACAACACAATTAACCTAATATATAGGTCTCCATCCCCATCTACCGACGATCTCGCAACTATAATGGAACTAGCATCTAACCCCCAAAACGCATGTAAACCTAACTGGCTACTGGGTGATTTCAATCTCCCAGCTCTACACGATATCCATTCCAGGGCTCTACTAGAAGCACTCAGTAACCTACACTATGAGCAGATAATTGATGCCCCCACACACCAAATAGGGAACATGTTAGACCTTATCTTCAGCCCCCGACCAGAGGTAAAGCCCGACCACAAGTTCAACATAACCATCTCACCTGTACCATAGTCCGATCATAACCTAATCAGCTTCCAAATACCCTTATGCCAAGAAAGAGAAAACACCCCTGAACCAGCTAATAATACAACAGCTCACCCTAGACGCTTGAGACCCTTTGATGGTGAGGAGATCATCAAAAACGTCCTTCCCAATATCAACACTACTTCACCAATTCTTGAAGAGGTACTGGCATCATGGACTAAAACCTGAGTACCTTTGCAGACATACCTACCCGATCAAAAACACGCGTCATAGAGAAGCAACCAGATAAAAAGAGACCTGCACCCTGGTATACTGCTGAAATAAAAGCCTCCCTATGTGCCCTCAGGAAATTGGAAAGAAAATGGCAACGCACCCGAGCCACATCAGACCTGACACTCTACAACTCCCACTTGCAAGCCCATCGAACTCTTATATCATCTAAAATTAAAGAATACCACGCTGATCTGCTGAATCGATCACTGAACAAGCCTCATGACTTGTTCAACATAGTTAAGTCCCTAACGAAGGAACCATCATCCTCACAACCAATGCTGATACTCCCTCAAGACTATGCTGATCACCTGATAGCCAAAACCAATAACATCAGTAAAGCCACACTATTCCGCCCCACCTCGAACCCACCCAAGCAGCTCACCACCTTCTTGACACCATCACAAAAAAGCATTGAAAGCATCATTACAAGCATCAACGCCACCACGGCCCCTAACGACCCTTGTCCAGTGCTCTGGATAAAGGCCCTACGCCACAAAATCAGCCCCATAATAGCCAAAATCATTGACCTCTCTTTCTCCTCTGGACAGTTCCCAACAAGCCTTAAGCAGACATCCATCAGGCCCCTCTTAAAGAACACCAAACCTGATGCCCTGAAGGTCGAATCATACCGACCCATATCCAGCATCCCATTACTAGCAAAGATAATTGAGAAGGTGGTACAGCAACAGCTGCAGGATCATATCGACACTAATGCCCCCCTCGACACAAACCAACACGGTTTCAGAGAAGCTCACGGTGTCGAGACACTCCTCATCACCCTCATCAATACACTCATTAATGGGATCGACTCCATCAAACAAGGATACGCACTAATTTTCCTCGACATCGCCGCAGCATTTGACTCTGTAAACCATCAACAACTTCTGATTCGGCTGCATGATAAAGGGATAAGCGATTTAGCATGGCACTGGTGCAAATCTTACTTAACCGACAGATGTCAGCAGATAAGAACAGGATCTGCGACCTCCATGCCATTCAAACAACACTATGGAGTACCCCAGGGCACATCCCTCTCAGCACTCCTATTCAATATCTACATGCAACCGATATGCAAAATAATTTGATCATTTAACATCTCTCGTCTGCTATATGTAGGCGGCGTATTACTCTACTCCATTCACAATCGAAACCCCAGATTTCACCCAATTGATAAACTGCTTCAAAGCCATAACAGATTGTCTCCTCTCCCAAAGTCTCAAAATCAACTTTAAGAAGACAGAAGTTCTATTTGTGACAAGAAACCAGTCCTTCATACCTCCGACAACCATAAAGACAAGAGATGCAGAACTTACAAGCTGACCATACATCCGCTATCTAGGTGTGACTATGGACCAACAGCTCAATTTCAAAACACACATCAACAACATAATCAAACAAATATACCACAAGATACAAACCCTACGACTTCTTCGACCTTTACTACATCCAGAAGACTTCAGAACAGTCTTCCAAGCATTGGTGATCCCCCACTTTGATTATGCTAATGTAATCCTAAAGGGCCTTCCCAAAAACACCCTTAGCCCCTTACAATTAGCGATGAATACGGCTGCAAGATTCCTGAGCGGAGCATCCAGAGCAGACCACATCACCCCGGTCCTCAAAAACCTACATTGGCTACCAATTTACTGTCGGCTATCATATAAAGTAACCATCATCACTTTCAAAATTATCAACAAGATGGCCCCCTCAGCTTTACTGGACCTCATCCACCCCATACCAGCAAACAGAGAAAGAAGAACATGCACTGCCAACACACTATCGATTCCCAGCGAAATAACAAAATGTACCAAAACAACCAGGAATAGAGCATTTAAGTTTTATGCCCCTAGCTGCTGGAATGCACTCCCTGCACCCATTAGAGCCATCAAAGATCTAGCTCAATTCAGAAGAGTGCTTAAACATCACCTCTTTCTTTTACACTATTCACAGTCCTCCAACATGGCACCCCCTAACACACCACCATCCATGAACACGTAAACCCTTACCAATGCTGTACATACTATAAATACAGAATGTAGACAGATGTAAATTGATGTATATAGTTACCACCAGTTTAATCCAAGTTATTCCTCCCTGTTCTTTGTAAGTGCTCTTATTGCACAACACCGTTTTATGTAAACCGCGCTGATTTTTAAGAGTGCAGTATATAAGAAAAATAAATAAAATAAATAAATAAATAACCAACCTTAGAGCCAAGAAATCAGCAATATAGTATCTGGGAACTGCATCTATAGAAGCCACCAGCTCTCAGCACGAGAGATCCAAGCACTCATTATACACCAGTGAAACACAAGAACCAGGAGTGAGTCCAGCGGAGTACTGGGGACCTGTGTTTGCACCGCTACCAGTTTCAGGTGCAATAGGAAGTGTATTATAAATAGGAGAGAAGGATTTCACTGAGGGAACCCAGACTAAGAGCCCCTTTTACTAATGCTTAGCATGTACTTTCTGTTATATAGTCCATAGGAATAAAATGGGCCATGCAGCAGATAGCACGTGCTGCGTGTTTAGTAAAAGGGGCCCTAAGTAACAAAGGTGCAGGAGTTGTGAAGGGTGGAATAACTGTTTTGTTTAAGATAAAGAATAATTTAATGGAGTGTGATAGCATATTTAACTGAGAGGAGAAAGGAGTAATCTATGTGTAACCAATTTCGACTAAGGAGATAATTGCTTGTAATAGTTCTTTTTTGTTGCTTCTGCCATCTGTCATTGTTATTGCTCAGTGACCCTAAACTTTTAAGTAGGCATTTGGTTGAGAACACAAATTTCTGGCCTGGACTTATTTATTTGAAAAGGAAAGAGGTTTGTGTCAAGTGCTAAGGGCGTCCTTATGTTTGGCAGTCCCCACTAAAAAACTCTGACAATTAAAACGCCTAAGCACTAGACAGAAAAACTGCAAAAAAGTCTCATTGGATTAGTATATCTCCTTGTCTATCAAGCCACTAGTAGCAGCTGTGAGGACCACACAGAAATAGGGATGTTTGATTTTTTTTCATAAATTTAACCCTGAGAATATTTTGGTGAATAGTCATTGTTTATTTGATTTTGTTTGGAAAGGAGGGATAATCAGGGCTAGGGTCAAGACTGGCAGCAGAACTGTGGTCAAAAGTGCTTGTAGACTTTGCACTAGAGCAGAAAGGTTGAAAATTACCCCATGACATGCCATGTGATACCTCAGCAGCATGTGACATCTACTATAATATGTTTGAAACTTAGGTAGGAAAAGGGAAGTCCAAATCAGTGTGATCAGCTTCCAAAGTATTTTACAAAGTCTCACTAAACACAGAGGGCCCGATATTCAGCGCTGGTGGCTAGGACGATTACAGTGGCTAGCCGCTGGCGCTGAACATTAAATGCAGATATTCAATGCCGGGGTCATATCCAGCCTCATCATTGAATATCTGGGGTTTCCGCAGAGCCCAATTGCTAACTGGGCAGTGGCGATATTAAGCCACTGCCTGGTTAAGTATAAGCAGTGAAAGTCAGGCCAGGGTTTCCTGCGTCTGGCTTTCACCGCAGATCGCAAACTGGGCAGCAGCTCAATATTGCCACTGACAGGTTTGTAATTGGTTCCGCCTCTGCTCCGCCCTGGAACACCGCCGACATGCCTGAATGCTAAGCGATTAGCATCAGGGCGTATAGTGGCGTTACTCAGAGATAATCAACGGCACTAACCATGTTAGTGCCGCTGAATATCCTGCTTGGGTCATTTACATGGTTTAAATGTAAACCGTGTAAATGCTTTGCAATATTGGGCTCAAAACATTTTGTTAAATAACTATAACATTGCAGGAAGTGCACATGCATTTGGCAGTACGTTCAGAGGGAGCAACTATTTTACAAAGAAACTTATTTCAAAAGAGAGGCATCACTTAGGGCTTTGAACATGTATAAGCAGTGATTTGGCTATCTGTATGTGAGTGCCGCCAAGGCTAAGTACTGGATTTTACAAAGTTTGATGTTCAAAGGCAGCCAATTAAGAAGTCAAACTGCAAAAAATGCAATGTTTAGGATTTTCGAGGTAGATGTTAATGCCTGAGAAGTTAGCACAATGGCTCCTTCCATCACTCCTCTCAATCATGGGTCTAAACAAGAATTTAACTAACACTTATGCATGCCTCAGAGCAAGTGTAAAATCCAGCATCTAGATCTTATGAAGTAGACATGAAGGTTAATTTTATATAGGACGTGATGTGAGGAATTAGGATATCCAGGTCAGGACATGGACAATTCTGACAGTATTTAACAAAGGGTCTGCCAGTGCAGAGTTTCTTGTAACAAATATGTGTGTAAACATTCAGGACCGGTTTCCCTACATACAGTAGAAATAATGAGTTTAATAAACTGCACATGGGGGAAAAAAGCATGCAGTGGAAGAGTGGCCTAGTGGTTGGGGCAAAGTGCTTCTGGCCAGAAGGTCAGGGGGTTCAAATCCCACTAGAGGACAGCAACCTTGGGCTGGAAGGCCTGGGGTTTCTAGTCCCACAGGTGCTCCTTGTGGTCTTGGGTAAGCCACTTAACCCTCCATCACCCATGTTTCCTGTAAAATAGTCATCTCCAAGTTATAATGCCCTGTTCAATGTAAACCACACTGATGCAGAATAGCATGGTATATAAGAGAATATAAATAAATGTAGCTTTTCCCCAAATGTGCATTGGATTATCTTTTTAAAATTGCTGCTCTCAATATCCATGCACACCCCAAACCCCCTCCCACCAACAGCACAAGTCCCCACCCCTATCAAGGCCCCCCACCTGACCCCCTCCTAGCATCAAGAAACACCCTGATGGATCCCCCTCTCCCTGGCAGACACCATACCCCCATGATTTCATCTCTAGCTCTTACCGGGCTCCCTGCTGTCTAGTGGTAGCAGGAACAATCCCCAGTTGCTCCTGCTTATGGCAACCCTAGTTTCCAACATGGCACCCATGGTCCCACCTGAATGAAAGTTATCTTGAGCTAGTAATGAAAAGGTGTGAGCTAAATCCAAATAAATAAAAATTAAATAAATCAATAAAAAACCTTCTCCTGACCTATCCCCAATTTGAGTCATCAAAGTTTACCACCAAGTGAAACTTAACTAAGGAGGGGATGATTTTCAAAGGCGTTGATCTAGACAGTTAAATCCATACTTAACCAGCTAGATTCCATTGGAATGCTGACCTTAGTGGATCTTGTCTTAAATTACAAACTCGAAAGCATTTCCTGGGCTACCACAGCTTGTGGATGAGTCCTTCTTTCTTAAACTGACTGGTAGCACAACAAAATATAGAAAAGTCCCAGAAAAGATGAATTCAGAAGGAACCTCAAAACGCATTTATTTCAGACATTCTACAACCCAACCTAATTGCAGCACCTTACCACAATCAGATATCTTCTAATGACACTTGGAACAAATGCAGCATTTGACGACAGATAGGTAATCATGTATATATGTATATTGTATCCCCCACCCTCGCACCCTTGAATCGAATGTTTATTTAGAATTATGAAAAGTATCTAGTCTCTATTTCGTGTGTTATGTAAATCGTTGCCAAAATCAAAATTGTACTCTAAAAATTCATTGTATTGTACGATACATGATGATTCTGTAAAGTAACCGCGGCTGATCGTAGGAAGCGGCGGTATACAAATGTTTACTAAATAAATAAATAAATAAAATAAATCTCTACAGATTCCGGCTTTACGCATCTAAATCTTTCAGAACCCATTTTAGACCAAGTTACAGTCCTAGATGGATGAGGGCTTAAAGAATTCCTGGAATGAGGCATGCCTTAAAAAGTGTAAGAACTCTCTTAGGCGCCAAGAAGCAGGCCGTCTTAAGCGATGGCTGGGGAAACAAGAATTTCCCATGATGCTACAGGAGCTCACCCAGAGTAATGCTATCTCTTGGGCTCCCTCCCACATATCCGTGCAGGGAGTTGGAGAGCTAGAGATCTTTACCAAAATATAAAGGGGTGTAACTCCCTACCTGTGGGTAGCTCTTGCAGCATCTGCAACTGCTGCAGGGTAGAGAGAAATTGCAACCATCCAAGAGTAATGCAGTCTTTCAGTTTCTATTCTTAGGAAAATTTAGTTCGTTCTTTGAACAGGACCACTATACACTAAAGAGTTATTCCGAGGCACGTCCATCCCCGCTATTCCGATGTCCATCCCCGCTATTCGTGCCTTTTCCCGGTCCCGTCTATCTTCTCCACATCTTGTATGGGGAAGGTAGACAGGAACGGGAAAGGGACGGATCGAGGGCAGTATTAGGGTCATCGGCCCCGGACGTACATGGCCAATTCTAATGTCAGCCCTGTACATCTGGGGCCGGTGACTTGCACGGGGAACTTATTCCAGCTCCAAGCTGGAATAAGTTCCCCTAGTCACCAGGGATCAGTGGGCCTGGGGCACGGATGGGGCAGGAGGGGGAGGACATTCCCCGCAGCCCGACCCTGGCCTTAAGTGGCTAGACGTGCCCTGCAGGTTCAGAATTGTGACTCCCTCTGTGCATCCGGTTCTGAACAGATGCACAGAGAGCCCGGACCTGCAGGATGGAATCGGGCCCTAAGAGGTCTATGGTATTTAAAACTCCATTCATTCCTTTTTGCTCCTCAAAATAACGGTATCCAAGCCAGAATGTGTGTTCTGAACCAAAGAGTTTACTTAAAGAACTTTAGGGTCACTGATCACAATAGTAAAAATACAAATGACAAAAATATCAAAAACACAACTATAATGCAAGCAGTTAATTCCTTTACCTTTTTGTCAAAATATGTTAGAAGCAGAGGGTGAGGCCCCTTTACTAAAGTGCATGTTTTGGTGTGCGGTAACCGTGTGCTTGGGCCCATGGTAGCTGTTAGCATGGGGACATGACAGTTATCATGTGCTGATTCATACACAGTCACTCACATGTTAGGGTAGAGAGCAGGTGGGTTGGGGTGGAGAACGCGCATAGTGAGCACATTGCGGTTAGCACAGTGTAAATATTGCACGCTGTCAATGTTGCAATTAGTGTGGGTACAATTAGCTCCACCTCAGTATGTGGAGGTAAGTGCACCCACGGTAATAGCGCTGTGTGTTATTGTACACATCCGCCCATTAACGTTTGGGTTCATGATGGTCACACCCCTGATAGTTACTGCGGAGGCTTTGCACTTAACTCACGTTAATATTTGTGCTAAATGTGTTATATGCCGAGCCATAGCGCACTTTATTAAAAGTTCCCTTAAATTCTTCTTCTCTTACTTTGTTATTTATTTATTTATTTACATTTTCTTATATACCGCACTATTTTCCATCAGTGTGGTTTACATGGAACATTTTACATACACATTTCAAATGACTTGATTTGTGTTTACAAATAATAGGAATAGGAACTCGGAAAGAAACAGGGGTAACTATTTACATCTGTACAATGCGAATTGATTGGACATTTGCGTAGATTTGCCTAGCTGGATGGTGAGTGATCAGTGGTGCTGTCATCCGGGTAATGTAAGAGGAAGAGGTAATGTTTCACGGCTTTTCTGAACTGGGTTAGATTGGTGATATCACGGATACTGTGTGGAAGGGTGTTCCAGCATTTAGGTGCGGCGAGCTTAAAAGCTCTGTTCCTTGTGCTTTGGCAGCACTTGGTGGTTTCTTTTGGGACTACTAGTTTATTGGCGGCATGAGATCTTCTAGATCTATTAGGGGGGGGGGGGTTATCAGCATGAGATCGGATAGGGAAGATGGGGCGAGTCCGTTTATGATCTTGAAGGTCATTAGTATGGTCTTGAATGTGATCCTTCCTTTTATAGGGAGCCAGTGTAATTGTTTCAGGATGGGTGTCATGTGTTCCCTCATGGCAGCGCCCTGGAGAACTCGTGCTGCTGAGTTCATTGCTAGCTGTAATGGAAGCAGAGTGGATTGTGGTAGACCATGGAGTATTGCGTTGGCATAGTCGATATGTGGTAAGACCAGAGTTTGATACACTGTCCGGAAGTCATCTGGTTCAAGTAGGGAGCGTAGGTGTCTGAGGGATTGGATTTTATGGTATACGGCTCTTGCTACATTGTTTATATGGGTCTTCATGTCTAGTCGCTTGTCAAGTGTGACTCCCAGGTATCTGATGGAGGGTTTGGTCAGAGGTTCTGCATCTTGGACCTTCAAGTAAGAAGGAGTGATGAAATTTGGGTTCCTTGTGATGAAAAGGACTTTGGTTTTCTTATGTTGTATCCAAAGATTTTGCGTTTGGAGCCAGCTGGATACTGCATCGAAACAGTCTGTCAGTGAGGAAAGGTCAGGGTTCTCAGTAGTGAATGGCATATACAGGAGAACATCGTCCACGTACAACAGACAGCTCACCTTGAAGGACCGGATGATCTCACAGATAGGTTGCATATATATATTAAACATGAGTGCAGAGAGAGATGATCCTTGCGGGACCCCTTGACTCTGGTGGAAAGGTTCTGATGTTGTTTCTCCTGATCTTACGTGTTGCCATCTATCGGAGAGATACGACTTGCACCATTTAAGTGCAGAGTCACATATCCCCTTCTCCTGGAGGCGGTGTAGGAGGAGATCATGGCAGACTGAGTCGAACGCGGCTGCGATGTCTAAGAAGATGAGCACATATCCCTGGCGTATGTTATCAATTCCTGTTATTATGGTACTGAAGAGGATGGTGAGGAGACTCTCCACGCCATGAGCAGCTCTAAAACCGTGCTGACATGAATCAAGTGGGGCAGAAGCATCAATATGTTCTTGGATTTGTGTTTGAACTTCTTTTTCGATGATTTTCGCCAAGAGTGGGATTCTTGATATCGGCCTATATAAGTCTGGCTTTTTAGGGTCAAGCTTGCTGTTCTTTAGTAGTGGCCTGATAGAGGTACGTTTGAGGGATTGGGGAAAGGTCCCATTTGTGAAGGAGCAGTCCATTAGCTTGGATAGAAAAGGGCTGTCAGTCGATCGTAGCTCTTTTATCCAGAACACCGGGCAAGGGTCGGTTTGTGCAGTGGTTGTGTTGATTCCGGCGATTATATCTTCAATTTGTTTTTTAGATGGCTTGGAAAAAATGGACAGTGGTGCTAGTGATCCTGGTTTGATTGGAGTGTTGGGAGCAGTGAACTTATTGGTCTGGCACAGCTTCGTTTGTAAGAGGTCAGTGAAGACTTGAGGATGGATCAGGCTAGGTTTCTCAGGTGCTGGCTCTTTTGTTAGGTTCTTTACCAGGGTGAATAGGTCGTGTGGTTTGTTTAGGGACCACTTTAGTGTGTCTGTGTGGAATCTTTTTATGCTCTCGGATATTGCTTGGCGGTGTTTTTCCAGTTGCACATTGTATGCTTTTAGATCATCCGTGGAGTGGGTTCTGCGCCAGCGTCTTTCCATTTTTCTTAGGCAGGTTAATGACGCTCTAAGTTCAGCGGAGTACCAGGCTGTAGAGCTTCTTTTCTTAGTTGGATTGTTTGTTGGTGGTCGCAGAGCAATAGCAGTGAACTTTTCATTCCAGGCAGATACCAGCTCATCAGGGTCGATCGATATAGTTATATTTCTTCTTCCCAAGTACTGGAATTTTCTTACAAACATCTCTACTCCTTCACATTTCTTATTTCTTGCAATTACCCTGAACAGTTACGTTGTTCTAATACTCTTTCTCAGTGTACCAGGAGCTGGTAACTGTACAAGTCCCTGATACTGCCTTATGTTCACTTGTGGCTCTGGTGTCACTGGTTGCTGATGGACTCCTGTGGTTCCTCTCCTCCTTAGAGCTGGTGGCTTCTATAGATGCAGGTCCTGGTACTGCACTGCAGTCATTCCTAGCTCTGGTGTTGCTGGATTGCTGAGAAGTTGATGTACTTCTCTGGATCCTCTCTCCTTCCCTCTTGGAGTATGTCGTTCTCGTCCTCTTACTCAGGGATTAATTTGTAGACAAAAAAGAAGTGGAACTGTGGGTGGGGCAGGAAGTAACCTGTGGAGGTGTGGCCGGAAATGACATATGGGGCGGGGCCAGGACCGGAAGTGTTTGCATACTTTTGTTTACTGCATTGGTGAATAAACTATCTGCTTAGCCTAAGCCTGCTATTTGGCAGGTCTAAACTAAACATGTAACTTACCTGAATAGTGGCTAAATACTGCCACTATTTGGATAATTTTCTGGCCTACCCTTGCTCCTCCCTTAACATGCCCCACAAATATATGTATAATGTCTCACCATTTAATCCAATATTATCTGTATATTTTTGAAAATACATAGGCTTATTGTGCATTTGCCAGCAAACACATAATTATCTTTGAATGGGGCATATTTATACATTTGTCTGATAGGGTATAATTCATTCATATGGAACACTCACAGATTCACCAATAAAACTCTCCCAACAATGCATGCAGAGGAGAATTAGGGGTATGTTTACTAAAGGGCGCTATTTGTGCTGCTGTCACGTTATCGGGCGATAAGGCACCTTATCACGTGATAATGGCACTTTACTGGGCGATAAGATAACTTAGCGCGCGATAACGCACGCAGCGGCGCAAACGAGCGCTGAAGGCGGAGAAAGGCTCCCGGAGGGCGGAGGAAGGCTCCCCAGAGGCGGAGAGAGAGGGTCAATGGGTGGAGAGTCGGAGGGGAGAGGCTCCATGCATACTAACGCCGTGGGTCTGGATCTGACAACTAACGCCAGTGAAACCATCGCGTTAGAGCAGATTTAAAGGGAAGAGAAACCATTTCTGTCAGCAATGTACAGCAAAGCCAGGGAAACTTATATAAAGTGATGTGTGATACTTGTGCATGGAACAAAAGGGCAAATAAGTATTGAAAATGACCTGAACAAACTGGAAAAAAAACATAACCAAGATGGGAAATAGTGATATTAATGGGAAACATCAAAAACACTTCCGAGAAAACTCCAAAAAAAAAGATATTAATTTTGGAAGGGGCTATGCTCTGTCCCCATACAAGGTGAATGATCCCACAGTGAAATAGCGCTGATCAGGGTTTTCCCTTTCTATTGGACAGGTTTCCTTTGGCGTGCACATGTCCCGCAACAGCAGGGTGGGCATGTCAGAACGGTAACTGGACAGATGCTGGAAAAGGGGATACAGAGGGCTGCAGGCGGCACATGCGTGGTGCAGCTGGGCCACAGTGCGGACTAGGGTGATGCCTAGGTGGCCCATAGGAATGCTTAAACAGTAGAGCCACCAGACAGCAACTGATGAGGGCCCAACATGGGCACAAGTGTGTTTCCCACAGTGTCACAGGGATAGTACCAAGCAGGTACCCCCAAGGGCACAGAACATTGGCAGGCGGTGCTGGGGGGAAGCGTGGACGTCTATGCAGGCACCCCTACCCCAGAACCCACACCATAGACAGCCACCTACCAGCACACTGGATGGCCTGAGACTGCGCACTACCAGCACCACCAGCAGAAGGGCATGTCAGCATGGCGACAGAGGGGTATTGGTGGTGGAGGGGGCAGTGGCAGCTGCCCACAGCAGACCATGGCCTAGCCCTGTTAAGGTGGCTGCCATGCACTGCAACAGACAGGCCCTGTCTGACGAACAGTCATGGTATCCCCAGGGAATGAACTGTCCCTGTGGCAACAGTGTGGTGCAGTAGGTATAGCCCGTGTGTTCAGGAGCAGAAGATCACAGGTTCAAGACCCAGCTGGGGGCTCCCCCAACCCAATCCCCATATTTTACCCAGTACTAAACCATGGTAATAAAGAGGGAACCTTTATTGCAGATAACATAAATATGCCTGAAATGCCTATATTTTACCCTACAGAGCACAGACACCATAGACATGTGCAATACCTAGAGCAAAGTTTCCCAAATGCAGTCCTGGAGGGACAAACTCCATTCAGGCGTTATGCTGTCTCTAATAAAGATGCCTGTGCTGCATTTCTATGTGCCACCCCCATGGTATGCAAATGTATCTCATGCATATTCATTAGGGACATCATGAAAACCTGAACAGTGTTTGGCCCACCAGGACCGGAGTTGGGAACCTCTGCCCTAGAGCAGCGGCCAACAGGGGTAGAAACACCCACACCCACAGGCGCCATTATCCAAAGCCTCCTGGAGAGGCAGGATGTTGGGCCCTGCATGCAGCACCATATCCCAGTACTAGCACTTGCATACCATAGCACTGCCACCCTAAACCTGGGAATACGGTACACGTATATCAAAAGGTTGCTATGATTACTGGCAGATAGCAATCCCTAGGTTAAGCACAATCTGCTCATTAAGCTGTATCATAGCAACCTCTCTGATGTCTGTGGAGTGTGTTTCAGGTCTGGTGTCTGACAGTGTTTACCACCCTGGGGAGTGACCCCAACAGTATTGCGTACCATAGCCATGCCTGCACTGTGCCCAGGACTGGTGCGGTGGCCAGGGCTGCCAAAAGCCTCTATAGTTGCACAATGATGGCATAGGTGTGGGAGTGTGTGTCTGTCTACCCAGTGTGTGGTGGCTGCCAACACCTTCCTCAGCCCACACTGCTTGCACTGTTGCCAGTGTCAGCCTGCCAATGTGCATAATGAGGAGCAAGGTACCATGGGTATAGCCTGGACAGGGTGGTCTGGCCAGGATGCATCTGCACAGGGCATAGGGCAATGGCTCGGACATTGTAGTGCCTGGCCACCACCTGCATGTCCTGCTGGGAGGTCACTCTCACCCTGACTGAGCAGTGACCACATCATGGCTAGGTTCCCCCATAGTGCTATATAGTATTTCTCTCATGTGATATTTGTGGGTTCTCTTTTAGGGCCTCATCACTGACTTATCTGCTTGGTGTGTATGCTGCCATCTCAGTTCTGGGTACATGCATCTCCTCCAGGAACATGCACTATGGACTAGCTAGCAGACTGTCTGCAGTTAGTATGTGTCTGGCTGGAACACCTTGCAGGGTGCAGTGGCTGGAGGCTTGCTGCTGGAGAATGTCAGATAGTGGTGGGGGGCAGCTGAGCATTTCCAGGCCTACTGTCTGTCTGCCTTGCCTTATGGATGTGTACAGATCTGCATTGGCTGCGCTGTTGGGTGTCTGTTCCCCAGCAGGACTAGGGTTGATGGTCCCCTCTACTGTCACCATTGCAGGGAGGTAGAATGTGGATCTGTTGGTGGGAGATCCTGTTTCCTACCCTGAGCCACAGTGGGTGGGTTGGGTGGTGGTGTTACATAATCTGCCTATGGGTCCAAACACCCGCCCCCCTTCATCATGTGACCATAGCACCAACACAGGATATGCACTGAGAAATACAGATGTATGCTAGGTGTGTCTGCAGGAACTACCTATCACACATAGTAGCACTGATGGGGACCGGCAGCATGGCCTATTTCAGCCATGAAGGGTGCTGTGGACCTGGTGCTGGGCGCCCCACCTCACCCTCAGGGTGAGCACAGTACCCGCACAATGTGACGGTCTGTAGCTACTCTGTGCCAGTAACACACACGGTCAGTACCCCCTACCAGGCTGAGGTGCTGTGAGGTTGCACACGGTCAGTTCCCCCTACCAGGCCGAGGTGCTGTGAGGGTGCGTACCCCATCTTGTGATCATCTGTAGACTGCTGATTTGCTGTGCAGTGGATCATGGGCACGGGTGGGTTAACCCTATCCTGGTAACCACAGCAGACAGTTTGTGTAGTGACCTACAGTCCTTCTGTAGCCAGCCAGGGGTTTGTTAGTTGCTATAGAGCTGTAGCCCACTGGTTACTTCACTGCCTATAGAGCCAGAGGTCATGGGTTTGATCCCACAGTGTGGTTATTTGATAGGGCTGTCTGAGGCATTTTCTTTTTTAATTTAAATTAGTGCAGCCAGCAAAAACACCCTCACATGCTGCAGCCTTAAGGTGCCTCATAAGGCACCCTATAAAGCTCTCTATAAGGCGCCCTATAGGGAACATTATAAGGTGCCTTGGCGGATAGTGCACTTTATAATGTGCCCTCTGGAGTGCCTTATAGGGCTCCTTATGTGGCACCTTAGGTTACGGCACTGTGAGAGTGTGTTTGCTGGCAGCACTAATTTAAATTTAAAAAGAAAATGCCTCAGACAGCACTGATTTAAAGTAAAGGGTACTGCCTCACTCAGCAAGCCCACTGGGGGACTGAACTCATAACCCCTGCTTCATCAGTCAATGTATTAACCATTGTGCTACACCTCTGTTGCTGTGTTTGTGGGTCAGCGCACCTAATTAAGACTAACGTGCATTAACGTGCCACGGCTCCCTCTATCGCACGAAAACATACCTTATCGCACGATAAGCCTAAATGCTACCTTAAGACCAGAACGCCCACTACCTTATATGGCATCCTGCACACTAACGCTGGGCGCAACTTAAGACTGCTTAGTAAACATACCCCTCAGAGTTTTTCACTTTACAACTCAACATCCAAAATAAGATTCCATTCATATTCTGGTCTCAAATCAGCGACAATACCAACTCCCTCTACTGTTAAACATTGTGTGTCATAGCACAATCCCTGCAAATGGACAACCAACACCAGCAGCAAATCTAAGAACTCAATCCTACCTATGAACAATCAGCACTGCAAATACACTAGAACATCAGTAACCTTTAGTTTGAAAAAAGAGAACAAGCCAAACTACTACAGAACCAACATGTTAACGAATCCCTCACCTCAGCTGCACATGTAAAAACCAGACTATTACCTAATAAATAAGAAGAAACTAGAAATTAGAAAAAAAATATGCAGATGAGGAGGTCACATGATGCGGTGACCTGAGGAGACCAGTTCTTCTTAGCTCCGGGGTGATTCACATGGAATCAGACTTTAATTTGATGCCCTAGCCCTCCTGGACACTTAATGGAGCCAGTGTCGACTTGGTGCAGCCGCCCAGATTGGAGCGAGGAGAGAGGCAATGTCCGATCACATGAATGGCTGCAAAAACAGTGCGCAAAGATAAGAGCTGTGGCACTGGCCTAAAGATGGCGGATCTCATCTCTCCCAAGCAACTTGAAGAGGTCTCGCCAAACTTGGTCACAGAGGTATCTCAAGCAGTGGTGGTGGCATTAGAAAAGTGATTACTGGGCCTATCAGACCAAATCTCACAAGTCACAGCAATCAGATTTTGGAGGCCAGCTGGCGCAGGTGGAGCAGCGACTCTCTGACATGAAGGATGTGCAACAATCACATACACAGAAGATACCAGTCTATAACTTCATGGATCCAACAAGTCCAAAGACAACTTCTTCAAGACTAGACGAACACTGAACCTCGTTAAACACCAGGGTATTAATCCTGCAGCCAACAGACTATTAAAGATTTTACAAAACACAGGAACAATATTTTTCCTTAGAAATCTCAACAAAGATGAAGAGGGGATTTAGCAGAATTGATTGAATTTAATACCTTAATAACCTCTGATTCCGATATTAGGGAGAATTCTTTCTGAATCATAGAAACATAGAAAAATGACAACAGAAAATGACCACATGGCCTATCTAGTCTGTCCTTCCATATCAACAACTACAGCAGTCCCCTATTTTCCTTTAGAGATCCTCTGTGTTTGTCCCATGCTTTTATGAATTCAGATACTGTCCTCTTCTCTACCAACTCCACTGGGATACTATTCCACGGATCCACCACTCTTCCCGTAAATATTTCCGCATATCACTCCTGAATCTATCCCCCTTCACCCTCATCTCATGTCCCCTCATAGCAGAACTTGCTTTCAATTGAAAGAGGCTCTCCCCCTGTGCATTTATGACACAGAGGTATTTAAACAGCTCAATCGTATCACCTCTATCCCGCCTTTCCTCTAAGGTGTACATATCATCAGAAAAATTAAAATCAATCATGGGAATATCTTTAAATCTAGATACATAACATTGTGCTTCAAGCATCATAGCTAGCTACCATAGTGTTTGAATACCAGACTTTTTAAAAAAATTATTAAATTTGGGGATTTTACAAATTATACATTTGCTAAAGAAAAGCAAGTAGGAAGGAAAAAATACAATTATGGAATTAAAGTTAACACCACTACTCTTATTAGCCCACAAATATAAGAGGGGGCAGACAGAAAATAGTAGAGTAAAACAATAAAAGAAAAAGAAAAGTAATCAAGAAAAGGCATCAGGCACAGAACCCAGTCACAATCATCAACCATCTTGGGTTTAAGTGTTGCCAGCATCTTGGGATTTAGGAGTTGAAGCCACCAGCTTCTTGAAGTCTAAAAAAGACTGCAGAAGTTCCAGTAGAAAAAAAAGATCTCGATCCCATGAATCTGACCATGCAGCGACAGGGATACTTCAAGGCAAAAGTAGCTCCAGTAGCCAAAGTATCTTGGCATAAGGCTAAGAACTGTTTCTTCCTCTTCTGCGTTGGCCTAGAAACATCCAGAAATATCCAGACTCTCTGACCCAAAAACAGTTCTTTAGATCTCTGAAAATACAATTGTAAAATCATATTCATGTGCTCTTCAAAGATGAAGGAAACCAGTAAAATAATTCTATCAGGGCAGTCATTTAAGCTCAGGTTTCCATCTGCAGAAGCCGGTTTAGATTATAAAACATGTTTTCTTAACAGGTAGTATCTTTTCTAAAGGAATTGTCAGAATTTCAGCCATATACGTTTTAAACACATCCAAAGATAGCATTTATTTATTTAGTTATTTAGTTATTCACATCTTTTGATACACCGCTAGGGCTGGAGCATACAGTAAAAGCGGTTCACAACAATATGGCTGCTACAGAATGGAAAAAGAAAGGAACGCCAGTAAACTAACAGGACTGCAGAGAAAAGAAAAGAAGGATAGAAGAGTGAGAAGAGGACACAACATAAATTAGACACAACTAATGGAAACCAGAGTGGGGTTCTCACAAACAGACCAATCGGGGAGGGGGGGGGGGAGAGGCTGGAGGTTAAAGGCTAACTAAAAAAGGTGTGTTTTTAAGGCAATTTTAAACCGTGGGAAGGACAGCTCAGAGCGAAGGATGAGAGGGAGAGAGTTACAGAGGGTGGGTCCCAGAAAGAAAACGGCTGCCCCTCTGGTGCGCTCAAGATGAGATGAGCCAAAGAAACAGGAGAGCTAGCCAGTGGGTATGGATGGAGCAGAGCAGATGATGGGGATGATGAAAATGAAGGACGTCAGCCAGATATCATGGGGTTGCAGGTTGATGACCTTATGGACAAAAATGAGAATCTTATTCTCTATGAGGAAGCGGATAGGTAAACAGTGAAGGCGCATGAGGATAGGAGAAACATGGTCAAAACATGAGGAATGTGTGAGTATCCAGGCAGTTGTGTTCTGTAGTAATTGTAACGTATCGATCTGATATTGACGAAGGCCGGCCAAAACAACATTGCAGTAGTCAATCCTGGATAGAATGAGTGTGAGAATGAGTTTGGCCAGGGCAGGCATGGAGAGGAAAGGATGAATAGCGCGGATTTGCTGAAGGTTGAAAAAGGAATGGCGAGAGATGGTGGAAATGTGCTCTTTGAAAGATAGGGACGAGTCTAAAATGACCCCAAGATGCTGAAATGAATTCACCAATGGGATAGCGGTGGATGCAAGAGTAGGGGCTAATGAGGGAAGGGGGATCCAAGTGGCAGATGACTTTGCTAGGTTCAGATGAAGAAAGTTGGCAGACAGCCAAGTATGAACACAAGCTAAGCAGGAGTTACTGTAAGTGGGGAAACATCAGGTGCAGAGGGATTAGTATGGTGAAGGAGCAAAATATCAGCTGCATAGTAGTAAGTGAAAATGCCTGATTGTTGAATGAAGAGACAAAGGGGTGCCAGAAAAATGTTAAATAGGAGAGGGGACAGTACAGATCCTTGTGGAACTCCGCAGGGCAGAAGGGTGGAAGGAGAAGACGAAGTCCTAGAGAAAACAGAGAAAGAACGAGCAGTGAGAAAAGAATGAAACCACCTTAAGGGAACACTGGAGACATCGAACTCAAAGAGGCATGTAAGAAGAGTACGATGATCTACCAGATCAAATGCCGAGGAGAGATCAAGTGAGACAATAAGAGATAGGTCACTCTGTTCATGCACAACGTGTAGTTCATTTAACAGAGAGAGAAAGATAGACTCTGTACTATGGCCTTCTCAAAAGCCTGACTGCCGGGGGTAGAGAACATGAGTAGACAGAAGGTGGGCAGATAGCTGTTCAAAGACAAAGCGCTCTAGCAGCTTAGAGAGGAAACATAGGTTAGAAACAGGATGCCAATTGGCAAGAAAGGATGGATCAAGTGATGGCTTTTTAAGGATGGGACGAGCCATGACTTGTTTCCACAGACAACGGAAAATTTCCGTAATAAGACTGGTGTATATCATGCTGAACAGAGGAGGAAGAAGGGCAAGGGAGGGTTCAAGGAGTCACTTAGAGGGTATGGGATCAAGAGGACAGGTAGTTTTCCAAGAGGCAGAGAGAGTCGTAACGAGCTCAGTGGAGGTGATCTGCAACTGTGAGTATATACTTCTGGTAATTTTCTAAAAGGAATTCTTTGTATTAAAGCTAATTAATCTGTGAACCCACTATTTTTTGTTAAATCAGTCAGGGTCTAGTAGCAGCAGTTTAAGTTTAAATTTAAAACACATAGGAGAACTTTCTGGTTACATTTCATACCCAGCAGAGAGCTTGTAGTTTAAATTTAATAGTCACTCAAGGCTTAGTAACAGCAAAGTACTTTTAGTTTAAATTTAAAACACAGAAGAGAGCTTTCTGGTTAAATTTGGAACCCAGCAGAGAGCTTGTAGTTTACATTTAATAGTCACTCAGGGCCTAGCATCAGAAAAGTACTTTTAGTTTTAAAACACAGAAGAGAGCTTTCCGGTTACATTTGGAACCCAGCAGAGAGCTTGTAGTCTAAATTTAATAGTCACTCAGGGCCTAGCATCAGCAAAGTACTTTTAGCTTACATTTAAAACACAGAAGAGAGCTTTCTGGTTAAATTTAGAACCCAGCAGAGAGCTTGTAGTTTAAATTTCATAAGAAGTTAGAGCCTAGCAGCAGCTAAGAGCTATAATTTAAACCAAATCAGAATATAGCTTACCTCAGCAGCACAAGACAGGGTACTGTGTAGCAGCCCTCTTTTAATAAGTGTTATTTCCCTCCCTCCCTCCCCACACCCACCCACCCCTGGGATAATCGTAGCTTTATAGGTACTTGAACATCTTAAAAGACAGGAGGTGCTTTCAGGTGCAGCTCATTACCCAAATCAGTCATACACTAAGGACCTGAGATTAATTAAGCTTCAGGTGAACAAGGTATATTACACGTATTAGGTACAGTTTTATTAGTATACATATCCATAGCAACCCTTACTAAGTAAAGAACTTAGATCTAAACACAAACTTAAAACTACGATGCAGACAGCAGTCCAGCAGCGGGATGGGGGCTTTCCAGTCTTTTGCATTGAGTGTCACATGTATGATTTTCTCCCAGTTGGTAAGAGGTCTTACGTGTGCACTAGGTGCAAGGAGCTCTTTGCTCTCAGGGAACGAGTCCGTTCTCTAGAGGCTAGAGTAGCAGACTTGGAAAACATAAGACAGACAGAGAGGTACATAGACGAGACCTACAGGGATATAGTCCTGAAGTCCCACCTCCAGTCTGGCAGCATCCCTGTTGCCATGGAGGAGAGAGGTCATGTGACAGGAGAGCATCACCCTGGTGTGGCAGGAAGTGATCCTGTAACTAGGACCTGTCCTCCAGGTGATGTAAAACCCTCTCGCACCGAGGAAGTTTCTCCAGGGCCATGTGCCCATGAGGGAAGGGTTAGGACAGCCATTATAGTTGGTGATTCGATCATTAGGCATGTAGATAGCTGGGTGGCTGGTGGACGTGAGGATTGCCTGGTAACATGCCTGCCTGGTGCGAAGGTAGTGGACCTCACGCGTCACCTAGATAAGGTCTTAGATAGTGCTGGGGAGGAGTCTGCTGTCTTGGTACATGTTGGTACCAATGACATAGGAAAATGTGATAGGGAGGTTCTGGAGGCAAAATTTAGGCTTTTAGGTAGGTTGAAATCCAGAACTTCCAGGGTTGCATTCTCCGAAATGCTTCCTGTTCCACGCGCAGGACCCAAAAGGCAGGCAGAGCTCCGTAGTCTCAATGCGTGGATGAGACAATGGTGCAGAGATGAGGGTTTTGGATTTGTTAGGAACTGGGGAACATTCTGGGGAAAGGAGGGGCTCTTCCGAAGGGATGGGCTTCACCTTAACCGGGATGGAACCAGGCTGCTGGCATTAACCTTTAAAAAGGAGATAGAGCAGCTTTTAAACTAGATATTAGGGGAAAGCCGACAGTTGCCCAAGAGCGGATGGTTCGGAAGAATGTATCCTTGAAGGATACTACCAAAAGCAGAGAGGTTCCACAAAAGAGTAAAGTAGCCCAAATGCCCTCAAATATGGAGCAGACACAGCTTAAAGATCCCAAATTACCCATGTCTAACAATAGCCAAATTAATATGAATAAAATACAATCTCTAAAATGCTTGTATGCAAATGCTAGAAGTCTAAAAAATAAGATGGGAGAGTTAGAATATATAGTACTAAATGAAAGGTTAGATATGATTGGAATATCAGAGACATGGTGGAAGGAGGACAACCATTGGGACTCTGTGATACCTGGGTACAAACTATATCGTAATGATAGAGCTGATCAAATTGGTGGAGGGGTTGCTCTCTATGTTAGAGAGGGCATTGAGTCAGAAAGGATTAAAGTTTTGCAGGAAACAAAATTTGATGTATAATCTATATGGATTGAAATTCCATGTAAAAGGAGGAAGGCGATGGCAGTGGGGGTGTACTATCGAGCGCCTGGCCAGAATGAACAAATGGATGATGACATGCTCAAAGAAATCAAGGAAGCTAACAAAAGTTACAGCGCAGTAATAATAATGGGTGATTTCAATTACCCCGGTATCGACTGGGTCAGTGTCACGTCAGGACATGCTAGGGAGATAAAGTTCCTAGATGAAATAAATGACTGCTTCTTGGAGCAGCTGGTTCATGAACCGACCAGAGGGGAAGCCATATTAGACCTAGTCCTTAGTGGAACACCAGATCTAGTGCAAGAGATGGGAGTGTTGGGGCCACTTGGCAATAGTGATCGTAGCATGATCGCCTTTGATTTAATTAGTGGAGGAGGGATAGTAAGGAAATCCACAGTACTACCTTTTAACTTTTGAAAGGGAGACTATGATAAAATGAGGAAAACAGTTAAGAAAAAACTAAGGGGAGCAGTTGCAAAGGTTAAAGACGTACATCGGGCTTGGGTGTTGTTGAAAAATACTATCCTGGAAGCCCAGACCAGCTGTATTCCATGCCTTAAGAAAAGTGGAAGGAAGTCCAAAAAACTGCCAGCATGGTTTAAAGGTGAGGTCAGAGAGGCTGTTGTTGCCAAAAAAGCATCTTTCAGGAAATGGAAAAAAGAGCCAAACGACAAAACCTGGAAACAGCACAAGCACTGGCAAGTCAAATGCAAGGCATTGATAAGGCAGGCAAAGGGAGAATTTGAGAGGAAGCTTGCTGCAGAAGCAAAAACATGAAATAAAGACCTTTTCAAGTACATTCGTAGCAAAAAACCTGTGAGAGAGTCAGTTGGTCCATTAGATGATAAAGGGGTTAAAGGAGCACTGAGAGGCGACAAGGCGATAGCGGAGAAACTGAATGAATTCTTTGCTTCGGTCTTTAATGAGGAAGATGTAGGGATGTTACCCATGACTGAAGTGGTATTTAAAGGTGCGGAAGAATTGAAGGAAATATCGATACATGGGAAAGATGTATTACAACTATTAGATAAACTGAAGAGTAGCAAATCACCTGGGCCGGATGGTATACATCCAAGGGTGTTGAAAGAACTGAAATATGAGATTGCAGACCTGCTATTAGTAATCTGTGAACTATCATTAAAATTAACTCTAATACCTGAAGATTGGAGGATCGCCAATGTAACACCAATTTTTAAAAAGGGTTCCAGGGGTGATCCGGGAAACTACAGACCAGTGAGCCTGACATCAGTACCGGGAAAAATGGTAGAAACCATTATAAAGAATAAAATTACTCAGCATGTAGATAGTCATGACCTAATGGGAGACAGCCAACATGGCTTTAGACAAGGAAGATCTTGTCTTACTAATCTGTTATGTTTTTTTGAAGGAGTGAATAAACAGGTGGACAAAGGTGAGTCGGTTGATATTGTGTATCTGGACTTTCAGAAAGCCTTTGACAAGGTCCCTCATCAGAGACTTTTGGCAAAACTAAAGAGTCATGGGATAGGAGGCAGTGTACTATTGTGGATCAGGAACTGGTTAAAAGATAGAAAGCAGAGGGTAGGGCTAAATGGCCAATTTTCCCAATGGAGAAAGGTGAATAGTGGTGTACCCCAGGGATCTGTGCTGGGTCCGCTGCTTTTTGACATAGTCATAAATGACCTGGAAAGTGGAATAACAAGTGAGATTATCAAATTTGCAGATGACAGAAAACTATTTAGAGTTGTTAAAACCCAAGAGGATTGTGGAAAATTGCAAGAGGTTCTTGATAAATTGGAAGACTGGGCATCAAAATGGCAGATGAAATTTAATGTGGACAAGTGCAAGGTTATGCACCTAGGGAAGAACAACCCAAACTATGGTTACATGATGCAAGGTTCCACATTAGGAACCACCACCCAGGAAAAAGATTTAGGCGTCATTGTGGATACCATGTTAAAACCCTCGGCCCAGTGTGCAGCGGCGGCCAAGAGAGCAAATAGAATGCTAGGTATGATAAGGAAAGGAATGGAAAATAAAACAAAAGATATTATAATGCCTCTATATCGTTCCATGGTGAGACCGCACCTTGAATATTGTGTGCAATTCTGGTCGCCGTATCTTAAAAAGGATATAGCGATTTTAGAAAAGGTTCAGAGAAGAGCCATCAAAATGGTAAAGGGGATGGAAGGATACTCCTATGAAGAAAGGCTAAAAAGGTTAGGGCTCTTTAACCTGGAAAAGAGACGGCTGAGGGGAGATATGATAGAAGTCTATAAATTAATGAACGGAGTGGAACGGGTAAACGTAGATCAATTGTTTACCTTATCAGAATATAGAAAGACTAGGGGACATGCAATGAAGCTACAGGGTAAACTATTTAAGACTAATAAAAGAAAATATTTTTTCACTCAACGTGTAATCAAACTCTGGAATTTGTTACCGGAGGATGTAGTAAAGGCTGTTAGTGTAGCTGGGTTTAAAAAAGGTTTGGACAAGTTCCTGGAGGAAAGGTCCATAAACCATTATTAAGAAGGGACCCAGGATATCAATGCTTGAACCAGTACAAGCATTGTGGAACCTGTGTCTTTTGGGGAAACTGCTAGGTACTTGTGACCTAGATTGGCCACTGTTGGAAACAGGATACTGGGCTTGATGGACCTTGGTCTGACCCAGTATGGCATATCTTATGTTATGTTCTTATGTGAAAGGAGGACCAGGTATGGGAAAGGGAAGATAAAGAATGAGGGGGGATGAAAGCTGGTCAGAAAAGGAAGGGGAAAGCAGAGAAAATGGAGGTGGACAGGAGGGAAATATTGCATGAAGAGAAAGAACTTCGTTGGAGAAAAAGATAGCTAGATCTGTTGCAGCTGGCCCTACCGAGGATAATGAAGATGAAAAAGAAGAAAGAGATGAGAGAGTGCCAAACACTGAGTATAACTGTTGGGATGAATTAGAAGATGAAGAGATTAGATGGGAGAAGTATTCCTGCTTAGCCAAATTTACGGAGGATCGGTATTTCCAGTGATGCTGTCGAAAAACCAGGAGCGTGGTAGGGGAGGGATGAAAGTGCCACACCCGTTCGGCACGTCGTAGATGGGACCAGAGAATATGAAGTCCAAGCTGATACCAGGGATGACGGGTGGGTCGAGCAATGGAAAGAGGAAGGGGAGGAGCCAGTAGATCAAAGTTAATAGACAAGGAGGAATTCCAGGTTCGTGCCTGGGAATCAGGTGACAAGGTAGGGAATTTGGAAGGAAGAAGGTAATCCACTGGGGGAAAAGCTGTACGGTAAGCGGAGAAACACTCCAGTGGGGAATAGGAGAAGGGGGACACAGAAGACTTTGGGCAGAAGGTGCCGATAGTCTGAAAGAGAAACAAACACAGAAGTGGTCTGTCCAGGGAAGAGAGAGAGAGGAAAGTGACAGTGGAGAAAACAGGGAAAGAGATGAAGTAATAATGAGATCAAGCGTTTTCCCTACAGTATGGGCTGGGAAAAGAACATGTTTGAGGGAAAGATCAGCAAGGAGGGAAGCGAAGGCCTTGTCACAGGGGTGGGAAAGGGAGTCAAGATGGAGATTAAAGTCACGCAGAATGAGCACATGGGTAAATAGAGTTGAGATTTCAGTAATGGTCAGCAGAAGATCATCCCAACTGTGGGGAGAAAGTGCCGGGGGGGGGGGGGGGGCACACAAAAGGAGAAAGTGCCGGGGGGGGGGGGGGGGGGGGAGTCCAGACAGAGAAATAGGGTTTCAGGCTAGTGTAGGACCGGGGACCTAATCTCTCGAAGTGGGAGACTAGAGCGGTGGAGGACTGCTATGCCTCCCCCAGACTGTCCCTTCCGAGGAAATGAGAGCCCTGAGAAGCCTGGTGGGAGAGATCATATAAGCAGAGGGTCTTCCCCCTCACAGAACCAGGTCTCACTGACAAACTGAACATTGAGCAAGTGGTGGGTGATTAAGTCATGAACCAAAGGGGATTTAGACTGGATAGAGCAGCAATTAATGAGGGCAAGGCTGAGGAGTAACTGGGAGGAAGCTTGGGGAGGAGAAGACGGAAATAAGGGGGCGGTGGGACACGTAACAGGCTCTCAGGAGAATGAGATAAGTGAGGGAGACTGAAAGGGCATGTAGGACTAGGAGGCCAGCCTCAGTGTACAGGTATTGGTGCAATATGTGGGGAGAGGAGCAAAGGCCAGAGAGAGACAATGAGCAACAGAATGATAGGAGACTTACTTGTAGTTGAACAGTGCATATGAGGGTGCTGACCCAAGTGAAGCATGATGAGACCACATGGTGAAAGCTGAAGCCGAGAGCGCTGAACCAGGGACACCCCAGAGTCACCCCAAGGAGCTCACCCAAGGAGCATGTTCTGCTCCTTGGACACATGACACCACGGCACAAGACACCGCGGGCAGCAGTTTAAATACTGGCTTGTACAGTGCGGAGAGTGTGGCTGCATTTCTGTGGCTGCGTCACTTCCAGGTAGGTGGAGTCACAGCAGCAGTCCAGACAGATACTGAGGGAAGACAAACACACAATGAGGAGCAATGCAGGAAGCAATGCAGGAGACAGCAAGGAACAGCACGATGGATACAGGCAGCAATGGTTTAGGAACGTTTAAAATTCTTAAATTTAATCTACGGGAATTATTTTCAATATTCCAATCTTCCTTTGTACCAAACGTTTATCTTTAACTAAAGCAATTACCACTGCCTTGGTCTCGCAGCCCTTCATCTCTAGCTGAGTAAACATCTCAGTAAATTCTTTAATGTACTTCTCAACCTTTTGAGCTCGGGTTTCATCCTGCTGTAGGGATTTATTAATATCTATAGAGCACTGTTTAATCGAGGCATTAAGCTGCAAGCTATCCCATATAGCTGCCAAGTTACTTCTTCGGCACATTCCTGCACCATTGACCTGGTGTCAGTGGAACTCCCTCTGGGAGCTGCTTCTGGAACGGCAGACTTCTCTTGAACTCTTGGCTAAACCACCATCCCCATTGCCTTGGGCAACTGTGAGGAAGGAGAAAAGATTGCCAACAGTGCCTTTCTTGGTGTGAACCATACTCTCCTGCACTGAGGCCAACTGCAGGTGTGGTAGCTCAAAAGAATCCGCCTTGGTTAGGCTGCCAATTTCCAGAGGATATGCTGCTCTGACACAATCTACAATGGGAGCACCGCAAGCTTCTTTTCTATGGCTAGAGAGATTCCATGATCTGCAGCTGTTGGAGAAAGACTTCCCACCAACCACAGACCTGGCGAGAGACTTTGTAGGTTTCTTCTGAGACATAAACCCAGGTAAACGTAGAAGGAAAGTATCGCAGTTGCCATCAATGCAAAATATTGGTCATTTGTTCGTAAACTTCTAAGGGGCACTTTACTAAAATACTCTAAGGTTTGGCAGCTTAGCAAGTGGCAAAAATTAGCTCGGGAGGTGAAACGGATCTAGGCTGTTGGGGGCATGCCCGGCATGTCCCCCTGCAGTTACTATGGTATAGCACTACAAGGCATATGCAGCACTGCACAGACACATGTAAAAAGATGGTCCCTGCTCAGCAGAGCTTACAGTCTAGTCAAGATAGACAACATGGCTTTAGCCAAAGAAGGTCTTGTCTTACTAATCTGTTATGTTTTTTTGAAGGTCTGAATAAACAGATAGACAAAGGTCAGTCAGTTGAAATAGTGTATCTGGATTTTCAGAAAGCCTTTGACAAAGTCCCTCATGAGAGACTCTTGGCGAAATTTAAAAGTCATGGGATAGGAAGGAGTGTACTATTGTGGATCAGGAACTGGTTAAAAGATAGAAAGCAGAGGGTAGAGCTAAATGGCCAGTTTTCCCAATGGAGAAAAGTGAATAGTGGAATACCCCAGGGATCTGTGCTGGGTCCGCTGCTTTTTAACATATTCGTAAATGACCTGGAAATGGGAATAACGAGTGAGTTAATGAAATTTGCAGATGGCACAAAATTATTCAAAGTTGTTAAAACCCATGCGGATTGTGAAAAATTGCAAGAGAACCTTGATAAATTTGAAGACTGGTCATCCAAATGAAGGATGAAATTTAATGTAGACAAGTGAAAGGTTTTGCACCTAGGAAAGAACATCCAAACTATGGTTGCACAATGCAAGGTTCCACATTAGGAACCACTACATCAGGAAAAAGATTTAGGTGTCATCATAGATAACATGTTGAAACCCTCCGCCCAGTGTGCAGTGGAGGCCAAGAAAACAATTAGAATGCTAGGAATCATAAGAAAAGAAATGGAAAATAAAACAAAGGATATTATAATGCCTCTCTATCATTCCATTGTGCAACCGCACCTTGAATAGTGTGTCAATTCTGGTCGCTGTATCTTAAAAAAGATTTAGCGTTATTAGAAAAGGTACAGAGAAGAGTCACCAAAATGGTAAAGGGAATGGAAGGATACCCCTAAGAGCAGAGGCTAAAAAAGGTTAGAGCTCTTCAACCTGGAAAAGAGACGGCTGAGGGGAGATATGATAGAGGTCTATAAATTAATAAGCGGAGTGGAACAGATAAACGTAGATTGATTATTTATGCCATAAAAATATAGAAAGACTAGGGAACATGCAATAAAGCTACAGTGTAACCTGTTTAAGACTAATAAGAGAAAATATTTTTTTCAGTCAAAGCGTAATCAAACTCTGGAATTTGTTACTGGAGGATGTAGTAAAAACTGTTAGTGTAGACGGGTTTAAAAAAGGTTTGGACAAGTTTCTGGAAGAAAGATCCATAAACCATTATTAAAAGGGACCTGGGAAATCCACTGCTTGCCCCATTACAAGCATTGTGGAACCTGTGTCTTTTGGGGAAACTGCTAGATACTTGTGACCTAGATTGACCACTGTTGGAAACAGGATACTGGACTTGATGGACATTGGTCTGACCCAGTATGGCATGTTCTTATGTATTTAACACAGCAGCTGTGGACAGGATACATCTAGGGGGAATGGTAAGGAAACACAAGGGAGATTAGGCAGATAAGATCCGAAAGCAGCAACGAAGAGGTGAGCGTTCAGCATGGATTTCAGAAGGGCCAAAGAGGCTACCTGATGTACAGACTCAGGTAGTTTGTTCTAGGCATAAGAAGCAGCAAGATGAAAGGAGCAAAGTCTGGAGTTGGCAGTAGAAGAGAAAGGCACAGATAGGTGCAATCTGCCAGAAGACCTGAGTTCCTGAGGAGGGGTGTAGGGAGAGATAACAGAGGAAAGGTAGTGCGAATTAGCAGAATGAGTGCATTTATAGGCCATAGGCATGAAAAGGGCATACACTGGTTGCTCAGCAATATTATACATCTTTTAGGAAACTGCAATGTTAGTTTCAGGTTTTGTGCACTTGTTAAGAGTCCATCCTTAGCAATTTAAAGAGTATTTGTAGAGATGACCAAGGCAGGAATCACTGGGGCCGTTTTATAATGCCAAGTACCATTTGATACAAGGTATGCCATGACATACATGTTCATATTTATATTCTCTTATACCATAGTAGGGTGCACTGGGATTACCTAGCACTTTTCATGGCATGAAGAAGACTGATATATAGACTAGATTGCAGCAGCAGTCATTCCTCTTCACCCCATACTTTATAAATGTACCCAACCTAGATTGCTGTGAACCACTTTGATTGAAGGATAAGGTGGTATATAAAACTGGTTGAATAAATAAATACATTTATCATTGGTATTTATGTCTAGTTTGCATAAGCAAACTACTGTCAGTGTGAAGAGCAGCTTAGGAGATGCACATTTTTACTGAGGAGGCGTGGCATCCGCAGACACATAGCAGAGATGGGCAGGATCTGAAATGTGCAACTTTTCAGAATATGACGGGTGGGGTGTCGTCCAAAACATTTACCTGTGTCCCATAATTTTGACGGGGGACATGTTTCTCCATATTATCGCTTGGTCTGAGCCCGAACCCGTGCGTGTACCATGAGCTGGATGCTTGACAGGTCAGCTGAATAGCACTTTGCCCGTACCGCACCAGACACATCTACCTCCCTGATTCCAGACCTGCAGGTGCGGAATTAAGTTCAAACAGGGCCCATTTTCAATTTAGACGTGTCTGCAGAATGGATGTGCATATTATGGGATCTGCCTTCATGTGCATTCATAAGTAGAGTATATGTACACATTGTCGTCACCCCCTGCCTGGGCCTGAGGCTTACAGGCAAAGGGTTGCCATATTTATCCTTAAATAAAGATTTGCAACTTTGTCTCCAGCAGGGAATCCTGGGACTTGTATTTCTTTTCATTTACTCAAGGACAAAGTAGTATGTGACCACCGGGGTTTGTTAAGGCAAAACAAGAATTTTATTTTGGGTTTCCTTCCGAGCATTAAATTCAACCGCAGGCAAAAAGGATCATTCTCCAAATGAAAAGCTTACAGGAAACAAAAGTACAACTGGAGTTGAAGAACTGAAAACACTTTTAAACATGGCAGCTGTTTTCAGCAAACATTTCAGCACATGTATTACAGCTTCCTTTCCATTCATTCAGCACAGGTAAATTCTTGTCATTTATCAAAATGCTGCTTTACTTATCAAGCTCTGGTTTTAGCAAAGTTCTTTACCTTAATGGAAGTTCTTAGCATTCTCCTGGCTAGGTGAAAGATTGCTTTTAAAAACTTCTTTTCACAGTCCTTTTCTAGCAACTTTCAAGCTTCCCTCTTGCATAAAGAACAATCCATTGGAGATTCATCACAAACATAATCTGGTTCAAAAGAGTCAATTTGCATGCCCTCCTGCTTTACAAATTGATTGTCTCTTTCTGGGTTCTCAGTAATTCCTTCCAACTTACTATTTTGTAGAAACTTCAGGAGCTGCTCTCCCTGGTAAGAAATGGTTGTATCTTGAGAGTGGGGCTTCTTAACCTGGAACAACTGCCTTAATGCTTCACCTGTGTTCAGCTCTGCTTCTCTGCCCTTGGCTGGGTTCTGGTCACCTCCGTTTGTAACTGCGTTCCCCCACCTTCTGGCAGCTTGGGTTCTTTGAACTGGCTCTTGAACACTCTGCACTGCACTTAGTTCCACCTCGTCAGTAACCTTCCCAGCTACCCATCTGCTGGTCTCTGGTTCAAGCATACCTCTCACACAAGAACTGCTTCCTCTGTTGCTGGAACTGTTCTCCCACGTGGAGTTAAGCTTCCCACGTCTCTCTTCTCTCCTGTTCCTTCTTTCGCTCCTTCCTCCTTCCGCTCTCTCCTCTCTCTGCACTGAAGCAGGTTTAAAAAGCTGCTTCCTAGCTACCACACCCTTATCTCTGCACAGGTGGTTGTCATTAGAGGCTAAGCCTGCACCTATGTTAGGGCTTGGGCGTGGCTTAGCCTCAGCAAGTATGTGCTTCTTTTGCTTGGCTGTAGTTTTAGCCCTGTGAAAACCTTGCCTATCTCTTGTCTTAAAGGCATACTCACTGTTTTCCTCTGTTTCCATCGGCTCAGCACAGCTCTCATTGTCACAACATTTACATCTGCCTTTGAGCAGATGTAATTTTGTGCACCACTAGAGGTTATTCTAGGAACCTGCTTTATAAAGGAACATAGGTGCCTAGGTTGAATTTTAAAATTGGCATGGGATAGAAGGCAGTGGACTACTATAGATCAGGAACTGGCTAAATGATAGAAAGCAGAGAGTAGGGCTAAATGGACAATTTTCTCTGAGGAGAAAGACGAATAGTGGAGTACCCCAGGGATCTGTGCTGGGCCCACTGCTTTTTAACAAATTCATAAATGACCTGGAAATGGGAATAATGAGTGAGGTGATAAAATTTTCAGATGACACAAAATTATTTAAAGCTTTTAAACACAAGAGGATCTTGATAAATTGGAAGACTGGATGTCCATATTGCAGATGAAATTCAGTGTGGTCAAGTGCAAAGTTATGCACCTAGGAAAGAATAATCCAAACTGCGCTTACACGATTCAAGGTTCCATGATGCAAACGTGCAGGAAAAAGATTTAGGCATTATCATGGATAATGCATTTAAACCCTCCTCCCAGTGTGCATCGGCAGCCAAGAAAACAAATAGAATACTAGGAATCATAAGGAAAGGAATGGAAAATAAATGCCAAGAATATTATAATGCCTCTGTATCATTCCATGGTGTGACCACACCAAAAATATTGTGTGAAATTCTGGTTGCCATATCTTAAAAAAAATATAGCAGAATTAGAAAAGGTACAGAGAAGAGCCACCAAAATGGTAAAAGGGATGGAAGGATACCCCTATGAGGAAAGGCTTAAAAGGTTAGGGCTCTTCAACCTGGCTGAGGGGAGATATGATAGAGGTCTATAAATTAATGAATGGAGTGGAACGGATAAATGTAGATGGATTGTTTACACCATCAAAATATAGAAAGACTAGGGGGTATGTTTACTAAACCGTCTTAATGTGAGCGCTGTGATGTTATCACGCGATAAGGTACCTTATCGCACGATAATGGCGCTTTATCGTGCGATAAGGTACCTTATCGCGTGATAACGCACGCAGCGGCGCAAACAAGCGCTGAAGGCGGAGAAAGGCTCCCGGAGGGCGGAGGAAGGCTCCCCAGGGGCGGAGAGAAGGGGGTCAATGGGTGGAGAGTGGGAGGGGAGAGGCTCCCCGCACACTAACGCTGTGAAATACGAGGCTGAAAACTAACACCAGTGAAACCCTGGCATTAGAGCTGATTTAAAGGGAAGAGAAACCATTTATGTCAGCAATGTACAGCGAAACCGGGGAAACCTACAAAAAGTGATAAGTGTGATACATCTGCACGGAACAAAAGGGCAAATAAACAGTGAAAATGACCCCAACAAAATATAAGAAAAACATAACCAAGCTGGGCAATAGTGATAGTAATGGGAAACATCAAAAAACACTACGGAGAAAGCTCCAAAAACAAGATATTTATTTATATTCTCTTATATACTGTGCTATTCTGCATCAGTGTGGTTTACATTGAACAAACTGAAATTACATTGAACAGGGCATTATAACTTGGAGATAACTATTTTACAGGGAACATGGGCTATGGAGGGTTAAGTGGCTTGCCCAAGACCACAAGGAGCACCTGTGGGACTAGAAACCCCAGTCCTTCTGGCCCAAGTTGCTGTCCTCTAGTGGGATTTGAACCACTGACTTTCTGGCCTGAAGTACCTTGCCCCAACCACCAGGCCACTCCTCCACGATATGAATTTTGGAAAGGTCTATGCTCTGTCCCCATACAAGGTGAATGATCCCACAGTGAAATAGCGCTGAGCAGGGTGTCCCTCTCCATTGGACAGGTTTCCAATGGCATGCACATGTTTCACAACAGCAGGGCGGGCATGTCAGAATGGGCAACTGGACAGATGCTGGGAAAGGGGATACAGAGGGCTGCAGGCGGCACATGCTGTGGTGCAGCTGGGCCACAGTGTGGACTACGGTAATGCCTCGGTGGCCCATACGAATGATGAATCATTAGTGCAGATAGACAGCAACTGATGAGGGCCCAACATGGGCATGAGTGTGCCTCCCACAGTGTCACAGGGGATAGTACCCAACAGGTACCCCCAAGGGCACAGAAAATTGGCAGGTGCTTCTGGGGGGAAGCGTGGACATCTACGAAGGCACCCCTACCCTAGAACCTGCACCATAGGCAGACGCCTACCGGCACACTGGATGGCCTGAGACTGCACCCCACCTGCACCACCAGCAGAAGGGCATGTCATCATGGTGGCAGAGGGGTTTGGGTGGTGGAGGGGGCAGTGGCTGCTGTCCACAGCAGACCGCAGCCGAGCCCTGTTCAGGTGGGTGCCGTGCAGTGCAACAGACACACGTTGCCTGACAAACAGTCATGGTATCCCCAGGGAATACAGCATCTGTGTGGTGCAGTACACACAGACAGTGCACTCAAGAGCTAGAAGGTCACAGGTTCAAATCCCAGCTGTGACCCTGACATTCCAGGCCCTATATTTTACCCACTACTAAACTGTGGCAGTAAAGACCGGACCTTTATTGCAGAGAACAGAAACATGTCCCAAACGCCTATATTTTACCCTACACAGCACAGACACCATAAACATGCGCATCACCTACACCCCAGTCCCCCAAATGCATTCCTGGAGGGCCAAACAACATTCAGGTCCCATGCTGTCCCTAATAAAGATGCTTGTGCTGCATGTCCCTGCACCGCCCCCATGGTATGCAGATGTATCTCATGCATAGTCATTAGGGACAGCATGAAAACCCGAACAGTATTTGGACCACCAGGACCTCTGCCCTAGAGCAGCAGCCAACAGGGCCAGAAACACCTGCACCCACAGGCACCATTCCCCAAAGCTTCATGGAGAGGCAGGATGTTGGGCCCTGCGTGCATCTCCCAATACTAGCACCTGCATACCTTAGCAATGCCACCCTAAACCCGGGTATTAGGTACACATATATCAAAAGGTTGCTATGAATAATGGCAGATAGCAATTCCTAAGTTAAGCACAAGCTGCTCAGTGCGCTGTACCATACCAACCTCCCCGATGTCTGTGGAATGTGTAGCAGGTCTGGTGTCCGAAAGTGTTTAGCACCCTGGGGAGTGACCTCAACAGTATTGCGTATCATAGCCATGCCTGTGCTGTGACCCAGACTGGTGAGGTGGCCAGGGCTGCAAAACAACTCTATATTTGCACAATGCTGCCACAGGTTTCCTCCTCCTCTTCATAGACCTATCTGCTGCATTTGACAGCATTAATCACAAAACACTCATCAACAGACTAGAAAACCTAAAAATAGGAGGAACTGTCCTTGAATGGTTCAAATCATACATTTCAAACAGATTCATACAGATACAATTAGGCAAAGAAACATCAGAAACTTTCCCTCAAGGTCAGGGTATCCCTCAAGGATCAGCACTCTCTGCCCTCCTCTTCAATTTATACCTCCAACCAATTACAGACATATTCAAGAAGTATGAAATCAACCATTTCATATACGCGGATGATATCATGCTCGCCATCCCCATAAACACCAACAACCCCAAATACGATAGACTACTCCAATGCATGAATGAGTCCACCATATGGCTTGAAAACAACCACCTAAGCGTCAATCTCAAAAAAACCGAAGCAATGTTCATAACGAGAAAACCTGACACTGACCACAACTACCCTACTACAATCACAATAAATAACACACCAATACCTATTAAAAAGGAGGTAAAATACCTTGGAATAATTCTGGACCAATCACTCACCATGATCCCACATATAAAACATACAGTAAAAACCATATTCTATAAACTCAAGACAATCCAACACCTGAGACCCCTACTCAACACACATGACTTTAGATCAGTGGTCAACTCCCTCATCACCCCCCACTTTGACTACTGCAATAGTATTCTAAATGGCCTACCACTAAAAAGCATATACCTCCTCCAAAGAGCCCAAAACATATGTGCCAAGATGGTCACAAAAGCTAAACTAACAGACCACGTGACCCCAATACTACAGTCAAACCTCGGTTTTCATGATTAATCCGTTCAAAAAAGTCTGACTAAAACCGAAACGTATGAAAACTGAAGCAATATTTACCATAAGAAATAATGTAAATCCAATTAATCCGTTCCAGACACCCAAAAATATTCACAAAAAATACATTTTATAGAGAATAACTATATTTTTACATACAGAAAACAATGAGAAATAAATATAAATGACTAATGAAATGGATAAATGAACATTTAACATCACTGAAAGCAAGCTAAGTACAGTACTGTACAGAACATCTGGCCTTAGCCACCCCTGACAAGCTGCTGTGCCCAGCTCTCTTCGGAATCACATTGGATTCAGCCCATTAAAATACCTTTACATTATCTGCTCAATGCTTCAGAATGGCAGAAAATCTTAATGATATAGCTTCAGACGTACCCTGCAAGAGAAAGAACTGCCTCCCACATTCATGCAACATCTCCTGCTTACGTTGACAGCTTTTCTTCCCTGCTACCTCCGAGCCTGAGGGGACGCTCCAGAGAACGGGCAGGCGGTGGACGAGATCGGGGCCTTCCTCTCCGCGCAATCCTTGCCTCTCTAACTCTGACCAGGCTCGAGGATGTGTTTCATTTACGTGCTCAGCTGGTTTTCGCTTCTCATCACGCTGGCGATCAGTGAGTCTGGGGGGCAGTGCTGCCGGGACCGGGCGGGCGTTCTGGCAGTGTATACTGACCGGTGTGCAGCGTGAGGGTGTATGTATTTACAGTACTGTACTTTACGAAAACCGAGGTGATATACGAGAACCGGGACAAAATCTCAGTCAAAAAAGACGTTGAAAACTGAAGCGATGTATGAGAACCGAGACAAAATCTCAGTTAAAAAAGATGTTGAAAATCGAAGCGTATGAAAACCGGGGCAAATGAAAACCGAGGTTTGACTGTATTAGACCTTCATTGGCTCCCCATAGGCAGCCGAATAAAATATAAAGTTCTTCTGACTACCTTTAAACTCATCAATAACATCTCCCCCTCCCAACTATCTACCCTAATACAACCCCCATCAGAAACTAGAACACGAAGACAGAACGCAACCCACTCCCTCAACATAAAAACAAATTTCAGAAAGACCAAAGCAACGACAAGTGATAGAGCCTTCTCCTTTGCTGCCCCTACCCTCTGGAATGAAATCCCATTAACCCTCCGCACGATAAAGGACCTTCACCAATTCAAAAAAGAACTAAAAACATACCTTTTTACAAAACACTTTGAGATCCCCTACCAACAAAAAACTTCTCCAATACAATCACAGAAACACATCCACAGTTCTCAGGACAGAACAAATGATTAAACAGAAGAAAGACACTTACTCTACTTTACTATACCCAACAGGCAAAGACTTACAAAAACAAACGGTTATATCACTATTGTAAATAACTACCGGTAACTCAATTATGTTATGCTCCATGCATTATGACCTGTACATAGTTTGAAAAATGTTATTCTAGTTAAAGTTCAAAACATGTTCAATGTAACAAAACGTGTATATAGTCAACACATGTTCCATGTAAAATATACGGAAGTATATTTATTTTGGTTCAATGTGAACCGCCCCTGATCTCTGGAAGGGGCGGTATAGAAAAAACTGTTAAATAAATAAATAAATAAATAAAAACAGGTGTGAGAGAGTGTGTCTGTCCATCCAATGTGTGGTGGTTGCCAACACCTTACCCAGACCACACTGCTTGCACTGTTTAGAGTGTTAGTCTGCCAATGTGCATAATGAGGAGCAAGGTATTGTGGGTATAGGCTGGACAGGGTGGCCTGGGCAGGATGCAGCAGGGCAGGGCATAGGGCAATATCTGGGACATTGTAGTGCCCGGCCACCACCTGCACGGACAGGATGGCCACAGAATGTCCTGCTGGGAGGCACTCTCACCATGACAGGGCAGTGCCCATGGCATGGCTAGGTGCCCCCATAGTGCTTCTCTGAAGTGATATATATGGGCTTCCCTTTTGGAGACCCAATCGCCAACCTATCTGCTTGGTGGGTGTGCTCACATCACAGGTTTTGGGTGAGCACATTCCCTCCAGTACTATGGACTTGCTTGCGGCTGTCTGCAGTTTGTATTGTATGGCTGGCACACCTTGCAGGGTGCAGCAGCTGGAGACTCCCTGTGCTCGCTGCTGGTGAATGTCAGATATTGGTGGGGGGCAGCTGAACATTTCCAGTCCTACTGTCTGTCTCCTATTGCCCAATGGATGTGTACAGGACTGCACTGTAAGTTGTCTGTACCCCTGCTGGATTGAGGTGGATGGTCGCTACCATCGTGTTGATGGGGGATACTGAGCTTCAGGGGGCAGTATGGGTGGTACTACATAATCTGCCTATGGGTCCAAACACACCCCCCCCCTCCCTCCCTTTAAAGCATGTGGCCATGGCACCCACCAGGATATACACTATTCTGGGTGCATCATAGTCCTCAAGGGCTAAACGTGACCAGGAAATACAGATGGACACAGGTGTATGCCAAAGTGTATTTGCAAGACCTACCTATCACACACTGGCATTGATGGGGACCTGCAGCATAGCCTATTTCAGCTAAGCCAGGTGCTGTGGACATGGTGCTGGTAGGCCCACCTCACCCTCAGGGTGAGCACAGGACCCGCACAATGTGACGGTCTGTAGCTACTCTGTGCCAGTAACACACACGGTCAGTATTCCCTACCAGGCTGAGGTGCTGTGGGGGTGCATACCCCATCCTGTGGTTATCTGTAGAGTGCTGATTCGCATGTGCAGTGCATCATGGGTATGTGTGGTATAACCCTATCCCGGTAACCACAGCAGACAGTTCGTGGGATGACCTGAGGTCCTACTGTAGCCAGCCAGGAGTTAGTTAGCAGCTATGGAGATGTAGCCCACTGGTGACCTCACTGCCTGTGGAGCCAGAAGTCATGGGTGTGAATCCACAGTGGGGTTCTCTGATAGGGCTGTCTGAGGCATATTCTTTTTTAATTTTAACTAGTGCTGCCAGCAGAAACACCCTCAATATTGTAGACTGAGGGTGCCTCAAAAGCGTTCTATAAAGCACCCAAAAGGTGCCCCATAAGGTGACCTATAATGCCCCCTATAAGGGAACATTATAAGGTGCTGTGGCAGACAGTGCACCTTATAATGTGTCCCCTGGATAGCCCCATAGGACGCCTGATGCGGCACATTAGGTTATGGCACTGTGAGGGTGTGTTTGCTGGCAGCACAAATGAAAATAAAAGGAAACTACCTCACGAACCACTGCTGACAGTAAAGGGTAATGTCTCAGGCAGTCATATGCAATAGCCACACTGGGGGATTGAATCCATGACACCTGTACCATCAGTCATTGTATTAACCATTGTGCTACGCTGCTGTTGCTGCTTGCATGTCAGCGCACCTACTTAGGATTACCACGCGTTAACATGTGCAGTGCTGCCATCAAAAACAGTGCTGTAACCTTGCAGTGGCTCATAGGGAACCCTATAAAGCGCCCTCTAGGGTGCCCTATAGGCAACATTTTAGGGCGCCTTGGCATATAGTGCACTTTAAAAGGTGCCCTCTGGGGTGCCTTAGGAGGCGCCTTCTGCAGCACCTTATTTTATGGCACTTTGAGGGTGTGTTTGCTGGCAACACAGATTTCAATTAAAAAGAAAACTGCCTCAGACAACACTGGGTATATGTAGAGGGTACTGTCTCAGACAGCCTTCTTCAGCAGGCCCACTCGGGAGTCAAACTCACAATCCCTGTACCATCAGTCAGTGTATTAACCATTGTACTACACCTCTATTGCTATAGTTGCAGGTCAGCACGCCTACTTGCGCTTACCGTGTGTTGATGCGCTCTGCACACATTATCGCGCGATAACACGTGCTTGCGATGTTTAGACTGGAACGCCCACTCCTTTTATGGCATCCTGCACACTAACGCTGGGTGCACGTTAAGACAGTTTAGTAAACATACACCTAGAGAACATGCAGTGAAGCTAAAGTGCAACCTGTTTAAGACTAATAAGAGAAAATATTTTTCACTCAATTTGTTATCAAACTCTGGAATTTGCTACTGGAGGATGTAGTAAAAGCTGTTAGTGTAGATGGGTTTACAAAAGATTTGAAAAAGTTCCTGGAGGAAAGGTCCATAAACCATTATTAAAGAGGACCTGGGAAATCCACTGCTTACTCCAGGACAAGCACTGTGGAGCCTGTGTACCTTTTCTGGGAACCTGCTGGGTACTTCTGACCTGGATTGGCCATTGCTGGAAACAGGATACTGGGTTTGATGGACCTTGGTCTGACCCAGCATGGCATTTCTTGTGTTCTTATGTTAGGTACATTTTTGAGAATTCTTATAGGCACCCTGTTAGAAAATTATTCCTTTGTATCTATACCTTCAGCTTGTAAATTTCTTCAGAAGATGAGCACTGTTCCAACTTGCCAGGGCTTAGGGAGCAAGGCTAAGTTCCCCCTGGAAAGGAAAAGCATAGAAAAGTACCAACTGCCAGTTCAAGGACTGATGTCCTTTTCTTTAGTTTGCACATTGCCATCACTGGAAACAGAATGATCTAACAACCAGCAGCTTGTCTCCTTTTAAGTTTCTTTTTCTGCTTTAGCATCCTTGTAACTTTTTTTCTTTGCAAAAACACCTTAATTGCAGCCAAGCCTTCCTCCTTCCTTAGGCTGCTTTTTTAAGGCAGTGGGTTTTTTTGGATGTCTCCAAGGCATAAAATGTTGCAGAGAAGATGTAACAGCTACAGACCAGGACTGGGAGAAAGTAAGAGAGAGCTATAGAATAGGACTGTAGGAAATGGCTAAGTACCAAACTAGCAATACACTCCGTGTGACTATCCTATTTGGTGCCCCCGTCTGCCCCATCTACATGCAGTAATTCACTCTTTTTGAGCTTTCTGGAAGTCTAGTGATGATATCGGCATCCTTTCTGTAGTTGCGCCCTTGGTACAGCCCTGGTTAAAAATAAGGGCTAGCAGAGGGTGATACATCTACAGAATGGGTCTGGGCGAGAGATACGGACAGCTCCAGACTACAGCAAGGAGGGATGAGAGAGGCAGATGACAGATACAGGTTAAGAAAACATTCATTTTGATTATGGGTGTCCTTTTAAAAGAAATGGATGTGGTTTAGATTTATTTATTTACATTCTCTTATATACCATGCTATTCTGCATCAGTGTGGTTTACATTGAACAAACTGAAATTACATTGAACAGGGCATTATAACTTGGAGATAACTATTTTGCAGGGAACAGGGGCTATGGAGGGATAAGTGGCTTGCCCAAGACCACAAGGAGCACCTGTGGGACTAGAAACCCCAGTCCTTCCAGCCCAAGGTTGCTGTCCTCTAGTGGGATTTGAACCCCTGACCTTCCGGCCTGAAGTACCTTGCCCCAACCACTAGGCCACTCCTCCACCCCAGATGTCTGAAATGGGTGATATGTCTGAATGGCAGGGACATTCAAAGTGCGATTACAGATCCAGGTTGATCTGAATGCCTCTGTGGACCGAACATCCAAGTCTAGGTGTATCAACATATGCATTTCTGAGGGCATTCTGGGGCACTGCCAGGGCAGAGCAAGGGTGTAGACGTTCAAGGCATATTTCATATAGCATCTTGGACATGTCAGGTGTGGCAGCCTAGACTTTCTATATAGCACAAACAGTTATGGGACTTTGCCATCCATGCTGACCACGAATGTGATTGTGTTTGGAGGAGCGTGAGGTTGAGAGAGAAAAGTCTGGCTATTGTCCCTGTCTGCTGCCTACTGTGTTGTCTGACCTCTTCTGTCTCAACTGTGTTCCCCGTGTGTCTGCTACTGTGGCCTGATCTCCAAAAAGCCCCCCCAACAACTCCCATCCTACAACCTGGTCACAGGCCCCTAGTCTCCCCCTGCACCATCTGGCACTGCTTCCCATGGACCCCCTCTCACCCCTGTCTGTGTTCCTGCCAGGGCAGTGGGAGTGCATGTGTGTCTGTGTGTTGGTGTGAAGGAGGTGAGGAGGGTGTATGACCATCAATGTAGGTGCAGGTATCAGTGTCCATGTGGCTCTGAGTTAGTGTCCGTATTCATCTTTGTCCGCGTCTCACACAGCAAAGAGCACTGCATGTTGGTGGAGGTTGTAAAAGGTGCCATTGGTGGGTGTGAGAGGGTGTAGGTGGTAGTCTCCATGGGTGCTGGTGGAGAATAGCTGCAATGTAGAGTGTGAACTGATAGTTTGCGGAGGTGCTGGACAGAGAGTGCAGGAGGGCATGAAGAGGGCACCCCTAGCAGAGGGTTTACTGAGTGAGGGCACAATACATGGGGCTCACTGATGAGCAGTATCTAATGTGGTTCAGGTTTGACACAGCTGCCATATACCAGCTGTGTCAAGAGCTGGAGCAAGACCTCAGGGCTGCCACACAGAGAGGCAATCTCATCCCTGTGCATGACTGCCCTTGCATTCCTGGCTCTGGCAGTTTTCAGTCCATGCTCTCTGCCACAGCAGGCATCAGCCTGACAGTGATGTTGTTATGTCTAACACAGCTTCTCACAGTGTTCCTCCCCAGGATCATGTAGTATATAAGCTTCCTGAGCTCAGTACAGCAACACCAACAGACCATGCTCAAATTCCATCAGGTAGCATAGAAGCATAGAAACATGATGACAGAAAAAGACCACATAGCCTATCTAGTCTGTCCTTCCATATCAACCACTACAACAGTCCCCTTTTTTCCTTTAGAGATCCTCTGTGTTTGCCCCATGCTTCTTTGAATTCAGATACTGTCCTCATCTCTACCACCTCCACTGGGAGACTATTCCACGGATCCACCACTCTTTCTGTAAAGAAATATTTCCGCATATCACTCCTAAATCCATCCCCTTTCACCCTCATCCCATGTCTCCTCATAGCAGAGCTTGCTTTCAATCAAAAGAGGCTCTCCTCCTGTGCATTTATGCCACGGAGGTATTTAAATGTCTCAATCATATCAGCTGCCTTTCCTCTGAGGTGTACATATTGAGATCCTTAAGTCTGTCCTCATATGCTTTATAATGAAGACCATTAACCATTTTAGTAGCCACCCTCTGTACCGACTCCAGCCTGTTTATATCCTTTTGAAGGTGCGGTCTCCAGAATTGCACACAATACTACTACTTTAATTGCTGCAGACATTGAAGACCTGCCTCTTTTTTCTCCCTCTGCACTTGCAGAATATCTCGCAGGATCTCAATGCGCTCCCTCTCCATCACCAGCTAATCACCATTCTGCTCGAGGAGTTGTTCCTCACAGAGAACCAGCTGCTGCCTTCTGTGAACCATCTGTCATCTCCCCCCTGGTGAATCCAGTGCTGCCTCCTTGCAAGGTGAGTCAGTGGCAACCTCGGGTGCTGATGGTGTTGTTATGTGCACCTCTTGATAGTTGGATAACATCTCTTCCCCGGTCTTCTCTTCTGGGTCCTGCAGTATCATATCATTTGTGAACCTGTCCTCAGTGTTGTCATACTCCTCTTCCCTCTGCCTAGTCTCTATGTCTGCTGCTGATGCTCCAGGAAGTGGCTTGGGGCTTTCCCTCTCCTCACTCTGATGACCTTCGTCAAGTTAAAAGCTCATCTTTTCGCCTCTGCCTTTGGCTTTTGATTTTGCAGTTCTCCTTCCTTCCCCTCTTTTATTTCACCTTTCTTTCTTCCTCTTACACTTGTTCTTACCTCTTTCCTGTGTCCTGTCTCTCCTGCTCTTGTCTCTTTGCCCTTGTTCTTATTTTTTTTCTACTCCTTTTCTTGCTTTGTCTTTTTAGATTGTAAGCTGTTTTGAGCAGGGACTGTCTTTTTGTGTTTTCATTGTACAGCGCTGCGTGCGCCTGGTAGCACTTTATAAATGCTTAGTAGTAGTAGTAGTAGTAGTAGTAATGGAGGCTTGTAGACCAGCACCGGCACCTACAGTGAGGAAAGAACATCCAGCTTGCTGCTCATATGTTGTAGTATTCTGTAACCTGGTGCCACATGTGCATTCCAGCTGTGTATGTGGGCAAGGGAGTGAATGCAGTGTGCAGAGGCACGGGGCATGTGAAAGGAGGACCTAATGTTGAGGTACAGGGGGCCAGATGTGCACAGGAGGGTGAGCAATGTGGTGTGTGAGGGGAAACAGTGAGGCGAAGGGAAAGGGGATGGGTGGGATGAGAATGCATATTTCCACCACCTGCCCTGTAGCAGGCAGAGGCCCCAGGTGGTCCACTTTCAACGCCCTTCCCACACTTGTATGATGAAGCAGCTCCATGATCCTGCTGCTTGCTCCTGCCACTCCATAGGCCTGCTGAGCAGTGTGAAAGCTGCAGAAACCCCTGCACTGCCTAGGTAGCTGCCACGTTAATCCTGGAAAGAACACTCAAAACCTCCTTACGAAAGGACAGCACCTAAATCAACTAAAACATATACAGAAAAGAGTGAAAGAACCATCAGAATGGAGCTGGAGACCATGGCTCAAGGAATTACACTCCACCGAGCAATAGCATGCCACTCACTGCTCCCCTTATCAGTCATTGGCTGTTTCACTCATGTGAAACCCCTGTTCCATTTAGTGCAAAAACCTTATTTTTATATATTTTCATTTCTCATAAAACTCTATTGAGCTTCAAAAGTTATATATCAAAGACATAATAAGAAACTCATTACGGGTCTCTCCTTCTTAGCATCGTCATCAACTGTATCCAGAAAACAGCACTGATTAAAAGAAATTCCTTAGTCAGTGAAAATATTGCAATAAGTTTACAAAATCACTCACAGCAAATACTAAACATGCTACGACTGGCCAACAACAGTTATTAGAGAAAACATTTTTGTCAGCAAAAAAAGCACAGTACTGCTTAACAAATGGAGATATTGCAGTAAACACCACAATCATTTATAGTGGCCACAATAAGCAGGAATATAATGCTACTTAGCTGAGGAAAATAGTTCACAGTAACTGCTCAAAATCCTTCACGGCAGTTAAAGATGTCTTGCCAGTTCACCAGGTGAAATTGAGCCAATAACTGATAAGGGGAGCAGTGGGCGACATGCTATTGCTCGTTGGAATGTTATTCTTTGAGCCTTGGTCCCCAGCTCCATTCTGATAGTTCTTTGACTCTTTTCTATATATTGTTTAGTTGATTTAGGTGTTATCATTTCATAGGGAGGTTTAAGTGTTTTTTGTAGATTCGTGTTACCTTCCACTCTTATGGGTTTTTTTCTTTGTTAACATTCATATTAATTGCCTCTGTATAAGTCTTTGGTGCGACCTCATTTGGAGTATGGTGTGCAATTCTGGAGACCGCGCCTTCAAAAGGATGTGAACAGGATGGAGTCGGTGCAGAGGGTGGCTACTAAAATGATTAATGGGCTTCATTATAAAGCATATGAGGACAGACTTAAGGATCTTAATATGTACACCTTAGAGGAAAGGCGGGATAGAGGTGATATGATTGAGATGTTTAAATACCTCCGTGGCATAAATGTTCAGGGAGAGAGCCTCTTTCAATTGAAAGCAAGTTCTGCTATGAGGGAACATGGGATGAGGGTGAAGGGAGATAGATTCAGGAGTGATATGCGGAAATATTTCTTTACAGAAAGAGTAGTGGATCCATGGACTAGTCTCCCAGTGGAAGTGGTAGAGATGAGGACAGTAACTGAATTCAAAAAAGCATGGGACCAACACAGAGGATCTCTAAAGGTAAAAAGTGGACTGTTGTAGTTGTTATGGAAGGACAGACTAGATAGGCCATGTGGTCTTTTTCTGTCATCATATTTCTATGTTTCTAATTCTGGAGCACTAGCCTTGTGCCATACAGATTTGGGGGTGGGGTGGGGGTGGAAGACCTCTGGTGAAGCCTCTGAGATGTGCAGTGAGTGCCAGGCTCCTCCTGGCAGTTGGGATTTGGCAAACATGCATGCACAACACAGACCTGGTTGCTGTGAGGATCATGAACCATCAAGACTGCTGACCTCTGTCAATGCCGCCACATCCACGGTGCCTAGAACTCATTCCTTCAACTCACTCAACACAGGTGGCCTCCCATCTGGACCGTATTCAGCTGCCTTAGCCTTTGCTTGCACTTACTCATCCTCCACTTCCTCTTGACGTCAGGCACATCTCGGTTACGATGGTATATGGCAGGCATGTCCAACTTCGAACAGGTCGTGATCTACTTTTTCCAGCCAAAAGTGCCGGTGATCTACCACCATGAAAATTAAGTTTCAAATTAGTTTCAAATTAAATTTTAACCCAATAAAGTTGGAGTATTCCCCCCTCCCCCCCATTTTTAATGAACATTCTGTCATTTACTTGGATGTGATCAGCTGTTAAGCAAATTAAGCAAAAACAAAACAGAGAGATGAAGATCTAGTAAGAACTGCGAGGGGAAATGGAAAGTACATTTTTTCTTAAAGTTTTATTGATTAATAACTTTCTTTAACTTTTATTAAGTAATTTGTGTTAAATTTAGGTCGAGTATTAATCCAGGCTGATCTTGCACAATCTTTAATATTTCGGTCTTGCTCATTAGTGAGACGTCTGAGCCTGTATTTCCTCCACCAGCTTTTTGAAGTTGGGTGAATATTGCATGAGGGCCAGTCTCAGGGAATCCTGGAGATGTTCATCTGTCATGTTGGAATGTTGTGTACTATTTGTCATTTTCAGATGGGAAAACGCAGATTCACACAAATAAGTTGAACTGAAACAGGAGTGTACAGTTTCACTGCATCTTCTCAAGTTGGGAAATTTGTCTCTAGGCACTAGCTTCTAAAACGATTCTTCATCAGCACGGGTCTTGAGAAAAATGTCATTTTTAAGGGTTAATATTTTGTTTTTAAGAGATGGCTTGTTCAATGAGTAATTTTTACTGATAGCAGTTGCAGTTTCTTTAATGTCCACATCTACTTTGAATGGGTATGACAAGTACTCCACAACTGTTCCAATTTTTTGGAAGTCACAGAATCTATTTTCGAATTCCTGGATAACAGAACAGATTTCTGTCACATACTTCTCATTCTGAAAAACAAAATTTGGATATTGTCCCAGATGGTCCTGCCTATTAGGAAAATGATCAAAAGTGTTGTTTGCAAGGTCAGTCATCATTAGCTAATTTGCTCTTGTAGGATGAAACTGTACTCATCATCTCGCCAATGCATTTGTTTTTACCTTGTAGTTCAAGGTTCATATCACTTAGTTCGCCTGTAAAGTCAGCAAGAAATGCCAGATCACATAACCACTCCTCATCTTCCAACTCTGCTTGGTTATCTCCCCTCTCCTTCAAAAAACCTCTTATTTCATTCAGCAAATCACAAAATCTTTGCAGAAATTTGTGCCTACTTAGCCATCTTACATCTGTGTGCAAAATGATTTCCGCTGCCCCTTCATCAAGAGTAAGATTGAAAAGCTGTCTTTGAAGTGATCTTCCATGAACTGAATTTACAATTTTGAAAGTGATGTCCATGACAGTCTTTGTATTGAGTCTCTTGCTTGCCAAAACTTGCTGGTGAATGATGCAGTGGTAAGAAAGGAAAACTGGGAAGTCGTCATGCTGTCTACAGAGGGCTATGAAATTGTTAACCTCACTTGTCATTGCTCTTGCTCCATCAGTAGTGATGGAAACAAGTCTATGCAATGGAAGATTACACTTTGTCACAAAAGAATGGAAAGAACTGAATATTTCCTGACCGGTAGTTCTCCCTTTTAAAGAAATCATTCTAAGTAGTACTTCTTTAACACTGAAGTCTTCAAAAACCATCCGGATAAAGACTAGTAACTGGGCTATGTCTCTTATGTCTGTAGATTCATACAGTTGGAGTGAGAAAGCAACACAATTTGAAACATCCTCCAACAATTGTTCAGTTGTGTCTCCACACATCTTTTCTATTCGCCGCACAACAGTGTTTTTTGACAATTGTACATCTTGAATAGCAGCTATGATCTCTTTCTTATTTTTAAATCCTTCAAAAAGATTGTCAGCTGCTTCAAGAAAACAATCTTTTACAAATTCCCCTTCAGTGAAAGGTTTGCATTTCTTTGCGATCAGGTTGCTGACCTTATGGTTGCATTGACCGAATGTGACCTTGGCTTCACCATCAACTGTTGCTGAGTAGCCAATTTCGATTTAAGTTCTTTGAGTTTCAGTTTACGAATTTCACTTTTGGGTGGAAAATCAGCATTAAACTTATTGTTATGTAGAGCCTTATAATAATGTTCCAGATTACCCTTTTTGGGCAAGGATACTGGGGCATTACAAATTAGACAACAACACTTGTCTTTCACCAAGATGAAGAAGTAGTCCATTTCCCATTCATCATGAAAGTGGTAGGTTTTGCTCTTCTTTGGAACACTCATCTTCGTTATACTGGGTTGGCTGGATGTAAGAAGGCCAAATCTGCTAAGTTACTATAAACACTGGCTGAATCTGGTCCAAAACTGTCACTGTCCCAAAGTATTAAAGATCAACAGGAACTGAAGACCTCTGGATGATGTGCAATACAAGGATTGGAGATGCCAAAACCATACATGCATTTCTAAAAGCAAAAATAAGAATTAATCATACTGGCACCAATAATCAAATACCACCAAACAATCATCAAAAAAACTCAAACACCTGTCCAGAAAACCAGATAAAATCAAATACCGCCAAACAAGTTCAAATACCACCACATGTGATTTAATAAATTCTGCGCACAGTGTAGAATCAACGCAAAGGCAAGGCGAAATAAAATTGCAGTGTAGAATCAACGCAAAGGCTAGGCAAAATAAAATTGCAGAGGCAAATAAAAGTCACAGTGGTTTGAACCAATTTGAAGGCAAGGCATAGGCAAGTTAGAGCAAAATTGGAAAAGCTTGCCAAAATCACCAAATTCTTGACACTTTGCTGTGTCTGCTCAAAAACGTTTAATGAAAGCGAACTATAAAATGACCAATGACCAGCACACGACACAACTAATACGGTAAGTGTATTCAAGTAAAGCCCGGGTGAATGGATATCGCCCAATATATAACACACTTCTAAGGGGTGTTGGGGCGGGGGCAGGAATGAGTGATTCTGAGAGGCAGGAGACCAGGTATGATGCTGGCCTGTGGCATCTCGTCGTGGGGCGCGGGCAGCAGCCCCCTGGGGTACCCACAAACTATTGGTTTGAAAACAACAAGCGCCCCCAAAACACCCGCAGGCAAGATTCCCGCAGGCAGGGAAAAAAGACAGGCAAAGGATCAGCAGCGGCGGCAAGCCCTCAGCAGACAACCTGCCGGCACGAGCTCTCTCCTAGCAACGGGGTGAGCTGCTGGAGAGATGGAGCCAAGTGGGGCTGGCAATCTACCTCTGACCCCTCCGCGATCTACAGGTAGATTGCGATCTACCTGTTGGATATGCCTGGTATATGGCATTCATTTTGATACATATGGCATGCCAGACAGGGACTGCAGAAAGGCTTTTTCTTTGGGAGGGCCTAAGCACCGCCCCAAGCCCCACCCCATGGGCAGAGACCCTTCCTGTTCACAGACAAAATCGAACAAGTTTGTCAGCCTCTGAACTCACCTGACCTCGCAACCTGTGACTTTTTCTTGTTTCCAAAACTGAAATTACCACTGAAAGGAAGAAGATTTGCGACGTGGAGACCATTAAGCAAAATTCGACACAGCAGTTTCACAGCATAACAAAAGAGGCATTTCAAAATTGTTTCCAGCAGTAGCAGGAATGCTGGAGGAAGTGTGTTTTATCAGAAGAGGACTACTTTGAAGGAGACTGAGTGCAATAACTGTCAGTGTTATATTCTTGTGTTATTGTACAAGTCTCAATACTTTTTGATCACATCTTTTATACCATGCTACTGCTGTGGATGCCTGAAATACAGCAGCAGAGCAGAGTTCGACCCCCAGTACATTGTTATGTTGGGACTGCAATGCCATCACTTCATTGTGGAGGGAACTATTGTTGCATATCACTGTTGTTGTTTTGGCCTGTTTATATTGCAGTGTACTGTGGGGGTGAGGGTGCTTTTAGCCAGCCAAGAGCAAAGTGACCGTGTCCTGCTGCCTTTTGTGCATACAGACCCAGGATGGTGCTACACAGTCCTACATATCTTTTGTCTTGCTCCTGTACCATCCTATTCTATTGTGTGTTCCCTACAGTAAGATCTTGATGGTGTGTTCCCTACACTAAGGTCTTTGATGGGAAGCTCTGTACCTCATAAATGGAACCCTGTGGTTGGTATCTGTGGGCTTTTGGTAATGGATCGGGTTTTTGTGTGTGAGCACTGAACAATAGTGGCCCTTTGGTGATGGGGGACCAGTGGGGAATGGGGGACATTGGCTACATGGGTTACCTCATCATCTCCTCATGTTGGTGGTGGCCAAGGGATTCTGGAGATGTGCACATGCTGTGAACATGGTTTGCACAGATGACACTATATTCTTCTGGCCTGTTCAGCCACTAGAAGACCCCCTGGCTCCTGAAGAAGGCATGGTCATCAAGTATCTCTTGTGGCATCTTGGCAAATTCATGCATGTGAAAAGTAGGCTTATGGCACCGTAGCAGTGGTACAAAGGGTACTCATGCAGCTGTTTCCTTGCAGAAGGCTGCTACCTCTGCTGTGCAGGTCTGTTGTTTGACAAGCACATCATTGTGGATGCTTGTTGCGTGACTGGGCACAGAACACCCCTAGATAGAGGTGTCACTTGAGCCACTGGCTACATGATACATGGCAAACAGCTTAAGGAGAGGAAGATGGCAGACACAAACACAATGTATGTCCCATTCAGTAGCTCACACTTCTTGAAGGAACACATAGATCATTATACTAGATCAACAATCCCTTCCCCCCCTAAGTCCCTCTCCCCTGGGTGCAGGTGGCATCAGGGCAGAGATGAAGACCTACAGGTCCAACACAGCTGTGTGAGGGCATGTATCTCTGCTGTGAGGCCTTCTAGATGGCCCATCATGAGGTCCTGGGCACAGGCGAAACCCGCAAAGTCCTGCTGTATCTCAATCCTGAGGTACAGGAGTCAGTTTCACCAGGGTACAGGGGAGCCTCATGGTGGGGCATCGGGGGGTTGGCCATGGAGAGCTGCTGCTGCTGTGCCATAGTCACAGCCAGCTGTGGAACAGCAGTGCTGCCAGTGGTTGGTCCCCTTCCACCCCAACCTTCTACCTCTAATTCCCCATCCCCTTCCCCTTCACCACAGCCCCCAGTCCCCTTCTCCCTTCTCCTGCCACTCATCCCCTTACCCATGCACCAGATGGACATACTGGTCCCTCTGTCCTCCCTAATCTGCATAGGCATTCTATTGTTGACCTGCATGGCTACTTTTTCCCTTCCTATGCCCTTCCATGTTGTTGCTGGTGTGTCCACAGTATTTTGGGGGATAGTGTTTCCATTTCCTGCAGTGCCTGTGCTGTCTCTCCCCACCCCCTTTCACCCTATCTGGCCCTGCTCCCCTATCTGCTCCTTTGACACCCCATTTTTTTAGTTGCCTTCACACTCCTACACTTGCTGCTTCCCCCCTCTCCATGCCTTCTGTTGCACTTATGGACTAAGTTTCTGGTGGATCATGCACCAGATCATCTGTGCCTCCTGCCAGCTTGCTCATGGCTGATGAGGTGGGTAGAGGTGCTCCTTGTTTTGTAGAACCAGGTAACAGAGGCACCTGGTCTCCACACAGGAGGAGTTGAGCATTCTCGTTGCCATCTTCTCAACTTCTCACCATTTCCTCGTGCTCTACCCCTGCATGTTCTTACGTACTTGTGTACCTTCACTAGCACCTGGACATCATGGACCCATGTTTGGAAATGGTGCCTTGGTCATCTTCCTCAATGTATTTCATAACGGCTGGACGTGCACTTGCCGCATCTAGCCTGTACATCCATTCTCCTGCATGTTCATATTGATAGTTTGCAACTGCACTATTCGTCCATGAGCCTGGTTCCGTGATTGCCTACATTTGCTGCATGTTCCCATTTGGATGTTCACCCTGCACCCAGTACATCCTTTGTAAAATTCCTCTCCATGTGACTTTGTAGAGCCATAGGCTATTTTTATTTGTTTTTAAAATAGTTTAACACTTCAGTTTAGTATTTAATAGATGCATTATACAGCAGTGTTTTACTTTTGTTTGCTTTGTCTTGCAGCATTTAGCTGAAAATGTTTTAATGATATTTTCCATGTTTTGGCCTGGAGGGGGTGTTCTGCACATGGAGGCCGATTCCAAAGTGTGCACACCTGGGCCGTCTGCATGCCGAAAACTTAAACGGGGCCAAGTTGGACCCGATTCCACAACCGTGGGATCAGAATGCACGTGCAATTGCAAAATCGGGCAGATAGACGGCCCGGTGTGCACTGTATGCTGATGTGGGAGACATCTCCGATGCTGCCCATCTCCAGCACACAATAGTCCAGCTGGCGTACTGGTGTAGTGGCGCTCCATCACCATGGCACTGACACATCCAGCCGGTAGCACGAAATCGCATGCCAGACAGCGGCCTCCGAACAACACTGTTGGCCCATCAGTAGGGGCCCACCAGGCCGGCTGTGCCAGCAGGCTCGGTCCTCATGCATTATCATTGGGTGCGGGGTGCTGCAGCCTGCCAACACTGCAGTGGCCTACACCTATTCCATGTTGGAGTGGAATAGGCTGGCCATCCATGTTGGTGCTGGGGTACTTACAGAGGCCTGTCCTGAATAGCCTCTGTACATCCTGGCACCTGGCCACTCCTTTGCTCCGCCCCTGCCTGCCCATGTACAGTGCTCCCCGCACAAGCACTGTGTACATACAGGGAGCGCTGGCAGTGAAATTGGGCTGGGGAGCAGAGAGCGGGTTGGAGTCCAGCCCACACATCCAAAGCTGCTATTCGTGGATCGGAATGCCCCCTATAGTAATTTTGCTTTTCCTCCCAATCCTACCCCACCGTCCACCACCATCTCTTGAAGTTTGTACTTGGACTGTCTGTTACAAGATTGCTATGATGCTGTCAACCATCTAGACCCAGGCCTGGCAGATGAAGTACTTGGCTTCTGCTGTCTTATTTATCATTGTAAGACAGTGCCTGGTTCCCTCCTGTTTTAAAGTGTGACCATATGGGGCCAGAGTGTGAGGTGACATGGAACTGACTCACCCTCCACTTCTTCTTGCCATCTTCCACATTGCAAAACAACAGGAGGTAAGTGCTTCTCATAACTGCAGAGATGCATGGGAATCAGGAAGGCCAAATGTGGTTGGGTGGGCTTTTAGGCGTTCTGCCCAGTTTTGTTATAATGTTGGGGAAAGGCTGTGGTTGAGGTCTTGGGAGAGGAGTTGTGTCATGGGACTGAAGGGTATATTGGGAGATTAAGGTCTTGTGGGCTGATATTTAGCAGCACCTGCTAATTGGATGGGCCCCACTGACCATGATAATCAGCAGCACAATTCAGATAGTGCTACTAAATATCTTCACAGATCACCTTGACACTATCTGGATTGTGTCTGGGTGGAGTCAGGCTGGAGTGGGAAAGTATCTGGATAATGGTGATTTTCAGCGCTGCTATCTAGAAAAGTATCCACATAATTTAGGACAGCAAATAAAATGTCATAAGTGTATGTGGATAGTGCTCTATATAATGGGTTGAAAATCGCTGCTTTCCTGATAGAATCAGGTGGCCAGCGCTGATTCAGGATATTTAGTGCTGGTCACTAACTGGATACTAGCACTGAATATCTGGCATCTATTTAAATGCTACAGCTGGTGTTTAAAAATCACACTGACCACTAAGTTTAAATATTACTCTATTGGTGGCATAGAGTACTTGGATGTCATTGCCGTGAGCAGCAGAGACCGCCGGTGTCTCTACTAAATTATTACAATTTAGCCAGAACAGGGGAAGCTTCCTTCTGCCCAGCTACATCAGGCTGGGAGGAGCTTCTCTGGTAGGAAAATACAGTTTCTATATAAAGCCAAAGGCAAGAGTCTGCCATTTTGGCAGTCAGCCACTGTACCATGAGGAGGGAGTGAACAGTCTGCCCCAAGGCAGCAGGTGTCGGCAGCAACTCATATCATCCAGTAACAGCAGAGGAGCAAGCCAAAGGGAAGGTGGGTGTCTTGAGCTTAAGCCTTCACCTTGAATCCTGAATAACTGCAAACAAACCCTGCCAGCATCCCTACTTGCTCAGTAGGAGAGTAGCCCTGGCTGTGGAAAGGCGAAGGAGTCATAAAATAGGAATAAGGCAGCCACATCCTCCAAGAGGAAGGAGAAAAGGTTTTGAGAAACACGTCTCTGCAGCTCATATAAATCAGAGCCAGGAGCACCCACAGAACAATATTGGGGACCTGCATCTACAGAAGAAGCCACTAGCTTTAAGGAGAAGAGGAACCACAGAAGTCCATCATCAACCTGTAACAGCAGAGCCAGGCAGTATTGGGGGCCAATGCATGCACAGCTATCAGCTCAAGCTATAATGAGAAAGATTATTAGGGCGAGGATGGTGGGGATTCCATCTTCCATAGGGCCTAGGGGGCCACAGTAAGGACTACACACAAGCAGGTTACAGTGGCTTTGTTTGTCAGCAAGGTACCAGTTGCAGAGGAGGCTGGCATGCCACGCAGCCCATAGGCATAAAATGGGCCATGCAGCAGACAGCTTGAGCTAAGTGTTAGTAAAATGGCCCTTAGACTTTTTAGTGGTTCCCCCTACCTCAGAGTTGTTAATTTTCTCACAACTATGTAGCCATGAGAAAGTTAATTCAGAAGTGCATAAAAGATAGCAGATTAGAAGCTCATTATCTTCTTCATTTAAATAACTAGCATGCATTTAATTGTCTTTGAGCCATATGGGAATAGGAAACTTTCTGGTGCACCAACAACTTAAGCAGTCGCTGTAATGCTGAGGTCTGCTCAGTAATAGCACCCAATGACACCAAACATGGACACACACATTCAATTTCCTACTGCTATTACTCACTTTCAAACGTTCTATACTTTGTTTTCCTTTATTTAACAGCGTTGCACCCCACTGTGGGGCTCTTTGCTGAGGCATAAATAGTTTCAGACTAATTTCCATTCCAGATCTATCTGTGCTTTCTGTCTTAGTTTGAAATACAGTTTACAACAGTTGTTCCATAAACCCAAATTGCTTTTCTTTCTGTAGGTAGAAAGACTGCCTTTGGCAAAAGAATCTGAAGGGTATGTCTCAGTCTGAACAGCCTGCATTAATGTTTAGAGCAGTTGTCATAAGGTAAATGGGGAAAAGATGTGGCAAAATGTGGACATAGAGGGGCTGCAGGATGGTAAGGGATGCAGACTTTCTCTTCCTCACTTTCATTTATATTATCACAGTACTGCTATTTATCATGTTTTTAAACTTATATCAACAAAAACAACTGTGTCTTTATTTAGATGAAACAGCATTTGTTCCTGTAATTTACAGTATGCTTGATCTAGAATAGACTATTGTAACTTCTTCAATATAGGATTAATAAAAGCACTATTATTTAAACTACATATAGTGCAAAATTCCATGGGGGTGACATTTAATAAACACCTCTTGGTTCCAACTTATTATCCCAGTGGTTAAATGCCTACTTCGATTTCCTGTCAAATTTCAAAGTTAGTATGCAGTCGATCTGCTTTTTCTGATACTTTAGGGAGATGAAGAAGTTCAAAACTGGCACTGCGAGACTCAGGGGTGACATGGAGGAATATACAGAGGCTGATGAGGAGAAAAAGAAATTAGACCTTACCTGCTAATTGTCTTTCCTTGAGTATTCTCCGGGCCAGTCCAGAAACATGAGGGTAGTCAATCCCTTCTAGCAGCTGAGGACTGAATTCTGAAGTTTTGCAGATATCAGGTATCTGGCTCCCCCTACTGGCCAAACCTCAGTCTATTTCTATCCAAGCAGTCGACAAAGAGAACCTATAACTTGACGACAGTCATTAAAAAACAGGCAACGAAAAAAAACAGAGAACATAGCCACCAGACAACAGCTGTTTCCCTTTATATTGTCTCCCCTTACTTGAAAAAATTCTTTTTTTTTTTTTTTTTTAATATCGTGGTGCAAGTATCCCCGTAAGCAAACCGAGGAAGCTCCACAGACCCTCGTCCTCTCCGTTCAAGGCTCCTGAAGCGGAAATACCGTCTGCTGTGTACTCTACTTACCGCTGTGTTTGCAACTGAGAAAAATGCTAACCGAGGATTGGACGAGGAACACAGTAAGGGCAGAACCCCAATCTCGAAAAATCTAGAAACCACGGGTGGGTCCTGGACTGGCCCGGAGAATACTCAAGGAAAGACAATTAGCAGGTAAGGTCTAATTTCTTCTTCCTTTTCGTCTCTCCGGGCCAGTCCAGGAACATGAGGGAAGTACCAAAGCAGTACCTAACCATGGGAGGGACCCGCCAGGCCCGCTATGATGGCCAACGCCCCCACAGTTGCATCTCTCCTAGCCTGAACATCCAAATGGTAATGCTTTGCAAAAGTGTGAAGCGATGACCACGTAGCTGCCTGGCAAATTTCAGCAGGTGGAATCAACGCCATCTCGACCCAGGACGCCGCCCGGCCCCGAGTGGAATGAGCATGGAGCCCCTCCGGAGGCAACTTGCCACAAGCCTGATACGCCGCTACTATGGCCTGCTTCACCCATCTAGCAATAGAGGCCTTAGATGCCGCTTCCCCTTTTTTAGGCCCCCCAAACAACCGATCCGTTTTACGAAACGATCTAGTCCTCTTAAGGTATTTCTTGAGCACCGTACCTAAATCCAATTTTTCGAGTACTTTGTCTATAGGAAGATCACCCTGGTTCCGAAAAGTCGGAAGCGAAATAGTCTGATTCATGTGAAACTTCGACACCACCTTAGGGAGAAAGGAGGGAACCGTATGCAACATCACCTTCTCTGCTGAAAACTGAATGTACGGTGCCTTACAGGAGAGCGCCTGGAGATCTGAAATCCTCCTTGCGGAACACAAGGCTACCAAGAAGGACACTTTCCAGGAGAGGTCCCGGAGCGAAATGTCTGTCGTTGGCTCAAAGGGAGGCCGCACCAATGCTTCAAGAACTAGATTGAGATCCCAAGCCGGAACAACAGCCCTAAACGGAGGACGGATGTTCCTCACCGCCCTGAAGAACCTAAGTATATCGGGATGAGAAGCTAGCTGAAGACCTTTGACGGAACCTCGAAAACAGGATATAGCTGCCAAATGAACCCTAATAGTACTGAGAGCTAAACCCTTATCTAGCCCGTCCTGTAAAAAAGACAACACCTGTGGCACCAACTCGTCGCCTGGACGAAGATTCCTTTCCCCGCACCAGTTCTCAAAGACACGCCAAACACGGATATAAGCTAATGATGTTGAAGTCCTGCGGGCCTGAAAAAGGGTGTTAACAACAGAAGATGAATAACCTCTCCGTTTTAACCTTTCCCTTTCAACAGCCAAGCCGTAAGCGAGAAGCGATCCACATTTGGCATGAGCAGGGGACCCTGAGCTAACAGGTTCTCCCGAACGGGTAGCCTCCAGGGCTTGGCTATTAAGAGACGAACTAGATCTGCATACCACGCTCTCCTGGGCCAATCCGGGGCAATGAGAATCACTCGACCGGCGTGGCCTTCTATTCTTCGAATGACTCTCCCTGTCATTGGCCATGGAGGGAAGACATAAAGCAATTTCTCAGCCGGCCAAGGCTGCGCGAGGCCGTCCAGCCCCTCCGCCATACGCTCTCTGTGTCTGTTGAAAAACGGACTTGCTTTGGCATTGTCGAAGGTGGCCATCAAGTCCATTACCGGCTGACCCCACCTCCGAGTCAGCTCGTGAAATACTGCCGAGTTCAATTCCCATTCTCCGGGATCGACTACATGACGGCTGAGATAATCGGCCTGCACATTGTCTTTTCCTGCAACGTGAGCTGCCGACAGGGCTACCAGATGCGCTTCCGCCCAGGCCATCAACCGCTGACTCTCCTCCAACAAGAGAGCACTCCTTGTTCCTCCCTGACGATTGATGTATGAGACTGTCACCGCATTGTCCGAGAACACCCTCACCGCTTTGTTCTCCACAAGAAGAAGAAACTCGCGAAGAGCCAGGGAAACTGCCCTGAGTTCTAGAAAGTTTATGGAAGCATTCCCAGTTCTGGCGGCCACGAGCCTTGAGTGATGGAGGTTTGACAATGAGCTCCCCAGCCCTGGAGACTGGCATCCGTAGTGATGAGTATCCAGTCTGGCTGCCGTAAGGGAACTCCCGCTCTGAGATGGCCCGGATCCAACCACCAGCGGAGACTGTCACTCACTTCCTGCGTCCTGGGCAATCTGCGAGTGAGAGGATGCTCCTGTGGAGACCAACGGGACAGCAACGCTTGCTGCAACGGTCGCATATGGGCTCTCGCCCATAGTACCAGGTCCAGTGCTGCCGCCATAGACCCTAGGAGTTGCAAATAATGCCACACTGTTGGCGCTTTGAGATGCAAGAACTCTGCCACTTGCTTCAAAATCTTCTGAACCCGGCATTCCGGCAGAAAAACGTAGCCTACCTCCGTATCGAACATCGCTCCCAAGTAGAGGAGCCTCCTCACCGGTTGCAACTGGCTCTTGGCCTGGTTTATAACACAACCAAGCTGTTTCAGGAGATGTACCACTCTCACTGTTGCCGACTTCGACTCTGACTCGGACGGCGCCCGAATCAGCCAGTCGTCGAGGTAGGGATGTACTAGGACCCCTTCTCGTCTCAGGGCCGCCGCCACTACCACATCACTTTTGTGAAGGTTCTCGGCGCAGTGGCCAAGCCAAACGGCAAGGCTTGAAATTGAAAATGATCCATGTGAACTGCAAACCGGAGTAACTGTTGGTGCTCGGCCCTGATAGGAATATGTAGATAGGCCTCGGTTAGATCTATGGACGTAAGCACCTCCGTCAGTTGCACCGAACGTATGACGGACCGAAGTGTCTCCATGCGGAAGTGAGGAACCCTCAAACAGCGATTCACGTTTTTGAGATCCAAAATAGGCTGAAACGTTCCCTCTTTCTTGGGAACGACGAAATAAATGGAGTATCGACCTGAACCTAACTGGTTTGGAGGAACCGGAACTACCACTTGAAGGCATAACAACCTTTGGAGCGTAGCCGAGATCGCCAATTGTTTCTCCACTGACCCGCATGGAGACACCACGAAAGCCTCCGCCAATGGACGAGCGAACTCTAGCGCATACCCGTCACGAATAATTTCTAATATCCATTGATCGGACGTTATGGAGGCCCAGACAGAAAGAAAGCTCCGCAGCCATCCCCCTACCGGGATATCTGTCTGGACCAACCTCGTTTCATTGCGGTTTTTTATTTGTACTTTGTTGGGAACCGAAATAACCTCTACCGAATCCTCTAGCGCTCCGAAAGGACTGGTCCCTGGTCACAAAGCGCGCCCTCGGATAAGGAGCAAAACGTGATCCCCTAAACTTGCGAAAATCTCGTGCGGGACCCCTGTGCCCCATACCAGGCTTCTGAGCTTTCGGCCTGTCCTCTGGGAGCCTGCCGCCTTTAGAGTCCCCGAGATCCTTAACAATTTTTTCCAAGGCCGCTCTGAACAACAGAGTGCCCTTATATGGAAGCTTACTCAACCGCGCCTTGGACGAGGCATCCACCGCCCAATTTCTTAACCATAGAAATCGCCTAGCTGCAATTACCGCAGCCATGGACTTTGCTGAAATCCTAACGAGATCATAAAACGCATCCGCTAGGTAAGCCGCCGCTGACTCCAGCTTCGCTCCTTCCTCCTCTTCCTTGCGGGAGGTAGTACCACTTTGGATCCATCTAATGGAGGCTCGAGAAACATAAGCCCCTCAGCCGCTTTCAGAGACAGCGCACAAGACTCAAAAGTCTGCTTCAGCAGGGACTCCAATCTTCTATCCTGTAAATCTTTCAGTGCTGCGCCGCCCTCCACAGGGATAGTGGTTTTCTTAGTGACTGCCGAAGCCAAGGCATCCACTTTAGGCATTTTTAACAACTCTTGCGGCAAGGGATACAAGCGACTAATAGCCTGAGCTCCCCGTAAGGAAGCTTCCGGACATACCCACTCAGATTCCACCATCTGCTTCATGACCCTGTGGACAGGAAAACATTTCTGTTCTGATTTAAAATCTTGCAAAAGAGGCTCTTCCAAAGGCTCCTCCTGAGCCACCGGCACAGCCAGATTTAAAGCTGCCAAAGTCTGTGCAATCAGCGGTCCGAGCTTCTCTTTCCTAAACACCCGGAACATATTAGGATCCTTGCTGCCTTGCTCAGCATCCTCGAAATCTAGAGGCCACTCCATACCGGCCTCTGACAGGATCTCTCCTTCCTCCAGTCCTTGAAGCCCCGAGGGGTGCTGCCCGAAGCTATCGGCGCTCCCCTCAGCGCCCAGGGCCATTTTAGACGACCCTTCCCCCAGGTCTGACAAAGAAAATTGTTTTCCCAAGGGATCCACAACCAGAGGGGAAGAGCTCTTGTCCTGAGCCTGTTGCCACTTCAAGCAGTAAGCTTGATGCAATGCCAAAATAAACTCTGCAGAGAAAACCGATTTCAAGTCCCCTGTTATTGAAGCCTGTGACTGTGGGGGAGCTTCCTCCACTTGCACTGGCTTCTTAGATTTGCATTTCTTCTTTGCGTGTTTCTCTTGAAGAGAATTCAAAACTGGAGCTGCAGCTGAGATGGCCGCCGTTCCCGCCATTTCTGAAGTGCTTGGAATGCCCCCTGCATTCACGCCTGCTTCGGGCCTAGTTTCCATGCCCGTACAACGAAGTGCCAAAAACCACAAAGAATAACCGAAAAAGCCCCGAGAGAAACAGAAACACTGGGAAAAAGTGAAGCAAATTGCCCGTGTTTCAGCGCTACCGGCTTTAACCCTCGCCGCCGAAAAAAGAAAAAAACGCCGAAACCAGCGTGCTCTCCCGAAAAACAAAAGCTACACACACGTACCTGCAGAATCGCTAAGCATGGCGGTTCTGATTTTCAGACACCCAGATCCGCTGCTAGCGACAGAGGTGATCTGTATCCGGAGGAGGCTTGAAGGTCTCTGGGGCTCCCAGCACCACTTGCCTGCTCACTGGGAAGAAACCGGAGCTGTTGCCTGAGGCAGGCTCTGCCTCCCATGCTCCGCGAGTGAAGCCCACTCCGATATCAGTACCCTTTGCTTTCTTAGATCCCTGCTAGGGACCCAGTCCTATAAGAATTACCCTAGTTAAGAGAAAATAAAAATAAAACCAAAAGATTTGAAGTTAATCTAACTCCTCTTCGTGTCTCCGGGAGCCAGCAAGAATGATGCCCTACAGCTGCTGAGGACTGAAGAGACTGAGGTTTGGCCAGTAGGGGGAGCCAGATACCTGATATCTGCAAAACTTCAGAATTCAGTCCTCAGCTGCTAGAAGGGATTGACTACCCTCATGTTCCTGGACTGGCCCGGAGAGACGGAAAGGAAAGTAGGATTGCCTAACCAATACAGTATTCCTGTTCAGTGTTCACGGAGGATACGTTGGGAATAGGATCACAGAACATAAACACAAATAGTAGTGGTTATGAGGTACACCTCAAGTGATTTTCAGAAGACTCTCAGGAGCTGGTTGAACCAAAAGTAGACAAAGCAGCTCGGCTGGATGGGATACATCTGAGGGTATTAAGTGAATTTAGGAAAGTCCTGGCAGCTCTACTGGAGAGGAACAGAAATGTTTCCTCTTCACAAAAGTGGAAGTAAGGAGGAGACTGGGAACTACAGCCCAACTACTCTAATTCTGGTGGCAAGTAAATTAATGGAATCACTGTTAAAACAGGATAGTGCAGACTCTGTAATTCAGTGGATTGCAGGATCTGAGGCAGCATGTTGCTAGGTATGAGGTATTTATAACTGAGCAGGGCTTCTGACATGGTTTTATTTAGGTAGGAACATTAGAACATAAGAATATCAGAAATGCCATCTCTTATGCACTGAGACCAAGGTCCATCAAGCCCAGTATCCTGTTTCCAACAGTGGCCCATCCAGGTCACAAGCACCTGTCAGGTTCCCAAAAGGTACACAGATTCTATGCTGCCTGTACTGGGGTAAACTGGATTTTCAGGGTCCTCTTTAAGAATGGTTTATGGATCTTTCCTCCAGGAATTTATCCAAACCTTTTTTAGACCCAGCTACACTAATACCTTTTCCTACATCCTTTGATAACGAATTCCAGAGTTTGATTACGTATTGAATGAAAAAATATTTTCTCTTATTAGTCCTAAATGGGTTACAATATAGCTTCATTGCATGCCCCATAGTCTTTCTACTTTTTGATAGCGTAAACTGTTCCACTCCATTCATTAATTTATAGACTTCTATCATATCTCTCCTTAGTGTCTCATTTCTAAGTTGAAGAGCCCTAACCTTTTAAGCCTTTCCTCATAGGGGTATCCTTTCATCTTCTTTACCATTTTGGTGGCTCTTCTCTGTACCTTTTCTAATTATAGAAACATAGAAAAATGATGATAGAAAAAGACCACATGGCCTATCTAGTCTGTCCTTCCATATCAACAACTACAACAGTCCCCTTTTAATGGCCAGCAGAAAAAAGGAGGTGATAATGCCTCTGTATAAGTTTCTGGTGTGACTTTATTTGGAGTATTATGTGCAATTCTGGAGAACGCACCTTCAAAAGGATATAAGCAGGTTGGAGTCGGTGCAGAGTGGCTACTAAAATGGTTAATGGTCTACGTTATGAAGCATATGAGGACAGACTTAAAGATCTTAATATGTATACTTTAGAGGAAAGACAGGATGGGGCGATATGACAGAGGCATTTAAATACCTCTATGGCATAAATGCACAGGAGGGTCTCTTTCAATTGAAGGCAAACTCTGCTACAAGGGGACAACATGAGAGTGAAAGGGGATATACTCAGGGATGATATACAGAAATATTTCTTTACAGAAAAAGTTGTAGATGCGTGGAATAGTCTCCCAGTGGAGGTGGTGGACACAAGGACAGTATCTGAATTCAAAAAAGCATGGGACAATCACAGTGGATCTCTAAAGGTAAAAAAAAGGACTATTGTAGTTGATATGGAAGGGCAGACCAGAAAGGCTATGTGATCTTTCTCTTCTGTCATGTTTCTAAGGTATGGCGACCAGAACTGCACACAATATTTATGGTTATATTGCACCATGGAGTGATTCGGAGGCATTATAATATCCTTGGTTTTATTCTCCATTCCTTTCATTATGATTCCTAGCATTCTATTTGTTTTCTTGGCCACCACTGCATACTGAGCGTTTCAGTGTATTATCCATGATGATGCCTACAGCCTAAATCCTTTTCCTGGGTGGTGGATCCTAATATGGAACCTTGCATTGTGTAACCATGGTTTGGGTTGTTCTTCCTAGATGCATAACTTTGCACTTGTCCACATTAAATTTCATCTGCCATTTGGACGTCCAGTCTTCCAATTTACCATTTTTATTATATACAATTTAATGTTCACTGTAATTTCAATTGTTTGAATAAGTTTCAATGTAATATTCAAGTTTTGTTCTATGTAAACCGCTTTGATTTTTCTGAAAGGCGGTATATAAAACCGTTCAATAAATAAATAAATAAATAAATCAAGGTCCTCTTCCAATTTTTCACAATTCTCTTGTGTTTTAACAACTGAATAATTTTGTGTTATCTGCAAATTTGATCACTTCACTTGTTATTCCTATTTCCAGGTCATTTACAAGAAGTGGCCTAGTGGTTGGGGGAAGTTGCCTTGGGCCAGAGGGCCATGGGGCTCAAATCTCACTAGAGGACAGTAACCTTGGCTCAGAAGGACTGGTGTTTCTAGTCCTAGAGGTGCTCCTTGTGGCCTTGGGCAAGCCACTTATCCCTCTGTTGCCTCGAGTACAAAAACATAGGGATATGTTTACTAAACTGCGCTAATGTGCGCGGCGCACATTAGCGTGCGCTAAGGTACCTTAGCGCACGCTAATGTCACATTACAGGGCACAAATGTGCCCCGCACAGGTGCGCGGCGCACTAAAGTGCACGCTCATGTGCGCGGCGCGCTAATGTGCAATAGAGGCGTGGAAAGGCTCCCGGAGGGCGGAGGAAGGCTCCCCAGGGGCAGAGAGAAGGGGTCAATGGGTGGAGAGTGGGAGGGGAGAGGCTCCCCGCACACTAGCAGGGCTGAAATTCAAGGCAAAAAATACCACGAGTGAAAACCTCGCGGTAGAGCCGATTTAAAGGGAAGAGAAACCATTTCTGTCAGCAATGTACTGCAAAACCAGGGAAACCTACAAAACAGTGATAAGTGTGATATATGTGCATGGTACAAAAGTGCACATAAACATTGAAAACGACCCCAACAAAATAAATAAAAATTATAATCAAGCTGGGCAATAGTGATAGTAATGGGAAACATCAAAAAACACTCCCAAGAAAGCCCCAAAAAATAAATATGAATTTTGGTAGGGCCTATGCTCCGTCCCCATACAAGGTGAATGATCCCACAGTGAAATAGCACTGATCAGGGTTTTCCTCTCCATCGGACAGGTTACCTATGGCATGCACATGTTCCACAACAGCAGGGCAGGCAGGTCAGAATGGGCAACTGGACAGATGCTGGGAAAGGGATACAGAGGGCTGCAGGCGGCACATGCTGTGGTGCAGCTGGGGCACAGTGCAGACTAGGCAGATGCCTAGATGGCACTTAGGAATGCTGAAACTGAACAGCAGCCAGACAGCAACTGATGAGGGCCCAACATGGGCACGAGAGTGTTTATCACAGTGTCACAGGGGATAGTACCCAGCAAGTACCCCCAAGGGCACAGAACATTGGCAGGCAGTGATTGGGGGACGTGTGGACAAATATGCAGGCACCCCTACCCCAGAACCCGCACCATAGGCAGCCGCCTACCCACACACAGGATGGCCTGAGACTGCATACCACCAGCACCACCAGCAGAAGGCCATGTCAGCATGGTGGCATAGGGGTACTGGAGGTGGAGGGGGGCAGTGGCAGCTGCCCAGAGCAGACCATGGCCTAGCCCTGTGTAGGTGGGTGCCATGCACTGCAACAGACAGGCTCTGTCTGACAAACAACCATGGTATCTCCAGGGATTTCACTGTCTCTGTGAGCAGTGTGGTGCGGTGAACAAAGCCAGTGTGTTCATGAGCAGAAGGTCACAAATTCAAGTCCCAGATGGGGCTGCTGCCAATCCAGTCCCCATATTTTACCCGCTACTAAACCGTGATAGAGAGAGCATATGCATGGTTAATACGCCTATATTTTACCCCACCGAGCACAGACACCAGAAACATGCGCATTACCTAGACCAGAGTCCCCCAAATGCAGGCCTGGAGGGCCACAAATCATTCAGGTTTTATGCTGTCTCCATGGCGGAAGGGTACTGGTGTTGGAGGGGGCAGTGGCAGCTGCCGAGAGCAGACCATGGCCTAGCCCTGTGTAGGTGGGTGCAATGCATTGCAACAGACAGGCTCTGTCTGACAAACAGTCATGGTATCATCAGGGAATGCACTGTCTCTGTGGCAACACAGTGGTGCAGTGCATGCAACCAGTGTGTTTGGAGGCAGAAGGTCACAGGTTCAAGTCCCAGCTATGGTGCCCACCAACCCAGTCCCCATATTTTACCCACTACTAGAACGTGCCAATACAGACAGAACGTTTATTGCAGATGACTTAAACCTGCCCAAAACACCTACATTTTACCCTACAGAGCAAAGACACCATAAACAGGCGCATTACCTAGAGCAGAGTCTCCCAAATGCAGTCCTGGAGGGCCAAACACCATTCAGGTTCCATGCTGCCTCTAATAAAGATGCCTGTGCTGCATATCTATGCACCACCCCATGGTATGCAGATGTATCTCATGCATATTCATGAGGGACAGCATGAAAACCCGAACAGTGTTTGGCACACCAGGACTGGAGTTGGGAACCTCTGCCGCAAAGCAGCAGCCAACAGGGGCAGACACACCTACACCCACAGGCTCCATTAGCCATTGCCTCCTGGAGAGGCAGGACATTGGGCCCTGCGTGCATCTCCCAATACTAGCACTTGCATACCTTAGCAATGCCACCCTACACCTGGGTATACGGTACACAGCTATCAAACGTTTCCTATGATTACTGGCAGATAGCAATTCCTACGTTAAGCACAGTTTGCTGATTGAGCTCCATCATAACAACCTTTCTGATGTCTGTGGAGTGTGCTTCAGGTCTGGTCTCTGACAGTGTTTACCACCCTGGGGAGTGACCCACAACAGTATTGCGTACCATATCCATGCCTGCACTGTGCCCAGGACTGGTGTGGTGGCCAGGGCTGCTAAGCTCCTCTATAGTAGCACAATGCTGGCATAGGTGTGGGAGTGTGTGTCTGTCTATCCAGTGTGTGGTGGCTGCAAACACCCTCCACAGCCCACACTGCCAGCAGTGTTGCCAGTATTGGCCTGCCAATGTGCATAATGAGGAGCAAGGTACCATGGGTATAGCCTGGACAGGGTGGCTTGGCCAGGATGCATCTGCACAGGGCATAGGGCATTGGCTGAGACATTGTAGTGCCTGGCCACCACCTACACAGACAGGGGGGCCTCAGCATGTCCTGCTGGGAGATCACTCTCACCCTGACTGTGCAGTGACCACAGCATGGCTAGGCACCCCCATAGTGCTATATAGTGTTTCTCTCATGTAATGTTTATGGGTTTCCTTTTGGGGCCCAGTCACTGACTTATCTGCTTGTTGTGTATGCTGACATCCCAGTTCTGGGTGCATGTGTTTCCACCAGGAACATGCACTATGGACTAGCCAGCAGACTGTTTGCAGCTGGTATGTGTCTTGATGGAGTGCCTTGCAGGGTACAGTGGCTGAAGGCTTGCTGCAGGAGAATATCAGATAGTGGTGGGGTGCAGCTTAGCATATCCAGGCCTAATGTCTGTCTGATATTGTGTTATGGATGTGTACAGAGCTGCATTGACTGCCCTGTAGGTGTCTGTTCCCCAGCAGGACAGGGTTGATGGTCCCCTCTACTTCCACCATTGCAGGGAAGTAGAATGTGGATCTGTTGATGGGAGACCCTGTTTACCACCCTCAGCCCTGGAGGAGGAGGGTGGTGGTACATAATCCTTCTGGGGGTCCATAGGGACTACACCTGACTGAAACATACAGATATATCCAAGGTGTGTCTGCAGAAACTACCTATCTCACACATCAGCACTGTTGGGGACCTGCAGCATGGCCTATTTCTGCCATGGAAGGTGCTGTGGACCTGGTGCTGGGCGCCCCACCGCACACTCAGGGTGAGCACAGTACCCGCACAATGTGACGGTGTGTAGCTACTCTGTGCCAGTAACACACATGGTCAGTTCCCCCTACCAGGCCGAGGTGCTGTGGGGGTACATACCCCATCTTGTGTTCATCTGTAGACAGCTGATTTGTATGTGCAGTGCATCATGGGTATGGGTGGGCTAACCCTATCCTGGTGACCACAGCAGACTGTGTGTGTGGTGACATGCAGTCCCTCTGTAGCCAGCCATGGGCTTGCTAGCAGCTGTAGCCCACTGGTTACTTCACTGCCTGTGGAGCCAGAGATCATGGGTTCAAACCCACAGTGGGGTTATTTGATAGGGCTGCCCAAAGCATTATCTCTTTTTAATGTACATTATTGCTGCCAGCAAAAACACCCTCAGCATACTGTACCCATAAGGTGCCTCAGAGGGTGCTTTATAGGGCACCTTATGGTTACCATCCATATAAGGTGCACTATATGTTATCCTGTGGAGCGACTTATAGGGTGCCCTATAGGGGACATTATAGGGTGCCGTGGTGGACAGTGCACTTTATAATGTGCCCTATGGAGTGTCTTATAGGGTGCCCTATGAGGCACCTTCAGTTACGGCACGTGAGGGCGTGTTTGCTGGCAGCAATTAATAAAATACAAATAAAGTGCTGCAGGAAACAATGTGTACATGTCACAGCTGATGCTTCAGCCAGCCTTATGTATTAGGCACAGTGGGGATCAAACTCATGACCCCTGTATTAGCAGTCAGTGCCTTAACCATTGTGCTACACTACTGTTCCTCCTTGCATGTCAGCGCACCTACTTCAGATTTCCATGCGTTTAAATGCACAGTGCTGCCATCAAACACAGTGCTATGACCTTGCTGTGCCTCATAGGGCACCCTATATGGCGCCCTGTAGGCCACCCTTTCAGCAACATTGTAGGGTGCTGTGGCGGACAGTGCACTTTAAAATGTGCCCTCTGGGGTACCTTATGAGGCACCTTATGCAGCACCTTATGTTACAATACTTTGAGGGTGTGTTTGCTGGCAGCACTAATTAAAATAAAAAAAAAATGCCTCCTAAAGCAATATTACCTGTGACAGGTAATGCCTCAGCCAGCCTTCTTCATTAGGCACAGTGGGTGATTGAACCCATGACTCCTGCATCATTGGTCAGTGGCTTAACCATTGTGCTACACTGCTGCTCCTGTTTGCCAGTTAGCGCACCTACTTATGATTTTCATTCCTTAAACTGCACAGTGCTGCCATCAAAAACAGTGCTGTGACCTTGCGGTGCCTTATACGGCACCCTATAAAGCACCCTATAAGCAACATTCTAGGGTGCCTTGGCGGACAGTGCACTTTAAAATGTGCCCTCTGGGGTACCTTATGGGGCGCCTTATGTTACAGTGCTTTCAGAGTGCGTTTGCTAGTAGCAGTAATTAAAATAAAATTAATATGCCTCAGACTGCAATATTACCTATAACAGGTAACGCCTCAGCCAGCCTTCTTCATTGGGCACAGTGGGGGATTGAACCCATGATCTCTGCACCATCGGTCAGTGTCTTAATCATTGTACTGTGGCTCTGTTCCTGTGCTTGCACATCAGCGCGCCACTTATGCTTCCCGCGCAAGTTTCTCATGCGCTAATGTGCGCAGCGCACATGAGCGCACAGCGCACATTAGCGCATGATTAATCCCGGTTTGCTTTTTTCTGACTGAAACGCCCACTCCTTATATGGCATCCCGCACACTAGCGCGGCGCGCACCTAACGGGGTTTTAGTAAACATACCCCATAGATTGTGAGCCCTTTGGGGACAAGGAAAAAAAAAATATATGTTCAGTACCTGAATGCAGACCACTTTGACTGGTAGAAAAGCAATATATAAGCCTAGTTAAATAAAATAAATTTATGAATATGCAAAAAGGTAGCGGGCCCAGCACAGATCTCTGCGGTACTCCACTATTTATCTTTCTCCATAGAGAAAATTAGTAATTTTTCCCTACTCCCCTTTAACCAGTTCCTGATGCATAATAGTACACTGCCTCCTATCCCATGACTTTTTAATTTTGCCAAGATTCTCTCATGAGGGACCTTGTCAAAGGCTTTCTGAAAATTCAGATACACTATGGGCCCGATTCTGTGAGGCAACTAGCGGGGCTGAACATCCCGGTGGGATGTGCAGCCCACTAACCGCCCTGCTCCGATTCCCAATTCCTCTCTACCTGCATGCACAGAGCCACTGTGTGAGGAGAGCAGGACAGGGGTAGCACAGGGGCAGAGTGTGGACAGGCCAGGCACCTGGACATACAGGGCTGATTCAGGTCATGACCCTGTACATCTGGGGTGCACCGGGGGGACGCACAGCTTATTTCACTTTGGAGGTGGAATAAGTGCAGAATGCCCATGTGCCCCAGTCCGGAAACCCCTCCAGAGGCATTGGGGTGAGGGAGGTGAGTCTTCACCGCCTAGTCCCGGCTCTGGCAGACCACACTGGGCAGCAGGAGAGCTGGGCAGGGGGCATGTCTGAAACCAGCATAGCAGTGGGTACAAGGGAGACCTGGCTGGCCTGCCGGCTGTATGTCCCCCGCGGCCACTGAAGGGGCACACTAGGCTGTCCCATTGCCCGATACTGCCACTGCAGGAGCATCTTGCTCCCACGGTACAGAATCGAGTACTTTGGAGCCCTTCTTGGTCTGGGACGTCTGGATGGCCTGGACGTGCCCCTTCCAGGATTGGGCTACACATCAACCCACTTTTTATCTACCTATTTATTCATACCTTCAAAAAAATATAATAGATTAGTAAGACACCTTGGCTAAATCCATGTTGGCTTTCTTCCATTAAACCATGACTATCTACATGTTCAGTAATTTTATTCTTTATAATGTTTTATACCATTTTCCCCGGTACTGATGTCAGGCTCATTGGTCTGTAGTTTCCCAGATCACCCTTAGAATCCTTTTAAAAATTGACATTACCCTGGCCGTTCTCCAGTCTTCAGGTACTACAGATGATTTTAATGATAGTTCACAGATTACTAATAGTAGATCTGCAATCTCATATTTCCATTCTTTCAGCACCCTCAGATGTATGCCACCGGTACAGGTGATTTGCTACTCTCTAGTTTATCAAATAGTTGTAATACATCTTCCCGGTTTATCAAAATTTGTTTCAATTCTTCTAATACATCACATTTAAATACCATTTCAGGCATGGTCTCTACATCTTCTTCAGTAAAGACTGAAGCAGAGAATTCATTCAATCTCTCTGCAATGGCCTTGTACCCTCTTAGTGCCCTTTTTATCCCTCTATCATCTAATAGTCCAACTGACTCAAAGACTTTTGCTACGAATATACTTGAAAAAGTTTTTATTGTGTGTTTTTGCTTCAATGGCAAGCTTTTTTTCAAATTCTCTCTTTGCCTGCCTTATCAATGCCTTACCAGTGCTGATGTTTCTATTTTTATCATTTGGCTCCTTTTTCCATTTCCTAAAAGATGCTTTTTTGGCTACAACAGCCTCTCTAACCTCACCTTTAAACTATGCTGGCAGTTTTTTGGCCTTCCTTCTACCTTTCTTAAAGTGTGGAATGCAGCTGGTTTGGGTTTCCAAGATAGTATTTTTATACAATGCCCATGCTCAAAGTAAACCTTTAACATTTGCAGCTGCTCCTTTTAGTTTTTTCTTAACTGTTTTCCTCACTTTATCATAGTCTCCTTTCTGAAAGTTCAAGGGTAGTACTGTGGATTTCATTGCCATCCTCCCTCCATTTATTAAATCAAATATGATCATGCTATGTCACTATTGCCAAGTGGCCCTAACACTGTTATGTCTTGCACCAGATCCTGTGTTCCACTAAGGACTAGGTCCAAAATTGCTTCCCCTCCTTTCATTTCATGAACCACCTGCTCCAAGAAGCAGTCATTTATTTTATCTTGAAACTTTATCTCTCTAGCATGTCCAGCAGTGACATTGACCCAGTCAATACCGGGATAACTGAAATCTTCCATTATTACTGTGTTGTAACTTTTGATAGCTTCCCTGATTTCTTTTAATATTTTATCATTCATCTATTCACTCTGGCCAGGCATACGGTAGTACACCCCTACTTCCATCACCTTCCTCTTTTTACATGGAATTTCAATCCATAGAAATTCTACAGTGTGTTTTGTTTCCTGCAAAACTTTTAATCTGTCTGACTCAATGCCCTCTCTAACATGGAGCGCAACCCCTCCACCAATTTGATCTACTCTATCATTGCAATGTAGTTTGCACCCAGGTATCACTGTATTCCATTAGTTGTCCTCCTTCCACCAGGTCGCTGAGATGCTAATTATATCTAACCTTTAATTTAGTGTTATACATCCTAACTCTCCCATCTTATTTTTTAGACTTCTAGAATTTGCATAAAGGCATTTTAGAGGTTGTATTTTATTCATGTTAAAAATCTGTTTATCAGTTGACAAGGGTCATTTGGAATCTTTCATCTCTGTCTGCTCTGTACTTAAAGGCATTTGGGTTACTTTTATCTTTACTGGAACTTCCCTATCAGGATGCCCTAACTTTCCTCTTTTGCTAGTATTCTTCAAGGATACATCATTCTGAACAATGCACATTTGGGTGACTGTCTGCTTGCCCCTATTATCTAGTTTAAAAGCTGCTCTATCTCCTTTTTAAGGTTTTAATGCCAACCCATTCTTTTGGAAAAGTCCCTCCCTTTCCCAGAATGTTGCCCAGTTCCTAACAAATCCAAAATCCTCTTCCTTGCACCATCGTCTCATCCACACATTGAGATTCTGGAGCTCTGCCTACCTTTTGAGTCCTGCATATGGAACAGGAAGCATTTCCGAGGTGACTTATAAATAAACTGCGTGACCTCAATAAGGGCCTTAAAGTGAATGATTGTGTTAGAAACTGGTTGAGTGGAAAACAACAAAGGATAATGGTAAAAGGAGCTCACTTGGAGGAAAGGGGTGTTATCAGACGTGTGCTGCAGGGATTGGACCTCGGTCCAGTACTTCTCAACATTTTTGTAAGTGATATTGCAGCAGGGCTATTGTTTTTTTTTTTGCAGATTATACATAAGAAAGGATCTAGTGAGGGCTGAGAATGGTTTGGGGTTTGGCAGCTAAGGGGTATGTTTACTAAACGACGCTAACATTGCAGCGGCGGTATTATCGTGCGATAAGTGACATTATTGCGTGATAATGTAACATTATCACGCGATAACGTCACTTAGCGCGCGATGACGCGGCTGCGGCGTTAAGCCACACTAACGCTGTGAAATCCGTCTCTGAAGGGTAGAGTAAGGCTTCCCAGAGGGCGGAGAGAAGGGTTCAATGGGCGGAGAGTGGGAGGGGAGAGGCTCCAGGCAGGGCGTAGGGCCCACAGCTGACAAGGGCCCACAAAAATTGAAAAAATTGTTAGCCTTCTTAAAATTAAATAAAAAAAAAAAACGCTGGCTGCCGCCGCGGCAGCATGGACTGTCCCGCGGGGCCCCCTCTGCCCGGCTGAATCCGTCCGTCCGTCCCTCCCTCCCTCCGTGCCGGCTTTGAGAGGCGCGAAGGGAGAGTGTCTCCCTCGCGTCTCTGTTAAGCCCGCAGGGACTGATGGGAAATTTCCCATCAGCCCCTGCGGGCTTAACAGAGACGCGAGGGAGACACTCTCCCTTCGCGCCTCTCAAAGCCTGCACGGAGGGGCTCAGCCGTCGCGGAGGGAGGGAGGGAATCAGCCAGGCAGAGGAGGCCCCGCGGGTCAGTCCATGCTGCCGCGGCGGCAGCGGTAGCAGCCAGCTTTTTATTTTTTTTATTAAATTTTACTTTAGGCCGATGGGCGGGGGGTAGGACTGGTAATGGGCTATTGGGGGGGCTGGGACTGGAATGGGCTGGGGGGGTTAAGACTGGAGGTGGGCTGATGGGGTTAGGACTGGTAATGGGCTGTGGGCTGTTGGGGGGTTTAGAACTGGTAATGGGCTATGGGGGGGTTAAGACTGGTAATGGGCTGTGGGCTGATGGGGGCTGTCTGGTAATGGGCTATGGGGGGGCTAGGACTGGAAATGGGCTGGGGGGGTTAAGACTGGAGGTGGGCTGATGGGGTTAGGACTGGTAATGGGCTGTGGGCTGTTGGGGGGGTTTAGAACTGGTAATGGGCTATGGGGGGGTTAAGACTGGTAATGGGCTGTGGGCTTATGGGGGCTGTCTGGTAATGGGCTATGGGGGGGCTAGGACTGGAAATGGGCTGGGGGGGGGTTAAGACTGGAGGTGGGCTGATGGGGTTAGGACTGGTAATAGGCTGTGGGCTGTTGAGGGGGGTTAGAACTGGTAATGGGCTATGGGGGGTTAAGACTGGTAATGGGCTGTGGGCTGATGGGGGGGGTTAGAACTGGTAATGGGCTATGGGAGGCTGACTGGAAATGGGTTGATGGGGTTAGGACTGGAAGTGGGCTGTGGGCTGATGGGGGGGGGTTAGGACTGGCAATGGGCTATGGGGGGCTGACTGGAAATGGGTTGATGGGGTTAGGACTTGAGGTGGGCTGATGGGGTTAGGACTGGTAATGGGCTGTGGGCTGATGGGGGGGGGGATTAGGACTGGCAATGGGCTATGGGGGGCTGACTGGAAATGGGTTGATGGGGTAGGACTGGAAGTGGGCTGATGGGGGGTTAGGACTGGTAATGGGTTATAGGGGGGGCTTAAACTGAAAATGGGGTGATGGGGGGTTAGGACTGTAAGTGGGTTGATGGGGGGGCTAGGACTGGTATTGGGTTGGGGGGTTGCTAGGACTGGAAATGGGCTGATGGGTGGCTAGGACTGGAAATGGGCTGGTGCAGGGACTAGAAGGGAATGGATGCTGGGTAAGGCTGGAACTAGAAGGGAGCTGATGTTGGGGGAGGATTAGAATGGGATGGGGCTGGAAGAGTAAAATGGAGAAGGGAAAAATATTTTGTGTGGGAGGGATAAAAAATCTACAATTGGCTGGGTATTTGGAGAGTAAGTGGGGATTGAGGATGGAGGGGTAAAATTTGAGTGGATGAAATAGGAATGAGGAAAGAGCAAAAGGAGAAAGATTAGTATGTTAAAGCAGATGTAGAGAGAGAATGGAAAAAAACTAGAAAGAGAGAAGAAAGGACAAATGGACAGCAGACGATGGAGAGTTAGCAGAAGACACGAAGAAACCAGAAGAAAGTGGCTGGAGCAATTGCAGCTGAAAAAATGCACAAAAGGTAGAAAAATATCTCTTTATTTTGAATTTATTAATTGGAATATGTCAGCTCTGGTAAATGTGCATCATTAACGTCTGCGCTTTGTTTAGTACAAGAGCAAATTAATGTATAGTTTTATTTCTACAGTGTTGTACATTCCAAGTTTGGCTTTTGGGATTCCCAGTTTAATTATTGTCTTCCTGTTTCTAAATTGTGATTACTTGTATGGTGATGGTCTATGTTCTGCATGTGTAACTGAGCTGAGGTGTCCTGTTTATATAATTCCTATTTGACATTGCCACTTGTTCTCTTTCCCCAGTAGGTCATGTATTGTTGTTCTCTGAAATGTATTGGTTTAATATTTGCAGTGTTGCCTTTTGATTGGTAGAGTATGGTGCTTTGTGAGTCCTGGTAGTACTGTTAGGATACGGCGGGTTTGCTATGGGTTCTAAATGGGCAGTGTTTGTAGTAGTTCCTAATGTGTCTGGCAGTTGGCACTGGATTATAGTAATGTAGAAATCTTTTAGTCTTTCTTTATCCATACACTCATTAAGAGGCAGGTTTACTAAAAGTTAGTATATGTTAACAGTATGCAAATATTTATGCAAATGAGGCTCCTTATGCAAATGAGGCCCCGCACACCCCTTGGGCCGCCCCTGCTGGGGGCCCACAATTTTTGTTGGCGTAGGGCCTCACTCAAGGTAAATCCGGCCCTGGCTCCAGGCACACTAATGCTGTGAAATATGGGTCTGAACACTAACGCCAGTGAAACCCCTCGCGTTAAGGCACATTTGCAGGAAAGAGAAACCATTTCAGTCAGCAATGTACAGCAAAGCCAGGGAAACCCAAAAATGTGATAGTAGTGATACATGTGCACGGAACAAAAAGGCAAATAAACATAGAAAATGACCTGAACCACATTTAAAATCCCAATAACCAAGCAGGCCAAAAGTGATATTAATGATAAACATAAAGCAACACCACTGACAAAGCTCAAAAAAGAAGATATCATGTTTGGAAGGGTCTATTCTCTGTCCCCCTACAAAGTGAATGATCCCACATTGAAATAGTGCTGATCAGGGCTTTATAACGTCTATATTGGGCAGGTTTGTTATGGCGTGCACATGTGCAGTAACAGCAGAGTAGGCACATAGGAAAGGGCAACTGTATTGATGCTGTAAATTGGATATAGAGGGCTGCAGGTGGCACCTGCTGTGGTCCAGCTGGGGCACAGTGCGTGTTAGGCAGATGCCTAGGTGGCACATAGGAATGCCGAAACTGTAAAGCAGCACGACATCAACTGACGAGGGTCCAACATGGGCATGAGTGTGTGTCCCACAGTGTCACAGGGGAGATTACCCAGCAGGTACCACCAAGGGCACATAACATTGGCAGGCGGTGTGGGGGGGGGGGGGGGAAGCACGCATGTCCATGTAGGCACCCCTACCCGAGAACCCACACCATAGGCAGCTGCCTACTGGCATACTGGATGGCCTGGGACTGCGCACCACCAGCATAATGGCATGGCAGCATGGTGGCGGAGGGTGCTGGTGGCGGAGGGGGCAGTGGCATCTGCCCACAGCAGACCATGGCCTAGCCCCATTTAGGCGGGTGCCATGCACTGCAACAGACAGGGTCGGGTCTGTCTGACGAACAGTCATGGTATCCCCAGGGAATGAGCTGTCCGTGTGGTGCAGTTCACACAGCCAGTGTGTTCATGAGAAAAAAGTCACAAGTTCAAGTCCCAGCTGTGGCTCTTGCCAACCCAGTCCCCATATTTTACCCAGTACTAAACCATGGTAATAAAGACAGAACCTTTATTGCAGATAAAATAAACATGCCTGAAACGCCTATATTTTACCCTACAGAGCACAGACACCATAAACATGTGCAATCCCTAGAGCAGAGTTTCCCAACTGCAGTCCTGGAGGGCCAAACACCATTCACGTTTCATGCTGTCCCTAATAAATATGCCTGTGCTGCATTAGTATGCACCATCCCCATTGTATGCAAATGTATCTCATGCATATTCATTAGAGACCGCATGAAAACCTGAACAGTGTTTGGCCCACCTGGACCGGAGTTGGGAACCTCTGCCCTAGAGCAGCGGCCAACAGGGGCATAAACACCCACACCCACAGGCTCCACTATCCAAAGCCTCATGGAGAGTCAGGCTGTTGGGCTCTGTGCGCAGCAGCATCTCCCAATACTAGCACTTGCATACCTTAGCAATGCCGCCCTAAACTTGGGAATACGTTACACATATATCAAAAGGTTGCTATGATTAATGGCAGATAGAAATTCCTAAGTTAAGCACAATTTGCTGATAGAGCTGCATCCTAGCAACCTTTCTGATATCTGTGGAGTGTGTTTCAGTTTTGGTTTCTGACAGTGTTTACCACCCTGGGGAGTGACCCCAACAGTATTGCGTACCATAGCCATGCCTGCACTGTGCCCAGGACTGGTGTGGTGGCCAGGGCTGCCAAAAGCCTCTATATTTGCACAATGCTGGCATAGGTGTGGGAGTGTGTGTCTGTCTATCCAGTGTGTTGTGGCTGCCTACACCTTACTGAGTCCACACTGCTTGCACTGTTTCCAGTGTTAGCCTGCCAATGTGCATAATGAGGAGCAAGGTCCTGTGGGTATGGCCCGGACAGGGTGGCCTGGGCAGGATGCATCTGCACAGGGCATAGGGCAATGGCTGGTACATTGTAGTGCCCAGCCACCACCTGCACGGACAGGGTGGCCACAGCATGTCCTTCTGGGAGGTCACTCTCACCCTGACTGAGCAGTGACGACGGCATGGCTCGGTTCCCCCATAGTGCTATACAGCATTTTTTTAAAGTGATATTTATGGGTTCTCCTTTCCGGGGCCCAATCACTGACTTATCTGCTTGGTGTGTGCTCACATCCCAGTTTTGTGTGCATGCATCTTCTCCAGGAACATGCGCTATGGACTAGCTAGCAGACTGTCTGCAGTAGTATGTGTATGGCTGGAGACTCACTGTGCTTGCTCCTGGAGAATGTCAGATAGTGGTGGGGGGCAGCTGAGCATTTCCAGGCCTACTGTCTGTCTACCATTGCCTTATAGATGCGTACAGATGTGCATTGACTGCGCTATAGGGTGCCTGTTCCCCCAGCAGGACTGGGGTTGATGGTCCCCTCTACTGCCACCATTGGATTAGAATGTGGATCTGTTGGTGGGAGATCCTGTCCCCCCACCCTGAACTACAGATGGTGGGTTGGGTGGTGCTGCACAATCTACCTATGGGTCCAAACACCCCCTTTACTTAAATCATGTGATCATGGCACCCACAGAGGATATGCACTGTTCTGGGTGCATCATAGTCTACAAGGACTAAACATGACTGGGAAATACAGATGGACACAGGTGTATCCTAGGTGTGTCTGCAAGGACCTATCACACACTGGCACTGATGGCGACCTGCAGCATAACCTATCTCAGCTAAGCCTGGTGCTGTGGACCTGGTGCTGGGTGCCCCACCTCACCCTCAGGGTGAGCACAGTACCCGCACAATGTGACGGTCTGTAGCTACTCTGTGCCAGTAACACACACGGTCAGTTCCCCCTATCAGGCCGAGGTGCTGTGGGGGTGCATACCCCATCTTGTGATCATCTGTAGACTGCTGATCTGCATGTGCAGTGCATCATGGGTATGTGTGGGTTAACCCTATCCTGGTAACCACAGCAGACAGTTTGTGTGGTGACCTGCAGTCCTTCTGTAGCCAGCCAGGGGTTTGTTAGCAGCTGTAGAGATGTAGCCCACTGGTTATTTCACTGACTTTGGAGGCAGAAGTCATGGGTTTGATCCCACAGTCATGTTATTTGATAGGGCTATCTGAGGCATTTCCTTTTTTAATTTAAATTAGTGCTGCCAGCAAAAACACCCTCACAGTGCTGTAACCTTAAGGTGCCTCATAAGGCGCCCTATAGGGAACATTATAAGGTGCCTTGGCGGACAGTGCACTTTATAATGTGCCCTCTGGAGTGCCTTATAGGGCACCTTAGGTTACGGCACTGTGAGGGTGTGTTTGCTGGCAGCACTAATTTAAATTAAAAAAGAAAATGCCTCAGACAGCCTTACTCATTAAGCCCACTGGGGATCATACTCATGACGCCTGTTTCATCTGTCAATGTATTAACCATTGTGCTACACCTCTGTTGCTGTGTTTCTAGGTCAGCGCACCTAATTAAGGTAACGCGCGTTAACGTGCCACAGCTCCCTCTATCAAGCAATAACGGACTTTATAGCGCGATAACCTGAAATGCTACCTTAAGACAGGAACGCCCACTCCTTTTATGGCATTTTTCACATTATCGCTGGAGCTAACACCGGGAACATTAAGACGGTTTAATAAACATACCCCTAAGTCTTAATGCTAAATAATTCAGGGTCATCCAAAGGAATGGTATGGTAATGGGGATGAAGTTCTTCTGTGTATGAAAGAAGAGCAAAACTTGGGGGGGGGGGGGGTGATCGTATCTGATGAGCAAGACCACGGGATGATCGGATCTTAAGATAGTCAAACAGGTAGATAAAGTGACAGGAACGCCTATGACACGCCCCGATGCTATGCGATTAGCATCAGGGTGTGTAGGGGAGATAATCGGGGATATTCAGTGGTACTAACCGTGTTAGTGCCGTTGAATATCCCATTCAATGGCATTTACATGCTTTACAGGTCTGTAAACTGTGTAAATGTCTTTTAAATATCGGACCCAAAAGTTTATGGCAGTACAAATGTCTCCCATCTTTTAGGAGAGATGCCAAAACTTGGCTATTTCCAATTGGCATTTGTCTTGAGATGTTGTTACTGTTAATTATTATCTGGATAATAGTTTTGGATTTGATGCTGGATTAAATTATTTTGCTCTTCCAGTATTATGTTTCCTGAGCTTTTATTTTATTATTATTTTATTTAATCTATTATTTTAAAACTATATTACATCTACTGCCATTTTGTTATATTTTTATATTTGTTTTATGCTGCTTGTTGTTTTTGATTGTCTGTGAAATGTTTCTTGCTGTAATCTGCCTTTAAGCAGAACTTAATGTTGAGGCAGAATAGAAGAAGGAGATGATGAGGGTGATGTTTTTATAGTACTATTAGACATACAGAAAGCTGTATCCGAAGCTCTGAGGGCAGCGAGCTAATTTACTAGAAACTGCAAGCATCTTGAAAACATCAATTTTTGACACTGGTGGCTAGTTAATATCTGGAAGGGAGGGCTGGCGGGGCCGCACCTTGTGTATGTGATATTAGACAGTTCTGAAGATAATTCTTTGTTTTCTTAGCAGAGTTTAGCTTTGGTCTCCTTTATCACAATATCCAAAGCTACAGTGTGATGCATCTAGTTAAAAAATACATTTCAGAGTTTTTATTATTTCTCTGTTAGTACTTTTTATCATTGTACAGCTTTTATTGTGTTTCCCTCTCTGTGCCCTTTGAGAGATACAAAATACTCAGAAAGAACTTCTTGTTTTATACATACAAGTCTGCATTTGAAAGTTCCAAAATAGGCCTTTCAGAAGCAGGAAGGAAGAGTTGATTTAATTTACCACAGAAATTCTTTGATATAAAAGACTGTTAGGGGTAAGAAAGTTGAAAATTATCATTTTTTGACTAAATAAAGGGGTATGTTTACTAAACTGCGGTAACGTTACAGACCGCGCGTTAGGTAACATTAACGATTGTTAGGTAACGTTAACGTGCGGTCTGTAACATTAACACGTGTTACGTAACGAGCGTTAGCGTTCCCAGCTGCGGTAAACACCGCAGAGGGTGGAGAGAGGGTGGAGAGGGGGTCAATGGGCGGGGAGTGGGCGGGGAGAGGCTCCCTGCACACTAACGTGCTGAACTGAAAGGCTGAATCCTACCGCGAATGAAAACCTGCCGTTAGATGCACATTTGCAGGAGAGAGGAACAATTTCAATGCCAGCAATGTACAGCATAGGCAGTGAGGCCAAAAAAAGTGATAGTAGTGCTCCATTTGCAGCAACACCATAGTGCCCAAGTATGAAAGGCCACTATGGCGATGGTGCAAATGGGGCATAGGGGGCTGCAGGCGGGACATGTAGCGGGGGCAGCTGGGATACAGGGTGGACTAGGCGGGCGCCTAGGTGGAACATAGAAACCGGAAATCAGCATGACAGCAGCTGACAAAGACCAAACACAAGCCACCTACATCTACCTGGTCCACCCGAGCTAACAGTTGCCAGGGCACTGACCTGACATCCCCCCAGCCAACCCTCCCCCAAGCGGAAGGGACATACTATTGGTAGGTGATGATGGGGGGGGGATGCGAGGATGCTCATGTATGCCCCCTGCCCCAGACCCCGCTCCCTAGGCGAACACCTACCCACACAGTGGATGGCCTGGGACTGCGCACTACCAGCACCGACAGCATATGGTCATGTCAGCATGGCAGGGTGTGTGTGCCCGTGCTGGAGGGGGCAGTGGCACCTGCCTGCAGTGGACCTAGGCCATGCCCTGTACCAATACGTGGTGTGCAGTGCAACATAAAAGGTCTGGCTGAGGAAAAGTACAGGTAGCTCCAGGGACTACCATACATCTGTGGCAACAGTGTGGTGCAGTACACCCAGTCAGTGTGTCCAGAAGCAGAGGGTTACAGCTTCACGTCTCAGCTGTGGTTCCTGCAGAGCATGTCCCTATATTTTACCCAAAGTTCTCCTGGGTCTTTTTCTTGAATGAATACTTTATGAATAATAAAAAATACCTTTCATTCATAACAACTATATCGTTCAATTTTCTTATGATGTCAACCACAGGTCTCAGATAAACAAACGCACCATGCTTCTGGGTACTATATCTCCCCCAGTCTTGTGCCTGTTCACATCAATGACCCATGTGCTTTATTCTAAATGTAATAATAGCACTTATCTTCAAATGTTTATAACTTCTTCTCGACAGCCCCAACGCCACAACTTTAGGCGCCCTCGCGTTTCTCCCTCCGGGTTCCTCAGGGGACTATAGTGCTCTTTATTTCCTACAAAATTGACAACAGATGGTAATCAAACTAATGTAGTGTCTTTATATATATCGAATCTCAAGTTTACTGTTGCTATAAGTCAGAAATGATACCTGCACATCATAGCTGCCCAAGTTCTTCGCTTGTCAACTCATTTCGCTGTTATCTTAAAGTAAATGAAAAACACCGCGCATGCGGGCCAGCATACTTGCAGCGTATTTAAACCTTTACCAATCAATGAATGCCCCACAGCTGTGATTACACGCCGTATCTCCAAAACAAGACTCTCACGAAAATCCTTATCAACTGAGAGATTCCCACCATGCCTTTAAACACATACTAACCAATCGATGTTAACGTTTAAACCCCCTGGCTGAACCGTATTCAACTTATAGATCCACCATTGTTCTCTAAACAATAACATCTGCTCCCGCGATTTACCTTGTGAACCACTGACTACTTCTTCTATACACCAGCACCGTAGTTGTCCAAAACTATGCTCATATGCCATGCAATGCTGGACCATTGGGGCTTCTATTCATTGGCAGCGTAATCTACTTTCATGCTCTTTTATTCTTGTTCGAAAAGGACATATAGTTTTTCCAATATATAAAAGATCACACGGACATCTTATAGCGTATATTACATGAGTGGATGCACAAATCGTGACATGTTTCAACTTGTATTTTACTTGGTTGTGGACAAACTCTGATATTTCAGCAGTGATGTTACAAACTGTACATTGCCCACAGCTACTATGTCTCCCCGTTTTGTTCCTTTCACCAACTGATTTATTTGTTCGCAATATCGCAGGGCTAAGATATTCTTTGAAGTTTCTACTTCTTCTCCATACACATCGCACTGACTTATTTTTTATCCCGGGTATAACGTCTAAAACGGCACTATGTTTTCTCAATACTTTTTGAAGACCAAAACTCAAAGGAGAATAGGTGGTAACAAAATTGACAAACTGATCTTCCTGGTTATCTCTCTTCCGTTGTCCCGAAGCTAATAACAAATCTCTGTTATTGTGCAATGCCCTCAAATAGGCGTGATGTATTATACGTTGAGGGTAGCCTCTCTCTTGGAAATTCATCTTTAATTGTTTCGACAAGGTCTTAAATTCCTTAATGTTGGAACAATTTCGTCGATATCTCAAAAACTGAGATAACGGGAGGCTTCCTTTTAATCCGGGGGGATGTGCACTCTCATAATGGAGAAATGTATTTCGGTCAATGGACTTACAGTAAACTGAAGTACCCCAATGTTCTTGTTCTCTAATAATATTGATATCTAGATAGGTGATATGTTGATTATTAGACTCATAAGTGAATCTTAAATTGATATCACAATGGTTCAACCACAACAAAAAGGACTGTAGCTCAGATTCCATTCCATACCATAGCATGAAAATATAGTCTATTTATTTATTTATTTACATTCTCTTATATACCGCGCTATTCTGCATCAATGCGGTTTAAATTGAACAAACTAAAATTACATTGAACAGGGCATTATAACTTGGAGATAACTATTTTACAGGGAACATGTCTATGTACCGATGTCATGCTTTGATGTTGGTGATGCAAGGCGAAGACGGCAAAAAAGACTCTCAAAATCACCCATGTATAGATTAGCCACCGACTGGGCACAAGTGGCCCCCATGGCCACTCCCGCTATCTGATGATATAAAACTCCTTCAAATATGAAGAAGTTTCGATACAGCGCCAATGCTATCAGCCCTTGTAGAAACGTTAGCTGATCTTGTGATAGATCTCCTCGACCCTCCAATGCTGCTTGTACTACAGCGCTTGCTGATTGTTGGGGTATACTGGTGTATAGCGACTGTACATACATTGTTACCAAACATATCTCTCTCACCGCTGCCCACGGTGCCAAATCCCGCAAGATGTACTGTGTAGCAGCCCTCTTTTAATAAGTGTTATTTCCCTCCCTCCCCTGGGATAATCGTAGCTTTATAGGTACTTACACATCTTAAAAGACAGGAGGTGCTTTCAGGTGAAGCTCATTACCCAAATCAGTCATACACTAAGGACCTGAGATTAATTAAGCTTCAGGTGAACAAGGTATATTAAACGTATTAGGTACAGTTTTATTGGTATAAATACCCATAGCAACCCCTAGTAAGTAAGAACTTAAAGATCTAGACACAAACTTAAAACTAAGATGCAGACAGCAGTCCAGCAGCGGGATGGGGGCTTTCGAGTCTTTTGCATTGAATGTCACATGTATGATTTTCTCCCAGTTGGTGAGAGGTCTTATGTGTGCACTAGGTGCAAGGAGCTCTTTGCTCTCAGGGAACAAGTCCGTTCTCTAGAGGCTAAAGTAGCAGACTTGGAAAACATAAGACAGACAGAGAGGTACATAGACGAGACCTATAGGGATATAGTCCTGAAGTCCCACCTCCAGTCTGGCAGCACCCCTGTTGCCATGGAGGAGAGAGGTCACGTGACAGGAGAGCATCACCCTGGTGTGGCAGGAAGTGATCCTGTAACTAGGACCTGTCCTCCAGGTGATGTAAAACCCTCTCGCACCGAGGAAGTTTCTCCAGGGCCATGTGCCCATGAGGGAAGGGTTAGGACAGCCGTTATAGTTGGTGATTCGATCATTAGGCATGTAGATAGCTGGGTGGCTGGTGGACGTGAGGATTGCCTGGTAACATGCCTGCCCGGTGTGAAGGTAGCGGACCTCACGCGCCACCTAGATAAGGTATTAGATAGTGCTGGGGAGGAGTCTGCTGTCTTGGTACATGTCGGTACCAATGACATAGGAAAATGTGGTAGGGAGGTTCTGGAGGCAAAATTTAGGCTTTTAGGTAGGAAGTTGAAATCCAGAACTTCCAGGGTAGCATTCTCCGAAATGCTTCCTGTTCCACGCGCAGGACCCAAAAGGCAGGCAAAGCTCTGGAGTCTCAATGCGTGGATGAGACAATGGTGCAGAGATGAGGGTTTTGGATTTGTTAGGAACTGGGGAACATTCTGGGGAAAGGAGGGGCTCTTCCAAAGGGATGGGCTTCACCTTAACCGGGATGGAACCAGGCTGCTGGCATTAACCTTTAAAAATGAGATAGAGCAGCTTTTAAACTAGATATTAGGGAAAAGCCGACAGTCGCCCAAGAGCGGATGGTTCGGAAGAATGTATCCTTGAAGGATACTACCAAAAGCAGAGAGGTTTCACAAAAGAGTAAAGTAGCCCAAATGCCCTCGAGTATGGAGCAGACAGAGCTTAAAGATCCCAATTTACCCATGTCTAACAATAGACAAATTAACATGAATAAAGTACATTCTCTAAAATGCTTGTATGCAAATGCTAGAAGTCTAAAGAATAAGATGGGAGAGTTAGAATATATAGCACTAAATGAAAGGTTAGATATGATTGGAATATCAGAGACATGGTGGAAGGAGGACAACCAGTGGGACACTGTGATACCTGGGTACAAACTATATCGTAATGATAGAGCTGATCAAATTGGTGGAGGGGTTGCGCTCTATGTTATAGAGGGAATTGATTCAGAAAGGATTAAAGTTTTGCAGGAAACAAAATCTGCTGTAGAATCTATATGGATTGAAATTCCATATAAAAGGGGGAAGGCAATGGCAGTGGGGGTGTACTATCGAGCATCTGGCCAGAATGACCAAATGGATGATGAAATGCTCAAAGAAATCAAGGAAGCTAACAAAGGTTACAGCACAGTAATAATAATGGGTGATTTCAATTACCCCGTTATCGACTGGGTCAGTGTCACGTCAGGACATGCTAGGGAGATAAAGTTCCTAGATGAAATAAATGACTGCTTCTTGGAGCAGCTGGTTCATGAACCGACCAGAGGGGAAGCCATATTAGACCTAGTCCTTAGTGGAACACCAGATCTAGTGCAAGAGACAAGGGTGTTGGGGCCACTTGGCAATAGTGATCATAGCATGATCGCCTTTGATTTAATTAGTGGAGGAGGGATAGTAAGGAAATCCACAGTACTACCTTTTAACTTTCGAAAGGGAGACTATGATAAAATGAGGAAAACAGTTAAGAAAAAACTAAAAGGAGCAGTTGCAAAGGTTAAAGACGTACATCAAGCTTGGGTGTTGTTGAAAAATACTATCTTGGAAGCCCAGACTAGCTGTATTCCACGCTTTAAGAAAAGTGGAAGGAAGTCCAAAAAACTGCCAGCATAGTTTAAAGGTGAGGTCAGAGAGGCTGTTGTTGCCAAAAAAGCATCTTTCAGGAAATGGAAAAAAGAGCCAAACGACGAAACCTGGAAACAGCACAAGCACTGGCAAGTTAAATGCAAGGCATTGATAAGGCAGGCAAAGAGAGAATTTGAGAAGAAGCTTGCTGCGGAAGCAAAAACGCGAAATAAAGACCTTTTCAAGTACATTCATAGCAAAAAACCTGTGAGAGAGTCAGTTGGTCCATTAGATGATAAAGGGGTTAAAGGAGCACTAAGAGGCGACATGGTGATAGCGGAGAGACTGAATGAATTCTTTGCTTCGGTCTTTACTGAGGAAGATGTAGGGATGTTACCCATGACTGAAATGGTATTTAAAGGTGCGGAAGAATTGAAGGAAATATCGATACATCGGGAAGATGTCTTACAACTATTAGATAAACTGAAGAGTAGCAAATCACCTGGGCCGGATGGTATACATCCAAGGGTGTTGAAAGAACTGAAATATGAGATTGCAGACCTGCTATCAGTAATCTGTGAACTATCATTAAAATCATCTCTAATACCTGAAGATTGGAGGATCGCCAATGTAACACCAATTTTTAAAAAGGGTTCCAGGGGTGATCCGGGAAACTAGAGACCGGTGAGCCTGATGTCAGTACCAGGAAAAATGGTAGAAACCATCATAAAGAATAAAATTACTCAGCATGTAGATAGTCACAACCTAATGGGAGACAGCCAACATGGCTTTAGACAAGGAAGATCTTGTCTTACTAATCTGTTATGTTTTTTTGAAGGAGTGAATAAACAGGTGGACAAAGGTGAGTCGGTTGATATTGTGTATCTGGACTTTCAGAAAGCCTTTGACAAGGTCCCTCATCAGAGACTTTTGGCAAAACTAAAGAGTCATGGGATAGGAGGCAGTGTACTATTGTGGATCAGGAACTGGTTAAAAGCTAGAAAGCAGAGGGTAGGGCTAAATGGCCAATTTTCCCAATGGAGAAAGGTGAATAGTGGTGTACCCCAGGGATCTGTGCTGGGTCCGCTGCTTTTTGACATATTCATAAATGACCTGGAAAGTGGAATAACGAGTGAGGTTATCAAATTTGCAGATGACACAAAACTATTTAAAGTTGTTAAAACCCAAGAGGATTGTGAAAAATTGCAAGAGGATCTTGATAAATTGGAAGACTGAGCATCAAAATGACAGATGAAATTTAATGTGGACAAGTGCAAGGTTATGCACCTAGGGAAGAACAACCCAAACTATGGTTACACGATGCAAGGTTCCACATTAGGAACCACCACCCAGGAAAAAGATTTAGGCGTCATTGTGGATACCATGTTAAAACCCTCGGCCCAGTGTGCAGCGGCGGCCAAGAGAGCAAATAGAATGCTAGGTATGATAAGGAAAGGAATGGAAAATAAAACAAAAGATATTATAATGCCTCTATATCGTTCCATGGTGAGACCGCACCTTGAATATTGTGTGCAATTCTGGTCGCCGTATCTTAAAAAGGATATAGCGATTTTAGAAAAGGTTCAGAGAAGAGCCATCAAAATGGTAAAGGGGATGGAAGGATACTCCTATGAAGAAAGGCTAAAAGGTTAGGGCTCTTTAACCTGGAAAAGAGACGGCTGAGGGGAGATATGATAGAAGTCTATAAATTAAAGAATGGAGTGGAACGGGTAAACGTAGATCGATTGTTTACGTTATCAGAATATAGAAAGACTAGGGGACATGCAATGAAGCTACAGGGTAAACTATTTAAGACTAATAAAAGAAAATATTTTTTCACTCAACGTGTAATCAAACTCTGGAATTTGTTACCGGAGGATGTAGTAAAGGCTGTTAGTGTAGCTGGGTTTAAAAAAGGTTTGGACAATTCCTGGAGGAAAGGTCCATAAACCATTATTAAGAAGTGACCGAAGATATCAATGCTTGACCCAGTGCAAGCATTGTGGAACTTGTGTCTCTTGGGGAAACTGCTAGGTACATATGTCCTAGATTGGCCACTGTTGGAAACAGAATACTGGGCTTGATGGACCTTGGTCAGACCCAGTATGGCATATCTTATGTTCTTATGTTTAAAGAGTGGGTGGTATCCCGGACATACGACGGAATGTTCACTAATAGAGGCCCTAGAAGGAATCTATATAAGTTGATAAGAGTTCTAACAATGTGCCTTTAGTGGTCACAATTGGTCTTCCCGGAGGGCAGGTCAAATTCTTGTGAATTTTAGGGACGGTGTAAAACTTCGCCAATTGAGGAGTTTGAACATTCAAATAGAGGTGTTCTTTCCTAGAGATTAATTTATTGTCGAGAAGAAGTTATAAACATTTGAAGATAAGTGCTATTATTACATTTAGAATAAACCACATGGGTCATTGATGTGAACAGGCACAAGACTGGGGGAGATATAGTACCCAGAAGCATGGTGCATTTGTTTATCTGAGACCTGTGGTTGACATCATAAGAAAATTGAACGATATAGTTGTTATGAATGAAAGGTATTTTTTATTATTCCTATATTTTACCCTACAATGCAGATACAATAGCAACATGTGCAAAGTCCAAAGCAGCGGCGAACAGTGGTACAAACACCCACTCACACAGGCTCCACAATCCAAAGATGCATGGAGAGTCAGGCTGTTGGCCCCAGTATTGAGCTGCAGTTATCACAAGAGCACTACTATTACCTCCTGCACAGTTTAGCAATGTCGGCACTGTGATCAGGACCAGTGTGGCGGGCAGGGTTGCCAACCACCTCTATCTTTGCACAATGCTGCAATAGGAGTGTGCGTGTGTGTGTGTGTACGTCTATCCATTGTTCTGTGACTACCCACCCCTCCCTGGGCCCAAAATGTCCCACTGTTACCAGCGTTAGCCTGAATATGTGCATAATGAGGAGTAAAGTATTGTGGGTATGCTGGACAGGGCAGATTGGCCAGGATGGATCTTCACAGGGTGTGGGGCAATGGCTGGGACACTGTAGTGCCCAACCACCGTCTGCATGGACAGGGTGGCCATGGCATGGCATGCTGGGAGGGCACTCACTCTGACCGAGCAGTGACCATGGCAGGTCTAGGTTCCCACATAGTGCTCTACACTCTCTACCTACAGTGATACTTTTGTGTTCCCAGTGCTGGTGTTCTAATCACTGGGCTGCCTGCTTCTTGCACGTAATTTCTCTTTAAGCATGCACTATGGACTGTCTGCAGTTAGACTGTGCATGGTTATAACACCTATAAGATGCAGTCTGACTGTGCTGTCTACTGGTGACCGGCAGAGAGTGGGGTGAGGTAGTTGGGGATTTCCAGACCTAACCCCAGCATTGTTGCTGGTTTGTCACTGCTCCAGTCACAGGTATGGCTCTGGTCCCCCAACCCTGGAGGGCTGTCTTACATCAGCAGGATGGAGGTTACTTATCTGAAAAAAGGGTTGACGTGCGCTCTTTGGGGAATGGAGTGTATACCACTGTGATCTATAAAGGCACTGCGACACTAACCTCATGCAAGTCTAGAAACCCCTCTGCCCTGTTAACAGGTGCCCATGTCAGCCAGACCCTAACAAGGGGTACATACTAATCTGGGTGGTGTCTGGTCCCAGAGGGCCACATGTGACTGCAGGTTACAGATGGACACCAAATTACCTTCAGGTGCACTGCAAGGAACACCTGTCATATACTGGTAGTGATGGAGATGTACAGCAGGGTCTATCTCTAACACCATATGTACTGCGGACCTAGTGCTGGGCACCCATCCTATTCCTCAGAGTGAACACAGAACCTGCACAATGGCATGGTCTGTAGCTACTCTGTGCCAGTATCACACACTGTCAGTTCATCTTTCCAAGCTGAGGTACTGGAGAGGTGCAGACTCCATTTGGTGATCAGCTGTAGACTGCTATTCAGCATGTGCGTTGCATCATGGGTACTGGTGAGGTTACCCTATCCTGGCACTCAGAGCAGACAGTTTATGTGGTGACCTGTAGTCCTTCTGTACCCAGCCATTGCTGTGACATACACCATTGAGGTATAGCCTACTGGTTAATACAATTCCATTCTCGGCAGTGCTCATGGGTTCAATTCCTCATTCTTCCCTCCTCTCATGCCTGTCCTACTCATATAGTGTGCATGCCTGTAACAGTCATATTTTTGCAGATCTGTGCTGCCAGCCCATAATATTCTCGCCACAATTGCCAACATTCCCTCAGTCCGTCTATCTGCGTCTGTCAGCTGTGTAGAGTCCTGTCTACCTGTGCAGGCTGCCACCCCATGTCCTGCACTGCTACCCTTTCCTGCATTGCACCTCTTCATGCTTGCCTCGTCTGTGCCTGATCTGCATGGCACCACCACTCCTCTGTCAACCCATCATTGTAACTATCCTGCCACCTCCGCCTCCACTGGGGGACACGTATTCCCATCGTCTGCCACCAACTGTCTTTCCAGTACTTTACATTGCCAACACCCTGTGCTGTGGTACAGCTGTCCCCTGTTTGTCATCAGTACTGGCAGCCGCATGGGATGCCCACAGATATGGCAGTTCCAGTGGCTCCCAGCTCTCCCTCCTTCACTCACCTGTTCATTGCCTTTCCTGAGTGCTCTATCTAGTGTTAGGGCTATATCTGTCTCTGTTCCTCACAGGTCATGCTTGTCACCCTGAGGCACCTTGCAGCCCTTAGGGCACACTAACCTAGGGCACCGTAACCTTGTTAGGCCACCTTAACCTATGGTTCCATAGCCCAGAGTTCCTTCTACGGTGCCTTGTCCAGGGGTGCCTAATACGGCGTTTAGCCTAAGGCTATAGGGCGCCTTTTGAGGCATCTTACAAGGCAGCTTATAAGGCACCTTACAAGGCACCTTACAAGGCGCCTTACAAGGCGCCTTACAAGGCACATTACAAGGCGCCTTGTAATGTGCCTTTTAACGTTCGTTAGTCTAAGGCGCCTTGTAACTTGCGTTAGCTGATACAGCTTGCTGTAACAATGCACCGCCCATGCCTTTATATGGGCATCTGTACCTTTACCGCGGAACCTAACGCATGTGACATTACTGCAGTAAACATACCCCAAAGAGTCTCAGGCCAAAGGGAGAACCAGCAAATGGAAACTGTACTAGCAAAAGGAGAAAGGAATCTGTGATACAAGATTCTTATTTAGTAACATAGTAACCTGGAGGCCAATTCAGGTCTGGGCACTTCCGGCCCATCTGGTCGTTCAAAATCTGGACAGGCCAGATTTGCACCCTATTCTGATCCCACGGGCCGGTTGTGCCCTGATTCTGGGCCTCCAGACATGCAAGTTCTACCCCAGCTAGCCTAGCCAGACTCCTGCATGGAGTCATGGTGTCATGGACTGTGGCTCCATGCAGGAGCCCTGATCCCCAGCAAATGCAACAATGGTCCTTTCCCCAGTGTCCAACCCCTGATTGGGCCTTCCATGGCCAGCATCGGGCTGCAGGGAATCCCCTGATCCCCTCTCCTCTTTTTTATGGGCCCAGATTCTTCCTTTGCTGCAGTATAGGGGGACTTACGTCACCTCCAAGGTGGAATAATTCCCCCATCCAGATGCCAACCCTGGATGTTAGGGGCCAACAATAGAATCGACTCTGTACGTTCTGGGTAGAGGGTCACGTCTCTGGCCCGCCCTCGCTCCTACCTTAGCCCGCCCCCATGCAGAGCTCCCCGCACATCTCTACTGTTTGTGCTGGGAGCTCTGTGGATGGAATCTGCACCCTAGTGTTTAGTGGGGATATACGTCCAACCCAGACATATATCGCCGCTAAACGCGGGTCAGAATCCACCCCATAGAAAACGATGAAAAATAAAGACTGCAATGGCCCAAACCTTTAATCAAGGAGGATAAAAGGCCCAAACTGCCAATGTGTATTGGTGTTAGGGTCCTGCATACCAATGATATCCCTTCAGCCTATCCAATTATTTAATTGCTGCAATTTGTATTTTGGCTGCTTATTTTGGGCTTCCATCTCAGTAAGAATCAGCTCCTAATGGATCTGCAGTTCCACAGGTCTTTACTTGTAGATGCATAAGGTTTTTCCCATTGTTCACTATCTACCTTCTATCCCAGCTATTCTAGCAACAATCCACAAGACCACACACCAGATGGCTGGATCCTTAACCTTTATTCTTTCTGCCTTCTGATGCTTTCATTTGTTGAAATAAGACACAACATGACATTCAGAGTGAGTTGTGCATTGCCACTGGGTGGGAAATGCATAACTGCCTAACCTTTCATTTAAAAACATTATTTGAATAAAATCCGGCCTTTTAAATTGCAAAATGTCCTGATTCTAACCAGATGATAACGAGCTGGGTTAGGGGAGAGGCAGAAGTGCTGCCACAAAATATCCATTTAGTAGTGATAATTGACCACGTGGTGGGTAATTTTATAACAGGTGGCCTATGAGTGAAGGCCATGCAGGTGCCTATTTTAGCCTATCTTATAAAGACACATAGGTGCCTATACATCTATGGAATACTAGCACAAATCCGGCAGAAAGAGTGACTAGACTGAAGCTGTGGTCATTTACACTTGCTCAGGAGGCTGATGTAGATGTTAGCGTGGAAAGTAGGTGCGTACTTGCATATTTTATAAAATATATGTGGAAATTGAAAATCCATCCATGCTTCAGTAAAACTCCTCCTCAAACATGCCTGAAGTTGCATTCCATTCTGCATTAATTGCACCTTTTATTTATTTCAAATTTTGCTATAAGAGTTGAAAAGACAATATGTATGACAGCTAATATGGAGTTAACCTAACTGAGCCGGGTAAAGGGAAATGAGTGTAGAATGCCTTGCGAGCCATGCAGCATACATGTATTATGCAGTGTCACTGATGTACCTATGGGGCAGATTTTATAACTATACATCCCAGTGGTGTAGCCAGAAAAAAATTTGGGGGTATGGGGCCTAAGGTTAACATGGGTGGGCACTAGGTATCAGGGCTGGCCCAAGGGTTTCTGCTGCCTCAGGCAAAAGCCCCAGCCATGCCACCTCCCCCCCCCCCCATGCTGCCCTCCCTCTCTGTGTTGAGCCATATTGCTGCCCCCCGCTGCTGCTGATTCTGGTGGCAGGTCAGAAGTGGCAGGCCATATGTGCCAAAGCCCAAGGCCTGCCGCAGACACCTGCTGCCCACAGAGGTCTGGCGCCCTAGGCAGCTGCCTAGACCGCCTAGTGGACAGGTCGGCCCTGCTAGGCATACATATCTGAGCCATGCCAGTGACATTGATCAATAACACTTTGGAGTGCATCTGACAATGGATTTCCAACTAGTCTACAACAGCTGTCATGTATCATGAGTGACATTTTAAAGATTTTAAACTCAAATTATTTCAAGCACTTACCGATTCTAAATTACATGCACACTTAAAGAAACAGTTCTAGAGGCACTATCCCATAATTTATTTAAACCTGAGTAAACAAACATTTCAACACACATCATAGCAGTTTATGAAGTGTTCTATACCCTGTCGGATGTTCTGGCAAAATAATTAGTTACCATAATTTAGCACGTCATTCAACTTTGTTTTATGACAAATACTGCAACTATGTCATTAATCTGTATTAACTTTCAGTGTTTTTTACCTGTTTTATTTTCATGTTTATATCTATTGCACTTTATAGAAGAATATTAAGAATATAAGATTTACCATACTGGGTCAGACCAATAGTCCATTAAGCACAGTATCCCATTTCCAACAGTGGCCAATCCAGGTTAAAAATACCCTTCAGGTTCCCAAAAGGTAGACAGATCCCATGCTGCTTATTCCAAGGATAGGCAGTGGATTTTCCCCAGTCTACTTTAATAATGGTTTATGGACTTTTCCTCCTATAACTTGTCCAAACCTCTTTTAAATCCAGCCACTATAAAATCCTCTGGCAATGAATTCCAGAGCTTAATTATGCTTTGGTGAAAAAACAAATTCTCTGATTATTCTTAAATGCACTACTTTGTAGCTTCATTGTATATCCCCTGGTCTTTATACTTTTTGAAGGAGTAAACACCTGATTCACATTTACTCATTCTACTCGTCTCATTATTTTATCGACCTCTATCATAGCTCACCCCAGCCATATTGGGCTAGTAAAATGTTGCTCTTACCACACATTAGTAACTAAAATGAATGAGTATTAATTGCCAAGCCTCTGCATTAAATGTTAGGGGCCTGCCCGACATCTTTCCGTACAGTTAACAGAGATAGTAAACTTAGGGGTATGTTTGCTAAATGCGCTAATGTTGCAGCTGTGACGTTATTGCGCGATGTTATCACATGATAATGGCGCATTACCGTGCGAGAACGTCACGTATTGCGCGATAACGTCTCCGGCAGCATTAAGGTGCGCAGAGGGTGGAGTAAGGCTCCCCAGAGGGCAGAGTAAGGCTCCCCAGGGGCAGAGATAAGGGGTCAATGGGCAGAGAATGGTTGGGGAGAGGCTCCATGCACACTAACGCCGTGAAATGAAGGTCTGAAAATTAGCGCCAGTGAAAACTTCGCGCTAGAGGCACATTTGCAGGGGAGAGAGACCATTTCAGTCAGCAATGTGCAGCAAAGGCAGGGAAACCAAGAAAAAGTGATAGTAGTGATACATGTGCAGCAACATCATAGTGCCCAAGTACGAGAGGGCACTACGGTGAGGCTGCAAATGGGGTACAGGGGGCTGCAGGCGGGAGATGCAGTGTGGCAGCTGGGGCACAGGGTGGGCTAGGAAGATGCCTAGGTGACACATAGGAATGTAGAAGCAGAAAACCAGCAAGACAGCAACTGACCAAGGGCAAACATGGCCACGAGTGTGTGTCCCACAGTGTCCCAAGGGACAGTACCCAGCAAGTACCCCAAAAGGCACATAACATTGGCAGGCGGTGCCGGGGGGAAGCGTGGATGTCTATGCAGGCACCCCTACCCCATATTACGTACCATAGGCAGCTGCCTACTGGCACACTGGATAGCCTCGGACTGCGCATCCCCAGCACCACTGGCAGAAGGGCATATCAGCATGGTGGTGAAGGGGTGCTGGTGGCGAAGGGGGCAGTGGCATCTGCCCACAGCAGACCACATCCAAGCCTCGTTTAGGTGGGTGCCATGCACTGCAACAGACAAGGTCTGTCTGACAAACAGTCATGGTATCCCCAGGGAATGATCTGCCCCTGTGGCAACAGTTTGGTGCAATACACACAGCCAGTGTATTCAGGGGCAGAAGGTCACACATTCAAGTCCCAGCACTGGCTCCTGAAAACCATGTCCCTATATTTTACCCAGAACTAAACCATGGTAATAAAGATGGAACCTTTATTGCAGATAAAATAAACATGACAGAAACGCCTATATTTTACCCTACAGAGCACAGACACCATAAACAGGTGCAATCCCTAGAGCAGAGTTTCCCAACTGCAGACCTGGAGGGCCAAACACCATTCAGGTTTCATGCTGTCCCTAATAAATATGCCTGTTCTGTATTTGTATGCACTGCCCCCCATTGTATGGAAATGTATCTCATGCATATTCATTAGGGACAGCATGAAAATCTGAACCGTGTTTGGCCCACCAGGACCGGAGTTGGGAACCTCTGCCCTAGAGCAGCGGCCAACAGGGGCACAAACACCCACACCCACAGGCTCCACTATCCAAAGCTTCAAGGAGAGTCAGGTTGTTGGGTCCTGCGCGGAGCAGCATCTCCAAATTCTAGCACCTGCATATTTTAGCAATGCCGCCCTAAACTTGGGAACACGTTCCACATATATCAAAAGGTTGCTATTATTAATGTCAGATAACAAATCCTAAGTTAAACAAAATTTGTTGACAGAGATTCATCATAGCAACATTTCTGATATCTGTGGAGTGTGTTTCAGTGTTTGCTTCTGACAGTGTTTACCACCCCGGGGAGTGACCCCAACAGTATTGCGTACCATAGCAATGCCCACACTGTGCCCAGGACTGGTGTGGTGGCCAGGACTGCCAAAAACCTCTATCTTTGCACAATGCTGGCATAGGTGTGGGAGCGTGTGTATGTCTATCCAGTGTTTTGTGGCTGCCTACACCTTACTGAGCCCACACTGCTTGCACTGTTTCCAGTGTTAGCCTGCCAATGTGCATAATGAGGAGCAAGGTACGGTGGGTATGGCCCGGATAGGGTGGCCTGGGCAGGATGCATCTGCACAGGGCATGGGGCAATGGCTGGGACATTGTAGTGCCCGACCACCACCTGCACGGACAGGGTGGCCACAGCATCTCATGCCGGGGGGGGGGGGGATCACTCTCACCCTGACTGAGCAGTGACCATGGCATGACTAGGTTCTCCCATAGTGCTACACAGTGTTTTTCTCAAGTGATATCTATGAGTTTCGTTTTTTTGGCGCCCAATTACTGATGTACCTGCTTGGTGTTTGTGCTCACATCCCATTTTTGGGTGCACACAGTTCCTCCAGAAACATGCAGTATGTACTAGCTAGCAGACTTTCTGCAGTTAGCATGTGTATGGCTGGAACACCTTGCAGGGTGCAGCAGGTGGAGACTGACTGTGCTCTCTGCTGGTGAATGTCAGATAGTAGTGGGGGGAAGCTGAGCTTTGCTAGGCCTACTGCCAGTGCCCTATGTGATGCATACAGATCTGCATTGACTGCACTGTAGGGTACCTATTCCCCCAGCAGGACTGGGGTTGATGGTCCCCTCTACTGCCATCATTACAGAGATGAAGAATTTGGATCTATTGGTGGGAGATCCTGTCCCCCACCCTGATCCACAGAGAGCGGTTGGGTGGTGCTACATAATCTGCTTTTGGGTCCAACCACAACCCTTCTCTTACAACATGTGACCATGGCAACCACACAGGATATGCACTATTCTTGGTGCATCATAGTCCACAAGGGCTAGACATGATTAGGAAATACAGATGGACACAGGTGTTTCCTAAGTGTGTCTACAAAAACTACCTATCACACACTGGCACTGATGGAGACCTACAGCACAGCCTATTTCAAGCAAGCCAGGTGCTGAAGACCTGGTGCTGGGTGCCCCACCTCACCCTCAGGGCGAGCACAGGAACCGCAGAATGTCACGGTCTGTAGCTACTCTGTGCCTGTAACACACACGGTCATTTCCCCCTACCAGGCCGGGGTGCTATAGAGGCGCATACCCCATCTTTTGAGCAGCTGTAGGCTGATGATCTGCATGTGCAGTGCATCATGGGTACGGTTGTGTTTACCCTATCCTGGTAACCACAGCAGAAAGTTTGTGTGGTGACCTGCAGTCTTTTTGTAGCCTGCTAGCAGTGTGCTAGTTGCTATAGAGAGGTAGCCCACTGGTTACCTCAATGACTATAAAGGCAGAGGTCATGGGTTTGATCCCACAGTGGCCTTATTTAATAAGGCTGCCTGAGGCTTTTCCTTTTAATTTATATCGAGTGCTACCTAAACACAATCTTTTCTCTCAGATCACAAATATAAGTAAGACAATAAACCTTAACTTCCAAACAACAAGAACCATGACCCTCTCCATATTGGCCATCACATGCATTTACCTACTCACCAATGCGATTTATGAAACTAATGCCCTTACTCACGATCACAACCATATTCCACTACTTCACAGCACAAGCAAAAAACACCACCGAAGCCATTACCAACATCCTCAAAACCCATGTTACAAGAGGCAATCCCATCTGCTCCATATAGCCCTAGAGCAAACAACCAACACAAACTGCAACAAACCTGATGACCAACATGAACTCAGGTGCGCCCTCATTAATGCTCGTTCTGCCCGCAATAAATGGCCAGCCATCACAGACCTCATAACCACCCTAAACCTAGACATGTTAATGGTCACAGAAACCTGGCTTGCTGACACTGATACTGTCATACTAAATCAGCTCACACCCCCCAACTACTCTATCTTCACATGTAACAGGACGAGCAAAAGAGGAGGGGGGTCTGCATAATAGCAAAAACTCAGCTCCAATACCAAACTACACTATCTAGAAGCACAAATCAGCTAGACACAATCACCATATCAAACAAATATAGCATTATCAACCTTATTTACAGAGCTCCAAGCTCATCACCTGAAGATCTATCCACCATACTCGACCTAGAGTGCAATCCCGTAAACCCAGATAAACCAAACTGGCTACTGGGAGATTTCAATCTTGCATCCATCCAACCCGCTTTATCTAACACCTTCCTCGATGCAATGTCCAACCTCAACTTCAAACAGATCATAAACAACCCCACCCACCAACGTGGGAATGTTCTCGATCTAATCTTTGCCCCACCCACTGAAGTATCCACGCATTGCAATACAGATCTTTCTATCACACCTGTCCCCTGGTCAGACCACAGCTTGATTTCATTCAATATCCCAACAAAACCAGACCCAACTAGCCATACAAAGATATGTTCGCCATCCAAGTCAGCAAGATTCAAACCATTTGACGAGAAAGAATTTACAAAACACATACTCCCAAAACTCGCCCTGCCATCAACAAACATCAACAACATGGTTGCAAACTGGAACAACACCCTGAACCAGTACTCCAAACTACCGCCAGCATCACTACCACTCAACATCAGATAACCGAGCGGTTAAAAAGCCACCAGTGCCATGGTACTCCCCTGAACTAAAGAAGTCCCTTATTTGCTTGAGGAAACTAGAGAGAAAATGGCGTAAATCTCACAACTCCACCGACCAAGCCTCTTACTTAACCCAACTGAAAATCCATCGGCAAGCAGTCTGGGACAAGAGAAAAGCCTTTCACTCCGAGCTCCTCAACTGCTCATTAAACAAGCCACGGGAACTCTTCAACCTAGTAAAAACCCTAATAACGGAACCATCACCACCACAACATGAACATATCCATCCACAAACCTACGCCAACTATATCCAATCCAAAGCCATCAAAACTTCAACAGAATACATTATCACCAACATAAACACCACCACTGCACCAAACGACCCTTGTCCGGCACACTGGATAAGAGCGCTGCGTTCAGATCTCAGCCCAACCATAGCAGAAATCATACATCAATCCTTCTCCACTGGAATATTCCCATCAGCCCTCAAGCAGACCACCATCAGACCACTGCTAAAGAACAACAAACTAGACCCAACAAAGGAAGAATCCTACAGACCCATCTCCAGTATCCCACTCCTTTCCAAAATAATAGAGAAGGTAACCCAGAGACAGATACAACAACATATAGATACCACATCACCTCTAGACTCCAGCCAACATGGTTTCAGAGAAGCTCACGGAGTTGAAACTCTTCTGACTTCCCTAATTAATATGCTCATTAGTGGAATTGACAACATCAAGACTGCCTTCGCACTTATATTCCTTGACATCTCGGCAGCGTTTGACTTGGTGGACCATGATAAACTCCTTTACCAACTCCACGACAAGGGAATCCATGGCCTAGCTTGGGATTGGTGTAAATCCTACCTCGAAGAACGATGGCAACAAGTTAGGGTTGGAGAAAGTACATCTGAACCCTTCCAACTAAAGCAAGGTGTACCTCAAGGCTCATCCCTCTCAGCGTTATTGTTCAATATATATATGCAGCCGATCTGTGAAATCACTCGATCGTATGGTATAGATTGCCTAATTTATGCAGACGATGTGTTGATATTTACACCGATTAATGTCTCTCTCCCAGATTACACTGTACTAGTAAGATGCTTCAATGCAATAACTGACTGGCTCCTCACACAAAATATGCGAATAAATTTCAAAAAGACCGAAGCTCTCATCATCACGAAAAACAAAGAATTTGTTCCACCAACAACCCTAAAAGTACGGGACGCTGAGCTCCCCGTGAAGTCTACCATAAAATACCTAGGTGTAACACTGGATCATCGACTGGACTTCAAAGAACACATAAACCGTACAGCAAAAATCATCTACTACAAGATTATGACCCTCCAACACCTGAAAAACATGCTCGATCAAAATAATTTCCAAACTATATTCCAAGCAATAGTCCTGCCACACTTCGATTACGCAAACATAATACTCCATGGCCTCCCAAATAACACACTAAATACTCTACAACTAGCCATGAATGCTGCCGCCCGTGTCCTATTTGGAGCATCAAGGAGGGAACACTCAACCCCCATCCTAATGGAGCTACACTGGCTCCCTATAAACTGCAGGATCGCATATAAAGTCCTCATCACTACCTTTAAAGCTATCAATTAATTAGCCCCTCCCTCAATCTCATCTCTCATCATACACACCCCTAATACGAGATCAAGAAGATCAGCAGCGTTCAACACCCTATCCATACCGACAGAATTTATAAGATGCACCCATACAACTACAGAAAGAGCATTTGCTTACTACGCCCCTAGACGCTGGAACAACCTTCCACCCACCATCAGATCAATCACAGACCTTAAACAATTTAGAAAAGCCATAAAGCATCATCTGTTCCTCCTACACTTCTACAAACACCACGATCCCTCACAGACACCCCAACACAATCCAATCCCACAGGATAAGCAATAAGCTTCTCTCTTACTCTGCACATAATGTAAATAATAACCTGTACTGTATATAGTTTATTTTTTATGTACAATGTTTCCCATTGTTAATTCCTGGTTATTTGCCCTGTTATATGTAAACTCATGACATCTCGTTGCTCATGTGAGTGTTTTCGTTCACTGTAAACTGCACTGATGATAAATAGTGCGGTATAAAAGAAATGTAAATAAATAAATAAATATCAGTGCTGCCAGCGAAAACACCCTCACAGTGCCGTAGCCGAAGGTGCCTCATAAGGCGCCCTATAAAGCGCCCTATAGGGCACATTATAAGGTGCCTTGGCGGACAGTGCACTTTATAATGTGCCCTATGGAGTGCCTTATAGGGCGCCTTATGCTGCACCTTAGGTTACCACAAAACTACCTTAGGTTACCATGGAAATCAACCCTTATGAACCAAAAAAACTCTTGATTTCCCACTCTTAACTTACTATAGGAACTGACCTAATATCCCAAACCTACCCTGTTACGGGTGTAAATTCTAAACACAATATTAGTTTTTCTATTTTTTTGTTGGATCACTCACCATGAGAAGAAACTTTTCCTCCCTCGGAGTGAGCCCTCCTTTTTAATCAATTTTAAATTGACCATAAACTGGCCTTAACCGGACAAAACAACACCTGTTGCTGTCCATACCATTGTCCACTTTAAGTACTTAAACTTCAATTCCCAGCAATAAACAAATATGCAAGGAAAATGTACTTAGCTTGTCCAACGCCAAAGAGGAGTTAGATCAATACTTCCAATCTCCTGTCCTGGCCGGGCTGTCTTCATACTTCATGCTCTCCAATCCCCTGGGAGTAGCTTAACAACCAGGCCCGCTGCAGACTTTAAAACAGGATCAAGAACCCCTCTTCAGCCATTAGCCACAAGGTTCATGCGCAACACCAATCAGTGTTTCAAGCTGCACACCATTTTCCCAGCTCTTCCTCAGGCAGATGAACCCCGTTATGTCTCAGTTCCAGTTAAATACAAATGCGAGGATGACGTCATATCCCGTGTTGGTAAAAAACAGTAACAACCTCAGTTCTTTGCTCCCAGTGCCCCATAAAATCACAGCTGCAAACTCCACCAATCTATCTCCATGTTCAAACCAGCTGGGGCATGGATCGCAAGCGATATATCCATTGCTGTTCTTTATATTGCAATCGTGCCTGACGATCTCCTCCCCTGATGGACTGTGGGACCACTTCCAAAACTCTCCAATGTAAATCACTAAATTGATGGCCCGCCTGCTGGCAATGCGGGACCAAAGGTGCCGCAATCTGCCTTGCGTTGATCCTTGAACGGTGCTCCAACAGGTGTTTCCAGATCGGACGTATAGTTCTACCCACATATGTCAAATTGCAGGGACAAATCAAAACGTAAACTACAAACGCTGTTTGACAATTAGAAAAATGTGAAGACCTACAATGAAACTTTGTATTGGGATCCACCCAACTCGTCCCCTGCAAAGCGGTAGAACAAAAATCACAACTAAGACAGGCAAAATGTCCCTTCTGTTCAGTTGAAGAATTCTCCCCCTGATTATTTGTTCGCACTAGCCAATTCCCTATAGTCCGTGATCTACGATAAGCTACTAACAGGGGTTTTTGAAAACAAGGATGGAGGGATAACAACTCCCAATGTTTTTTCAAAATATGCACAATCTTAGAGGCATTGGGTACAAATGGAACTACCCCAATAACCACATTCTCCTTAGAGCGGATTTGAGGAGGACCCTCCCCCCACCAGTCCGGGTGGTTATAAAGATCCCTCTTAAAAGCTTTACGTATTAATAAATCAGGATATCCCCGCAATTGTAATCGATGGCTAAGATCTTGTGCATGTAAACGATATTGTTGTGTTGATGTGCATAATCTCCTGACATGAAGGAATTGTCCAAACGACAAGCCCCTCCTCAAGGCCGGAGGATGAAAACTCGAATACTTTAAAAGCACATTACGTTGAACGGGCTTCCTATATAATGTACTCCGCAATGATGACCCATGCTGGAACAAAGTAAGATCCAAATATTCAATCGGACAACTATCATACTTCGGAGTAAACTGCAAATTCTCATCGAGAGAGTTAATCCAGGTCAAAAATTGTTTTAAAGCCCCTTCAGAACCTGTCCATATAAAAAAAATGTCGTCCAGGAATCTTTTCCATGTTAGAATATGTTGGAACCCCGCAGACCCATAAATGTACTGTTCCTCAAACTTGGCCATATATAAGGTAGCCACCGATGGGGCCACCGTAGCTCCCATTGCCACCCCGAACTTCTGATGGTAAAACTGTTTCTCATACAAAAAATAATTGTGGTTCAAAACCAACTTTAATAATGATAATACAAATTGTTTAGGCAACCGTGATGGAAGCTGCCAATCCAATTCCGCCAAAACCTTATATGCCTCCCCCTGAGGGATGTTAGTATATAATGCAACGACATCCAACGTTACCAAAATTGAATCTTGTGGAACATATAACTGTGATGTTGTAGTTAAAAAATGAAAAGAATCCCTTACAAAAGAACGGATAGACTTTGTTAAAGGCTGTAAAAAATAGTCGCAAAATTTTGAAAGAGGTTCCAATACAGAATTCCGACAAGAGACAATCGGTCGCCCCGGGGGGGTCCTGTATAGATTTATGCACCTTAGGAACCATATACATTATGGGAATGACTGGAAAAGCAGGGTTCAGAAACTCATACTCCTTTTTAGTGATCCAACTATGGTCTACAGCTTCCAACGTCAGATCTTTAATCATATGTTGTAACTGACTGGTCGGGTCTTCAGGCAAAACCCCATAATACTTAGCATCCAACAAATGCTGTATCATTTTATTATGGTAATCCACAGCTTTTAAAAGAACAGTCGCTCCCCCTTTGTCAGCCCTCCGACAAACTATCTGTCTATCATCCTGAAGAGATTTTAAAGCCGCAAATTGAGACAACGTGATATTAGAGCACTGTTTTTTGTTGGAAGATTCTATCAAAAGGAGGTCCCTCAGAACCAGCTGCTGAAAAGTAATTAAAGTAGCATCAGTGCTTATAGGGGGTTTCCAATTAGACCTATTCCTACAGACTGATATATCAATGGAAGGACCGGAAACTACCCCCGATGAAAAATAAAGCATCATATGCAATTTCCTAAAAATATTGATGGAGAGCAATCCTCATTTGAAAGGAATCATATCTGGGAGCAGGAACAAACCCTAGTCCCATTTCCAAAACTTCCTGCTGTGCTTTTGTTAGTGTACATCCAGTCAAATTAATGACTGTTGACGAGTCTGTGAACGAGTGGACGAGCCCCTCCAACCCTCCTGATACGGTTGACGAGAAGGCCGACGGTATTGTGGGCGGCCCCTGTAAAAACCCCGTTGTGGTCTTTGGCTATTACCACTCTGAATACTACTTGAAGTTCCCTCAGAGGAATCAGAGTTTTTATCCTCAGAGGAATCCTCAAACGTAACCCGCTTTTGATCAATGCCCGCATCCGACTTCTGTTTGCGCCAGGTGTACACCTGGTTCTTTACATAATCTTTGGTGTCTCGTGAAAACTTACTGATCTTTGAAATTCTAAGCTGCTCTCGGAATTGTTGGTTGTATTCCAAGAGCTCCTTTTTGCCAGCTTTAAAAGTATCTTCTACCATTTCCTCCTTTAATTTTTGTTCCATTAGCTTTAACTGGTCCTGTAACAATTTCTCTTCTGTTGATAGTCTCTCAATCAGTAGGGCAATCAAATCCAATCCACATTTATTCAATATACTATTCCAGGTGGCAAAGAAAAACTTATCATCCACAAACATATGGGGAGGTTTTAATACCCTTAAACCCCGTGGGATCATTTGTTGTTTCAAATATTGGGTCATTGTTGCTGCGTGTAATTGTACCCGAATTGCCTTCTTATGCAAATTCTTAAAATCCGACCAAGACGAGGTCGCTGTAGATCGAATTATAGCTGTCCCCTCGTCATCCAATAAAGAAGGGTGCTTCAAAAGCTTAGATATCGCCGCTTCTGAAAAAGCAAAAGTGGCCGTGTTCGATGGTAAAACGGCACTGTGAGGGTGTTTTTGCTGACAGCACTGATTTAAATTAAAAAAGGAAATGCCTCAGACAGCCTTCTAACATAACATCACTGCAGGATCAAACCCATGACCTCTGCCTACACAGTCATTTCAATAACCAGTGGGCTACATCTTTATAGCTTTTTACACTGCGTTGGCATGAACTTAGGGTTAACGCGCATTAACGTGCCACGGCGCCCACTATCGCATGATACCGTTTCCTTGCAACCTTACCTCCAGACCTCCCACTACCTTGTATGGCATTCTGTACATTAACGCTGCAACTAGCACCGGTAACATTAAGACGGTTTAGTAAACATACCCCTTGGTTAGCAAGGAAGCGCCTGTACCTATAGGTGAGGAGGGTTGAGGGTTTATGGTGATCATGAAAGGTACATGGGCTTCATTTAGGAGTTAAAAAAAATTTTTGCAGCTCATTGTGAGGTTAAATTGCCTCTTTTTTCATTTTTCTTGCGTTCTTTTCCTTTTCCTTTTTTTTTTTGCTCCCTTGATGTGGGCTATTATCCATATTTTCTAGTGTTAGTTATTATTACTGGAAATGTTAATCCTGTATTTATGGAGATTTTACCTTTGTTTATGTTTTTTGATATATAGGGGTATGTTTACTAAACTGCGGTAACGTAGCAGTGGCTACGTTAATGCATGTTAAGTAACGTTGCCAGCAACCCCTATCTTTGCACAATGCTGCAGTAGGAGCGTGTGTGTGTGTGTCTATCCATTGTTTTGTGGCTGCCCACACCTCACTGGGCCCACAATGTCCCACTGTTACCAGAGTTAGCCTGAATATGTGCATAATGAGGAGTGAGGTATTGTGGGTATGGCCCGGACAGGGCAGATTGGCCAGGATGCATCTTCACAGGGTGTGGGGCAATGGCTGGGACACTGTAGTGCCCGACCACCGCCTGAATGGACAGGGTGGCCACAGCATGTCATGCTGGGAGGACACTCTCACTCTGACCGAGCAGTGACCATGGCATGTCTAGGTTCCCACATAGCACTCTACACTATGTTCCTCCAATGATGCCTGTGTGTTCTCAGTGCTGGGGACTAATCACTGAGATGCCTGCTTGGTGCACATAGTTCTTCTATGGCAGTGGTTCTTAACTAGTACTCCTTGAACTCCTAGGCCAGTTGGTTGTTCAGGATAGCCCTAATGAATATGCATGAGATATATATGCATTAGAGATATCCTACCAACCTGACTGGTTTGTGGCCCTCTAGGGCTGGATTTGGAGACCCCCCTGCCTTATATCTCTGTCATTTAAGAATGAGAGTGGGCAAGGTGCAGATCTCCAAGACATCAAAAAGGTTAGATAGAATTTGTCACATGCCTCTTTGCTTCTCACCACCACCAAAATATTGTCTATTAGACAACTTTTTGGTGGTGGTGAGAACTGAGGAGGCATGTGACACAGAGCCAAATCCAGCCCTAGAGGGCCACAAACCAGTCAGGTTGACAGGATATCTCTAATGCAGTGGTTCTGAACCAGTCCTCCTTGAACCCCTAGGCCAGTCGGGTGTTCAGGATAGCCCTAATGAATATGCATGAGATATATATGCATTAGAGATATCCTGCCAACCTGACTGGTTTGTGGCCCTCTAGGGCTGGATTTGGAGACCCCTGCCTTACACCTCTGTCTTTTAAGATTTTGAGTGGGCAAGGTGCGGATCTCCGAGACATCAAAAAGGTTAGATAGAATTTGTCACATGCCTCCTCAATTCTCACCACCACCAAAACGTTGTCTAATTCAAGTACCTTAACACACCGTACTGCTGTATATTTCTCTCTGAGCCACTCAGTCCAAAAAGACACCGCGCATGCGGGTCTATGGTTCTACAGACTTTTAAATGCTGCGTCCGTGCGTGCTCTGGCAATTACGTGGCTGTTCTACTATTTGTCTTGTTGCTACCTACATGTTACTTAAGATGGTATATTATCTCTACAGGTACTGATGACTGCTTCGCACGTCGTGTACCGTGCATATTTACCACATTTATAATTCTCATAATATTGTCAATATCTGATGTTCAAATTTTACATGTCCTATATGTAATCTGAGCTGTTGGGGCTATCAAGCCTTCTAATAGCTTTTCCCAGAACTCAGCTGGCATGTTCTAAATCACCGACGATCCCAATAAGGGCAGACCAAAGTTCAATCAGTGTCAAACTATATCAAAAACACACTCCCCATTCAATCATGTTGTTCAGGCCTGCAGGGTGTACTGTGTTCAATTTATAGATCCATCTTTGTTCACATATGATCAGTGTTTGCTGCTGCGATTTCCCTTCTCGACCATTCAACACTCTCTCTAGACAAAAACACCTGAGTTCCTCAAAAGTGTGTTGCTGTTGTATACAATGTGCTACTATTGGGGCTTCTATAGTTTTACATTTCAACCTGCTATGGTGTTCATTCATACGGATTTTAAAATATCGTGTAGTTTTCCCAATGTAGCGAAGACACACAAGGGCAAGTAATGCAATATACCACAAAACTCGAGGTACAGGAAGTATAATGTAATTTATAAATTACTCCATGATGCTCAAAATCCAGTTTTTCTTCCGATATTGCACATATGTTACAATTGCCACATTTTCTGTGTCCCTGTGCTACCTCATCTATTGGATTTGTTGGTGATTTTAATGTAGTAGGGCTGAGCCTTTCTTTCAGATTTCTCTGTCTTGTCCATACACATCGAATGTGATACTGTGTTAAACCAGGTATAGTGGTCAAAACATTGCTGTGCCTCTTAACAATTCTCTTTATGTATCTGCTATAAGGAGAAAATCTCGTGACCAGGTTCACTGTAGAATCGTCAATAACAGGGGTCTTATAAGACTGCAGTAATAATTCGCGGTTGGTATAACGCGCTCGCTTATATGCCTTTTTTACTACATGACTGGGGTACCCTCTTTGCTTAAAATCGTGTATTAATTGCTGCGATTGTCTTTTGAAATCCATCTGATTAGAACAATTTCTACGAAATCTGATGAACTGCAAGAGGGGTAAACTATCCCTAAGTTGTTTCGGATGACTACTACGGTAGTGTAAAAAAGCGTTCCGGTCTGTTTTTCTCTTATGTACTGAGGTAATCCATCCTGTGGCACTCTTCCTAACCAACACATCAAGGAACACAATGCTCTCTACGTGATGGGTGTGGGTAAATTGTATGTCTGAATCTAAAGTATTGAGCCATTGCAGGAATTCCATCAAGATATTCACAGACCCTTTCCAGAGCATGAATATATCGTCAATATATCTGCGCCATAGAATAATGTGTTCTTTATACGGAGATGTAACCATCCATTTATTTTCATATGTGGCCATAAAGAGGTTCGCCACCGAAGGGGCACATGTGGCACCCATGGCGACCCCTTTAAGCTGCTGATATATTGTGTGTTCGAACTCAAAATAATTTTGGAAAATCATCAGCTTAGCTATTTGTGTCATAAAATCAAGATGTTCAGGTGTTAAATCCCCCCTACCAGACAATGATGACATGATATCCTCGTGTGCTGCCGTTTGGGGTATACTTGTGTAAAGTGCTGACACATCTAGCGTTACCAGTATTATATCCTGATGGGATGCCCAAACTGCATGGTCATTCAATATTTGTAGGAAATGCATTGTATCTCGGATGTAGGCAGGGATGTCAATCAGTAGGCCTGAACAACATGATTGAATGGGGAGCGTGTTTTTGATATAGTTTGACACTGATTGAACTTTGGTCTGCCCTTATTGGGATCGTCGGTGATTTAGAACATGCCAGCTGAGTTCTGGGAAAAGCTATTAGAAGGCTTGATAGCCCCAACAGCTCAGATTACATATAGGATATGTGAAATTTGAACATCAGATATTGACAATATTATGAGAATTATAAATGTGGTAAATATGCGCGGTACATGACGTGCGAAGCAGTCATCAGTACCTGTAGAGATAATATGCCATCTTAAGTAACATGTAGATAGCAACAAGACAAATAGTAGAACAGCCACGTAATTGCCAGAGCACGCACGGACGTAGCATTTAAAAGTCTGTAGAACCATAGACCCGCATGCGCGGTGTCTTTTTGGACCGAGTGGCTCAGAGAGAAATGTACAGCAGTACGGTGTGTTAAGGTACTTGAATTAGACTTTGTATGTATTGGCAGGTAATTCCTTAAACATTAATAAGTACTTCAAGAACTGAATTGATGAGTGGCATGCAACAGAGTTAATTGTAACCATTTCATTGGCAGTGCTGCAATCTTGGATTATAAAAGTCAGACGACGCTAACGGATTAGAGATGACATCAGATCGAGTGCTTGAGATATTTAATTCCCCCTGAAGAAACCCACATCTGTGAAACGCACGCACGGACCCGGATGGTGGCGTCGGGGCATTTCAAACGCTAAGATAAGCACAACATTTGAGTATAAAATGCTAAGATAAGCACAAAATTTGAGTATAAAGAATAATAGAATAACGGATTGTATACATTGACACATCATTTGATAGAGGTCGTTGATGCAAAATAGTGCTGAGGCTAAGGACTTTTGTCCGTTGTAGCCAGCGCTGGTTATAGTCTGAGACCTCAAGAAGACAAATAGTTGAGAATGAGAAGGGGCAATACTAGAAGTGCATAGCCCAGATAATTTATTGGAGGGATATTTGTATTATTCTGCTCATAGCTACCCTCTGTGACACGCCTTTATATGGGCATCCGTAACACTACCAGGGAAAGTAACGCGGGTAACATTACCGGAGTTTAGTAAACATACCCCATAGTGTGCAAACACTAATAAATATATAAATCATAAAAAAGGCTTCATTTAGGCACGTTAAAAAGTGCTTTAATAAAGCACCTTGTTATAACATTACCCTCTGGGTGTAGATTTATGTTGTTTGAATCTTAATGCTTTGCAGTCCTTTGCATATATTCTTCACCAGCAAGGCACAGGAGTATGAACTACCATTTTTCATAAAAAGATAATAGATGAAAAAAATGCAATATGTGCCTTTGAGTCAATGCTGACTCTTGGTGACCCAGCAGCTCCTGGGTTTTCTTGGCAGTAGATTACAAGGCCTTTCATCTGGGGCAATGGAGGGTTAAGTGATTTGCCCAAGGCTACAAGGAGTACTAGTGGGAACTGAACCCTGGTTGCTTGGTTACCAAACCAGTGTTCTAACCATTAGACTACTGCTCCGCTCCAATAGATGAGTAACAATAATAATAATAATAAAAAATAAGAAATAGCCATGCATACTACCTATACAGTATCTATTAAAATCAAAACACACAATCTAATGCTTAATCAGGTCGACATAAACTCCAAGAAATATTCTTTCTCTTAGACCATGATGAGGATGCAAGAGAGGCTGCTAAGGAGCAGATCTCTTTGGATGACCCCCTTCAGCACTGACCTGATGCATTGCCACTGCTGGCATAAGATTGCGAATAAAAGGAGTGTTCTGGCCCTGGGTGAGTGCATCAGATGGCAGTCTCAACTCTTTGTCCTATACTACCATACGTTCATTCTCCTGAGCTCTTCTGGGCAAGGAGAGGTGAAAAAAAATGCTGCTGGCAAGGATCCCTCTGGAACAAGTAGTTGATGCTATAGAGATGGGTCTGAAATTAACTCTGGTGTTAAGATATAGTAAAAGGGATAGACCCATCCCTACCTTTAAGCTGTGAGCATGTCCAATGGTGATCTTTCCCTCATCATTCCTGTGCTACCATACACAGGTTTTCTAGGATCTCCTAGGCTGGGGAAAGAAACTTACAGTATTACTTAAAGTTCAAGAAATTAGTTAAGGGTTGTCTGAGGGTACAAGTGTTTGGTGGGTAGCGTGACCAAGGGGGATGTTTACTAAAAACCGGAAATGTGCGCGGTGCAAAATAGTGCACGGAAACGCGTTTAAACGCGTGTCACCCCCGCAAAGGTGCGCGGCACACTAACGGGCCCCGTACAAGTGCGGGCCCGCAAATGTCCGATAGAGGCGTGGAACGGCTAAAGGAGGGCGGAGGAAGGCTCCGGAGGGGCGGAGGGACGGGGTCAATGGGTGGAGAGTGGGAGGGGAGAGGCTCCCCGCACAGTATCGGGCCCGAATTTGCATGTAAAAACTACCGTCAGCATTTCCGTCAGCAATGTACAGGAAAACCGGGGAAACCAGCAAAACGTGAGCAGTGTGATACATGTGCACAGCACAAAAGTGCAAATAAAAATAGAAAATGACCACAACAGAACTATTAAAAATAGTAATTCAGCTGGGGAACAGTTATAGTGATGGGCAAATACAGAAAACACACCCAGCAAAGCTCCAGAAAAAAGAAATGAATTTTGGAAGGGTTTACGGAGCGGAGACTCTTCCAAAAAACATTTCCTTTTGTGGAGCTTTCCTGGGAGTGTTTGCTATGGTTGCCCATTAATATCACTGTTGCCCAGCATGGTGATATTTTGTCCCCCATTTCCCGTGGTCATTTCCGGGGTTTATGTGCACGTTTGTCACCAGACAGGGTGCATATGCCCACAGTAAATTTGCGTAGAGCAGGGTTTGTGACTCCATCCTGCCAGGCTTACTACCTCCAGGGGCTGCACTGTCTATGTGACCATAGTGTGGTGCAGTGGACAGAGTCAGTACCTCTAGGACCAGAGGTTCAAAGCCCAGCTGGGACACTTGCCAGCCCAATCCCTACATTTTACCCACCACTAAACACAGATAGCGCAGACACCCCTGTATTGCAGGGGACATAAGCATGGGGAAAACACCCATATTTTACCCAACAACGCACACACACCACAACAATGGGCATTACCCACAGCCAAGTACCCCAAATGCAGTCCCGTACTGCCACATTCCAATCAGGTCACCTGCCTTTTATGGGAGAAGCTCATGCCAGCTTGTTGGCAGACGAGTACATGTGGTGCAGGGGGCAGTGGCTGCTAGCGACAGAAGACAGAGGCCTAGCCATGTGCAGGCTGGCACAGTCCACAGCAACAGACAGGCCCTGCCGGATCCACAGTCATGGACTATCCAGGGAATTCAGCCAAGCTGTGGCTACACGGTGGTGCAGTGCACACAGACAGTGCATGCAAGAACAGAAGGTCACAGGTTCAAAGACCAGCTGGGGCTACCAGCAATCCTGCCCACATACTTTCCCCACAAATAAACAGTGACAGTAAGGACACACCTTTCATGACGAGGACATATGCAATGGTAATACATCTATCTTTTACCCCACTGAGCACAGACACCATGAACAGGGGCAGAACCTACAGCAGAATCCCCCAAATGCAGTCCTGGTGGGCCACACACCAGTCAGGTTCCATGCTGCCACTCATACAAATGCCTGTGCTGTATATCTATGCACGGCATGTAGATGTAGCTCATGCATATTCATGAGGGACAGCAGGAAGACCCGAACAGTGTGATGCAAAACTGGCCTGGAGTGGGGAAGCGCTGCCGTAAAGCAGCAGCCAACAGGGGCAGACACACCCACACCCACACCCACAGGCCAATGTCTCCTGTAGAGGCAGAACATTGGACCCTGCGTGCATCTCCCAATACCAGCACCTGCATACCTTAGCAATGTCACCCTACACCTGAGGTACACAGCTCTGAAACGTTTGCTAAGAGTACAGGCTGATAGATATCCCTACGTTACGCACATACTGCTAGTTGACCCCATCCGAACAATCTGTTTGGTGTCTGCGGTGCGTGCTCCAGGCCTGGCCTCTGACGGTGTTCACCACCCTGGGGAGTGACCCCCAGCAGTACTGCATACCATATCCATGCCTGTGCCGTGCCCAGGACCGGTGTGGTGGCCAAGGCTAATCACCCCCTCAATAGTAGCACAATGCTGGCATAGGTGTGGGAGTGTGTCTGTCTATACAGTGTGTGTTGGCTGAAAACACCTTCCCCAACCCACACTGCCAGCACTAGCCTGCCAATGTGCATAATGAGCAGCAAGGTACCATGGGTATAGGTCAGACATGGTGGGCTGGCCAGGATGCATCTGCACAGGGCATAGGGCACTGGCTGTGACATTGTAGTGCCAGGCCACCACCTACACAGACAGGGTGACCTCTGTATGTGCTGCTGGGGGAGCACTCTCACCCTGAGTGTGCAGTGATGACAGCATGGCTAGGCACCCCCATAGTGCTGTATTGTGTTTCTCTCTTGTGATATATATGGGTTTTCTGTTGGGGCTTCCTCACAGAACTCTCTGCTTGTGTGTGCTGCCACCCCAGTTTTGGGTGCATGCATTTCCATCAGGGCTAACCAGCAGACTGTTCACAGCTGGTATGTGTCTTGATGGAGTACCTTGCAGGGTGCAGCAGCTGATGGCTTGCTGCAGGTGCATTTCAGATAGTGCTGGGGTGCATCTTTGGATATCCAGGCCTAAAGTCTGTCTGATATTGTGTTATGGATGTGAGTGGAGCTGCTTGGACTGCCCTGTAGGGTGTCTGTTCCCCAGCAGGACTGGGGTTTGATGGTCCACTCTACTGCCATGGGGGGTGGGATGGGGATCTGTTGGGGGGGGGGGGGTGCCATGGGGGTTTCCACTAACTGAGACAGACAGAGATATCCAACATGTTTCTGCAGCACCTTCCTATCTCACAGGTTAGTACTGTTGTGGAGCTCTGTCATGGCCTCATCCATGGCTGGTGTTGTGGACCTGGTCCTGGCCACCACATCACACCCTCAGGGTGAGCACAGTACCCGCACAATGTGACGGTGTGTAGCTACTCTTTGCTGGTAGTCCACCCGCTCAGGGTCCCCTACCAGGCCGAGGTGCTGTGTGGGTGCACATGGACAATTCCCCCTACCAGGCCAGGTAGCTGTTAGGGGTGCATTCCCCATCTTATTTTATTTATTTATTATACATTTGTATACCGCTACTTCCAGCAATCAGCAGCAGGTTTTTTTTTTTCCTTATGATTACAGATTGGAAATTGTCAAATCAGGACAGGAAATTTTTGAGGTATAAACACATTGATTAGACAGGAAAGCACAGCACACAGAGAACTATTTTACAGGGAACATGGGCAATGGAGGGTTAAGTGGCTTGCCCAAGACCACAAGGAGCACCTGTGGGACTAGAAACCCCAGTCCTTCTGGCCCAAGGTTGCTGTCCTCTAGTGGGATTTGAACCCCCGACCTTCCAGCCCGAAGTACCTTGCCCCAACCACTAGGCTACTCCTCCACTCCGTACCAAACAACCACTAGGTGTGCATCTGTGGACAGCTGATTTGCATGTGCAGTGCATCATGGGTACGGGTGGCCTAACCCTATCCTGTCTACAACAGCAGACTGTCTGTGGGGTGACGTGCAGGCTCTCTGCAGCCAGCCAGGGGCTTGCTAACAGCTATAGAGCTGTAGCCCAATGGTTATGTCACTCCCTGTACAGCCAGAGGTCATGGGTTCAAACCCACAGTGGGGCCCTTTGATAGGGTTGTCCACAGCTTTATTTTTATTTACTGTACATATGTCTATGCCGGCAAACCCACACACAGCTTACTATACCCATTAGGTGCCTCTGAGGGTGCTTTATAGGGCGCCCTATAGGCCACCTTATGGTTGCCATCCATATAGGGTGCACTATACATTATCCTGTGTCGCAACATACATGGTGCCCTATAGGGGACATTCTAGGGTGCCTTGGCGGACAGTGCACTGTAACATGTGCCTTACGGGCATCCGTATGTTAACACACTGTGAGAGCGGGTTTACTAGTGGTGGGAAATAAAATATAAATGGAAGGCCTCCTACAGCACTCCTCACCATGATACATACTGCCCCAGCCAGCCTTGTTCACTGGGCACTGTGAGGGGTTGAAACCCTGGCCCCTGCACCATTGGTCAGTGTCTTAACCATTGTGCTGTGGCTCTGTTCCTGTGTTTGTGTATCCGCGCACAGCCTTGTAGCCATCAGCGCGCCATCTTGTGGCGCACTAAATTAACAGCGCGCTGCCTTATGCCGCACAACATGGAAATGCCCCTAAAATAATGCCTCAGCCAGCTGTCTTCAATGGGCACTGTGGAGAATTGAACCCATGATCGCTGCATGAGTGGTCAGTGTCTTAACCATTGTGCTATGGCTCTGTTCCTGTTATTTGCACATCAGCGCGCCACTTATCCCTCCCACTATTGGACTGCCCCCTCACACATCAGCGCGCCGCCTTCTGCCCACTGGCTCGCCGCCTTCTGTTGCCCACATTTATCAGCGCACCGCCTTCTGCCGCCCAAACTTAATAATGCGCCGCCATCTGCCGCCCACACTAAACAGTGCGCCGCCTCATGCCGTAATAAAAATAACAGTGCGCAGCCTTCTGCTGCCCAAAATTAATATGCCTCCTAACCACTTTTGCCCATAAATGTTGGTGCCTCAGCTGGTCTTTTTTGTTGAGCGCAATGGGGGTTTGAACCCCTGGCACCTGCACCATTGGTCGGTGTCTTCACCGTTGTACTACTGCTCTGTTGTTTGGTTTTGCAGCAGTGCCCCACTTAGCCTTCCCACGCGCTAATGTGGGCCCCGCACATTAGCGCGACGCACACACGTACGGTCCAGTTTTTTGCTTTTTTCTGCCTGGCCCGCCCACTCCTTATATGGCACCAGCACACTAACGGGAACCCGCACAGCAACGGTGTTTAGTAAACATGCCCCCAAGTCTTTTAGTTTAAGGACTGGATTTAATTGGGCTGTGTTTGTAATGGGATGGGAGATTCTGAAAATTTTGTATTTTAAATTGCTTATTTATTTGTTTTTTATTTTATATATCTATCCCTTGTAACACATGATTGATATCCTTCAGCCGTCTTCCATGGGGCAGGTTTGACAACAGTACTTAAACTGGAACTGGATTTTATCCATCTTTATCTGGATTATTGTTCTTTTAGTATTGCCAGTTTAGCGTTTTTTAACTGCTTTTACTGATTGTAAGAATGGTTTATGAGCTGCATAATAATCATCTATGTCTCTTGGCTCTCCTGGTACCATTTTTATTTTATTTATCTATGATTTTTTCTATACCATCCTTTCCGGAGATCAAAAGCAGTTTACATTGAACAAAACTTGTTACATAGAACGTAATTGTAATGATAACATTATAATTAGAGTCAATGAGCCTCATTCTGAAAGGGGTATGTCTGGGCCATCCAGATGGCCCTGAGCAGGATGGGTCTCTTAGGACTCCATTCTATACCATGGGTGCAAGACATTCCCACGACATAGAAAATCAGGCCTGAGGACGGCCCAGTGTGCTCCTGCATGCCTGCAGGGTCATCCTCCCGGCAGGCTCTACTCGCTCCCATGGCACCAACCCTCCTCTTCTCCGCCGCCCAACCCACAGTTGGCCAGCCGGGGCTTGGATCGGGCGGCGGGTACCTCCCTGCACCTGGCCCCAGCCCTGGGGAGGGGGGGGGGTGGTTCCGGTCCTGATCGCACCGTTTGTGCTGTTTATTCCACCTTTGAAGTGGAATAAGCAGCACATCCTCCACAACCCCCACAGGACATACAGGGAAGTGATCGAAATTGGCCCTGTACATCTTGCCTCCTTGGGGTGTTAAGATCAACATAATCTTGCAACACGGTTTTACTACCTTTTCTTAATATTAATCTTCCTTAGCTACACCACAGAGAATCTGAGGTATGTCAAAATTACTATGTCTTTATACACCAGATAATTATTTCAGCAATCATGTAATCACTGTCACTCAATGAATGGCACTACCTAGAGATATTCTGGTGCATATTGGCAGATGAACCACTGGTTCATTCTTGAGATTCATTAAAGATGGAATATCTTTGAATAAATATGATAACTTGGCCATCTTTTCCTGATGAATGGACATAAAGCTCCTCTGATCACAAACAAATAAAATGCTCCTTTCCAAGAGCTTGGAGATCTTACTTTTTCTCTACATCTTTTTTTAATAACTGAGAAAGCTCAATTTATTTCATTGTTCAAATGAAAGAGTAGTCACTCGTCCTTACAAATTTCTTATAAATTATTTTCTTCCCCACTCATTCAAACTGAAAATCTTGAAAGAGATGACTATAGCAAATTACACAGAGTACCTATTTAAGTACAGAGAAGGAATTTATATTGCCATTGGTGCAAAGATGGAGTGAACAAATATTCTTTAGAGACGAATATTATGGAAGTCATTTCAGAAGGGCTAGGTGCTAGGTGTCATTTACTTATAAAGCTAGTTTACATGTATAAATGGCCACACACATGTAAATATTGATTTTAGAAAAGCTGCTGCTTGCATGTGAATCCCTGCAGCACACACAGTTTTGAAGGAGGCATGGTTTACATAGCTTTCTTATTTTGCAACAGAGAATTGTAGTTGCCATGTAGTTCACTTGGATATGTGCAAATAAGGGTCAGAAACAAAGTGTAGGTGATATCTCTTCATTGAATTAACTTAATAGATCTTTGACAAGCTTTCAAGAATTAGGCTTTCTTAAATAACCTCAAAAAAGAGAGTGATAACTTGCATGGTGTGGCAAGTACAACTCTACAACTCTAGCCAACTTACTGGGCAGACTAAATGGACTATGCTGGTCTTTATCTGCCATCATTTACTATGCTACTGTATTGAAAAAGTAATGCAGTTACACTGGGGTTTAAGTAGTACAAACTGATCTAAAAGCTGAGCTGTCTACATGTCATTATAGATCAAAGAAAGACATGCTTGTCAAAGGTATATTAAGTTAGTCCAATAAAAAGGTATTGCCTACAGCTTATTTTTTGACAGTTTTGTATACTATTTTGCAACAGAAATACACAACTACCTCTAGAAATGTATCTGTTGACATTTACATTCGGCATACATCTGTGCTGTTCAAATTCCCTCCCCTTCTACCCCAGAAAAGCCAAAATGTGAGCTCGGCTCCAAATTGGCTCCCTTTTTAATGTGCAGTTCTGTGAAATCCAAAACTTAACACATGTAAGTGCTGCTAACAAAGTGATGCCCTATTGTTTTGAATGTATATTTTTGTAAAACAGTTGTCACCAGTGTACATGATTATGAACACATATATATTTTCCATGGCCTAATACATATTTTATGAAGGATTCTTTTTTCAGCAAGCCTTTACTAAAATACCTTGCCCATTTTGAAGATTTTAACTTTGGTATTCCTTATCCTACTTAGACGACCTATTCAAAAGTGGGTTTCATGTGCATCAGATTAGTGCCTCTATGAAAGTGAGAGAGATAGAGACCCCAAAACACAAAAATTTGCCATTTTTCCAATATCATTGCATCATGAATGATAAGATATTTTTCTATGTGATCAAATTGCAATTATATAAAGTAGAGATTAGAAGTTTGCATTCTTTATGTCACACTATTGAAGGGTATCCTAGAAAACAGTTTTTTAAATTTTATTTTTAATAATGTTTTTATTGAATTTTCTACATGCACTCCAAAAGCAAAAGAAACAATAATACAAGACAAAAGGGGATAAAATGTAGCCCAGAGGCATTAATATCAACAATGTAACTACTACTACTACTACTGAACATTTCTTTAGTGCTACAAGACGTATGCAGCGCTGCACAGATACATGTAAAAGACTAGTCAAGACAGACAACACAGGAGCAGTAGACATAGGATACATCTAGGAGGAATGGTAAAGAAATACAAAGGAGATCAGGTGAATCAAGATCCGAAAGTGGCAGCGAAGAGGTGAGTTTTCAGCCTGGATTTGAAAAGGGTCAGAAAAGGCGCCAGATGTACAGACTCGGGTATTTTGGTCCAGGCATAAGGGGCAGCAAGGTGAAAGGAGCGAAGTCTGGAGTTAGCAATAGAAGAGAAGGACACAGACAGAAGCGATTTTCCAGACACAGTTTTGAAGAAGGCATGGTTTACATAATTTTCTTATTTTGCAACAGAGAATTGTAGTTGGGTGGAGTTCCCAAGGAGGGGTGTAGGGAGAGAAAAGAGAGGAAAGGTAGTGAGGAGCTGCAGAGTGAATGTACTTATAGGTCAGCAGGAGAAGTTTGAATGGATGTGGAAACGGATACGGAGCCAATGAAGTGACTTGAGAAGAGGGCTAATATGAGCATGACGAGGCTGGCGGTCGATTAGCTGCAGCGTAAAATGTTGAACAGATTCAAGGGGAGAGAGATGATTCAGAGAGAGACCAGCAAAGAGTAGGTTACAATAGTCTAGATAGGAGGTGAAAAAGGAGTGGATAACTGTCTTAGTAGTGTGTTCAGAAAGGAATGGGCTCATTTTGTTGATGTAGAGAAAGATACGGCAAGTTTTAGCTATCAGCTGGATGTGTGTGGAGAAGAAGTCAAAGACAACCCCAAGGTTCCGAGATGAGGAGACAGGAAGGAGTAGAGAGTTATCCACAGAGACTGAGAAAGGAGGAAGGAGAGAGGAGGGCTTAGGGGGAAAAATAAGAAGCTCAATTTTGGACATGTTCAATTTCAACTGGCAATGGGACATCCAAGCAGCAATGTCAGAAAGGCAGGCAGAGATCCTGGCCTGGATTGCTGGAGAGATTTCAGGTGTAGAGAGGTAGATCAGGGAGTAAACAGAGTAAATATGGCACTGAAAGCCATGGGAAGAGATAAGTGCACCAAGGAACTAGGCATATAGAGAGAAAAGGAGTGGACCCAAGACAGATCCTTGGGGTACACCAACTGAGAGTGGGATAGCAGTAGAGGAGGATCCACCAGAACTAACACTGAAAGACTGATGGGAGAGATAAAAAGAGAATCAGGCTAGCACAGAGCCCTTAAAACCAAATGAGGACAGGGTATCAAGGAGAAGGTTGTGGTCAACAGTGTCAAAAACAGCAGAAGGGTCAAGAAGGATGAGGATTGAGTAAAAGCCCTTGGATTTTGCCAGGAACAGGTCACTGGAGACTTTGGCAAGAGACATTTTGGTAGAATGTAAAGTATAAAAGCCATATTGTAGAGGATCCAGAAGGGCTTGAGAGGAGAGAAAATCGAGACAACGGCGGTGAACCGCATGTTCAAGTAGTTTAGAAACAAAGGGGAGGAGGGAGATGGGTCGATAGTGAGAAAGACAGGTAGGGTCTAGTAAGGATTTCTTGAGGAGAGGTGTGACCACAGCATGTTTGAAGGCTGCAGGGAAAGTTGCAGTGGAGAGTGATAGGTTGAGAATATGAGAGATGGAAAGGACTACAATGGAGGAGATGAAGCTAAGAAAATAGGTGGGATTAGGATCAGAAGAGAAAGTAGTGAGTTAGGATGAGGAAAGGAGGTGAGTGGTTTCCTCCTCATAGATCATAGAAAAAGAAGGAAGGGTATCAGAGGTGGGGGGGGAGGAGGGTAAAGTTGGGAGTTAAGAGGAGGAGGGGGAGTAGCTGACCTCATGGGGAATTGGCATGTGATCTTGTGGATTTTGTCATGGAAGTAGTTAGCCAGGGTTTGGGCAGAAAGAGAGGGAGGGTCAGAGGTGGAGGCATCATGAGGAGAGAATTGAGAGTTGTAAAGAGACTGCGAAGCTCAGGGCAAGAGAGTTAGTCAGATATGCATAACAGTCTTGTTTGGTGAGTGCTATGACTGACTGGAAAGAGACGAGTATGCATTTGAAGTGTAGAAAGCCCGCAAGGTTGCGGGATTTGAACCAAGCTTGCTCAGCTGAGCATGGGTGGAGCAACAGCATCCAGAGTAGAGGAGAGTGCACTATTATAGAAAGCTTCTGCCTCATCAACAGACTCAGATGACATGGTAGAGGAAAGAGGTGATTAGACAGTAGAGGAAAGAGTCAAAGGGTCAATAGCATGAAGATTTCTAAAGAAGTTGGAGGAAACAAGGCGAGGTTGAGGCAATGAACGATGAAGAGTGAAGCTTAGCAGGTGATGTCCTATGAGGTAAGAAATGAGGTACAGAAGTTTGAGGGTAAGCAATTAGAGAAGAATACAAGGTTGAGGTAGTGGCATTGCTGGTGAGTAGGGACAGTAGAGCAAAGTTGGAGGTTGAATGATGAGGTAAGGGAGAGGAGCTTTAAAGCATAAGTGTCAGAGGAGTTATCAACATGAATGTTAAAATCCCTGAGAATAAGGGAAGGAGAAGATGAATCCAGAAAGAAGGAAAGCCATGAGTCAAAGTCAGAGAGAAAGGTAGAGGTAGTGGAGTAAAAAGCCAGATGGAGTGGACTTCAAAGGAGGGAAAGGAGTGAGACTGAGGCAGAAGGAGGAGTTAAAATTGACATCAAGGAGAGAGTAGAAGCCCAACACTACCACCATGGCCAGTGGGATGAGGTGTGTGGGGGAACTGATAGCTGCCATAACAGAGATCAGCAACTGAAGTTGAGGCCTCTGTGAGGAGCCAGTCTTAGTTAGAGCAAGGAAATGGAGAGCATTAGAGATAAAGGGCCCGGTATTCGAAGGCCTAGGTGCATGCTACACAGGTAAGTGCTGGCCTTACCCATGGAAAACCGCCATAACCATGTAAACCACATATTCAACAAGGCGGCTTGAATCGTTGAAGCCCAGCTACCTGCACAGCGCCAGGTGCAGAAGCCCAGGGATGGAATAGGGGCCTGTTGTGGTAAAACCCGCGTAAAGTGGATTTATGAAACCCGTGTGTGCCCACATTGGACGTCACTAACCACGTAGCCTTAAGCGATGGAACCTAGTGCATACGACAGTGAGCCGCGAACCTGTGTAGTGGCAGAACAGGGCACAGTAGAGTGAGGGATGTGTGAGCAAGCCCAAATCCAAACCGAGCAGACAAAGCACCGCTGGACAGACAGAGACGCCATGTGGGCCATGCACATGGTGATACAGAGGTGGAGACGTGCATGCCATGCCTGGGCACAGCGGAGGATCTGACAGGCGGTGCATACCCAGCAGCAGGCAGTGGCCCAGCAGACACAGGTAACATGCCCCATGTGTACACAGGCCCAAGGTGAGTTACTTGCAACTGACAGAGGAGGAGGTTCATGAGAGACACAGACTGGATGGGGCAACCATAACTGAGTTGTGCAGCATACTCAGTGAGGACCTGGAGCCTACCACATCTAGAAGCCAGGCCCTGCCAGTGGCTGTGATGGTGACCACTGCCCTGGGATTCCTTGCAACTGGCAGCTTCCAGCATGTGATAGGGGCTACTGTCGAAGTCACGCAGCCCACTGCCAGCCATTGCATTGGAACATTCACCAGGACCCTGCTTCAGAGAATATGCCACCTCATTGCCCTCTCCCGGACACATCAGAGTCATCAGGATACCATGCAGGCATTCTACAGTGTTGCTGGTTTCCCATCAGTGCTTGGATCTATAGACTGCACCCACATTGCACTGTGGGCATCACGGCTGGAGCAGAGGGCATACCAGAATAGGCATGGGTACACATCAATGAACATGCAGATTGTTGTGGATGCCAACATGGCCCTCACAGATGTATGTGCCCCCTACTCTGGGTCCTGCCATGATGCATTTGTCCTTGCATAGTCCGGTCTGGGACAGGTAGCAGCTGGTGATCAGCTTGGAAATGCCTGGCTGCTAGGTGAGAGTGCTTGTGTATGGGCCCAAGGACAGGCCCAGAATGGATGCCTGCTGCAGCCTGATGCTATGGGTACTGCAAACAGGTGATGATAGATGTATACTGTATGTCATGCACCACATGAGCACCACTGCATGCCGTCCACAGCAGCCCATAGGCCATACCCAATGCACGTCCTGATGCACATACTCACAGCTCACATTGCCCCCACAGTTGATCATGGGTACCTCCTGAGAACCTGGCTGCTGACCCCAGTGCACCACCCCAGACGTCAGCAGGAGGAACGGTACAGCAGTGCCCACAAGCATACACAGGCGGTTGTGAAGTGCGCAATCGGGTTGCTGAAGAGCCGCTTCCAGTGCCTCAACAGGCACCAGAAGCGGCTCTTCCAGTGCCTCAACAGGAGCAGTGGCCAACTCCTGTACAGTCTGGAGCAGGTATGCCAGATATTTGCTGCATGCTGCATACTCCACAATCTGACACAGATGTGTGGAGTGCCGAACCATGAGCCAGCAGGTGTGGAGGAATGGGAGGCCGCAGAGGCAGCAAATGGTGATGGGGCCAAGTCCGTGTGCCAGCAGCAGGCCAGGACACTGGTCCATTGTTCGTGGGTGATATGGGAAAGCTTCTGAGGTGACTGCCCTGCACCAGCACCAGGGATGTACATACACAAACATATGGGCCCTGTACTGTGTAATACGCACTGAAGGACCCAATAAAGTGCCCATTACCATCCATTGTGTCAGTGTTCTTTATTTCCTCCCTTGTGAACCCCCTTCCTCAGGGTTCCCCGCTGGCCATGGGCGCTTGCCCACACATGCACTGCAATGCAATGGAGCATTGTCAGAGGACGTGCTAGTGGTGTCACCACAATCCCCAGCAGGGTGGTTGGACGGACATGGTGCTGGGCTAGCAGGTAGCTGTGCAGCTGTGCTGGTGGCCCCAGCACCCACCCCCTGTGCCTGCATGAGTCCCACCAAACTGTGCAGGGAGCCACCTATGGATGCCTGGTATGGATGCCTGGTATGCATATCAGCCGCAGGTGCCCTTCCATGTGGCACTCTATGCACTGTCTGTGGTCTTGCCACTCCTCACACTCAGCCTCCCTGGCCTGTTCTGCAGTCCTCAGGTCATGCCAGATACCCTACAGCTCAGACAGTATGCCTTCAGTGCCTGACACAAAGTGCACACCCTCCTGTCATAGCTCCTGGTCCAGGTAATCGCTCCCTGCACACACAGGCTACTCCAGGATAGCAAATTGTAGCGTGGCAAGTGGTGCATCATCTGCAGCTGGCCCCACAACACTAGCAGTCACACTGGCCCACCCCTTCACACTAGCTGGCGAACACAACAGACCCTCTGCTCTGGTCATCACAGTGGGCTGCTCTGCATGGGTGGCTGGTGGACCGGCATCAAGGGCCGTGATGCACCCTGGCTGGTCACTGGCTTCCTCCATGGTGGGCTGTGAGGCTTCACCCGGTGCATCAGTCCTAGGCTGTGAAGGAGGTGTAGCTGGTGGGTCTGTGGGAGAGCAAAGGTGGCAGAGGTTAGTGACATGACATGTTGTCATGGCGGAGGGGTGGCACCTAGTCCACCACAATACCGGCAGCTGGTGCATGGCCCACACTGTACCCATCCCACACAACACCTGTGGTCTGATAGACAGACAGGTATAGGCTGGGCAGATGGAGGCATGGTGGGGACACAGACATAGCTGGTGCAACCACACCTGTGCTATGGGGCACCCCTACAAACCCCCCTGTGTGCCTGTGGTGGAGCTGTCAAAGCTTGGAACCCCTGTGATGGCGACCTCCTCCACATACTGCAGCATGCCATACCTGCACAGGACTGAGCAATGGCATGATAGGCATGCAGGGATGCCCAGACCTCAATATCTGGATAAGATGCATAGCACTATAGGCAAACATGGCGACCGTGATACATGCCACCCTGACGGTGTGCCTTCACGGGCCAGGGGGCGTCCTGCATGTACTGCACCACTACCTGGATAGGGGCCATCTGCCTGGATAGGGGCCATCTGCCATACCTGCGCATGATGGCTGTTCTGGTCTGAACTTCCACTCCAACTAGTGTAGTCCCTTTTTCACCATGCCCATGGTTCCCTGGTCCCCCTCCCCTGGACCCCCTCCCTTGTGCCCCCTCAACTGGACCCCCAAACCACCCACACACATGCGCTGCCATGCCCCCACAAACTGGACATCACAGTGCTTACAAACATGGAAACATTTATTTGACAACTGTGTCAACATATTTATAAGCCTGCCAACAAAGACAGACATTAGTGCACTTTGGAGTCCTTGCAACCTGCCCAGGCCCAGGGCATTTGGAGCATGGGGTTGCTCTATGGTGCAGAGGGTCCCTGCCTGTGCCCTGACAAGATTTCTGTGAGGGCCTCTAGGTGCCGCTTGATGGTCTGCACTGTGGTACGCACCTCCTTCCTGAGGAGGCACACCTCTGCCATCAGGGTGGCCAGGACACAGTCACTCTGTTGATGAGAGGGTGGTGGCGCTGCAGGTCTAGCTGTCGCATGGCCAGGGTGCGCCCATGGGTGCTGGGGTGGCTGTGGATGACTCCAGCTGCTGGGGGTGGACTGCGGCACCGCTTCAGGTCTCCCCTGGCCTGTGCTGCGCTATGCGGTGGGCACATGGCCCCTTGGTTGGTCAGCTGGTGGACTGTAGGATTCTGCCATGGGGTGCAGCTCCGCCTCTGGCTTTCCTGCCGGTTGCTTGCCAGTGGTGCCCTGTGCCATGTTGTTGCACCTGGGGTGCTTGGTGAGTGGCTCCTGTATCCCTATGCCACCCCCTCTGCTCCCACCTCTGCCTCCCTACCCTTCCCCTGGTCCACCCAGCCCTCCTCCTGCTCCTTCTCTGACACCCCTCCTCTCCCTCCTGCTCCTGGTCCTCTGATCCCTCCTCCTCCTCCTCTTCCTCCTCTGACACCCCCTCCTCCCCACCCTGCCCCTGGTCCTCTGATCCCTCCTCCAGCTCCTTCTCTGATACCCCCTCCTCCCAATCTACCCCTGGTCTTCTGATCCCTCCTCCTCCTCTGACACCCCCTCCTTCCCACCCTGCCCCTCGTCCTCTGATCCCTCCTCCAGCTCCTTCTCTGATACCCCCTCCTCCCACTCTACCCCTGGTCCTCTGATCCCTCCTCCTCCTCTGACACCCCCTTCTCCCCACCCTGCCTCTGGTCCTCTTATCCCTCTTCCTTCTCTGACACCTCCTCCTCCCACTGTGCCATGGACCCCTCGCTGCCTCCATCCTCCATTGTAGTGTCCTCAGATGCACTGACACTTGTTGCTGATGACAGCAATGTCTCCTCCTCCTCATCATTGCCACTGGTGGTACTGCTGCTGTTGCTCCACTTGCCTGTTGTGGTCCCACCACTCCTGGGTGGCTGGCATGGTGGCCCAGCAGTCTCCAGGACAACCTTGGAGCCATCTGTGGGGAGAGAGGAGGGAGGGTTACTGGTACACACAGGCATGGCCCTGGGGCGAGACTGGCACACTCCTGGGGAGGGCAACACATGCATCACTTACCCACCTTAGGCCCACAGGGGCCTGCCCCACCACATTGTACACTGCACCCCCCCCCCCTTTGCCCACCTCCAGTCTGCTCTGTTCCTCCCCTCACATGCTGGGCTGTGCCTGCCAGCCCCCCCAGTCACTGGGCACACACGGGGGTCAGCATGGGCAGGTGCACTATGTGCCTCTGCGGCCTCAGCTGGGAGTGTGTGCCCCTGTACTGCCCTTATGTGCCATGCCCCAGCCAGGTTCACGCACACCTGTGCATCGTGTGTGCTGGCTGGTGCACAGGCAGACTGGTGGCACCAGGGGATGGCACAGCTGCCCCCAGCTCAGTCCCATCATTGCATATTGGGAGTGTAGACCACCAGGTGATCTGCCTGCACCAGTCTTGCAGCCCTAGCTGCCACCGCCTGCATCTGCTGGGCATCACTGTGTAGCCCACTGATCTTCCTCAGCCGCCAGCTGCTCCCTGATTCTCTGGAGATGGTTGGGTCACCTCCGGCACAGCATCCTGAAGTGGCATTTCAGGACCTCCAGTGTCTGGTGTACTCCATATTCCCTGTGGGGGAGAGGGGGAGACATGTACTCAGTTGGCCACTACCATTTTGCCTGCTGTACATACCTGTATCCTGCAACAGTCTAGTGACATGCCCTTCTTATGGGCAGGGGCACAGCCGTGGGTGCCTGGCTGTGGTGGCAGAACTGCTTGCAGGGACATACAAACACCACATGTGTGGTTTCTGCCTCCAGTCCCCCCACATCCCTGCACCAGGGCACAAGGGCTAGAGGGTAGGGCAGTTGTTCACGGCATTTAAGCTGGCTGCTTGTGTCCCCTACAGTACCCAGCCCTGCCACAGCACGCCCTGCACCAGGCTTTCCCATTGCTGTGCATGCCTTGTGGCATTGCTAGCAACCATCACCAGGGGGTGCAACGCCCTCACCACCTACTATATACTGCTGCAGTATCATCTAGGAGTAAGGAGATCCTGGATTCTCTACAGGGAGAACTATTCAGGCAATTGGTAACAGACCCCACACGTGAAGGGGCCATACTGGACTTGGTGCTTACCAATGGTGAAAGTATTTTTGATGTTGTAGTGGGAGATCATTTTGCATCCAGTGATCACCAGATGGTGTGGTTCAGTATTAGGACTAGGGCTGTTAGAATCCATTCCAAGGTGAAGATCTTAGACTTTAGGAAGACTAACTTTGCGAAGATGGGCCAATACCTCAGGGAGTTGTTAGTGGGATGGGAACAGCTGTGGGATGTAGAAAAACAGTGGGCAAAACTGAAAGGGGGTATTTTAAAGGCAACCAACCTTTTTGTTAAAAAGGTAAATAAAGGCAAAAGGAACAGGAGACCGCTATGGTTTTCGAAGGAAGTAGCTGAAAAAGTGAAGAAAAAGAGGGAGGCCTTCATGAAATACAAGAGATCACAGAGAGAGGAAGACAGGCATCTGTATTTGGAAAAACTTAGAGAAGCTAGCAAAGTAGTCAAGAAGGCAAAGATTCAAAAGGAGGAGGAAATAGCCAATGCAATAAAATGGGGGGATAAGACATTTTTCAGATATATTAGTGAGAAGAGGAAGGGCAAAAGTGGTATTGTCAGACTCAAGGGTGCAGGGGGGGAATATGTAGAAGCTGATAAGGATAAAGCGGAATTGCTTAACAAATATTTTTGTTCTGTATTCACAGATGAAGAACCAGGAGCAGGACCTCAGAAAACACCCACAAATAAGAACAGAAGCGAGGGACATCTTGAACAATTTTCAGAAGACTGTGTTCGTGAGAAACTAGCTCAACTTAAAGTAGACAAAGCGATGGGACCGGATGGGATACACCCTAGAATACTGAGGGAATTTGGGGACGTTCTAGCAACTCCACTGACTGACCTTTTCAATGCCTCATTGGAGTCGGGAGTGGTGCCAAAGGACTGGAGAGAGGCTCATGTGGTGCCTTTACACAAAAGCGGTAGTAAGGATGTGGTTGAAAACTACAGGCCGGTTAGTTTAACTTCAGTGGTAAGTAAATTAATGGAAACGCTGTTGAAAGAGAAAATAGTGAGGTTTCTGGAGTCCAGCGGATTACAGGATCCGAGGCAGCATGGATTCACCAGAGGCAGGTCTTGTCAGACAAATCTGATTGATTTCTTTGACTGGGTGACCAGGGAGTTGGACCGCGGGAGAGCTCTAGATGTGGTGTATTTAGATTTCAGTAAAGCCTTTGACACTGTTCCTCACAGGCGACTTATAAACAAACTGAGCACCCTAGGGATGGACCCTAAAGTTACTGCTTGGGTTAGAAATTGGTTGGGTGGGAGGCGACAAAGAGTACAAGTAAATGGAGCTCACTCTGAGGAGAAGGATGTTACCAGTGGTGTGCCCCAGGGATCTGTCCTTGGTCCGATTCTTTTTAACATCTTTGTTAGTGATATAGCGGAAGGGCTGTCGGGTAAGGTTTGCCTCTTTGCGGATGATACCAAAATCTGCAATAGAGTAGACACCCAGGAAGGTGTAGATAACATGAGGAGGGATCTAGCTAAGCTTGAAGAATGGTCTAGAATTTGGCAACTGGGATTTAATGTTAAAAAATGTAAGGTCATGCATTTGGGCTGCAGCAATCCAAGGGAGCAATACAGTATAGGAGGTGAAGTACTTTTGTCCACTAAAGAAGAGCGGGACCTAGGCGTAGTTGTGTCCGATGATCTTAAAGTAGCTAAACAGGTAGAAAAGGCGACGGCAAAAGCTAGAAGGATGCTTGGGTGCATACGGAGAGGAATGGCTAGCAGAAAAAAGGAGGTGATAATGCCTCTGTATAAGTCTTTGGTGCGACCTCATTTGGAGTATGGTGTGCAATTCTGGAGACCGCACCTTCAAAAGGATGTGAACAGGATGGAGTCGGTGCAGAGGGTTGCTACTAAGATGATTAGTGGTCTTCATTATAAAGCATATGAGGACAGACTTAAGGATCTTAATATGTACACCTTAGAGGAAAGGCGGGATAGAGGTGATATGATTGAGATGTTTAAATACCTCCGTGGCATAAATGTTCAGGGAGAGAGCCTCTTTCAATTGAAAGCAAGTTCTGCGACGAGGGGACATGGGATGAGGGTGAAGGGAGATAGATTCAGGAGTGATATGCGGAAATATTTCTTTACGGAAAGAGTAGTGGATCCGTGGAATAGTCTCCCAGTGGAGGTGGTAGAGATGAGGACAGTAACTGAATTCAAAAAAGCATGGGACCAACACAGAGGATCTCTAAAGGTAAAAAGTGGACTGTTGTAGTTGTTGTTATGGAAGGACAGACTAGATGGGCCTTGTGGTCTTTTTCTGTCATCATGTTTCTATATATGGGTATGCCCCCTGCTGCAGGCATGTGGGGCTGGCACCTGTACTGATGCATGGCCTGTTCCCCCCTCCCACTTCGTGATAGGTACACAATGGGGCAGCCAGCAGCATCTGTCTTGGCATCATGCCCAATCTCCCTGTGCAGACACACAGCTGTGGCCTTTAGGGTGTGTCTGCCAAGCATGGTGCTCAGCCCCCACCCCTGCCTGTTGTAGCCTCCTTACCTGTGCAGTCAGAGTTGTATTCCCCTGCACAGGGCTGTTGCCAGCCTCAGGTTTGGGCAATGGCCCCCCCCCCCCTCACCAGGGTAGAGGATCCCATCATGTTGCAGCACAGAGAGGACGAGGCATTTGCTCTCATCTGGGAAAAGGTTCACTCTTCTCCTTGCTGCCATGCTGCTGGTATCTTTTCCCCCAGCCACAGGGTGCTCCTGCACAGGCAGCCCACAAGACCTGCATGATGGTGTAGTCTATGCTTGGGTACGCCAGATGGCCAGTACCCAGGTACCCCGGTCACGCATAAGAACATAAAAGAACATAAGATATGCCATACTGGGTCAGACCAAGCCCAGTATCCTGTTTCCAGCAGTGGCCAATCTAGGTCACAAGTAGCTAGCAGTTTCCCCAAAAGACACAGGTTCTACAATGCTTGCACTGGGGCAAGCAGTGGATATCCTGGGTCCCCTTTAATAATGGTTTATGGACATTTCCTCCAAGAACTTGTCCAAACCTTTTTTAAACCTGGCTGTACACAGGTTTCTGACCACGGTCCATCATGCATCTCTAGTCGCTGTTGTTGTGGCCACATACACAAGTATTGCCTCTGCCTTCGGTGCCGAGCCCAGGTTATGCACCTTGTGCTTATCCGTCATTGCCATGGTGGACACCTGCCGCTATGCTCGGTTTGTGATGCATTTTTGTTGCTTGCCCATTTTGTCGGCATCTGACTCCTGATTTAAGCCTGATCAGATAACCTTGTTGAATACCAGGCCCAAAGAGATCATGAGTAAAGGCAAGTTTATTTGAGATAGAGTGCATTCCACAAGGCACTTGAGAAAGGGCGAGAAGAGTGGGAAAGGAGAGAATAAGAATAAGATTTGAGCTGTTGCGTGAGGATCTGTTCTGGGAGTGTGACAAAAGTCTAGGGGGGGGAGAGGGTTGGGGTTGATATCTCCCGAAGAGAGAAGGAGAAGGTGTAGAAGAGTGCAGGGCAGAGAGGACTACACCTCAAAGAGATAAAATTATGGTTTGGCATTACTGTCTGCTTTAATGTGTATATTCCATCTTCTGCAGGTACGTACATATGCCTTGTTTTATTGGCCATTGGGAGGATAATTTTATAACAGGTCATCTGGGTGGGAAATCTAAGCAGGCATCTATTTCAGCATATTTTATAAAGATGTATAGGCATCTAGGTGTCCTTATAAAATACCAGCACAAATCCTGCAAAAATCATAGATAAAATGAACCTGCATACATTTACACCTGCTTTACATTTACACCACTACCCAAAATCCGCCCCAAACACACCTACACCCATGTCGTATAAGAGTATGTGTGTTCTTCTCATTGCATGTACCTTTACATAGGATAATTTTATAAATGTTGCCTAGGCCGGGAGGACACATAGGCACCTATGTGTCTTTATAAAATACTAGCACACATCCTGCACAGTTGTGGCTAAAAATGCAACCGCATAGATTTACACCTACTCAGAAGCAGGGGCCAATGCACATGGAAAGAAGTATGTGTGTAAGTGTGTATTTTATAACATACATGTTTAATTTGTAACTTTACCCATACTCCACTCAAAAATGGTAACAGGCATAAAAGTATGTGCATTCCTTTACGGCACATAACACAGGTCTGCAACTAAAAAGCTGTTTGATTATTTTAATCTAATTTCCATGTATTTTGGTGTGCTGAAAACAAATAAAATATTGAAAAAACTCCTAGTCGTCATGATTTGCCACAACATGCAAAATTGTCTTCAAATTTATCAATTTTTTTCAAATTACTATTAATTAATTCAAATTACTATTAATTAATTCACATAAGTGCATTTAAGATATAAAATGCCAAAAAAACCTTAAAGGGGTTGTCCGAGTTATGTAAAAAAAAAATATAGCACTGTAAATCTGATGGTCAGCAATATATACATAAGCTAAGCAAGTTTTAAGTCCGTGCTTCTAATGGTAGAAGGGGTTAATCTTTCCTGAAGAATCCAGTGGGAGGGAGACACAGGGCAGATAGCAGCAGCTCCGGTCAGTGCAGGGGGGCGTGGCCAGCACTGTGACATCTCGTGTACAGACACAGAGCTGCTCTCTCCTGCATGCCACACTTTTGCACGAATCATCATCAGGTTCTTAGTTCTAGGCTGTTCACACTTTTTCATCGCAATTCGTGTTAGCTCGTCATTCTTCAACCGTTATGTTATGGCTCCGCGAAAGTGTATTAATTCGCCAGACAGTTTCTGTTTCATCTGTGGTGAATATACAGCGTTGAAGCAACAGCAGAATATTACAGACTTTGTGAAAAAAGTATACTTTGCATACTTTGGACTAAAAATTGGAGATCAAGATAAAGTCTGGGCGCCTCATAAAGTGTGCAAACGGTGTGTTGAGGACCTCCGAAACTGGTTCAAGGGTAAGAAACAATCTTTCTGTTATGGGATTCCTATGGTATGGCGAGAGCAAAAGAACCATAGTGACGACTGTTACTTTTGTTCATGCGATGTGAAAGGGTTTAATTCCAAATGGAAGCATTCCATTTCATACCCCAATCTTCACTCGGCAATTCGTCCCATCCCCCCATGGCAAAGATATATCAGTACCCAAGCCCCCTGCTACCTTGGAAGAGATACCTAGCTCCGATGAAGGTGAAGTCATACCTGAACCAGATGACGAATCAAGTTCTGACTTTGAAGATGATACAAGACCAAAATTGTTTTCTCAGGAGGAGATGAATGATTTGGTAAGAGACTTGAATCTTCCCAAAGATGCCGCTGAGTTACTCAGATCAAGGCTGAAAAGCAGGAATTTATTGTTGCCAGGAGTGTCATCTTCATGATTCAGACATCGTGAAAAGGAGTTCGTTCCTTACTTCGCCCAGGAAGACAAGTTGGTTTATTGCATCGATGTTGAAGGTCTGATGGCTCAATTTAAAATTCAATATGATTCAGAGCAATGGCATCTTTTTATAGATTCTTCAAAAAGAAGTCTCAAAGCAGTTTTACTCCACAACGGTTTTTACGCTTCCATACCTGTAGGTCATTCCGTACACTTGAAGGAAACCTACGAGAACTTGGAATTGCTTCTTCGTAAACTTAAATATGAAGACCATGGTTGGCAAGTGTGTGGGGACTTGAAGGTCTTGTGCATGCTGCTCGGGCAACAAGCTGGGTATACCAAATATCCTTGTTTTCTGTGTTTATGGGACAGTCGAGACCAACAAAATCACTGGACCAAGAAGAGTTGGCAGCCGAGGGTGCTAACAGTCGGTGAAAAAAATGTCCTCCGAGAAACTTTGGTACCTTCCCATAAAGTTCTTCTACCACCTCTCCACATAAAATTGGGATTGATGAAGCAATTCGTAAAATCACTTCCAAGAGATGGAGAATGCTTCAAATACTTGGTCACCAAGTTTCCAGGCCTGTTGGAGGCAAAATTGAAGGAAGGTGTTTTCGTCGGACCAGACATTAGAAGGCTTATAGTTGATCAAGAGTTTGTCAATACCATGACGGATCCTCAAAAAGAAGGGTGGATTGCATTTAAAGAAGTCGTACAGAATTTTTTAGGCAATAACAAAGATCCTCACTACAAAAAGATCGTCGGACGAATGCTGAAAGCATTTCAAGCTTTAGGTTGCCTGATGAGTTTGAAAGTGCATTTCCTCCAGTCCCACCTTGACTACTTTCCTGAAAATTTGGGAGCTGTGAGTGAGGAACAAGGTGAACAATTCCACCAAGACATTAAAGAGATGGAAAGGAGATACCAGGGAAAATGGAGCATTACAATGATGGCAGACTACTGTTGGATGATTCAGAGAGACATTCCAGATGCTACTCACAAGCGTAAATGCACCAAGAGGAGCCTCACAAGGAAGAAGAATCGAGTTTAGTGTGTGTATGTGAGCTCATTTCAGTTCAAAAAAGGATTTTCATGAAAATATTGTAATAAAACTTTAATTTTATAAGTCTATTTCCATTTATTTTGAGGTATTGCCTTATTTAACATAGTTACCTAAATTGTCAGGAAACGTGATGTCCTATGACAAAATGGAGGTCATTTTTGGATTCAGCGCACCAAAAAACATAAAGATTATGTGGAATAACCAAAACAGACCTGTGATCCATGCGTAATTTTAGAAGAGGTATTTTACATGCAGAAAAATTTATGAAATTATCCCCCTAGGCATCAATATGTCTTTAGAAAATACCAACCAAAAACCAGCTGAAATTGCATTTAAAATGCAGTTGCATACATTTATATTCTCTTAGGAGCTAGTGTAAATATATACCAGTAGGTAGAAAGATTCTATGCTACTTATCACAGGGGTAAACAGTGGATTTCCTCAATCCACTTTAATAATGGTTTATGGACTTTTCCTCCCTGAAGATGTCCAAACCTCTATTAAACCCAGCTACACTAACAGCTTTTATTACATCTTCCGGCAATGAAGTCCAGAGTTTGAGTGAAACTGTATTTTCTCTGATTAGTCTTAAATGTGCTACATTGTAGCTTCATTGTGTATCCGCTAGTCTTTGTACTTTTTGAAGGAGTAAACAACCGCTCTATGTTTACCCATTCCACTCATTATTTTATAGGCCTCTATCATAACTCCCCTCGGCCATCTTTTTTCCAAGCTGAAGAGCCCTAACCTTTTATGCCTTTCCTTATAGGATTAGCCTTCTATCCCCTTTATTATTTTGGTCTTCTCTGTACCTTCTCTAATTATGCTATATCCTTTTTTAGATATGTTGACCAGAACTGCACACAGTATTTATGATGCTATTGCACCATGGAGCGATACAGAGGCATTATAATATCGTTGATTTTATTCTCCATTGCTTTCATTATGATTTCTAGCATTCTATTTGCTATCTTGGCCACCGCTGTGCACTGAGCCACGATAATGCCTAGATCCTTTTCCTGGGCAGTGATTCCTAAAGTGGAACCTTGCATCGTGTAACTATAATTTGGGTTGTTCTTCTGTAAGTGCATAACTTTGCACTTGTCCACATCTGTCATAGAGCATATTTGACACATAGGCTAATTTTATAAGAGGCACTTTATATGCGAATACTGGCATGCAAAAATCCTTTATAAAACTATCCTCAAAATAATTTATGCTTGTTAATGGTGAATAATATAATATATCGTATCCCTGAAGTGTCCATATTTCTACGAATGTCAATGCACAGTTGCAAGAAAGGTCAATCTTTGATTCAAACTGGTGCTAGTGTTCATTGTTGACAAGTAATACATCCATTACACCAAAGAAATTATGTCCATATAACATAAGAGCCTGATATTTAAAAGCACTTATCTGGAAAGTAGCATCAGAGCACCTGCTTCCTATACCCAAAATGATGCAGAAAGAATTCTTCATTTATCTATGCAAGCTATTAAATCTGCTTTGATTGATATTCCTGTCAATGTTGCAGATGAAGTAAAAAAAATGGTCTGAAACAGATGTCATGGACAGAATTATTGTAGCTATGCTTTGGCTTACACATTTTCCTTTTTACGCTTTCTGATGCAGATGTAACTGGGGAGCTTATGGCATAAAGCTTTTGCTGTGCCCTTCTCCACTCTCTGACAGCTGCCTCTTAGTACTGTTTTCACATGACCCAAGTAACCCAATCATATATGCCATCAATTTATAATCTGTACAGTTAGTGTTGTGTATAGATTCTAGTCTTCTTCTGCCTGCTTTGTACCATTCTTGGTGCCTTAAGTCTTCATTCTGCTGTTGCTGTTGCTGCTTTACTCAGGAAATGATTGCTGCACTTTCTTGCTCCCAGTTATCAAGTGCTCTCAAGGATAACATTTCCTCCTAGGCTAACAAATTTTGTGCGCCCAATTACCTCAGGAGACCTAGGGGCTTGTTTACAAAGCCGCGGTAGCGGTTTGCGATCGTAATCGGAGCCGCGGCCCCATTGATTTCAATGGGGCCGCGGCTGCGATCGCGATCGCGAACCACTACCGCGGCTTTGTAAACAAGCCCCCTAGAGTATCAATGTCACTTCTACCCATGCTGAATTGCCAATAGTCAAAATCTTGGGGGATAACCCCCAACTCACTATACAATAATGCTGGGTCAATTTCATGTCAGGACAGCTAGGGAGATACAATTTCTAGATGAAATAAAGGATTGCTTCATGGAGTAGCTGGTTCAGGAGCCAACACAAGAGGAAGCTATTTTAGACCTAGTCCTCAGTGGAACATGGGATCTAGTGCAAGAGGTAACTGTTCTGGGGCCGCTTTGCAATAGCGATCATAACAGGTTCACATTTGATTTAATAAATGGAGGGAGAATAGCAAGGAAATTCACTGTGCTAGCATTTAAATTTCAAAAAGGAGACTATGATAAAATGAGGAAAATGGTTAAGAAAAAACTAAAAGGAGCAACTGCAAAGGTTAAGAGTTTACATCAAGCCTGGGCGTTATTTAAAAATACTATCTTAGAAGCACAGACCAGATGTACTACATGCTTTATAAAAGGTGGAAGGAAGGTCAAACAACAGCTAGCATGGCTTAAAGGTTAGGTCAGAGAGGCTGTTATAGCTAAGAGAGAATGGAAAAAATGACGAAAATAGGAAACAGCATAAGTACTGGCAAGTTAAATGCAAGGCACTGATAAGGCAAGCAAAGAGAAAATGTGAAAAGAAGCTTGCCATGGAAGCAAAAACATAGAATAAAATCTTTTTCAACTACATTCATAGCAAAACACCTGTGAGGGAGTCAGTTGGATCATTAGATGATGGAGGGGTAAATGGTGCACGGAGAGACGACAAAGCCATAGCGAAAAGACTGAATGAATTTTTTGCTTCAGTCTTTACTGAAGAAGATGTAGGAAACTTAACCATACTAACTATAGAGAATGCTCTGCACTAAAACCAGAAAGTATTATGTAGTCTCTTGACTTAGTGTAGTATCTCTAAAAAACAGTTGTGAATATAATAGAGATACTACACCAAGTCAAGAGACTACATAATACTTTATGGTTTAAGTGCAGAGCATTCTCTATAGTTAGTATAATTTGGCTCTGACACAAAGTGACCATATATTAAATTTTGGGAAACTTAACCATGACAGAAATGATATTTAAAGGTGATGTATCAGAGGACTTGAAATAAATCTCAATAAATCAGGAAGATGTAATACAGCTTATTGATAAAGAGCAGCAAATCACCTGGACAGGATGACATACATCCTAGGGTGCTGAAAGAACTGAAATATGAGCTCACATAAATACTATTTGTAATCTGTGACCTATCATTAAAATCATCTGTAGTACTCGAAAACTGGAGAGTGGCCAATGTAACGCCAATTGTTAAAAAGGGTTCCAGGGGTGATCTGGGAAACTACAGACCAATATCCCTGACATCCGTGCTGGGTAAAATGATTGAGACCATTATAAAAAACAAAATGACTGAATATGTAAATGCAAATGTAAATAGTTATGGTTTAATAGCAGAAAGCCAACATGGATTTAGCCAAGGAAAGTATTGTCTTACTAATCTCTTATATTTTTTTGAAGGTGTGAATAAACAGGTAGATAAAGGTGAGTCAGTTGATATACTGTCACGGCCTCACCACCCGCCTCTAGCTTAGAGGGGAGGGGTTCTTAGAGGAACTTCCCGCTATCCGTCTTAACAAATTATTTTCCTGCAGCGTCCTCTGGGAAATGTAGTTTTGTTTTGTTAAGCTGTATGGGTGCATCAGGCAGAAAGTTGTAGTCAGGTTCAACGAGGTAAGGCAAATGACAGAAATTTATTTTGCACACAGTGGTTCGAACATACCACATACCGGATTATCTGTTCAGGATTCTTTGAGGTAGAGCATTGTCCATAAAACAAACCCAAACACAAGAATGGCTGTTCAAAGGTTCTCTATAGTTCAGGATATACAGTCTTTAACAGCAAGGATATCGAATTCCTTTTTAGCCTTGCTGGGTAAAGCACAAAAACAAATCAAATTTAATGTCTGTGGTAATTTAGCTTCTATTCAGCTTCAAACCTTTCTTGGCTACCTTCCCAGCAAAAAGGTAGAACCCAGGGGCAAAAGAAAGTGTTGTTCTCATAGCTACTTTAGCTTACCCCAGTGTCATAATTCAGGCAGCAGGTGGTTAACAAACTTATATCACAGTTCCTGGCTTGCTCCTTAGTCCCCGTAAACCTCCCCTTTGCAAACACGTGGGAATCACGGCCACCCTGCTTGTTGACTATGGGTAGCTTCTTTCCTTGAAGACTTTCTTTCAAGACAGCTTTTTTTCTCTACGTTCCCATGTTTAAAGCCTGGCAAAAGGAACAATCCATGGGAGTGTCCTCCTCATTCAGCTCCACCTCGGGCTCTCCCAGCTGCGTGGATTCTGAGTCCCCGTCTTGCTCACAGTGCTCAGCTAGCAGCCTCCCCGGGGATCTTGGAGTCTCTCTTGTTTCTGGCCCCAATCTCGATTGCAGACGTGCTATATGCCAATTAGCACTTTCTTCTCCGGGAAGCTCAGTTCCTCTGCTCTGCTCAGCACTAGTCAAGCTTCCCTTGCTTGTATCTGTGCCCCTGTTTGTGTCAGCCTGGCTTCCTGCTTATCTTCCCCCTTTCCTCATAGTCTGGCATAGGTTTATATTTCCAGGGCTCTAGCTCCAACTCCTCCCTTCCCTGGTGACGGCAATCAGCCTGACTTCGGGTACCTGAGTGCTTTGAGAATTCCCTGCCATAGGGGTTATGGGCCCTATATCCTCTCTCCCTCATTCCACTAGGGGGCGCATGAAACGTGGGCGTTGTGGAGGTTTTCTGCTTTCTGGAGGTGGTTGTGGCTTTCCTACCCTGATTTGGTGAAAGGGGACCCTTTACTAGGGTGAATTCCCTGTCTATTTGTCCTCCCCCGGACTCCGGATAGGCCTCCTTGCCACATACTCCCTACTCAAGATATTACGGGCTGGCGGAGGTTGTTGAAGCTCCTCCGAACAGTCCGTAATCCTGGACAAGGCATCTGCATTTTGGTGTAGCTTCCCTGCCCGATGCTCTACCTTAAAATCAAAAGCTTGCAGGGCCATGTACCATCTGGTTAATCGTGCACTGTGGTTCTTCATCTGTTGGAGCCACCTCAAGGGCGCGTGATCAGTAACTAACAGGAATTTTCACCCGGTGAGGTAGAACCGGAGGGCCTCTATTGCCCATTTGATGGCGAGGCACTCTTTCTCAATAGTAGAGTAGTGCTGCTCTGCCAAGGACAACTTCCTACTAAGGAACATCACAGGATGCTCATTTCCTTCATGCTTCTGGGACAAGATGGCCCCTAAGCCTATCTCTGAGGCATCCCTCTGTACAAGAAGGGCTGCGTGAAATCCACCCCGCGTAATACCAGGGCCGTACACAGCCGCCCTTTTAATCGGATGAAAGCCCTCTCCGCCTCCGGGGTCCAACGGAGTTGATTTGGGCAATTCTTTTTTAACATGTCTGTAAAGATGGAACTTTTTTCCGCAAAGCGTGATAGGAACCTCCTGTAATAGCCAATCAGGCCTAGAAAGTTTCTTAATTGCTTCTTTGTTGTGGGACGGGGAAAGTTCTTGATGCTGTCCACTTTGTCAATCAAGGGCTTAATCCTTCCCTGTCCTACCATATACCCCAGGTATTTCACTTCTCGCTTGGCGAAGGCACACTTGCTCGGGTTCAGGGTGAGGCCCGCCTGCTTCATAGATCACAGGACGGCTTCAACTCTCGGGATATGTCCTACCCAACTGCAACTGTGGATAATAATGTCGTCCATATATGCGAAAGCATATTCTTGATGAGGATGCAGGACTTGATCCACCAGTCTCTGCCAGGTTGCTGCGGTGCCGTGAAGGCCAAAGGGCATCCTCTTAAACTGGAATAGCCCAATCGGGGTGCTGAAGGCGGTCTTCGGCCGAGATTCCCTAGTCAACGGAATCTGCCAGTACCCATTCGTCATGTCCAGGGTGGTCAAGAACTGGGCCTGCCCCAAGCGGTCCAAAAGCTCCTCGATACGGGGCATCGGGTAAGTGTCGAATACCGAGATAGCATTTACCTGTCTGAAATCGATATAGAAGCGCAATGTACCATCCGGTTTTGGAACCAGAACAATGGGATTGCACCACGGGCTCCTTGATTCTTCAATGACACCCATCGCCAACATCTCGCGCACCTGTGCCATGACCTCCTGCTTTTTAGCTTCCTGTAGGCAGTAGGGTCATTGTCTGACCACCTTCCCCAGTGGCGTCAGGATCTCATGCGCCACCAGTCGGGTTTCACCCGGGATCGGGTCAGTACATCTGGGAACCTCTCCAATAGTCGAGCCAGATCCCGCCTCTGGACCCAAGATAGTTCTTCCCCTACTTGGGGCTCCAGGTTCTTCCTGCACTCTGCCACTTGAGGTCCCAGGTCATCCTTCTCAATCTCCTTCATTCTCTCCCCACAGGTGGCTGTCAGGCTTTTCATCCCGGCCCATCCGGTGGAACCAAATCCATAGGCTCCTCGTTCCGTAGGAGACAACATGGGGACCTCTTCCAGTGGGGGAAACCCTACTCTCTCGCACAGCAGCTGGGCAATCCGGTCTCCCACCTTCACAGGGAAGTCTTCGTTGCCCAAATTAAACAGTAATATCTTTACACTCCCTCTATAATCAGGGTCGATCACCCCAGCCCCGACGTCCAGGAAATATTTCAGAGCCAGACCCGATCGCGGTGCTATCTGACCATAACATCCTATGGGCATCTCCACCTGAAGGCCAGTATCAATGAGAGCCTTTCCATGGCGGGGTATCACCCGATCCTCGGCGCTGCATAGATCATATCCCGCAGCTTGCGGGGACGTCCTCCTGGGAGCCTGGGCCTTCTCAGATACCTTACAAAATTTTAATATAAACCTCTGTTTAAGGGGAGAACTGCCTCCCAGGGGTTCTTTCCCTGGGTTCTTGTTTGGCTTCTGGGGGTTCCCAAAAAGAGGCCCGGGGACCACCGTTACAATCCCATCCCCTTTTCTCCCAAGGCCTTCCTCTAATCCTTCCCTAAATTGGGGCCAATCCCTTCCCCATACTAAATCGTAGGGGAGCTTTGGAACCACTGCCACGAGAATTTCTTTCTGCGCCCCCAACCTTTTTGTCACCACTTTGTACACCGGGTAGAAAGAGGCAGCTCCATGGATGCACCTAATTTGGACCTGACCTTCCGGCTTCCTCTGGCGAGACTCATCCTGGGCCTCAATTGCCTGCCAAAGCTTTGGTGACACCATGCTTTGGTCGGCCCTGGAGTCGAGCAGAGCATGGGTAGTGACCCCTGTATGTTAACATTTAAGAGAAATCCCTCTCCTAGATGTTTCACATTGGTACCAGTTAACCCAATGCGGGCTTTGCATCCCCTCTGCAGGTGTCCCATCTCCCCACAACGATAGCATTTTTTTCCAGCCCACTTACCCTCCTGAGCAGACACACAAGTTTTTAGACACTTGGCATTATTTCCCTGTTTTTTTTCTGATAAATCAAAACTGGCCTCTGCCCCTACTTCTGGAGGGCCCGCCTTTGGAAGAAACGCCAATTCAGCTTCCAGGTAGCGCTCTGTCAAAAGAGTTGCCTCTCCTGTGCTCTGGCAGTTTTGCTGAATCAGAAAAGATTGTACCATTTTTGGTACTGCAGCCATAAATTGCTCCAATATCACCATATCCACCACCGAATCCATAGTTTTCCCTTCCAGGGCTAGCCACTTTAAAGCTAAACCTCAAATTCTCTGGCTTAAGGCCTTAGGTGTTTCTCCGGCATTTAAGGCCGTGGCTCTAAACATATGGTGATACAACATTTTTGTTAACCCTAATCGGTCTCTAATTGCATTTTTTACTGCATTATAGTCCATGGCCTGTGCCGCTGGCATAGCCCTATATGCAGCTAGTGCTTCTCCTGTTAAGGAGGTTGCCAATCGCACCGCCCACTGGATAGCTGGCCAACGCACGGCTTGAGCCACCCTCTCGAATGACTCCAAGAAGTCGTCTATGTCATCATCGGGTGAAAGATTTCCAAAATTAACACCCGCTGGTGTGTGGGCCTGCCAGATTGTCCATTTGCAGCATCGCTGGTCCCTCTGGGGTTAGTGTTCCTCCACTTCTTTGCCTGTGGGACGTAATCAGGGCTTCCACTAAGTCCAGGACAGGCTTTTGCTGCTCCTTCATAGCCGCCGCCACACTCTCTTGTGCTAGCTGGGCCAACTCCTGCTGTCATTGAAATTGAGTGGCTACCCATCGTACCAGCTCTTTTGGATCCATCTCCGGAGATACCTTGCTCATGCGTTGACTCTCGAGAAACAAAAAAAAAATTTGTCTTTTCCGCCAACATTCTGTGCTATAAATCTGGTAAGTGTATATCCTCGATGGTTAAAATCCTGAATGACCGGAAATCCTGGATGATAGGAAATCCTGCCAACTACGCCACTGTCATGGCCTCACCACCCGCCTCTAGCTTAGAGGGGCGTGGTTCTTAGAGGAACTTCCCGCTATCCGCCTTAACAAATTATTTTCCTGCAGCATCCTCTGGGAAATGTAGATTTGTTTTGTTAAGCTGTATGGGTGCATCAGGCAGAAAGTTGTAGCCAGGCTCAACGAGGTAAGGCAAATGACAGAAATTTATTTTGCACACAATGGTTCGAACATACCACATACAGGATTATCTGTTCAGGATTCTTTGAGGTAGAGCATTGTCCATAAAACAAACCCAAACACAAGAATGGCTGTTCAAAGGTTCTCTATAGTTCAGGATATACAGTCTTTAACAGCAAGGATATCGAATTCCTTTTTAGCCTTGCTGGGTAAAGCACAAAAACAAATCAAATTTAATGTCTGTGGTAATTTAGCTTCTATTCAGCTTCAAACCTTTCTTGGCTACCTTCCCAGCAAAAAGGTAGAACCCAGGGGCAAAAGAAAGCGTTGTTCTCATAGCTACTTTAGCTTACCCCAGTGTCATAATTCAGGCAGCAGGTGGTTAACAAGCTTATATCACAGTTCCTGGCTTGCTCCTTAGTCCCCGTAAACTTCCCCTTTGCAAACACGTGGGAATCACGGCCACCCTGCTTGCTGACTATGGGTAGCTTCTTTCCTTGAAGACTTTCTTTCAAGACAGCTTTTTTTCTCTACGTTCCCATGTGTAAAGCCTGGCAAAAGGAACAATCCATGGGAGTGTCCTCCTCATTCAGCTCCACCTCGGGCTCTCCCAGCTGCATGGATTCTGAGTCCCCGTCTTGCTCACAGTGATCAGCTAGCAGCCTCCCGGGGGATCTTGGAGTCTCTCTTGTTTCTGGCCCCAATCTCGATTACAGATGTGCTATATGCCAATTAGCACTTTCTTCTCCTGGAAGCTCAGTTCCTCTGCTCTGCTCAGCACTAGTCAAGCTTCCCTTGCTTGTATCTGTGCCTCTGTTTGTGTCAGCCTGGCTTCCTGCTTCTCTTCCTCCTTTCCTCATAGTCTGGCATAGGTTTATATTTCCAGGGCTCTAGCTCCAACTCCTCCCTTCCCAGGTGATGGCAATCAGCCTGACTTCGGGTACCTGAGTGCTTGGAGAATTCCCTGCCATAGGGGTTCTGGGCCCTATATCCTCTCTCCCTCATTCCACTAGGGGGCGCATGAAACGTGGGCGTCGTGGAGGTTTTCTGCTTCCTGGAGGTGGTTGTGGCTTTCCTACCCTGACTTGGTGAAAGGGGGCCCTTTACTAGGGTGAATTCCCTGTTTCTTTGTCCTCCCCCGGACTCCGGATAGGCCTCCTTGACACAATACATACATATATAATTAAGCTTTTCACACACACACACACATATATATATATATATGTGTGTGTGTGTGTGTGAAAAGCTTAATTAAAAATAAAAATGTGCTACTTATCTGCCTGAAGAAAAACCCAACGAATTCATGTTTCAGGCCCATAAACGGACCTCGCTTCAGGGGTTACTATTGAAAAACAGAACACACAGTATAAAAGGGCAATCCTTCACTAGCAACTGCTAAAATATGCTTTCAAAGTTTCCCTGTTTGGGGTTTTATGAATGACATAATAACATTGGGAACCACTTGTATGTATTGAATGTGTTGAGATGTCTTATTTTTTTGAGACTGGGATATTTCTGGTATTTTACTGTTTATTTATTGACAGCAGGATTGGTACAAAATACAGATGAATGTTTAGGCTGCATGCCAATCTTCCTTTCAGAAAAGAAACCCCACTTTAAGTCCTTTTATTTGATCTCTCTGGAAGTGCAACAAAGTGCATTTTCATCATCCAATTCTCCTGGGCAAACCAATCTGTGGCTATATTTGAATACTTCTTCATGCACCCCTAAAACAGGCTCAGTTTGCCAGAATGATCCTATCCTGGTCTAACCTGATGTTTCTTTGCAACAATCTAAGCACAACACCAAGAAGGTTCACCCATGATGTTCATCTAGAATCTGATGGCTTCTAGTTAATTCATTATTCACTTATGAGCAAAGACATATTTTAGAAGCCTTATTCACAATTTCTACAGGTAAAATCAGTCATTTACACATGGGGGTATGTTTACTAAACCGTCTTAACATCGCAGCAGTGGTATTATTGCGCGATAAGTGACGTTATCATGCGATAATGTAACATTATTGTGCAATAACGTCACTTAGCGCATGAAAAAACGGCTGCGGCGTTAAGGCACACTAACGCTGTGAAATCCAGTTCTGAAGGGTGGAGTAAGGCTTCCCAGAGGGCGGAGAGAAGGGGTCAATGGGCGGAGAGTGGCAGGGGAGAGGCTCCAGGCACACTAATGCTGTGAAATCTGGGTCCGAACACTAACGCCAGTGAAACCCTCGCGTTAAGGCACATTTGCAGGAAAGAGAAACCATTTCAGTCAGCAATATACAGCAAAGCCAGGGAAACCCAAACACGTGATAGTAGTGATACATGTGCACGGAACAAAAAGGCAAATAAACACAGAAAATGACCTGAACCACATTTAAAATCCCAATAACCAAGCTGGCCAAAAGTGATATTAATGATAAACGTAAAGCAACACCACTGACAAAGCTCAAAAAATAAGATATCATGTTTGGAAGGGTCTATTCTCTGTCCTCCTACAAAGTGAATGATCCCACATTGAAATAGTGCTGATCAGGGCTTTTTCACGTCTATATTGGGCAGGTTTGTAATGGCGTGCACATGTGCAGTAACAGCAGAGTGAGCACGTAGGAAAGGGCAACTGTAATGATGCTGTAAATTGGATATAGAGGGCTGCAGGTGGCACATGCTGTGGTCCAGCTGGGGCACAGTGCGTGTTAAGCAGATGCCTAGGTGGCACATAGGAATGCTGAAACTGTAAAGCGGCAAGACATCAGCTGACGAGGGTCCAACATGGGCACGAGTTTGTGTCCCACAGTGTCACAGGGGAGATTACCCAGCAGGTACCCCCAAGGGCAGATAACATTGGCAGGCAGTGTGGGGGGGGGGGGAGCACGCATGTCCATGTAGGCACCCCTACCCGAGAACCCACACCATAGGCAGCTGCTTACCAATAGCCTGGGACTGCGCACCACCAGCACCACTGGCATAATGGCATGGCAGCATGGTGGCAGAGGGGTGCTGGTGGCGGAGGGGGCAGTGGCATCTGCCCACAGCAGACCATGGCCTAGCCCCATTTAGATGGGTGCCATACACTGCAACAGACAGGGTCTGTCTGACGAACAGTCATGGTATCCTCAGGGCAACAGTGTGGTGCAGTACACACAGCCAGTGTGTTCATGAGCAGAGGGTCACAAGTTCAAGTCCCTGCTATGGCTTTTGCCAACCCAGTCCCCATATTTTACCCAGTACTAAACCATGGTAATAAAGACGGAACCTTTATTGCAGATAACATAAACATGCCTGAAACGCCTATATTTTACCCTACAGAGCACAGACACCATAAACATGTGCAATACCTAGAGCAGAGTTTCCCAAATGCAGTCCTGGAGGCCCAAACACCATTCAGGTTTCATGCTCTCTCTAATAAATATGCCTGTGCTGCATTTGTATGCGCCGCCCCCATGGTATGCAAATGTATCCCATGCATATTCATTAGGGACAGCATGAAAACCTGAACAGTGTTTGGCTCACCAGGACCGGAGTTGGGAACCTCTGCCCTAGAGCAGCGGCCAACAGGAGCATAAACACCCACACCCACAGACTCCACTATCCAAAGCCTCATGGAGAGTCAGGCTGTTGGGCCCTGCGTGCAGCAGCATATCCCAATACTAGCACTTGCATACCTTAGCAATCCCGCCCTAAACTTGGGAATACGTTACACATGTATCAAAAGATTGCTATGATTAATGGCAGATAGCAGTTCCTAAGTTAATCACAATTTGCTGATAGAGCTGCATCATAGCAACCTTTCTGATATCTGTGGAGTGTGTTTCAGTTTTGGTTTCTGACAGTGTTTACCACGCCGGGGAATGACCCCCAACAGTATTGCGTACCATAGCCATGCCTGCACTGTGCCCAGGACTGGTGTGGTGGCCAGGGCTGCCAAAAGCCTCTATATTTACACAATGCTGGCATAGGTGTGGGAGTGTGTGTCTGTCTATCCAGTGTGTTGTGGCTGCCTACACCTTACTGAGCCCACACTTCTTGCACTGTTTCCAGTGTTAGCCTGCCAATGTGCATAATGAGGAGCAAGGTACAGTGGGTATGGCCCGGACAGGGTGGCCTGGGCAGGATGCATCTGTACAGGGCATAGGGTAATGGCTGGGACATTGTAGTGCCCAGCCACCACCTGCATTGATAGGTTGGCCACAGCATGTCCTGCTGGGAAGTCACTCTCACCCTGACTGAGCAGTGACCACGGCATGGCTAGGTTCCCCCATAGTGCTATATAGTATTTCTCTCAAGTGATATTTATGGATTCTTTTTTTTGGAGCTCAATCACTGACTTATCTGCTTGGTGTGTGTGTGCTCACATCCCAGTTTTGGGTGTGCACATCTCTTCCAGGAACATGCACTATGGACTAGCTAGCAGACTCTCTGCAGTTAGTATGTGTATGGCTGGCACACCTTGCAGGGTGCAGCGGCTGGAGACTCACTGTGCTTGCTGCTGGAGAATGTCAGATAGTGGTGGGGGGCAGCTGAGCATTTCTAGGCCTACTGTCTGTCTGCTATTGCCTTATGGATGTGTACAGGTCTGCATTGACTGCCTTGTAGAGTGCCTGTTTCCCAGCAGGACTGGGGTTGATGGTCCCCTCTACTGCCACCATTGCAGGGATGTAGAATGTGGATCTGTTGGTGGGAGATCCTGAGCCCCAGAGGGCAGGTTGGGTGGTGCTACATAATCCGCCTACAAACACCCCCCTTCACTTAAATTTTGTGACCATGGCACCCACACAGAATATGCACTATTCTGGGTGCATCATAGTCCACAAGGGCTAGACATGACTGGGAAATACGGATGGACACAGTTGTATCCTAGGTGTGTCTGCAAGGACTACCTATCACACACTGGCACTGATGGCGCCCTATAGGGAACATTATAAGGTGCCTTGGCGGACAGTACACTTTATAATGTGCCCTCTGGAGTGCCTTATAGGACGCCTTATGTGGCATCTTAGGTTACGGCACTGTGAGGGTGTGTTTGCTGGCATCACTAATTTAAATTAAAAAAGAAAATGTCTCAGACAGCACTGATTTAAAGTAAAGGGTAATGTCTCAGACCACCTTACTCATTAAGCCCACTGGGGGATTGAACTCATGACCCCTGTTTCATCAGGCAATGTATTAACCATCGTGCTACACCTCTGTTGCTGAGTTTGTTGGTCAGCGTGCCTAATTAAGGCTAACGCGCGTTAACGTGCCACGGCTCCCTCTATCGCGTGATAACAGACTTTATCGCGCGATAACCTGAAATGCTACCTTAAGACCGGAACTCCCACTCCTTTTATGGCATTCTTCACATTATCGCTGGAGTTAACGCCGGTAACATTAAGACGGTTTAGTAAACATACCCCATGGAAACAGCATCCACATGTTAATGTGCTTACTAAAGAGAAGCTGCAAGGGGGCATGCCAGGATTATGTTTATAGAATAGCCTGGGTGGGTCAAAAGTCTATATGTGTATTCCTCATTTCATGTGGAGGCTGATTCTGATCTCTGCATGTCTGGATGTGCAGAAAATGTATGGCCCCAAGATATACGTTCCCATGGTTGCAGAATCATGGCAATTGGACGGGCCGGTGTGAACAGCGTTCCATGCCGCTCTTCGTCCAAGTGCTTGCACGTCTTCCCAACACAATGCTCCTGCTTGTGTGCTGGTGCTGTAGCATCCCATTACCATGGTACTGGGACGCACAGCAGGAGCATAGAAGGCTCAACATCATCAATAGCTTCCTATCCCCACCACCTGACCCTTGGCGGGGGCAGCCAGGGCCAGGATCGAGTGGCAGAGGCTTACCTGCATCTGCCCTACCTGTTTGGTGGAGTTGCCTGGTTTTATCCCCGCAGTCAATGGGGCTTATTCCATCTCTGAGGTGGAATAAGTGCCAAGTCCATCTCTCCCCCATTGGACATACAGGGCTGTGACAGTAGTTCATTCTTCACAATAGCACAAAACAATTTAAATATTATATGCAAATACTTAAATTACTGCTAGCTATCATTTCTATAGTACTACAAGGTGTATGCAGTGTTATACAAAGACATGTAAGAGACAGTCCCTGCTCATAACAGCTTACAGTCTAATCAAGACAGACAACACAACAGTTAAGACAGACAACACAAGAAGTGGGGACTATGATATACTTAGGGAATGGTAAAGAAACACAGAGGTGAACAGGAGACTAGGGGGATCAGGATCCAAAATGTTTTTAGCCTGGATTTGAACAGGTCCACAGAAGAAGCCTGACGTACCAACTCAGGTAGTTTATTCAAAGCATAAGGAGCAGCAAGATAGAAAAATCAGAGTCTGGAGTTGGAGGTGGAAGGGAAGGGCACAGATAGAAGGATCTGCCAGAAGAACAAAGTTCTCAAGGAGGGGTGCAAGGAGAGATAAGAGAGGAAAGTTAGTGAGGAACAGCCAAATGAAGGCACATAGGTCAGTAGTAGAAATTTGAACTGGATGCAGAAACAGATAGGAAGCCAATGAAGTGACTTTAGAAGAGGGGTGACATGAGCATAGTGACACTGGTGGAAGACTAGCCATGCAGCTGAGTTTTGAACTGATTGAAGTGAGGAGAGATAATTCAGAGGAAGACCAGCGAAGAGGAGGTTCCAATAGTCTAGAAAGGAGGTGACTAGAGAATGGATAAGGGTCTTAGCACTCTTTTCAGAAAGAAGGGGATGAATTTTGTCAGTGTCCAAGTAGCCAATGTAGGTCAAGTGTTACAGGAGTGATATGATCTAATTTCTTTAACTTACCAATCACACTGACAACTGCATTTTGTCCCAATTTTAAAGGTTGTTTTTTTTTTAATTTTTTATTTATGCATATTTCAATTACACTTTCAAAAGACAAGTGAATAGAAATCAAAATTAATGAATCATAGAAAACAAATACCAATATGCAGTACAATATTAGCCCACAATATAGGAAATCAAGACCCAAGAACAGAAAAAAAAGAGAAAAATTATATTGCTAACACAATAAGATGAAAAATAAAACCTAAGGGGTTTTACCAGTCCCCTGCAAGATCCTCTACAGTGATGGCTGCAGAGCAGGTACTGATGCACTTATCCCCTCCATAGCAGAAATAATATCAGTCAGGATTTTAGGTTAGAAAAATGTAAAAGTCTTACCCTCACAAACTACAATACAAACACAAGAGAAACAAAGCACAAAAGTCAACACAATGGCCAAGGCCCTAGAACCCTGGGCCGAGAATTCCTGACGCCAGTTTTGTGTACTTCTAGACAAATCAGGAAATATAAATATTGATGAACCAAAAAATAACTTATTTATTGCCTGGAAATTCAGCTTGAAAAACAGGTTGCGGTCCACCTCCAAGGCAAATATTAGAATAAGGGCAGATCATCGGGTCGCAACCTCCAAGGAGGATTCCAAAAACTCCGTCAAGTTATCCTTAACGGAGACTACCTGCCCCTTAGATGGTGAACCTCCACCTGGAGAAAGTTATTGGGCCCTCACCAAAGGAGGGAGGTTCCCAGGAGCCATCCAAAGTGTCTTAGTCAGATATTTGTTTGCCATGTCAATAGGTAATATAAGTGGAGATTTGGGAAAGTTCAGCAGACACAAATTATTGTGTCTAGACTGGTTTTCAAGATTCTCAATTCACCTAAAGGTGACTGCAGTGTTCTTTACCAAAACATCACCTACAGCCTGCACCATGACCATCTTTAATTTGAGAACAGTCATTCTTTCAACAACAACTTCTAATGTCTTAGAGTTCCCTACCACAGCCTGGGACACCACAGAAAGATCACCCACCAAGCAACCAGAAATTGATTGAAGAAAAGAGTTAAAGCCTTGATCACACTCCACAGTGACTCCACAGTGACTCCCAGTGCAATGCTTTTGGTCTCTGCACCTCACAAAGCATTGCACTGGGAGTTGTCTCACCCTTATCTCCAGGAACAAGCACGAATGTATTCTTCACATATGGGTATCGTCAGTACTGATGGAGCCTGTGCGGGAACGCTCCCCAGCATCCAATAGGAAAGCTTTTGGGAGCATCCCACAGCGCCTGCGTGCTGCCCTCCTGCCTTTCCAACTCTCCCTCTTCAGTTCTTCATTTTCCATGGAGCCGACAGGATGCATACCCTGTCATCGCAGAAAATTTATTATTCTTCTTTTTTTTTGTGGTCGCGTCTGCCTTCATTCGACGCCTACCGGTACCGCCTGTTCTCTTTTCTTTTTTAAAAAAAAAAAAAAGACCAATCTATCTTTCTAAAAGATTTTTTTCTTTCAGGGGCCTTGCCCCTCTCGGTACTAGGTGCCATTTTGGGCACTAGGCCCACTTTTCTTCAAACATGGAGAAACCAGCTAGTGGTTTCAAGAAATGTTCCAAGTGTGGCAGTACCATATCGGTCACCGACACCCATGACTGGTGTCTCAAGTGTTTAGGTCCTGACCATTGTCCATTGGAGTGTCTCTCCTGCAGAAAGATGACTAAGAGGCACCTGCAGAATAGAGCTGCAAAACCCGGTACCTTTTTTGCCACAGATGCGATGTCAGTTGCTTCGACGTCTTCCAGGGCTTCATCTTCCTCCCATGGATCTCAGGTAACTAACCCTAAGGGGTATGTTTACTAAACTGCGTTAGTGCGATTCACGTTAGGAGCCGTGTTAGAGACAGAAATCCAAAATAAGGACATGGGCGGTACATCGTTGCCGAGAACGCGCTGAGAACGCGCGTTACAAGGTGCCATAAATGAACGAGCGCTACAGGGCACGTTACCGCGCGTTAATCTTAAGAAAGCGCGCAGGCATACAATCACAGCAACAGAGCTGTAGCACAATGGTTACAACACTGACGGATGATACAGGGGTCATGGGTTCGATTCCCCAGTGGGCCTAATGTATAAGGCTGGCTGAGGCAGCACCGTTTAAGTTGTGATTGGTGAGGCATTTGACATGTATTTTAATTTGTGCTGCCAGCAAACACACCCTCACGGTGGCATAACCTAAGGTGCCGCATAAGGCACCCCATAACGCACTCCATAGGGCACATTATAAAGTGTACTGTCCGCCAAGGCACCCTATAATGTCCCCTATAGGACACCTTATAAGGCTGTGAACAAAGCCCTGGCTGGCTGCAGGACTGCACGTCACCACACAAACTGTATGCTGTGGTTACCAGGATAGGGTTAACCCACCCGTATCCATGATGCACTGCACATGCAAATCAGAAGTCGACAGATGGGCACAAGATTGGGTATGCACCCCCACAGCACCTCGGCCAGGTAGGGGGAACAGACCGTGTGTGGCACTGCCACAGAGTAGCCACAGACAGTCACATTGTGTGGGTACTGTGCCCACCCTAAGGTTGAGTTGGGGCGCCCAGCACCAGGTCCACAGCACCATTCATGGCTGAACTATGCCATGTTGCAGGTCCACATCAGTGTCTGATAGGTAGTTCCGTTAGACACAACTAGGATACATCTGTGCCCTGCTGTATGTCCCGGTCATGTCTAGTCCCTATGGGCGATGATGCACCCAGAATAGTGCATATCCTTTGTTGGTGCTATGGTAGGGGTAGGGGTAGGGGTAGGGGTGTTATGGACCCATGGGCAGATCATGTACCACCACACAACCCACCCTCTGGGGCTGAGGGTGGGAAACAGGATCACCCACCAATAGATCCACAGTCTACCTCCCTGCAATGGCAGCAGTAGAGGGGACCAGCAACCCCTGTCCTGCTGGGGAACAGACAGAGCAGTACACATCCATAACGCAATAGCAGACAGACGGCAGGCCTGGAAATGCTCAGCTGCCCCCCACCATTATCTGATATTCTCCATCAGCAAGCCTCCAGCCGCTGCACCCTGCAAGGTGTTCCAGCAAGACACATACTAGCTGCAGACAGTCCACCAGCTAGTCCATAGTGCATGGTCCTGGAGAAGATGCATTTACCCAGAACGGGGATGTCAGCATACACACCAAGCAGATAAGTCAGTGATTGGGCCCCAAAAAAACCCCCATAAATATCACATGAGAAAAATACTATAAAACACTATGGGGGAACCTAGCCATGCCATGGTCACTGCTCAGTCAGGGTGAGAGTGACCTCCCAGCAGGACATGCTATGGCCACCCTGTCCGTGCAGGTGGTGGCCAGGCACTACAATTGCCATTGCCCTATGCCGTGTGCAGATGCATCAAGGCCAGGCCACCCTATCCAGGCTATTCCCACGGTACCTTGCTCCTCATTATGCACATTGTCAGGCCAATACTGGCAACAGTGCTAGCAGTGTGGGCTGTGGAGGGTGTTGGCAGCCACCACACACTGGATAGACAGACACACACTCCCCACACCTATGCCAGAATTGTGCAACTATAGAGATGTTGGGCAGCCCAGGCAATCACACAAGTCCTGGGCACAGTGCAGGCATGGCTATGGTACGCAATACTGTAGGAGTCACTCCCCAGGTTGGTAAACACTGTCAGACACAAGACCTGTAGCACACTCCACAGACATCAGGAGGGTTGCTATGATGCAGCTCACTCAGATAATTGTACTTAACCTAGGACTTGCTATCTGCCAGTAATCATAGCAACTTCTTTAAAGATGTGTACCATATTCCCAGGTTTAGGGTGGCATTACTAAGGTATGCAAGTGCTAGTATTGGGAGATGCACGCAGAGCCCAAAGTCCTGCCTCTCCAGGATGCTTTGGATAATGGGGCCTGTGGGTGCGGGTGTGTCTGCCCCTGTTGGCTGCTGCTTTACTGCAGAGGTTCCCAACTCCAGTCCTGCGGTGCCAAACACTGTTCGGGTTTTCATGCTGTCCCTCATGAATATGCATGAGATACATCTGCATACCATGGGGGTGGCGCATAGAAATGCAGCACAGGCATCTTTATCAGAGGCAGCATGGAACCGGAATGGTGTTTGGCCCTCCAGGACTGCATTTGGGAGGCTCTGCTCTAGGTAATGGGCATGTTTATGGTGTCTGTGCTCTGTAGGGTAAAATGTAGGTGTTTTGGGCATGTTTACGTCATCTGCAAGAAAGGTTCTGTCTGTATTAGCACGTTATAGTAGTGGGTAAAATATGAGGACTGGGTTGGTGGAAACCACAGCAGGGACTTGAACCTGTGACCTTCTGCTTCTGAATACAGTGGTTTTGTGCACTGCACCACCATGTTATCACAGAGAAGGTGCATTCCCTGGTGATACCATAACTGTTGGTCAGACAGGGCCTGTCTGTTGCAGTGCATGGCACCCACCTACACAGGGCTAGGCCAGGGTCTGCTCTGGCCAGCTGCCCCTGCCCCCTCCACTACCAGTATCCCTCAGCCACCATGCTGACATGCCCTTCTGCTGGTGGAGCTGGTGGTGCGCAGTCTCAGGCCATCCAGTGTGCAGGTAGGCGGCTGCCTATGGTGTGGGTTCTGGGGTAGGGGTGCCTGCATCGACGTCCACGCTCCCCCCCAACCCCGCCTGCCAATGTTCCGTGCCCTTGGGGGTAGCTGTTGGGTACTATCCCCTGTGACACTTTGGGAAACACACTCGTGCCCATGTTGGGCCTTCAGCAGTTGCTATCTGGCTGCTCCACTGTTTCAGCATTCGTATGGGCCACCTAGGCATCACCCTAGTCCGCACTGTGGCCCAGCTCCACCACAGCATGTGCCGCCTGCGGCCCTCTGTATCCCCTTCTCCGGCATCTGTCCAGTTGCCGTTCCGACATGCCCGCCCTAATGTTGTGGGACATGTGCACACCATAGGAACCCTGTCCGATGGTGGGGAAAACCCTGAGCAGCGCTATTTCACTGTGGGCCCATTCACCTTGTATGGGGACGGAGTATAGACCCTTCCACGATTTATATCTGTTCTATGGAGCTTACTCGGGGGGGTGGAGGAGGGGTTGATGTTTCTCATTGATACCACTATTGGCCAGCTTGGTTATTTTTTTTTTCCAGTTTGTTGGGGTCATTTTCAGTGTTTCTGTGCCCTTTTGTTCTGTGCACATGTATCACACTTATCACTTGTTTTAGGTTTCCCTGCCTGGGCTGTACATTGCTGACACTGAAATGGTTTCTCCCCCCTGTAATGTGCCTTTAACGGCAGGTTTTCATTCGCGTTGGAATTCAGCCATGAAAATCAGCACGTTAGTGTGAGGGGAGCCTCTCCCCGCCCACTCTCCGCCCACTGACCCCTTCTCTCCGCCCTCTCTCCACCTTCTGCATTGTTTTACCGCGTCACAGGGCTTTACGATTGTTAGCGCATCATAACGCGCGTTATGTAACGTTAACGATCATAAGCGCAGCATAACATGCGTTATGCTGCGCTTACGGTCGTTAACGTTACATAACGCGCGTTATTCACGATTACCGCAGTTTAGTAAACATACCCCTAAGTCTTCTAAGACTGGCCAGTCCTCAAAGGGTAGATCTCCTTCCAGGTATCGAGATGCCACTGGCGTTGCCCTCGAGGAAAGTTCACTGGCAAAACAGCCCCAGTGGGAGGCCTCCGTCTCCAAAACATTAACGGGGCTCGAGGATGTTCCAGAGGCTTCCACCTTGGCAGAACCTCTGGTGCCATGTTCTGGGGTCGTACCCACTTCCACTGGTACTGACACCCAGGCATCGGCAGGAGCGATGGATCAGAGAATCCTCACTATCGAACGCAGTCTAGCAGCCCTCTTAGCAGCTTCGGTACCACTAAGACTGCTACAGACGGTTCCACAGGTATCGGTAACGACATCGGTACCGGTACCAAGCACACCTGCCTCGGCCGGTATGCTTCCCCCCATGCCGAGCCTTGAGTCTATCTCAGGTATTGAAGGGCCGGCATTGAGACACCCCAACACCGACTTTGAATGGTACCGGTATCGTGCGTTGCAGGAACACCCGGCGCAGAGATACTTTGAATCCTCCGATTCCGATGACTCTGATGACTCTGCCGGTGCCAGAACAATCCTTCCAGAGGATCCATCTCCTTCTCCTCAACGCAGAATGTCTCCTCCAGAAGACATGTCCTTCCAGGATTTCATACATGATTTAGCTTGAGGTCTTTCAATCACGGTGACTCCGGAGAAGGAACCCAGAGCAGAAGAATTAGAAATTCTTCAATACCCTAAGGCTCCTAAGGAGGCAGCTACCCTTCCCATTCACAGAATCTTGCATGATCTTATGCTAATAATGTGGGAAGCTCCTTTAAGGGTGTCTCCACACTCTCGACGACTTGATACCATGTACAGAGTTCCTAGCTGTCCTGGTTTTCAAAAGACTCAGTTACCACACCATTCAATGTTAGTGGAATCGGCGATGCGTAGGATTAAGAGTGCTAAAACACATTCTTTCAATCCTCCAGGCCATGAATCGAGGACACTCGATGCCGTTGGGCGTCGATGCTTCCAATCCTCCATGTTATCAGCCAGGATCAGCTCCTACATTCTCTATATGGAAATGTTCCTCAAGGAGTTTGCAAGAGACTTGGAGCTCATGAGCCCTCTTCTCCCTGAGGAAAAAAGGGGGTAATTCCTTACTCTGGTCAAACATGCCCAGAATGTATCTAAGTTCATGAACCGTGCAACCTTTGATTGCTTTGAATGCATAAGCAGAACCTCTGCTATTTCTATTGGTGCACGTCGTATTGCCTGGCTTCAGGCATCAGACTTAGAGCAGTGGGTGCAGGATAAACTGGAAAACATTCCTTGCACAGGAGAAAATCTCTTTGGCAAGGATTGGCAAGACAAGGCCAATCAGATTGAATCTGAAAATACTACCTTGAACAGACTATCAAAGTCTACAGTCAACCCAGCAAAGAAAAAGTCAGTCAAGAAACTCTTTTTCAACAAGAAAAAGAGATTTTACCCATCTTACACCCATCAGGGCCACTGTCCAGTTCATGCTCCCCAAAAGTGGCAGCAACAGACCAGACAGCAGAGGAAGCCACAAGTTCCAAGAGCTCAACCGGCTCAGCAGACTCAGCCTCCTCAGGGGCTTTGACTCCTTCCTAGAGAACTTAGCCATTCTGCCCCTGAAAGGTGCAGAACCCCTTACCATCTCGGGCAGGTTATGCCATTTTGCCAGAAGATGGCAACAAATAAGATCAGAAAACTGGACTCTGTCCATTGTATGAGAGGGGTACAGACTTCACTTTCACAGTATGCCGCCTCCTACAATCATAAGACACTTCAATTCTCAGGTCCCTGTCACTGATCTCTTGTGTCAGGAGGTTGCATTACTTCTTGCTCAGGGAGCAATAGAAGAGGTACCCATATCCCAACAGGGTATGTGGTTCTACTCCCTCTATTTTCTCATCCCAAAGAAAACAGGGGGACACAGGCCTATACTGGACCTTAGAGAATTAAACAAGTATCTGTTCCGAGAAAAATTCAAGATGATCTCCCTCGGAACACTCCTGCCATACCTTCAGAGTCAGGACTGGCTATGTTCCCTAGATCTAAAGGATGCATATACGCATATTCTCATCCATGCAGATCACAGGAAATTCCTTCGATTCCTTTTCCAGGGAAGACACTTCCAATACAAGCTTCTTCCCTTCGGTCTGGCTTCTGCCCCAAGAGTCTTCACAAAATGCATGGCAGTAGTAGCAGTATTCCTGAGAACTCTAGGAATAATCATCTTCCCCTACTTAGATGACTGGCTCATCTGAGCATCAACAGCTCAAGAAGCTAGCTTCGCTCTTTCTTGCACTATGCAAATCCTTCGGTACTTGGGACTGGTCATAAACCTCCCAAAATCTCATTTCACCCCTTCTCAGTCTCTAGAATTCATAGGGGCTTGTATAGACACAAGGCAGTCAAGGGCTTTCCTGCCACAGCCACGCTGTCTTCATATAGCACAGCTAGCCTCCCAAGCAGCTATGAAAGCTTTCCTAACTGCTCGGGAAATGCTTCAGGTTCTGGAGCATATGGCATCCACTGTCCATGTGGTTCCCTATGCTCGCCTTGATATGTGAGCAGCCCAGTGGATCCTATCTTCTTAGTGGACACAGGCCTCGGGTCAGCTAACGGACAAAATCAAAAACTCCACACATCTCATTTCGTCCCAGCAATGGTGGCAATCACTGGAAAACCTTTGTGTAGGCTCTCCTTTCCAGCAGCCTCTATATCAAGCCACCCTAACAACAGATGCATCCAAGTTGGGTTGGGGGGGCTCACTTGCATGATCTCTCAACTCAGGGTCTCTGTACCCCACAGGAGGCTTGTCTTCACATAAACCTCCTAGAACTCAGAGCCATTTTCCATGCTATTTGAGTATTTCAGGCCCATCTCAGCTACAAGACAGTTCTGGTCCAGACCGACAATCAAGTAGCAATGTTCTATGTGACAAAGCAGGGCGGAACGGGCTCTCTGTCATTATGCAATGAAGCTTTGCGACTGTGGGCCCTCAGCAGAGAGCTTCAAATCCACCTTCTAGTGGTATATCTTCCAGGCATTCAAAATCTATGGGCAGACAAACTCAGTCGAATACTGCTGCCACATGAGTGGTCTCTTCGGTCAGACCAGCTTGCTCGAGTGTTTCGAATCTGGGAGACACCAGATATAGACCTCTTTGCAAGTCCTCAGAATGCCAAACTTCTGTTCCAGAATTCCGGTTCAAAACTGTCAGGAAAGGGATGCTTTCCTCCTCCATTGGGGTCAGGACTTCCTCTATGCCTTCCCACCCATTCCCCTCATTCCCAAGACTTTGTTCAAGCTTCAGAGAGACAGAGGTCATATGATACTCATAGCTCCACGTTGGCCACGACAAACATGGTATCTTCTGCTTCTGCGTCTCTCTCAAGCCACACCTCTGGAATTTGAGATATGCTCCAGATCTTCTTTCCCAAGAGAACAGGACCCTATTGCATCTGAATCTCCAGTCCCTGCACCTCAGGGCCTGGTTACTGAAAGCCTAGGATTCCTGGATATCAACCTTTCTCAACAGGTAAAAGATATCCTTGTGGCTTCCAGAAAGTCTTCCATGAGGTGCTCCTATGCCTTTAAGTGGAAGTGGTTCTCTGTATGGTGTTCTTAAAGACTTAACCCCCTTTCGATGCCTGTGGAATCGCTACTGGAGTATCTCCTCCATTTATCAAATTCTGGTCTTAAAACCAATTCAGTAAGGGTCCATCTTAGTGCCATTGCAGCTTTTAACAAACCTCTGGATGGTCAACCTATTTCCTCTCATCCACTCGTAGCAAGATTTATGAGAGGTCTACTCTTAACAAAACCTCCCATTAAGCCACCGCTGGTGGCATGGGATCTGAATCTTGTTCTCGGGCAGCTCATGAAACTGCCCTTTGAGCCTTTAGCCACTACAGCTCTAAACTTTCTTTCATCGAAGGTCATCTTCCTAGTTGCCCTCACTTCTGCAAGACACATCAGTGAGCTACAGGCCTTAGTAGCAGATCCTCCTTATACAAGATTTCACCATGATAAAGTAGTTCTTAGGACTCATCCTCACTTTATGCCAAAGGTGGTTTTGCCTTTTCATTTGAACCAAGCGGTTTACCTTCCTGTATTCTTCCCTAGGCCTCATGCCTCTAATGTAGAAAGGAACCTTCATACTTTAGATAGTAAAAGAGCCTTGGCTTTTTACCTTCAAAGAACTAAGCAACATAGGAAATCTTCTCAGCTTTCTGTTGCTTTTGATTCTAGTCATTTGGGACTTCCAGTTTCCAAAAGAACTCTCTCTAGGTGGATTGCAGATTGCATATCCTTTGCATATGAGAGTAAGGGATTTTCTCTCGAAGGCCATGTCACAGCTCACAATGTGAGAGCAATGACAGCCTCTATGGCTAATCTTCGGTCTGTTTCCATTGATGACATCTGTAGAGCGGCCACTTGGGCTTCAATACACACCTTTACAGCCCACTATTGCTTAGATAAGGACTCCCGTCGGGATGCCTCGTTTGGCCAGGCTGTTCTCCAGCATCTCTTTCAGACTTAGTACAACTCCTACCTGCCATCCCGGGATTCGATGCCAGAGATCCATGGGAGGAAGCATAACCCAACTCACCTGGGGTTCGCAGCTTGCTGGGGTCATCCCCCTGGCATCTCTCAGCTGGGGAGTCCTCATATGTGAAGATTACCTTCCTGCTTGTTCCTGGCGATAGTGTAGTTACTCACCTGTAACAGGTGATCTCCAGGAACAGCAGGAATTAAGTCTTCACAACCCACCCACCTCCCCTGGGAGTTGTCTCTATCTATCTCTCTCTTTTTCTACTTCTCTCCTTTTGTCTCAGCTATAAACTCAACTGAAGCGGGAGAGTTGGAAAGGCGGGAAGGCAGCACGCAGGTGCTGTGGGATGCTCCCAAAAGCTTTCCTATTGGACGCTGGGGAGCGTTCCCGCGCAGGCTCCATCGGTACCGACGATACCCATATGTGAAGACACCTGTTACAGGTGAGTAACTACACTTTCCTGCACGATGACCTTGACAGTTCTTTGGGAGATCACCAACTAATCAACAGCAGTCCCAACCAGCAGGGGAGATGAAGCAGCAACTGGTGTTCCAGCTGGGGCACAGCAACAGCCAAATTGGTCAGCGTGTGCTCTAGAATGCCGGCAGTAACACTTCTGGTGTGAGGAGGCAGCATCCACAGAATAGGGCTGAGGAAAGCCCCTTCACTGTTGTCCAGGAAAACCCCACCAGGCAGACTCAAGGAAGCCGGTAGCGGGGAAGCAGAAACAATGCTGAAAGCCTCCAATGTTGCCTGATGAAGAGGAGAGGGTACAAAACTTTCGGGAGGGCAAGCTTCCCCTTACCCTTCCTTTTACCCATCTTCAATTGGTAAGTGGATACTCCAAACCCACACAACAGGAGAGCACAGACCAGCACATCCTCCGGCACACATCCTCACTGCACCATCTTGGATCATTGTAAAGGTTTAACTACACACTCTGGCAATCCTAGGTAAGAGTGTTACGATAATCAAGATGGGGCACTGCCAGCAGTTGAACTACCATCCTGAAATCAGTGGCTTCTGAAAACAGTTTCAGGTGGCGCATTAACCTTAATCTATGAAAAAAACACCTCATCACGTTGGCTATCTGTGCTCGAAAAGATAATAAGCAGTCCAAAATAACTCCCAAGTATTGGATCATCTCCTTCAATGGTATCAGATTACCATTTAAAAGACAGAACACTGTAGAAGACAAACCATTCTCATGCTACACAATGAAGGCCTCAGTTTTATTATAATTTATATTTATCCCATTAATAGTCATCCATGCCCAAATTTGATCAAAATATTCTATGATTATCAGTGATGCTATACCAACGTCTATGGAAAATCTTTCAATAATCAGGATATTGTCTGTAAAATGGTGCTAAATATATGTTAAAAAGAGTCAAAGATAGGGGTGAACCCTGGGAAACACACCTATGTAGTTTGTGCCATACAGAAACCTTGTTAAACTTCACCTGTTGCTGGCAGCCAGACTAATATGAGTTAAACCACTGCAAAACAGACCTTCTTATCCCTAATGGGGCTAGTCACTCCAAGAGTGGTATATACCACTGAATCAAAGGCAGCAGCCACATCTATAAAAAGAAGGTAGTAAGCAACCTGCTTGCCTTCCAAGGCATGCAATATCATATCTTTCAATAAGATTAGCAAAGTCTCAGAACTGTGGACAGTTCTAAAATCATGTTGTCTATCGTCAAAAATATGATATGTATCCATAAAATCATCTTGAGTTTGACAAGGAAGGATAAGCATGAAACTGGTCTATAATTGCCAGTATCCTATGGATCACTGTCTTGACCTTTTGTCTAACTGAGGCTCATTTGCACATGGCGAGCATAGTCCTGGCTAATTGTGAAGTCCCTGCCAACATACACAGAAACAATATTACTGATTCTTTCACAAGCTTAATTGAAGAGATGAGCACACCATCCAGTGGACAGTATGTCGTGCACATCCTAGTCAAAAGTTGTGAAAAATCTTTAACTGTAACTTCTGAAAAAGTATTCCAGACTCTGCTACTTTCTTCCACCCTGCCTAGATGCCTTGATTCCACCCCCTCCACTCCACATATCAGTACCTACAGTGTACTCATGCACATTCTTATTCTATATTTCTTGGAGTGCTGTTTGCTCTGTGGCAAATGCCTGCCAGCAAGTTTTAAGTGAATTTGTTTAAAAATGGATAACCCCACTGTTATACTACAGAATTGTTTGCCCTATTGACTTTAATGCAAATGAACGATCTGAATAATTTGGAGTCCAAAAATAAATCAAATGGATGTCTGAGCCAAACACAAACTGAATCAAAACATTTTGCCATGCATTTCCTTACTTTTATATCATAGCAGTGCACTTTTTGAGGGGATGTGTTTAGAGAGTAATTGCTTACTGTGATTCTTGTTCTCTAATTACAGCAGCTCGCTAGATTCATAAAAACTGGGTCACGTACCATGTCAGAAGAACTTTCCAAACTGACAAACTGAACTGGTTGCCAAAACACCAAGCAGTTACCAACTGCCAGAAAGAAAATAAAGCCCTCGTTCTCATTTATGAAAAGCTTATAAAGAGAACCAAAAGTGCAGCTTCGTAAGGGAACCGACGTGGGTTGTGTGAATACATTCAGCTATTATTAAAAAACAATTACAGTTAAGCAATTACACTTTCTCTAATAAAATGCAGCCTTAATAGATTCACACATATGGAGATTACCAGAACTAGGATATTTGCCAGAGTGTTAGGCATGTGAATACAGAAGGAAATGAGTTAGTTGTACACTTATTGCAATGGGTTGGAAGATATAGAGAATACAAACAACAAAATTAGAATAAAAATAGTTGAACTTTACTTTGTGTAGGCAGAGGTTTAATTGCCTTGTTGGACAAGTCAATTAATGAACTCAATAGATCAACCATGCATCTGGCCAAAACCACCAACCCAATCAAGGGATAATGCCCTAAAACAGAGATAATGAGGTATCTAATTATTAATATGCATACTGCAAGCGAATCACTAAAGGAAACAAATAAAAGTTTAACAGCTTAAATGCAAACGCTCCAAACAGGCTGAGCACAACTATGATGGTATGAAATACTGAAATAATAGTTGCTGGCTTTTTGGGGGAAAAGTACTAAACTAAGGCTTAGGAATCTTGACCTTGCCCTGATCCAAGTGTGAGGGAATTCCTTCATAGAGAACAGCTGTGACCAGGTTGTGAGTCCGCATTCAATCTTCCTCTGTCTTGATGTTTAAATACCAATTGAGTGGCTCACTAGAAGTGCTAAGTAAAAGGGGAATTTTGAAACACCTTTTAGTTCAATGCACAGAAAACACTCTTAAAGTACAGATATGTTGAAAAATAAAATAGTTTGGAACATTAAGATTGAACAGCAAGTTTATCATAGGACTCAGGGGACTGAGAAAAGGCAGAATCAAAGGAATCCTAAATATATTGAGACAATTACTACTACTATTTATTATTTCTACAGTCTCCTAGACATATGCAGCACTATACACTTACACATGAGATGGGCCCTATTATGGGAAGCTTGCAGTCTTGAGGAATTTCAACGGAAATGTGTCTTAATACTGAAAATGCACTGGAAAAGGGCCTAGGTCTCAACGAGAAAGTCAATTTAGTAAATAGGAAAAGTCTAAGGAAACAGAATTGTGCTCTTTAGAAGAAAGAAGGGAAAGGGGAGATGTTACAAACATTTCACTATCTAGAAAGGTTCAATAAGATATCAGAAGAGATCATTTTCCATAGAACAAAACTTTCAAAGGCAAGGAGTCATTATATGAAGCTGAAGGAGGCGAGGTTCAGAAGGAATGAGAAAACATAACTTTCTTTAAAGAGAGGAATGAGGGTTTTTTGCCATGTGCATCCTGTATAAAATCAGCTCCAAATAGGGTACATTATGTGGACACAAGTAGGCATCTATGTGTCTTTATAAAATACTAGGGGCAAACTGGCAGATATCACAGTTAGATTGCAACTTCAAACATTTACACTTGCTTGGATGACCATGACTTCATGGCTCCAGCAAGCATTGCTGTATTGCCTATGATTTTCCTTCCTGTTTCCTGATTAGCCCAAAGTTTGTCTGGTCTACGGTTCTATTTAAAATGCTAACTGGATTTTGACTCTTGCTGTAGATATTGATTTCAAAGATTTTTCTTTTGCTATGCTTTTGTGCTAGAAATTATGTCTCTGGTAATATATTTCTAAGCTCATATCCCATACAAAAAACTGTGTTCACTTCAGAGTCACTTAATTGTGAGAAAATTTACATGTGAGGAGTACAGGGAGATAGGAAGGAGCAGCAAAAAAGGGCTAGGATTCTGACCTTGCATTACTGCCTCAATGCACTAGTCTCATAGCAACCCATAGCCCCTTCCTGCTCAACACAAGGCTACTCAGATGTTGATTTCTTACCATCATGACAAAACAAGTCAGCTGAAACCCAAACTCCTTACCTCCAAGTTCTCCCCCAACATGGCAACAAAGCTTCGAAGAATCTCCAGAAACTCACCTGACACCTCTCCAAGACTTATCTAATCCCTCAAAGCTCTCTAAAGGCACAGTGAGAGGTGCTTAGCTCCTGCTGTCTTGAAGAACACTCAGAATCATTCTGGCTGGCTGTACGGAGGTTAAAGTGTGAAGAAGACCTTGGCCAACATTTAACAGCAATGGGACAGCAAAAGATAAGCAAGTCTTCTCTTGCCAGGAGGAAAGGGTAGAGGAAGTGGGAAGCTTGGGCCTGAGGAGGTTGAGGGGTCTGGGTGGCCTTGTTGCAGACAGCTTATAGACTAATTGTGAACCTCAAGGAGGTGGGTAGCTGAGATGGGATGGGACAGGGTTGAATTTGGATATAATTATTTGCCTTCCCTAACCCCCTCTCAAGGCACATTTCATTTCAAGTACAGTAGCTATGACCTTTCTCAAGAGAGCTTTCAACCTAATTTTGTACCTGAGGCAATAGAGTCAAGTGACTGACCAAGGTTACAAGGAGTGTCAAGAGGACTGAACCCCCATATCCAGCATCTGCCCTTTCTTCCTCCATGCCCAGCCTCTGTCTTCAATGCCCCCATGTCCAGCATCTGCAGTTTCTCCCCTAGCTCCTCCCCATATCCAGTATCTACTCTCCATGCCATGTCCAGCACATGCCCTTTATCCTCATCTCCCCTCCCATGCCCCCATGTCTAACATCTGCCCTTTATCCCCATCTCTCTCCCATACCCAGCATCTGGCCTCCGTGCCCTCATGTCCAGCATCTGCCGTTTTCTCCTATGGCCCCCCCCACCTTGCCCATAATCTGCCCTCCATCCCTCTTGTGGCAATGTTACAATGTAAGCATACGGCTACTTGGTCTGTTGCAAAATTTTGTTATTTGTAAACTGCACTGATACTGAAGAGCGCGGTATAGAAGAGCATGTAAATAAATAAATAAATATTTGCACAATGCTGACATAGGTGTGGGAGTGTGTGTCTGTCTATCCAGTGTGTTGTGGCTGCCTACACCTTACTGAGCCCACACTGCTTGCACTGTTTCCAGTGTTAGCCTGCCAATGTGCATAATGAGGAGCAAGGTACTATGGGTATGGGCCGGACAGGGTGGCCTGGGCAGGGTGCATCTGCACAGGGCATAGGGCAATGGCTGGGACATTGTAGTGGCCGACCACCACCTGCACGGACCGGGTGGCCACAGCATGTCATGCTGGGAGGTCACTCTCACCCTGACTGAGCAATGACCATGGCATGGCTAGGTTCCCCCATAGTGCTATGCAGTACTTCTCGCAGGTGATATTTATGGGTTTTCTTTTCTGGGGCCCAATTGCTGACATACCTGCTTGGTGTGTGTGCTCACATCCTATTTTTGGGTGCACACAGTTCCTCCAGGAATGTGCAATATGTACCAGCTAGCAGACTGTCTGCAGTTAGCATGTGTATGGCTGAAAGACCTTTCAGGGTGCGGTGGGTGGAGACTGACTGTGCTCTCTGCTGATGAATATCAGATAGTGGTAGGGGGGCAGCTGAGCTTTGCCAGCATTCTGTCTGTCTGTCTGCCTGCCATTGCCTTATTGATGTGTACAGATCTGCATTGACTGCCTTGTAGGGTGCCTGTTCCCCAGCAGGACTGGGGTTGATGGTCCCCTCTACTGCCACCATTGCAGAGATGTAGAATGTGGATCTGTTGGTGGGAGATCCTTTTCCCCCACCCTGAGCCACAGAGGGCTGGTTGGCAGGCGCTACATAATCCGCTTTTGGGTCCACACACCCCCCTTCACTTATGTGACTATGGCACCCACACAGGATATGCACTATTCTGGGTGCATCATAGTCCACAAGGGCTAGATGTGACTGGGAAATACAGATGGACACAGGTGTATCCTAGGTGTGTTTGCAAGGACTACCTATCACACACTGGCACTGATGGGGACCTGCAGCATAGCCTATCTCAGCCAAGCCAGATGCTGCGGACCTGGTGCTGTGCGCCCCACTTCACCCTCAGGGTGAGCACAGGACCCGCACAATGTCATGGTCTGTAGCTACTCTGTGCCAGTAACACACATGGTCAGTTCCCCCTACCAGGCCGAGGTGCTGTGGGGGTGCAGTGTTAGGGTTACATCTGTGTTTGGCCCATACCTTTCTTGCTTTTCAACTTGTGGGACCTTACTGCCCTTGGCCAACATTTTTTGAGTCACCTATACATCCTTGGGGCATCTTAAGCCATACCTTAGAATCAGCCAGCTTATGGGGTGCCTACTATGGTGCCTTGGGAGTTGACAACCTTTCGACATGGCCTCTGGGGCACATTATAACCCGTCTTGGCTGACGTGGTGGTTTAGGATTGCCTTCTGGTGTGCCCTAAAAGGTGCATTAGTTTATGGCACTGGGGTGCGGGTATTTTTAGCTGGCAGCACAGATTGTTGGACTGTTTCAAGCAGGAAAAGGAATTGCCTTGGCCAACCTTATTCATTAATCCCACTGGGGGACTGAATTCATGACCCCTGTTTCAGCAGTCATTGTATTAACCAGTGTGCTACACCTCTGTTGCTGTGATTGCAGGTCAGCATGCGAAGTTAAGGTTAATGCACGGTAACGTGCACGGCTCCCTCTATCACGCGATAATGGACACGGCGTACTTTCCGCGCGATAACTCGCGATTGCTACCTTAAGACCGGAACGCCCACTCCTTATATGGCATCCTTCACATTATCGCTGCAACTAGCACCAGGAACATTAAGACGGTTTAGTAAACATACCCCAAAGAGTAAAAAAAGGCAAAAGAGCAGGGTCTTCAAGACTCTGGCACGCTTGTAAGTCCCTGTTAGTTCTGCCCCCTCTGATGCAAAAAGCATGCCTCAGAGGGGACGGAACCATCAGAGCTTTACAAGTGCACTGGAGTCTTGAAGACTTTGCGCTTTTGCTTTTTTTTTCCATTTAAAAGTTGCAGCCACAGGTCAGCATTTTATTTTTTTTTGCGGGCAGTACAGGGCCTGAAGTGGTGCGGGGCTATGTGCAGGCAACATGCCTGCACATGCCTAGGGCCAGCTCTGGTTTTAGTTGTCTTTCTCTTTTATACTGTACCATCTTGAAGAGATGAACATATAACATTCCCCTCTTGGTTTACACCCAGTGGTCTTCCCTTATAATGTCTAACAAGCACTCACAATAAATATCTATGGTGTACCTCTGTGGTTGTTGTCCTTATATCTGACCTCCAAGGTACCCAGTGAAGGCTGTCAGAGATCCAACTATGTGAGTGCCTGCACTCAGGGGCAGCTCAAGGCAATCTGCTGTCTGAGGTGAGGGATGAGATGCCCCCCCTTAGTGTGTGTGTGTGGGGGGGGGGGAAGGAGGGCTTTCTCAAAGCTTGTCAGACGGCTGCCTGGGTGAGAATCTTCACACTCTTGGCAAGTGCATATTTCTATATGATTTGCAAGGTATTGTGGGCAATGTAGTTCACTCACACCAGACACAGCTGCTGACAATAATTTAGTTGTGCTCTTGGGTAAAGCCAATAAGATATTTATTTATGGGGTTATTTCTCCCAACACAGATATGCTTGGTAGCACATAAATTAGGTTACTTGCTTTCAGTGTTAACTTGGAAAAACAAAGTCAAAATCAGGAAAACAACAAATGAAAAGCCACAAAGCAAGAAACAAACTGTTCTTTTCAGGTTAACTTCTGATTACTTCCCACATAGATACAGAAGTGATTCTCTCCTAGCTCACAAGCAATTAGGTAAGGCTTAATTGCTAGCAGTTATCCAGCTGAAACCCCTTAGCTGGCTTGCTTTCTACTGTGTGGGTCAAATCCTGCTTCAGGAGCTTTTCTGGGTAGATTAAAGAACAAATTTGTATTTCTTTGTGATGGTTGCTGTACTTTATAACAGAAAGTTACCAACGGAGTTTAGACAGAGAACAGTCCATATAAATAGGATCTTCATCTGCTATTATTCCCCCTTGTTCAACAAGCATGGGTTCAATATCATGGATTGGCACAGATGAATCTCTCAATGTAGTACTTTCAGGAGAATACTTGTTTCCCTGCTGTCTTTCAAGGTTATAGCTAGGGCATAGATCAGTGTTCATACCTGAGCTTCCATTGCTGCTAGAGTTCCTCTCTATATAGCCTGGCCAGTATGTAGTCCAGTTCTTATGTCCAGCCTTCCAATCCAGATCCCTGGACACTGGATCTCTCTTCACATACCTTCTGGCACAGGTCTTAGGGTCCCTTCCACGTGCAGCCGTCTCCCTCACAGGTAGCCTCTGGTGATTCCTAGCTCTGCAGCACCATTCCTCTGGCTTTCCCCAGTCCAATGGTGTATGCTGGCCCTTGGAATACCTCCCAGTACTGCTTTGGACTCTTCTAGACCTCTCAAAGGCTTTTCTCTTCCTTCTTCCAAAGGGTCTCTTTCCCTCTCTGTCCGTCCGGTTTGGCTTCTGCTTCTGATGATCCTTCAGATGAAACTGATGATCAAACTCAAGCTGATTCTCAGGATACTGAGGACAATTCTCTGGATATCCAAGGTGATCATGAAGATGGTCATCTGTAGAATAAACTCTACTCTTATTCTGCTTAGATGAGTGCTCCTCCCTAACACAGCGCAGCTGTGCTGAATCAGGCCCTGCCCTTTGAGATGAGTGCTTAGGGATTACCTCATAGCCCTCCTGATTGAACACACGTTTTCTCACTTCAGCTCCTCTCATGGCTGTTGGAAACCTGGTGCATTCTGGGACTGGTAGTCTTTTATGGCAAAATTCTGTTTTCTCATTTCTACCAGCACTGACAGGTTGCTTGTTCAGAGACACTTCACCTTTTCTATAGCCCCTTCCTGAGCTATGATAAGCTTCCTTATCACAAGCTCCAGTCAGGGACTGAACCAAACCAAAAAGCCAATTAGACAATATGGAGGAAATGTAAGATGTTTGCACACCAAGGAACTAGAAGAATGAGCAAGAGCCACAACATAGTTTATAAAACTAAATTATAACTCATTTTTATTTTGTTGTTATCAACTGCGTTATGGTTCTTGCTTTTTCTTTTTGAACATATATTTTGCATCCACAGAACCCCCTCCCTCGACAGTGGGTGCAGAGCAGAACTAGGACATTCACCACAGAAATCAATATCTTAAAAAATAAAAAAAATCTGATAATGGTCATCTCACTAACAAACATTCTCCAGTACCAGGCATATTGTGAACTAATACAAAACTCTACAATAAAATCACTGAGGATCCATAGAGCAAATCTACCATATCAGCACCAACTTCCAAAACTCTCATAAGGAGCCCATCCAAAAAAAATATCACTATAAACGCTGCAGTGGGCCCTGGAACATCCAACACCTATTTGAAAAGCTGAACAATTCAGATTACTATAGTACAGATCCCTACATACAAACTCCATGTTAACAGAACACCTAGTCTTGATCACACACTCAGAACACAGATCCTCACCAAGTACAGATTAAGTGACCATAACCTAAAAATAAACATGTGTAGATAAAAATTAAACTGCAACCCCAAAAAGTCAGATTCTGCATACAATGCAATACTAGATAAATAGAAAAAGATGCATTTCCATGTACTGTATAAAATATAAAGATCACACCAAGTGCGATCATTAAACTGAAAATAAAATTCTCTTCTGCCTTTGTTGTCTGACCATTTTATTCTCTGAACATGCTGGTCCCTATCTGAGGTTTCTGCTTTCCTCCACCTCCCAGTAACCCCCCCCCCCCCCAATCTACTTCCCCCCAGGGGCAACATGAGGATGATGCAGGGCCATGTGTGGAGATTCATTGCAGCATCATTTGCATAAATTTAGTATACTTTGTTTAAAATATATATGCCACCAATCTAAAATCCTAGGTGGCTTCCAAACATATACATGCAATTTATTAAAGCAGATGTTACAATAAAACAAACATAATAAAACATTACATTTGATTAACGAAAAGTCACTTACACAGCCCCTCCCCCCAATCAAACCAAATTGCACAAAAGATTTATTTTGCTATGAACAGATTTGATGAGGAGGGAAGATATAAAATGAGAAACTAATCCTGGTAGCCATGAATTCAAAAGCTGGATTGGATTGTGCTAGAGCTGTAAAAGTCCGGAACTCAGCAGCAGTGAAGCTATCAGGCTACTAAACAAAATTAAACTAAGACATTCCCTTAAAATTTGAAATTTCCTTGAACTGAACTGACAAAATATTTTAAATTTTTCAGTCTGACAGCATAAAGAACGCATAACTGCAAATTTCAAAAACAATACATATTCCAGTATCCCCTCTCCCCCCTAACCAACACACTACAGTTGACCTCACCAAGAACCTAGAGTACAGGACCCATAGAGCAAATTTACTATCCATAACAGCACTAATGTCCAAATCTCACACAACAAGGAGCGTACCCAGAAAAAGGCAGTGCCATAAATATTGCAGTGGGCCCTAGAACATCCATATTCCTATTCAGAAAGCTGAACAAGCCAGATTATTACACCTTCTCCCCATGTCAGTTCCCTTCCAGCTATCTCCTTCCCCCTCTGTCAGCTCCCTTCTAGCCCCATCTTTCCCTCTTTCCCCCTCTGTCAGTTCCTTTCCAGCCCTCTCTTTCCCCCTCTGTCAGCTCCTTTCCAGCCCCCTCTTTCCCCCTCTGTCAGCTCCTTTCCAGCCCTCTCTCCCCTCTGTCAGCTCCATTCCAGCCCTCTCTTTCTCACTCTGTCAGCTCCCTTCCAGCCCTCTCTTTCCCCCTCTGTCAGCTCCCTTCCAGCCATCTCTTTCCCCCACTGTCAGCTCCCTTCCAGCCCTCTCTTTCCCTCTCTGTCATCACCCTCCAGCCATCTCTTTTCCCCTCTATCAGTTCCCTTCCAGCCCCCTCTTTCCCCCTCTATCAGCTCCCTTCTAGTCCTCTCTTTCCCCCTCTGTCAGCTCCCTTCTCTTTCCCTCTCTGTCACCACCCTCCAGCCATCTCTTTTCCCCTCTGTCAGGTCCCTTCCAACCCCCTCTTTTCCCATCTGTCCCCCTGTCAGCTCCCTTCCAGCCCCCTCTTTCCCCCTCTGTCAGCTCTGTTACGCTCCCCCTCCTTCTCCTCTTTCAGTTCCGTTCCGTTCCACCTCCTTCCCCCGTGTCAGCTCCATTCCTGCCTCCTCCTTTCCTTGGCAACCGTGGATCCTGCGTCCCTCAGCATCTGCAATAGTGGTAATAATTTAAAATTAAAACAAAACTGGTGTGGAGCCTTCCGGTTCTATGGAACCTGTGCTGCTGTGTCCCGCCCCCAAAAGGAAGTGATGCTAGAGTGGGATGCAGCAGCAGAGGTTCCATAGGGCCGGGAGGCTCCACATCAGTTTAGTTTTAATTTTAAGTTATTACCGCTATCGCAGCCACAGCAGCTTGTCCACTTTTTTTTTTTTAAATCTGAAGGTGGAGTGAGGCAGCTGTTTTGGGGCATTTTTTGCCACCCCCAAAAGTTTGCCACCTGAGGTCACCACCTCACTCTGCCTCATTATAGAGCCGCTCTTGCCTGCACTTTGCTAAGACTTCTAGTAATTACTATACTCGCAACCTGCGGACAGTTTCAACTGTATAGTTGTGTGATTTTCCATTAAGAAGTCTAACATTTATCACTTTGTCGCTCATTCTGGCAGCCAACAGCACTTTTTTTTGTACTAGTTTAGCACTTTTTCATTTGTACTTTCATTTTCCAATTTTTGCAAACAAAACTGACCAAAATATTTCTTGGCATTTGACAATCATCACCCTATACCCAAAAACTGAAAAGGATTTTGCCTTTTGGTTTTTATTGATATTTACAGCATTTTTCTTATACAATCAAAAAATTATAATACATGCCAAAATTATAAGTAAACATTTTTAGAACATTGTTATCTATTTCCTACTGTTATCCAACTTAAACCTTCAATGGCGAACCAATGAGAAGGTTTCATTTGTATTTTCATGATTAGGATCCTTAGTTCTCAACCCAGTCCTCAGGACACACCTAGCAATTAGGCTTTCAGGATAACCACAATGAATATGCATGAGAGAGATTCGCATACAATGGAAACAGTGCATGCAAATCTATCTTATGCATATTCACTGTGGTTATCATGAAAACCTGACTAGCTAGGTTTGTCACAAGGACTGGATTGATAACCCCTGTCCTAGAGCAATCTTATATCATCAATAGTAAAATTCACTTTGCATTCATCTTCATTTTCAACCTCTAAGAGAGTTCGAATGAGACAATTTGGTCTTTTTCAGCTGCCATTTTCTATCTTATTATACTATGGGGTATGTTTACTAAACCTTCTTAATGTGCACCCAGCGTTAGTGTGCAGGATGCCATATAAGGAGTGGGCATTTCAGTTTAAAGTAGCAAAACGGGATTAGCGCGCGATAACGCGCGCTGCTGCGCACATTATCGGGCAAAGCGCCGCTAAGCGCGTTACCGCGCGGTAATCTTAAGTAGGCCCACAGACATTCAAACTTAGAAACAGAAGTGTAGCACAATGGTTAATACACTGACTGATGATACAGGGTTCATGAGTTCAATCCCCCAGTGTGCCTAATGCATAAGGCTGGCTGAGACATCAGCTGTGACATGTAAGTATTGTTTCCTGAGGCATTTTATTTATTGCTGCCAGCAAACACACCCTCACGTGCCGTAACCTAAGGTGCCGCCTAAGGCACCCTATAGGGCACATTATAAAGTGCACTGTCCGCCACGGCACCCTATAATGTCCCCTATAGGGCAACCTATAAGGCGCTCCATAGGACACCTTATAAGGCACCTTATACAGACTGTAACCATAAGGTGCCTCAGAAGGCGCTTTATAGGGTGCCCTATAAGGCGCCTTATAGGGTGCCCTATAAGGCACCTTATAGGGCGCCTTCTGAGGCACCTTATGGTTACAGTACCCTGAGGGTGTTTTGCTGGCAGCACTAATGTACATAAAAAAAAGACAATGCTTTGGACAGCACTATCAAATAACCCCTACTGTGGGTTTAGAACCCATGACCTCTGGCTCCACAAGTAGTGAAGTAACCAGTGGGCTACAGCTCCATAGCTAATAACAAGCCCCTGGCTGGCTGCAGAAGGACTGCACGTCACCACACAAACAGTCTGCTGTGGTCACCAGGATAGGGTTAACCCACCCATACCCATGATGCACTGCACATGCAATCAGCAGTCTACAGATGATTGTGAGGTGAGAGAATCTCTTTGGAGAACAAGTCAAAGAGAAGGCTGGCTTCATTGAAAAGCAGCATATCATTCTTCAGAATCTCTGAAGAAGCACATCTGAGCAGGCCTCCTACTGCAGGAGGTACCAAAGGGGAAATCAGAAAAAGGCCTATTACTCTTTTTATTTATTTATTTATTTTTTATACCACGCTCTTTAGAATCAGTGCGGTTTACATGTATACTAACAGGTACTTTTTATTCCCTTGTCCCCGAAGGGCTCACAATCTAAGTGTACCTGAGGCAATAGAGGGTTAAGTGGCTTGCCCAAGGGCACAAGGAGTGGCCATGGGACTCTTGTAGGCATAGGTACTTTCCTGGAACTCAAACCTCCCAAATGAAGCAGGCTCCACGACCAAAACCAAGGCGGGAGAAGCCTCTGAAGCCCCAACCTGCTCCTTAGCCTCTGAAGCCCCAACCTGCACCTGGGGCGGGATTTTGACTGGTTCCTTCAGAGCATAGTCACTCTACTAGTAACCTCATAGAAAGTTCTTCTGTCAGGGAAATGCTCACTCTTTTTGTCCAAAGGTGACCCCTCATAACTGCACACATCTTGGTTCTGCAAATTGTCTAAAGTGGTTGCAAATTACATCTATTCAACCTACCTCCAAATTGCTCCTCCCCCCAAAGGTGCATCACATTGACCCTCTGCATCAGGAAGTGCTTCAGAGAGAAATCACTGCCCTCTCTTGGGGGATCTTGTGACTGAGCTCATGTCACCAGAGCAAAGAAGGTGAGAGTTTTATTCCAGGTATTTCCTGATCCCCAAGAAAACAGGGGGATGCCGACCCATCCTAGACTTCAGAGATCTGAACAGATACCTTGCCAGAGAAAAGTTCAGCATGATTTCTCAGGGCACCCTGCTTCCTTATCTGAAAAAAGGAGATTGGCTATACTCTCTGGGAGATTGGCTATGCTCTCTGGATCTGAAGGATGCGTACACCCACATATAGATACATCCCACTCTTAGGACGTATCTTAGATTTATCCTGGGGGCACAGCACTTCCAGTACCAGGTGTTGCCCTTTGGCCTCAGCACCACATATCTTCATGAAATGCCTGGCAGTAGTAGCAGCTTACCTACAGATGCTGAGAGTGTTTGTCTTCCCCTATTTAGTGATTGGCTGATCAAGAGTAGCACTCCAGAAGGAGTATGAGAATCAACATAGTGGACCATTTGGATGCTGGAAATACTAGGGTTTATCATAAATTACCTGAAATCCCATCTACAGCCTACCCAACAATTGGAATTCATTGGAGCCCTGCTTATCATGACTCAGGTGAGAGTCTTCCTTCTGTATGAAAGATCCCACAGATTGACAGTGCTAATACGGTAGACTCAATTGAGTTAGCAGGTCACAACTCACAGGATGTTAATGGTACTAGGTCACATGTCCTCTACAGTGCACATAACATCTTTGACATGTCTCTATATGAGACAGGCTCAGTGGACTCTGAGGACTCAGTGGACCCAAGCCACAGGTTAACTCAGGGATTATCTGTATGTCACCAATCCACTCATTCAGTCATTGCAATGGTGGACAATCCATCACAATTTACTCAAAGGTCTCCCCTTCCAAACTGGTCCACCTCAAAAACGTTTGATGACAGAAATATCCAAATCAGGTTGGGGAGCTCATCTCGATGGGTTTCACACTCAGTGCGATTGGTCCTTTCAAGAAAGTCTCCACCAGATCAACTTCTTGGAGATAAGAGCTGTAGCAAACATTCTAAAAGCTTTCAGAGATCGATTAGCCAATCAAATTGTTCTGATTCAGATTGACAATCAAGTAACAATGTTCTACATCACCAAGCAGATAAGAATGGGCTTGTACCTTCTGTGTTGGGAAGCAATCAGGTTGTGGAATTTGCCATCACCCATGGGATGGACTTGAGAGCCTCATACCTACTAGGTGAGCAAAACACTTTGGCAGACAGAGTTGAGTCCTCTAACAACATGAATGGACACTGAATAGGGAGGTTGCAACTTGCATCTTTAGGGAGTGGTGCCCCCCTCGATAGATCTGTTTGCGATGACTCAGATCAGTTCTGATGACTCAGTTCAGTTCGGTTCCAGAGAAAGATCACACAGTAGACTAGCCTTGGATGCTTTCTTTCTACTTTGGGGGGAGAGTCTTCTGTATACGTATCCTCCAATACCTCTCATTGCAAAGACCCTCCTGAAGCACGATGATTCTCATCGCTCCTTACTGGCCCTGACAGCCTTGGTTTCCTCTCCTGTTACAGCTCTCCAGTCAGGAGCCACTCTGGCTGGGCCAGGCACTAAACCTGATTTTGCAGGAGAATGTACCCTAACATCAAGTCCTTGGCCCTCATGGCATGGATGTTAAAAGGCTAATGTTATCTGAGCTCAACCTGCTGGCTGGCATGACTGATGTCCTTTTGGCTCAGAAAATCCTATTCATGCACATGGAGGAGGTTTGCTGTCTGGTGTGAGGACCATGCCCTAGATTGCTTTGCCTATCCCATACCAAAACTGCTTGAGTATCTTCTACATCTCTTTGAGTCTGGACTTAAGTCCAACTCCATCAGGGTTCACCTCAGTGCAATTGGAGGTTATCATCAAGGTGTAGAAGCGAAGTCCATTTCTGCATAGCCTTTAGTTGTTTTCCTTATTTGGGGGATTGCTTCTCTTGAAGCCTCCCTACAAACCTCCCGCAGTGCCTTGGGAACTCAATATGGTTTTTGCACAGCTGATGAAAACTCCTCGTTTCTATGTTTATATAGCATCTGAATTCAACAAAGCATGGGACAAACACAGAAGATCTCTAAAGGAAAAGAAGGGACTTTAGTATTTGATATGGAAGGCCGGACTAGATAGACCATGTGGTCTTTTTCTGCCATCATGTTTCTATGTTTCCTTTTGAGCCACTCAGTTACTGCCAACTGATGTTTTTGACCTGGAAGGTTTTGTTTTTAGAAGTGGTCCCTTCAATTATTCAGCATGCAGAGTGAGCAAGTTTCAGGCTCCTGTAGTTCATCCACCTTACACCAAGTTCCCTCATAATAGAGTAGTCCTCCGTACTCATCCTAAATTCCTTCCAAAAATGGTATTGGATTTCCATGTTAATCACTCAGTTGTTCTACCAACATTTTTCCCAAAACTCATGTCCACAAAGGAGAAACTGTATTGCACATGTTGGACTGCAAATGAGTCTTGGCCTTCTACTTGGAGGGGACAAAAGCCCATAGAAAGTCCATCCAGCTTTTTGTTTCTTTTGACCTCAATAAGCTAGGGGCTGCCATCTCCAAATGCTCTCTTTCAATTTGGCTAGCAGACTGCATCTCTTTCATTTCTGCACAGGCAGCACTGAGCCTTGATGGTCATGTCACAGCTCACAATGTCAGAGCCATGGCTGTGTCAGAGATCAACTTGCACTTGGTCTCCATAGAAGAGATTTGCAGAGCTGCAATGTGGTCTTCTGTCCACGCATTCACATCTTATTACTGTCTGGAAGGGGATTCCTGACGCGACAGCAACTTTGGACAATTAGTACTTTGGAATCTGTTTGGGGATTAGAATCCAACTCCATCCCCCTAGGCTCATTCTTTTCTGTTCAGGCAACAACAAAAAAAAAAGGATGACAACTTTTATTGTACAGAACATAATTATGTATTTGAGAATACAAAGGCCTGTTGCCAGTAAGCAGATGGACTTAGTTGTGCCTTTGGGCTTGTCTTACACTCTCATTTGCTTTCGATAGCCTGTAGCTAGGGAGTCTCATACATGAGTACTTCATTCCTGCTTGTCCATGGAAAAAAGGTAGTTATTCACCTGTAGCAGGTGTTCTCCATGGACAGCAGGAATAAGTCCTCATAACCTTCCCGCCTCCCCTGAGAGTTGTATTCTACTATAGCTATAGTATCAGACTGTCCTAAAATGGTGCCATGGCAGCAGGTGAGAAGATGGCGTGCATGTGCAGTGGAAGCTCCCAAAAGTTTCAACTAATAGCTGGGGAGCATTCTCACGTTAGCTCCTTTGGATGACGTCACCTATATGTGAGAACTTATTCCTACTGTCCACTTTAGAATACCTGCTACAGGTAAGTAACTACCTTTTGTAGTAAGTGAGGATTGAAGTGAGTGCATCTAGGGTGCCAAAGGTCTCCCGGTGTTTACTGGTCTCATCCAGGAGCTCAAAATTCCCAATGAATTAAGACTGCAAGGAAAGAGTTAACTCACTAAAGTTGTGTCCTCAGTCTGCCATGCTAATAGTCGCTGTGAGGGACTCCTAGCCTGGCAAGGGTTACACTATGATAATTTGTTCATGATTTAATGTATATATGAATCAAAAAATTCTACCAGTAAATAAATCAGTATATTTTTCTGTCCAACTGTCTTCTGTTAATAAGGATCTTCAAAGAGTGATGTTAGATGTTCAACTATGTATGGATAAATGACAGCATATTATATCACAGGTAGTTTCCTACCTATCTAATCAGTTTCCAAATGCCATTATACCAAGACAGAGAAAACACTCCTGAACCAACTGAAAATACAGTAGTACATTCCAGACGCTTCAGACACTTTGACAGTGAGGAGATCACCAAAAACGTCCTCCCCAACATCAAGACTACTTCTCCAAATCTTGAAGAAGTACTAGACTCATGGAATACCAACCTGAATACCTTTGCTTACGTACCTTCCCAAACGAAACCACAAGTCATAGAGCAGCAACCAAATAAGAAGGGTTCTGCACCCTGGTATACCGCAGAATTAAAGACCTCTCTATGAGCCCTCAGGAAATTGGAAAGAAAGTGGCGACACACCCGAGCCACATCAGACTTGACACTCTACAATTCCCACCTGCTAGCCCATCGAAATCTTATATCCTCTAAAATGAAAGAATACCACTCTGAACTGCTAAACCGATCACTGAACAAGCCTCACGACCTGTTCAACATAGTTAAGTCCTTAACGAAGGACCAATCAGCATCACAACCAGTTCTGATACTCCCCCAAGACTATGCCGACTATCTGATAGCCAAAACCAACAACATTAGTAAAGCCACACTATCCTCCCCCACCACGAACCCACCCAAACAGCTCTCCACTTTCTCAACACCGTCTCCAAGAAGCATCGAGAGCATCATTTCTAGCATCAATGCCACAACGGTCCCTAACGACCCTTGTCCAGCTCTCTGGATAAAGTCACTACGCCATGACGTCAGCCCGATAATAGCCCAAATCATCGACCTATCCTTCTCCTCTGAACATTTCCCATCAAGCCTTAAGAAGTCATCCATCAGGCCCCTCTTAAAGAATGCCAAACTTGACGCCCAGAAGGTCGAATCATACCGTCCCATATCCAGTATCCCATTTCTAGCAAAGATAATCAAGAAGATGGTTCAACAACAGCTGCAGGATCATATTGACTCTAATGCCCCCTCGACTCAAGCCAACACGGTTTCAGAGAATCCCACGGTGTTGATACTCTCCTCACCACCCTCATCAACACACTCATTACCGGGATTGACTCCATCAAACAAGGATATGCACTAATTTTCCTCGACATTGCCGCAGCATTTGACTCTGTAAACCACGAACAACTTCTAATTCGACTGCATGATAAAGGGATAAGCGACCGAGCATGGCACTGGTGCAAATCTTATTTAACTGACAGATGGCAGCAAATACGAACAGGAGCCACAACCTCTCTACCATTCAAACAACACTACGGAGTGCCCCAGGGCTCATCCCTCTCCGCACTCCTTTTCAATATTTACATGCAACCGATATGCGAAATAATTTGATCATTTAAAATCTCCTGCCTGCTCTACGCAGATGACGTATTACTCTTTACTCCATTCACAACTGAGACCCCAGATTTCACCCAACTGATAAACTGCTTCAATGCCATAACCGACTGGCTCCTCTCCCAAAGTCTCAAAATCAACTTTAAGAAGACGGAAGTTCTATTTGTGACAAGGAACCAGTCCTTCATACCTCCAAAAACCATAAAGACAAGAGATGCGGAACTCTCATGCAGACCCTGCATCCGCTATCTAGGCGTGACCATAGACCAACAACTCAATTTCAAAATACACATCAACAACATAATCAAACAAATATACCACAAGATACGAACCCTACGACATCTTTGACCCTTGCTACAAGCTGAGGATTTCAGAACAGTCTTTCAAGCTTTGGTGATCCTCCACTTTGACTACGCCAATGTCATCCTACACGGCCTTCCCAAAAATACGATAAGCCCCCTACAATTAGCGATGAATACAGCTGCAAGATTCCTGAGCGGAGCCTCCAGAGCTGATCACATCACCCTGGTACTAAAAGACTTACATTGGCTACCAATATACTGTCGACTAACATATAAAGTAACCATCATCACTTTCAAAATCATCAACAAGATGGCCCCCACAGCCTTAATGGACCTCATCCACCCCATCACTGAGAACAGAGAAAGGAGAACATGTACAGCAAATACACTAATGATTCCCAGAGAAATAACAAAATGCACAAAGTCAACCAGGAACAGAGCATTCAAGCTATATGCCCCTAGTTGCTGGAACATACTCCCTGCACCCATTAGAGCCATCAAAGACCTAGCTCAGTTCAGAAGAGCACTTAAACATCACCTCTTTCTCCTACACTATTCACAGCAATCTAACACGCCACCCCTTAACATGCTATCAAGTATGAACACGTAAACCTTACCAATGGATGTACTTACTATAAATACAGTCTGTAAATAGATGTAAATTGTTGTACATAGTTACCATCAGTTGAAATCCAAGTTAATCTACACTGTTCATTGTAAGTGCTCTGCTTTGACTGCACAAACCTGTTATATGTAAACCGCGCTGATTTTTAAGAGTGCGGTATACAAGAACAACAAATAAATAAATAAAATTTCCATTCCTTAACATATTTCTGCTCTCTTCTGACACACATTAGCTATTTAACTGAATCTTCCTTAGTGAAAACTGTTCTAAAATATGCAATGCATACTGAGCATGTTATGAACTGTGAAAAAAACACACAAGTAATAGGAAAATGTGATTTTGGCTGTGTTTCATTGTGATCTGCTGATACAATTTTGGACTGTGTTCCTTTGACTTCTTGAGAATGAAAGGTTTGATCATTTTTAAAATCATAACCTTCTCTGTTATTGCAAACATAGTGAAAATACTCAAGTAATTGCAGGGTATGGGTATATGACCAACTGGCTATTAACCTATTTTTAGAGAACAGTTCAGTTTTCTGTTACTCTGCCTCTGTCTTCTATTGATACAAAGCAGGATGCCTATATGATCTTTGCAATTTTCTGACTCATGCTGTGACTTAGTAACTAAGGGACTGGTTCACTAAGCCCCACGCTAGTAATACAGGTTTGGGCTACATTACTAACAGGGGGTACTGTGCAAGATGCAGGGAGCAGGAACAACTGTCCCCCTAAATTTAGCACAGCTCACGGGGAGCAGCTACTGCTACCCACTGTGCTGGTGATAGTTACTCCTCATCAAATGCTGGCAGTGTGGGCTTTCAAGGCCTACATTAATAGTGCCATGGCAGGAAGATCTATGCGCCGCCCAGACATGTACTGCCCAGGTAGTGTGGGACTTTTAACACAGGGGAGGGTGCCAAAAATATGTGCCACCCCTGGGCTACCCAAGTAGTGCATAGTTGTAAACTGTCCATTTAGTTATTAAGATGTAGCATGATCTGGAATACTGCAAAGATCATCATACTAGCTGCGGAGGCCCAAGAAGATATGATGCCTTTATGTTCTCTGTTTTTCCCTTGAGGTGCCTAACCTTTCAACCCAAACTGATATTTAGATGGTTGGTCATTGTTGGTTAACATATTTGTCGTTTAATTAATTCCATGTTTGCATCGAGCCTGCAAGTACCAACAAAAATAGAATTTGTCATACAATCTAACGACAGTACAGAACTGAAAGCTAGCAGCTCAAGGTCCGATAGATATTGATAGTGAGTCAAAGAGCTTAAATCATAAAACACAAAAACAAACAAAGCCATAGTATTACTTGGCGTGGGTGTAGAACTGTACACAGATGTGAAGACTTGGGTGTCTCCTTCCCTTTCTTCTGGGAGTGAGTAAATATCATTCATCTCACTGCATCTTCAAAAAATTCCTTTCCATTACACAACATAAGGCACTTAAAAATATCGATGTTCCCAAAGTTTGCTTATCTTTTTCCTATTTTTGAAATGGCATATTTTTTAAATTCCTTTTTCAACATTGATAGAAATGAATTGGCCCTAGCCAGGTCTTGTCTGCTTTAATTTTCTCCAGTGCTAGATTGATTGCTAGAGATTTCCGAGGTTCTCCATGGGAAGACTTGTCAGCTGTCACCTTTCCCACTGTGATTTTATTTTGACTGTAGATTCCTTTACTGCCACTGTTCCAGATGCTTTGTCCTCATTAGTCTGAAGGTTTATAAAAAAAATTAACCAGCACCATAGAAAACTCTTCACGCAGACTTAATAGGGGAGGAGGGGGAAAGAGGAGGGTTAGAAGCCTCAAAGCAGTGCTGAGGAGTAATTGTAAATCAACTGCTTGTGTTAATTAATAGCCTGCTCTAGTATTTCCATCTGGACAGTTGATGTTTAGGTACAGTAGATGCAGAAAAGGAAAGGTTGCTGTGGGACATCTGATTTGTAGGAGAGAGGACTGAGCAACAGCCTGGTTTGCTGAGTAACTGAAGGCTTCCATGACAGCAGCATTGCTTAGCATTTGAACAAAATTAAAGACTGCATTAGGTGGCAGGGTTTGCTGCACAGTAAGCATATGCTAAGTTACCACAGGTCTAACTGTTCGCGTGCAATTGGGCGGGTTAGTGGAGGAACATTGGCAGTGCATTATGGTTAACAGAAGTGTTATGGGTGCATGCTAACCATGAATACTGCCATTAGCATGGTACAGGTAATGCCATCTCAAGGGGTGGCGGTAAGTGCACGTATGTGCTGGTTAGTGTGGTGTAGTGTGCTAGAAATGTGCTAACAGCAGGGAGATAGATGCACATGCCCCCACTAAACTTAGTGTGGGCCTCTGCACCAGTTTCATAACTCAAATGTACACTACCAGTGCACCCTTTAGTAAACATGTCCTTAGGTAAGAAATTGTGGGTACAGCTGACCCAGAGCAGGGAAAGCAGCAGCTGTAATTTAATTAAATGGCAACCGTGTAAATGATCAGCAGGCTGTCTCCTCTTATTTTCCCTCTATTATCTCATTAGGCTCTTTGCCGCTAACCGGGAATCATTGCTCCAAATACAGGGCAAGGAGAACAAGACTAAAGAGGCTGTTTTCTTGGTTCCCATTTGTTTAAGTAAAATTCTGCTTTTACCTTTTGTGAGACTCCTTTTGAAAAAAGATCCCTGCACGGATTTAGTACTTTTTTTCTGCTTGCCAATTTTAGTTTTATATTGCAGGGAGGCACTATTGCTATATGGTGCCAGGCTATTTATTTATTTTTTGGTAGATATGCAATCCTGAAAAGAATGATATAAAAGGCATCAATGCCCATTTCTCTGTCTGTTCAGTAGCACAATCGTTTGCCAAACAAATTCACTAAACGTGTCATACAGCAATTAGATGTAGAAAAGTTCCAAAAACAGAAACAGAGAGCTGAACATCTCAAAATATCTCCATTGCTCTCTGTGGGAATGTTAACCACTAATCTATTCCTAATGCCCTCCACCACCCCAGCAGTTTAATACAAAATAATACAGGCAGACAGAGACATGGGGCCTGATATTCAAAGGCATTTACATGATTTACTGGCCTGTGAACCATGTAAATATTGCCTAGAGGAATATTCAGCATGCCATTGGTTCCACTGAATATCCCCAAGTATCGCTGATACACGCCCTGGGGTGGAGTGCACCACTACCCAGATAGCGACCCGTGGGTAAAGATAGACGCAGCAAAAGCCGGCCTATCTTTAACCATTGGAGCTAAAGTGGGCAACGACTAAACTCGCATGAGGGGCAACTCCCCCACAGCACCCCAGAAAACCTGTAATGTATAAATGTACATATGTAAATTATTATCCCCTTAGCTTAGAAGTAGATAATTATCTGCGTGACGTGCTAACCTTTTGAATCTTTTTGTACAAATCAAAATTATTCTGTCTTGATTCGACAGCTTTTTCCATGTAATCTTACCCGCTTCTGATCGCTGGAAGGAGCAGTATACAAATGCTTGCTAAATAAATAAATAAAAATAAATAAATATCACCACTGCCTGGTTAGCTTCTGCAGCATCTGTGACTGTGCGACAACCCTGGATATTCAATGTCGAAGCTACATATGACCCTGGCATTGAATATCCACATTTAATATTCAGCACCGGCGAATAGCCACTGTAATCGTGTGGCCGCCGATGCTGAATAGTTGGCCCATGGAAACTAAAGGACATGTTTAGTAAAGGTTTTAATGCACATTAATGAAATTCATACTCATTAAGTGCAAACATCCTTTTTGTTTCTGTGGGCGCAGTGGCACTTAATGCATGTTAACTTCATTAATGCGGATTAACCTTTAGTTAAGTTTGGTCTGGCTGAGGTACCAGACCAAGGCAAACCACTCATCTGGGCAGCAGAAGAATGGGATGGTATTGGTGGTGGAGGATCACATTTCTGTGACAATGGCAACAACACTAGAATTACTGCGCAGAAGAAAGGCCTGGTGATCTACTTCCATATCTTGCCACAAAAATCCAATGGATAGTCACAACAAAACAAATTGCATTATATTGCTGGAAGACAGCACTCAACTGGCTACTGAAGAGGAGCTAAAGACTTTTCAGAGTAAAGCCAGTATTTATGAAGTAGTTGGCTCAAAGCCCTCGGGACGTCTCACTGCTGATGTAGCTGTATATGAAACGAGAGTCAGAAGCTGCAAAGATGTCATATATATAGGGGCATGGAACGTACGAAGCATGAACCAAGGGAATTTGGAGGTGGAAAAGAATGAAATGGAACATGTACAACTCGATCTGTTGGGTGTCAGTGAACTGAACTGCACTAGCTGCATCTGATGATCACATGGTCTACTATGCTGGAAATGAAAGACAAAGAAGAAATGGTGTTTCATTTATAATTAAGAAGAAACTTGCAAGAGCTGTAATGAAATACAATGGAATCAGTGAACACTTAATTTCTATTTGTTTATGAGGAATGACCATCAACACAACTAAAATTCAAGTACTGTATATGTCTCAACAACAGCTGCGGAAGAGGATGAACAAGTACAAACTGAAATTGACAGAACATGCAAACAGGATATCCTGATAGTCATGGGTGACTGGAATGCAAAGGTTGGGAACAAAGAAGAAGGCAAAGTGGTTGGAAAATATGGACTTGGCAACAGAAATGAAGCTGGAGAAAAACTGATAGACTTCTGCAAGGCCAATGATCTATTTATCTCAAACATCTTCTTCCAGCAACCCAAGCGGCGACTGTACACATGGACTTCACCCAATGGATTGTACAAAAATCAAATTGACTACATCTGTGGAAATCAATGATGGAAAAGCTCTACATAATCAACAAAGACAAAACCTGGCGCTAACTGTGGTACAGATCACCAACTACTAAAGCCATTCATATTGTTGTTAAGTGCCATTGAGTTGGTGTCGATTCCTGGCGACCCTCTGGAAGTTGACCTAAACTTTGTTCAATCTTCAGCCAAGCGACTCATTGTTGATAGAGTGGTATCCATAGCTGCTGTTATTGTATCAATCCATCTCAATGCTGGCCTTCCTCTTTTACGGTGACCTTCTACCTTGCCAAGCATTATGTCTTTCTCCAATGATCTCTCTCTTCGCATGATATGTCTAAAGTATGAAAGCCAAAGTCTTCTCATCTGAGCTTCTAAGGAAAGCTTAGGTTTGATCTCCTCTAGCACTGAGTTGTTTGTTCTTTGGGCAGTCCATGGTATACACAGTATTCGTCGCCAGCACCATAATTCAAAGGCATCATGGGAATATAACTCTGGAATTTAAAGACTGCCTACAAAATCAATTTGCTGCTTTAGATACAAATGACAGAGCTCCAGAAGAATTATGGGATGACATTATGAAAGTTGAGTTGGAAGAAAGTGAGAAGTCTTTAGAAAAGGTAAAAAAGCAAAAACAGCCAAAATGAATGACCAAAGAAACTCTGAAAATTGCCCAGAAACACAGAGAAGCTAACATCAGAGGAGAAAGAGAGGCAATCACAGAACTCAACAGAGATTTCCAACATGCAGCAAGACAAGACACGGAGAAGTACTACAATGACGCATGCAAGGAAATAGAAGCAGAAACTATTAGAGGAAGAACACAATTGACTTTCCTACAGCTATGAGAGTTAAAGAAAAAATTCCAGCCTTGAATTGGAATGCTACAAGATGCTCAAGGATCCATGTTGAATGGCACTGAGAAGATCAAGAAAAGGTGGAAAGAATATACATTTCTCATTATACCATAAAGATCAACAGCCGTTTCAACCTGTACCTTATGATCAGAAACCATTGGTGATGAAAGAACAGCATTGAAAGCCTTATCAAAGAACAAAGCATCGGACGTTGATGGTATTCCCACTGAAGTATTACAGCAAACGGATGCAGCTGTTAACATACTTACAAGGCTCTGCCAGGAAAGTTGGAAGACAACATCATAGCCAACTGACTGGAAAAGATCTGTGTTTATACCAATACTGAAGAAAGCTGATCCGAATGACTGTGGAAATTATCACACAATCACTCTGATTCCACATGCCAGCAAGATTCTACTCAAGATCATTCAGCAGAGACTACAACCATACCTGGAACAAGAACTGCCTGAAGTGAAAGCTGGGTTGAGGAAATGAGAGACATCATTGTGGATGTGAGATGGATCTTTGAAAAGACAAAAGAATACTAAAAGGATATCTATACGTGTTTTGTCGACTACAGCAAGGCTTTTGACTGTGTAAAGCATAAGAATACTCTGCACCATATTAAAAAGTATGGGTATACAAGAATAGCTGATCATTCTCTTGCACAACCCTTACATTGATCAAGAAGCAACAGTTCGTATGGAACAAGGAGAAACAGAATGGTTTAAAATCAGCAAAGGTGTACGACAAGGCTGCATTCTTTCCTCCTATCTGTTTAATTTATATGCAGAACAAATCATCAGATAGGCAGGACTGTATGAAGACAACTGAGGTGTGAAGATTGGTGGAAGACTCATCAACAACCTTCGCTATGCTGATGATACCACATTTCTGGCTGAAAGCGAAGACAATCTGAAACATTTGCTTCTCAAAATCAAGGAACATAGTCTTAAAATGGGTCTGCACCTTATTGTAAGGAAGATAAAGATCTGACAACTGGCAAAATCAGTAAGTTTCTTGCTGATGGAGAGAAATTGAAATAGTTGACAACTTTAACCTACTTGGATCAACTATCAATAAAGAAACAACAAGCAGTCAAAAAACCAGACAACGCATTGCTCTTGGCAGAATGGCTATGACGGACTTAGACAACATTCTCAAGAGCAGAGATGTTTCTCTCCATACAAAGATTTGACTTGTTCAAGTCATGGTATTTTCAATAACGTCATATGGATGCGAAAGTTGAACAGTGAAAAAGATAGAAAGGAAGAAAATTGATGCCTTTAAAATATGGTGCTGGCGATGAATACTGTGTATCCCATGGACTGCCTGAAGAATAAACCAGTCAGTTTTAGAGGAGGTCAAACCTAAGGTTTCCTTAGAAGCTCAGATGAGAAGACTTTGCTTTCATACTTTGGAGACATCATGCAAAAAGAGAGATCATTAGAGGAAGACATTATGCTTGGCAAGGAAGAAGGTCAATGCTAAAGAGGAAGGCCAGCAATGAGATGGATTGATGCAATAACAGCAGCTACGGGTGCCAGTCTGTCAACAATGAACCACCTGACTGAAGACTGAACACAGTATAGGACAACTATTCAGAGGGTCGCCATGAGTCGACACCAACTCAATGGCATTTAATGACAACAACCTTTAGTAAACATGCCCCTATTTGAAGCAACTGGTAGTGAGTGATTCCAAAATACATGTTCAAACTAATCTTACTCCATACTTCCTATGTTTCTCTTCCTCTCTCTCACACACACCCCACATTCTCTCCCTCACCCGCATGTCCATACTTACATATATATGCACTACCCACATATATATGCATACTTACATATATATGCACTACCCACATATATATATGCACTACCCACATCTCCCACAACCCCACATAGATACACACTCATTCCAACTCCCCATACACCTCTACTCAATTATGCATACATGTGCCTACATATCTCTACCTACTTGTCCCCCTCCTGCCAACATATACTTTACACATTCGTACATACTGCCAGTCCACACATTTCTACAAGCATACCCACCACACACATACATCCCACATACCTCTGCTTTACCATACCCCCAACACAGATCCATAGTCCACACATTCTAGCATCCACCATACACAAAACCACTCCCCAACATAAAATTCCACTCACTTCCATACATATACTCTATGGGGATTATTTGTGTCCCCTCCCACAGGCGTCTAGTTTCCCTGCCAGTTGTACAGGGAAGCTAGACGGGGGTGGGAAAGAGGAGGATCGGGGGCGGCGTTAGGGCAGGCAGTGGGTGGTCGCCGGCCCTGGACATACAGGGCCGATTCTAATGTCAGCCCTGTATGTCCGGGGTCAGTGACTTTAACGGGGAAGTTATTCCACTTTCAAGGTGGAATAACTTCCCTGGACGGCAGGGATTGATGGGTCTGGAGCTGGGAAAGGGCGGCAGGGGGCAGAGAGCATTCCCCAAAGCCCAACCCTGGCCCTGGGAGGCCAAATCGGGGGTCAGGCTGTGGGGAATAAATAGTTTTTTCTGGCGGCTAGCATCGCAGCCTTTAAATGGAACTGCGGTGCCATGGGAACCAGACGCCATTGTGCCACGGCTCCATTTAAAAGCCCTGACTGAGAGTCGGGCAGTGCCTGTACGTTCAGGCTGGGCTGAATCACAGTCCTGGCCTGCACGTACAGGCCTGATCACGATTCTGATCCTGTGGTGCTAGACATGCTCCGCGGGATCAGAATCTCGACCCCCTCTGTACGTCCAGTCAAACCGGACTTACTGAGGGGGTGTACATCCGGGATGGAATGAGTCTGTATGGGCCCCATTCTGATTGTGGTACATCCAGCCTGTCCGGACGTCCAAAATCTGTACAGGCCGGATTTGCACCCAATTCTGCCTGCAGGAGCTAAATGTTTCCATGGCAGCAGAATCTGGGCAAAGGGCCAGGACGGGTCAGATAGGCCCCGATTCTGCCCCACTGCATATACGGCTCCCACCCTATACAGCCCTCCCAATGATCCTGTATGGAGCCTCAGTGCCATGGTGTCTCATCGTCATGGCACTGGTACGCCATGCAGGAGCCCCGATTCCCTGCACAAGATTAAAGGTCCTGTTCCCCATTGCCTGACCCACGATATGGCCTGCAAAGGCCGTGGTCGGGCTACGGGGAACCTCCCACTGCTGCTCACCTGGGTTGGAGGGTCTTCCACTGCCGATCTCTTCCCTTGGGATGATTTATTCTACCTTTGAGGTGGAGTAAGTTACCTGCCAATCCTTGCCGCCCCAGACGTACATGGCCATGACTGGAATCAGCCCTGTACATCTGGGGTCATGGTCCAGCCTCTGCACTGCCCACGCTCCACCTCCGGCCCTCCCCTCTCACCCCTGTCCAGAGCTCCCTGCACATATCTTCTGTACATGCGGGAAGCTTTGGAAATGGAATCAGCCCCCAGCAAACAGCGGGGGATATACGTCCAAACCAGATGTACATCCCTGCTATTCACACATCGGAATTATCCCCTATGGGGGACATTCTGAACTGTGAATAATGGGATTGGACGTCCAACCACACACAAAGCCTGGACCTGATTCTGTGGCATTTGCTCCCCACACGTACACAGAGGATGTGCGGGGAGCAGTGGACTTTGGTGGGTGAGGGCTGGCCAGGGGCGGAGTGTAGGCTTGGGGTGTGCCAAGATGGCGGGATGTACAAAGGTAATTCGGGAACACAAGGAGAGCAAAGCCCTCGCAACAACAGCACCTGTGATCTTCACTGGCCTTCGCCCATTGTGTTCTCCTACAAAGGTAATTTGGATCATGCATCTGTACGTCTACCACCAGCAGGTTAGATGCCTGGCCTATTTCAACCTGAAGGTGGAATGAGTGCCTGGCGATGTAGTGTGGGTGGCATCAAGCCCCCCCCCCCCTGCACCACTGAGACACCATGGGAATGCCCATTCCACTTAATCCCGGTCTTGTGGTCCCCCGCCGAGGGTCAGGCAGTGGGGTGATGGAGCCATGATGGTTTTGGGGACTCTGTTGCAATGGCTGGATGTGCCAGTGCCATGGCGACAGGACACTATTGCACTGGCACACCAGTCAGAGCATTGAGCAGTGGGGATGGGCAACCTTCAGGATGTCTCTCCGCTCAGCATCATGTGCATGCCGGGCCTTCTAAGTGCCCTGATTCCACAACCATGAGAACATATAGCTCCTGCAGTTGTGGAATCGGATATAAATTTGCCCTGTTCATTTTTTGGGCATCCGGATGTCCCAGTCATGCACATTGCAGAATCAGCCTCTATGGGGGGATATTCAAAGGTATTTACATGGTTTATGGCAATGAACATCTCTGGTTTGGGCTGCTAAATGCCCCAACCCTAAGTGCTTACTATCAGGGAATTCTGGGGGTAGAGCAGGGCAGTGCTGTGGGTTATCTGGGGAGTGGCTATATCCAGCTGCTGCCCAGTTAACTCTAACCAACTAAAGTTGAATGGCTGTCCTAATTTTAGTTGTTTTTGCAATCTGTCCAGTGGCTGAATATCACCGCTGACTGGATTGCAAAATCACAATCTGGGTAACCCAGATATGGCCTCGGCATTGAATATCCAGGGCAAAGTTAAAGTGGTGATGGGCAGCTGCTTTAAGTGTGCTGGCTTCTGTTGCTGAAAATTCCTCCCCCCATACCTCCTTCCCGTCAACATGCATGTCCCCACTATACTGTCCTCAAAACATGTGCTGGCTGAGTTGCTAGACAGCAAGTTAAATGCTTCTAAATTTATAAAAGTTGTATTACAATTAAATACAATAAACATGGAACTTGCTGTAGTTAGTTGAATTTAAGAGTGTTACACTAATTTTAGCTTAATACAAGTATGATAACTCTTTCTATAGATATTTCTGTTAAATGTAGGGCAAAAAGTGAATGCTGCTAACAGGGGTACAGGGAGAGAAACTACATGAGCCAGCTTAAGATTTCTGGGCCTGGTATTTATTTTTTTATGTAGAGATTTTTATATACCGCTGTATCTACAAGTTACAGCCAGTGTACAGGTAACGAATAGATTACATAGATCGTAAGTAACAACAGTCAATAACATAATTCGCAAAAGAGGAACATGCAACAACAGTGAACTTGAGCATCACTAGGGATAAGGCTGGGAGAAGGGTATGTTGGTGCAGCTGGGTTGTAGAGGGATTGGAAATGGGTAAATTGGTTTGAGAGAGGCTGGTGGGGCAATTGGAATGGGGAGGAACTGGGGGAGGGGGTCGAGATGAGATTAGTATTTGTTGTTTGGGGTTGATTGCTTGGAGTACAAGGGAGTAAGTGTCAATGATATCTGACTGTAACACGGTCAGCTCTTGTGGTTAGCTGTCAGAGCCATAGGGGGATGTTTACTAAAGTGCGGTAATCATGATTAACGCGCGTAAAGTACGTTTAACAATCGTTCGCATGTCCGAACGTGCGTTCTGACGTGCGAACGATCGTTAAACGTACTTTACGCGCGTTAACCGCAGTTAACGATCGTAAACCTCCGCGGCGCGTTAAAACAGCGCAGAAGGTAGAGAGTGGGCGGAGAGAAGGGGTCAATGGGCGGAGAGTAGGCGGGGAGATGCTCCCCTCACACTAACGCACTGAATTCCTGAGCTCAATTCCAACGCGAATGAAAACCTGTCGTTAAAGGCATATTAAAGGGAAGAGAAACCATTTCCGTCAGCAATGTACAGCAAAACCGGGGAAACCCACAAAACGTGAGCAGTGTGATCCATGTGCACAGAACAAAATTTCACATAAAACGTTAAAAATGACCACAAGAAACATTGTAAAAAGCATAAGTCAGCTGGGCAACAGTGATAGCAATGGGCAACAAGGAACAACACTTGCTGGAAAGCACCAAAAAAAAGAAATGATGTTTGGAAGGGTCTACGCTCCGCAGACCTTTTCAAAGATCATTTCATTGTAATGGAGCTGTCCTGGGAGTGTTGTGTAATGTTGCCCAATGATATCATTGTTGCCCAGCTTGGTTATGGGTGTGTGCCCCTTTTTTGAGGTCTTTTCTGAGGTGTATGTGCACCTTTGTCTCCATACAAGGTAACTGAGCCCACAGTAAACTTGTGCAGAGCAGGGTTTGTGACTCATCAGGCCGGTTTAACTAACTCCAGGGACTGCATTGTCTCTGTGGCCACAGTATGGTGCAACAGACACAACCAGTGCCTGTAAGACCAGAGGGTCACAGGTTCAAATCCCAGCTGGGGCTCCTGCCAACTCAGTCTCCATAGTTTTACCCACCACTAAACAGTGATAGTAAAGACACCACTTTATTGCAGAGAACATACGTATGGTTCATACACCTATATTTTACCACAACAAACACAGACACCAGAGACAGGCGCATTACCCAGAGCAGAGTCTCGCAAATGCAGTCCTGGAGGGCCCCACACCATTCAGGTCCCATGCTGCCTCTAATAAAGATGCCTGTGCTGCATATCTATGCACCACCCCCATGGTATGCAGATGTAGCTCATGCATATTTATGAGGGACAGCATGAAAACCCGAACAGTGTTTGGAACACCAGGACCGGAGTTGGGGAACTCTGCCGTAAAGCAGCAGCCAACAGTGCCAGACACACCCACACACACACCCACAGGCCCCATTGGCCAATGCCTCCTGGAGAAGCAGGACATTGGACCCTGCCTGTATCTCCCAATACTAGCAGTTGCATATCTTAGCAATGCCACCCTACACCTGGGTATATGGTACAGAGCTATCAAACGTTTCCTGTGATAACTGGCAGATATCAATTCCTACGTTAAGCACAGTTTGCTCAGTGAGCTCCACCGAAACAAGCATTCTGATGTCTGCGGTGTGTGCTGCAGGTCTGGTCTCTGACAATGCGTACCACCCTGGGGAGGGACCCCCAACAGTCTTGCGTACCATATCCATGCCTGAACTGTGCCCAGGACTGGTGTGGTGGGTATGGCTGCTGAACACCTCTATAGTTGCACAATGCTGGCATAGGTGTGGGGGTGGCTGTCTGTCAATCTAGTGTGTGGTGGCTGCAAACACCTTCCACAGCCCACACTGCCAGCAATGTTGCCAGTATTGAGCTGCCAATGTGCATAATGAGGAGCAAGGTACCATGGGTATAGGCCGGACAGGGTGGCCTGGCCAGGGTGCATCTGCACAGGGCATAGGGCAGTGACAGGCACATTTTAGTGCCCGGCCACCACCTACACAGACAGAGTGACCTCAGTATGTCCTTCTGAGTGGTCACTCTCACCCTGACTGTTCAGTGACCACAGCATGGCTAGGCACCCCCATAGTGCTATATAGTGTTTCTCTCATGTGATAGATATGGGTTTCCTTTTGGGGCCCAGTCACTGATTTATCTGCTTGCTGTGTATGCTGACATCCCATTTCTGGGTGCATGCATCTCCACTGGGCACATGCATTATGGACTAACTAGCAGACTGTTTGCAGCTGGTATGTGTCTTGATGGAGTGGCTTGCAGTGGCTGATGGCTTGCTGCAGGAGAATATCATATAGTGGTGGGGTGCAGCTTACCATATCCAGGAATAATGTCTGTCTGTGTACAGAGCTGCATTGCCTGCCCTGGGGTTGATGTTCCTCTCTACTGCCACCTTTGCAGGGAGGTAGAATGTGCATCTATTGTTAGGGGACCCTGTTTGCCACCCTTGGTGCTGGGGGGGGGGGGGAGAGCATGGGCCACCTAGGGGTTCATGGGGGCTACACCTGACTGCAAGGTGTTTGTGCAGAAACTACCTAGCTCACACATTAACACTGCTTTGGACCTGCGCCATGGCCTCTTTCAGCTATGGACGGTTCTGTGGACCTGGTGCTGGGCGCCTCACTGCACCCTCAGGGTGAGCACAGTACCCGCACAATGTGACGGTGTGTAGCTACTCTGTGCCAGTACAACACACGGTCAGTACCCCCTACCAGGCCGAGGTGCTGTGGGGGTGCACATGGTCACTTCCCCCTACCAGGCCGAGGTGCTGTGGGGGTGCATTCCCCATGGTGTGTATCTGTGGACAGCTGATTTGCATGTGCAGTGCATCATGGGTGTGACTGGCACGATCCAACCCTGGGAGGATCCTGCGCCTGCTCACAGGCTCTGATAAACCATAGGCCATCACACGTACATCTGTTAGCATAATGCATAGGTGCAAGACACCCTAAAGTGTCTGTACTATAAGATGCCCACGCTGGTAAAAACACAATTACCCACGCACGATTGTACGCACGCAGCTATGCACGGTGCTACGCCCATAACAACGCACGCAGCCACGCACGCACCAACGTGCATGGCTACGTGCACTGCGAGAGTGTGTTTCAGTAACCACTACTGAACGTAAAGAAAAACATGCCTCCTCATTCCCTATGTGATGTACAGGGTGATGCCTGGGACAGCCTTTTGCGTTAGGCACACTGGGGACTTGAACCCATGCTGCCTGTAAGAGCGGTGAGTACACTAACCATTGTGCTACAGCTCTGTTTCAGTGATTTGTGTCTGTACGCCTTCATACGATTAACGCGCAGTAACGCGCCACGGCGCCCTGTAACGCTTGTTAGTTTTTGGAACGCGCGTTAGTGGTTACAATGTCCCGCCCATGTCCTTTTTTGGCTTTCCTTTCACTAACGCGGCTCCTAACGCGATTTGCACTAACGCAGTTTAGTAAACATACCCCATAGTGTTCAATAAACAGATGTGTTTTCAGTCGGGTGTGGAACTCTTTTAAGTTTGTAGTTGAATGTATTTTCGAAGGAAGGGAGGTCCATGAGGTCGGGGCATAGAGAGAAAGGGCTCTATTAGAGGTTGCGTGGGTGCATCATGGAGCCAATGGTGGGCAGGATAGTAAATTTTGATTGGCTTTCCTCCTGGCTCTGTTGCTTGGGGGTGTGAGAATGAGAGGTTGGAGTATTTCTGCTGAAAGGTTGTGGAGGATTTTGAATATGGTTAGTGATGCCTTATATTTAATCTTCATGTGAATGGGGAACCAGTGGAGTTGTTTTAAGATGGGGTAATGTGGGAGCGTTGAGAGACCCCGGTGATGATCCTGAAAGCAGTATTTTGTGCCAGTTGTAGAGGTAGTAATTTTGGATCTGTAAACCATGTAAACGCCTTTCCAATATCGGGCCCTCTGAGTTTAAAATGGAAATCTATGGTGCAGGGAGAGGAGAATAATAGCTTACCCACAATGACTAGCAGTCCTTAGGGATGACCAATAGGATTAAAATATACTGTACCTTCTGAATTATGGAATAAATGCAGGGAAACTCCATTGAGACAAGAGGGAATGGCTGACATGCACTATTCAACCTATCAGATTAAAGATTACATGAGCTTTGCAGATGCCAGAGTTACCTTTAGGCAACACAGGTTACAGGATGTCAGTATAATGCAAAACAAAAACATAACCTGTGCAGACAGAACACCTATTCCTTTTTAAATATACCACTGCCATAAACACACCCACAACCACACCCACACCCACACCCACACCCAGCCCTTTTACAAAATTTTTGTAAGAATGCATTTCCAAAGCCGTGCTTCTGCATACTTTCCCTACTTTTTTTCACTAAGCTTAGACCCAGCTGTTGTTTCCATTTACTTAGACAATTTTTGTACAGCCTTGCAATGAAGGAGATAATTTTATAAATCTTTTCTGCATGTAACATGCTGATTTATACACATAAAAGGCCTCTTATAAATGTGCAGTATGCTTAAGAGTAGGTGTGGTCAGGAATGGAGTGTGGGCAGAGCATGGGTGTAGTTGCAGTTTACAACTATATACATATGCACTAAGAAACATGTTTACTAAGCTGTGCTAAGAGTTAGTGTGCAGTTTAGCACATGCCAAATGTGACACACTAGCCATCAATGCAAGGCGCCATAGTAAAACACATGCTAACTCCTTAGCACCTGATGGGGTGGGGAATGGGGGTGGTTAGGGGTGGAACATGGGCAATCAGCACAGGTAACATTGGTGCATGCTGACCAAGACTGATGCCCTTAGTGTAGGTACACTTACTGCCTCCTCAAGGGGTGGTGGTAAGTGCACCCACATGCCAGTGTGCGTGGTGCCACATGGCTGCACATGCCAGGCATACCTCCAACAATTAGTGCAGGCTGCCTCGCTAATTCTGGGCCTTGATTTCACTCAAATGAAGCATCTGTTAGTAAACATGCCCCTACTGCTACTGAGCAGTGTAAATGTTCACATCTTCAATGTAGGTCTGAGTTCTGCAAGATTTGTGTTAATGTTTATAAAGCTACATATGTGCCTAAATGTATTCCTTTATTATTACAATACTATGTGTAAGTATAAACATGAATCCCATGACTTTATTGATCTGATGATGTCATCTGTAGCCTCCATGAGTATATAAGGTGATACCTAGAGGGACAGAGCTAGGTTTTTTTTATTTGCTCTTTTGGTGAGGATGAGAGAGAAGAGTGAGGGGCCATTTTGTAGTGGATGAAGAAAACAGACCACAATACCGCACTTGGAGTGGAGAAGTAGCCTAATGGTAAGAGCAGAGGCTAAGAAGCAACATTCAAATCTTGAGCAAGTCGCAATTTCCCTTTTTCCTGGAGGGAGACCAAGAAATGTATTTATTTATTTATTTAGCATTTCTTCTATGCCGCTTTTCATGGTATCAAAGCGGTTTACATTGAACTAACTATAATATACATGGAACAAGCTTAAGATTGACATGGAACTATTTACATTGGTAAACAAGCCTAAGATTAACATGAAACATATTTACAAGCCTAAGATTAACATGAAACATATTTACATTTCCTTACTCTGCAGTGTGGACTTTTATTTTGTTTTATTGTACACCGCTTAATGCTTTGGCCATAGCGGTCTATCGGTCTATAGCGGTCTATCAAGTGTTTTAATAAAGATAAAGATATAGGTTCGGAGGGAGTGGTCAAATTAAATCATGGTAGGGGAATGGGATATTCACATACAGGGAACGCTATACACAAGGTATGGGAGGCTTGTGTTGGAGAGTCTACGTGACATTTCAAAATAATTCTTTGAAGAGGTGCGTTTTAAATTTTTCACTCAGTCACCCTATCCAGGCTATTCCCACAGTACCTTGCTCCTCATTATGCACATTGGCAGGCCAATACTGGCAATAGTGCTAGCAGTGTGGGCTGTGGAGGGTGTTGGCAGCCACCACACACTGGATAGACAGACACACACTCCCCACACCTATGCCAGCATTGTGCAACTATAGAGGTGTTGGGCAGTCCAGGCCACCACACAAGTCCTGGGCACAGTGCAGGCATGGCTATGGTACGCAATACTGTAGGAGTCACTCCCCAGGTTGGTAAACACTGTCAGACACAAGACCTGTAGCACACTCCACAGACATCAGAAAGGTTGCTATGATGCAGCTCACTCAGAAAAGTGTACTTAACCTAGGAATTGCTATCTGCCAGTACTCATAGCAACCTTTTGATAGATGTGTACCATATTCCCCGGGTTTTCATGTTGTCCCTCATGAATATGCATGAGATACATCTGCATACCATGGGGGTGGCGCATAGAAATGCAGCACAGGCATCTTTATCAGAGGCAGCATGGAACCGGAATGGTGTTTGGCCCTCCAGGACTGCATTTGGGAGACTCTGCTCTAGGTAATGTGCATGTTTATAGTGTCTGTGCTCTGTAGGGTAAAATGTAGGTGTCTTGGGCATGTTTACGTCATCTGCAATAAAGGTGCTCTCTGTATTAGCACGTTGTAGTAGTGGGTAAAATATGGGGACTGGGTTGGCAGGAACCACAGCTGGGACTTGAATCTGTGACCTTCTGCTTTTGAATACACTGGTTTTGTACACTGCACCACCTTGTTGTCACAGAGTCAGTACATTCCTTGGTGATACCATGACTGTTCATCAGACAGGGCCCATCTGTTGCAGTGCACGGCACCCACCTACACAGGGCTAGGCCACGGTCTGCTCTGGGCAGCAGCCACTGCCTCCTCCACCACCATTATCCCTCAGCCACCATGCTGACATGCCCTTCTGCTGGTGGTGCTGGTGGTGCGCAGTCTCGGGCCATCCAGTGTGCAGGTAGGCGGCTGCCTATGGTGCGGGTTCTGGGGTAGCGGTGCCTGCATAGGTGTCCACGCTTCCCCCCAGCACCGCCTGCCAATGTTCCGTGCCCTTGGGGGTAGCTACTGGGTACTATCCCCTGTGACACTGTGGGAAACACAGTCATGCCCATGTTGGGCCTTCAGCAGTTGCTGTCTGACTGCTCTGCTGCTTCAGCATTCGTATGGGCCACCTAGGCATCGCCCTAGTCCGCACTGTGGCCCAGCTGCACCACAGCATGTGCCGCCTGCGGCCCTCTGTATCCCCTTCTCCGGCATCTGTCCAGTTGCCATTCCGACATACCCGCCCTGATGTTGCGGGACATGTGCACGCCATAGGAACCCTGTCCGATGGTGGGGAAAACCCTGAGCAGCGCTATTTCACTGTGGGCTCATTCACCTTATATGGGGACGGATTATAGACCCTTCCACGATTTATATCTGTTCTATGGAGCTTACTCGGGGGGGGGAGGGGTTGATATTTCTCATTGATACCACTATTGGCCAGCTTGGTTATGGTTTTTTTCCAGTTTGTTGGGGTCATTTTCAGTGTTTATGTGCCCTTTTGTTCTGTGCACATGTATCACACTTATCACTTGTTTTTGGTTTCCCTTCCTGGGCTGTACATTGCTGACACTGAAATGGTTTCTCTCCCCTGTAATGTGCATTTAACGGCAGGTTTTCATTCGCGTTGGAATTGAACTTTTCAGATCAGCGCGTTAGTGTGAAGGGAGCCTCTCCCCGCCCACTCTCCGCCCATTGACCCCTTCTCTCCGCCCTCTCTCCACCTTCTGCGGTGTTTTACCGCGCCGCGGGAGTTTACGATCGTTAACTACGATTAACGCGCGTTATGTAACGTTAACGATCGTAAGCGTGTCATAACACGCGTTATGATGCGCTTACGATCGTTAACGTTACATAACACGCGTTATGTACGATTACCGCAGTTTAGTAAACATACCCCAAAGTAGCAGAAGAGAGACTGGGATCATTGTGACTGAAAAAATTAAATGCCTAGACAACAAAGGTATAAAAAGTATTTTATTTTTAATGTCTTAACTGGAATATGTTAACTTAGGGAAATGTGCTGTCTCAGTTCAGTACAAGAGGAAAATAATTTCTTTTTTTATTTTTCCAGTGTTGCCATCATGCAGAGTTTGACTTCTTGGGGTTCCCTGTTCAATTACTGTCTTTCTATTTCTAATTTATGGTCTTTTGTTTTTGAATTTGGTGAAAGTCTGTCTGTCTTTTTGTTTTTGTATGTATGACTGAGGTACGGCATTCTGCTAGACTGTAGTTTCTATGTAGTTACAGTACAACCCTACTGGTGAAAATAGTTGTCAATCAACTTGACCACAAATCTGTCATAGTGCTTCCTGTTTTCAGCTAGTTGCCTGAGAAAAATAACTCTTTTTCCAAATTTTAAACATGTTCTGTAATTATTTTTAGCTTTTAAAATCTATTAATGAAAATCTTCCAATCAGATATCTAACTAGTAGTGTCTAATTAATTTTCTCATAGAATCAGCTCTTATAGAATCCTTATGTAAATTATCCATTTCTGACAAATGAAAGAGAGAGATTATTATCCCGCATGAGTTGCCTTGGTCGAGGAGAAGACTTGGCTGTTATGGCCACGCTGATGCTGGCTCATTTCCAAGAGAGATATTAGTTGAGTATTTAGGGCAGATTAGTTAAATAACTCTTTAATTTTGGTGCTGCTTGGTGTTAATTAGCTAAGGTGCAATGCATTCATTCTGCTGTCAGGAACATACAGTGGGGAAAACTGATGGATGCCTTTAATGGGAAATGTTGTACAGTTGATTTATTGACTAAATCCTGCTGTTAAAATGTTGCCTTGGATTAGTGTGATGGATGCAGACTGAGGAAATATCATGAGGAAAACTGCAAAGCAACAATCTCTGAATGAGTCTTTCCATGGACTGGTCAGATGGACCTTTCCCAGTGAAGACAGACAATCTGCACTACCCCTGCACTACTATCCCCTGAATATTTATGCTTATTGCCACTGCTTTGTAGCCTACAGTATGTGAGGAAGAAGGTGAAACCTATGTTTATTTAGGAGCTAATTCCTGTACTTGTTTGCATCGCAAAATGGAGCAGAGACTGAGCAGAAAACAACCCCAGTAGACTGAAAAATGCATACAGAAGCTAAAGCAAGAGAAAATGGTCTGGTCAGAAGCTGAAAGAAAACCATTCAGCTGGGCGAGGAGAGAAAGCCTGACGCACACTAACAAGAAATAACAAAAGACAAACCGCTGTAAGAAAAATGTCTTCTTTGGGACTCAAACAAGGCACCTTCTCATCTAAAGTTGGTAGCTTGATTGATCAGTCCAAATGCAAAACAATGTATGAGCAAGATCTTGGTGTATTCCTTCCTCTCCTCAATGTCGGCTCTTTTTTTCTGCTAAAGGGGTTCATTACTTATTCTTACCCTTTAATAAATGCTAGTCTTGAGCACGTAAGTCTAGGTACTTGCAACTTTTATGTTTCTTCTATTAGGAACATGTTTATTAAGTAGCATCACCTGCTAACACGGCAGATAGTGCATGCAAAAAGTGCTTTTCTGGGCTTTCTGCAGAAAGCATGTTATCCATATAACTGGGTGGGCTTAGGGCAAATAGTGGGTGTGCCTGCAATGCGCGGTAACCATGTGCCTCAACAGCATACAGTAACCACAGGATTTGCAGACAGCGCGCGTGCTATTAAAGCTACCACAATGGGTGCTATTAGCAGCATCTGAGCTGCTGATGGATCATACTTTCTGTATTCTCAGTGTGGTATCTGCTGGGGAAATGCTGTGCATGCTCCCAACTGATACCACATGGCTTTTGAAGCTAATGCCATGTTATTTGCCATGTTTTTTTGTTTTGTTAGCTGCAAAAGCTTAACACATAATAGACGCCTAAGAGGCCAATTCTGAGATGTGTGTCCCCAGGCCATCCAGCCATCCAGACATCTGGACAGCCTGGGGATGCACCCAATTCTGCTCCTGCAGGAGCTAGATGTCCCGGTGGGAGCAGTAGCACGTCATAAGGCCGGGACATCCAGGATGTGCCCTGATTCAGGCAACTTGGACGTCCTGGCACTTACCCGGCTAGCCCAGCCTGGCTCCTGCATGGAGCAGCAGTGGAATGGCATCCTGTTGCCATGCCACTGTGGCTCCATACAGGAACCACGATAACCTCCTGAACCCTGAAATCTCCTTTTCCCGCAGCCTAACCCACATTTGGGCCTTCCATGGCCAGGGCGGACTGCGGGAATCCCCCTGCACCCCCTCACCTGCTTTTGGGACCCTGGCTCCAGCATGCCCGACGTCCAGGGGTACTTATTCCACCTCCGAGGAGGAATAAGTCCCCCGTCTACATTGCAGACCTCTGAATCAGCCCTGTACGTCCAGGGTCAGTCTCCCACTGCCCGTCTTTGCTCCTCTCTCAGCCCATCCCCTCCTCTCTCAGCCCATCCCCTCATGCCCACGAACAGAGCTCCACGCACAAGTCGGCTATATGTGCGGGGAGCTCCGTCCCCACAAGTGCGATCCAGGCGCTAAACGAGGATCAGAATGACTCCCTTAGGGGTATGTTTACTAAACTGCGGTAATCGTACATAACGCGCGTTATGTAATGTTAACGATCGTAAGCACATCATAACGCGCGTTATGCTGTGCTTACGATCGTTAACGTTACATAACGCGCGTTATGATGCGCTAACGATCGTAATGCCCCGCGGTGCTGAATTCCAACGCGAATGAAAACCTGCCGTTAAATGCACATTACAGGGGAGAGAGACCAGTTCAGCGTCAGCAATGTACAGCCCAGGCAGGGAAACAAAAAAAAGTGATAAGTGTGATACATCTGCACAGAACAAAAGGGCACAGAAACACTGAAAATGACCCCAACAAACTGGAAAAAAACCATAACCAAGCTGGCCAATAGTGGTATCAATGAGAAACATCAACCTCTCCCCCCCCCCCCCCGAGTAAGCTCCATAGAAAAGATAAATCTTGGAAGGGTCTATACTCTGTCCCCATACAAGGTGAAGGAGCCTACAGTGAAATACACTGCTCAGGGTTTCCCCCACAATCGGACAGGGTTCCTATGGCGTTCACATGTCCCGCAACATCAGGGTGGGCATGTCAGAATGGCAACTGGACAGATGCCAGAGAAGGGGATACAGAGGGCCGCAGGCGGCACATGCTGTGATGGAGCTGGGCCACAGTGCGGATTAGGGTGATGCCTAGGCGGCCCATACGAATGCTGAAACAGCAGAGCAGCCAGACAGCAACTGCTGAAGGCCCAACATGGGCACGAGCGTGTTTCCCACAGTGTCACAGGGGATAGTACCCAACAGCTACCCCCAAGGGCATGGAACATTGGCAGGCGGGGCTGGGAGGAGCGTGGACATCTATGCAGGCACCCCTACCCCAGAACCCACACCATAGGCAGCCGCCTACCTGCACACTGGATGGCCTGAGACTGCGCACCACCAGCACCACCAGCAGAAGGGCATGTCAGCATGGTGGCTGAGGGATACTGGTGGTGGAAGGGGCAGTGGCAGCTGCCCAGAGCAGACCATGGCCTAGCCCTGTGTAGGTGGGTGCCGTGTACTGCAATAGACGGGCCCCGTCTGACGGACAGTCATGGTATCACCAAGGAATGTACTGACTCTGTGACACCAAGGTGGTGCAGTGCACAAAACCAGTGTATGCAAAAGCAGAAGGTCACAGGTTCAAGTCCCAGCTGTGGTTCCTGCCAACCCAGTCCCCATATTTTACCCACTACTACAACGTGCTAATACAGACAGCACCTATATTGCAGATGACGTAAACATGCCCAAGACACCTACATTTTACCCTACAGAGCACGGACCCCATAAACATGCACATTACCTAGAGCAGAGTCTCCCAAATGCAGTCCTGGAGGGCCAAACACCATTCCGGTTCCATTCTGCCTCTGATAAAGATGCCTGTGCTGCATTTCTATGCGCCACCCCCATGGTATGCAGATATATCTCATGCATATTCATGAGGGACAACATGAAAACGCGAACAGTATTTTGCACCACAGGACTGGAGTTGGGAACCTCTGCCGTAAAGCAGCAGCCAACAGGGGCAGACACACCCGCACCAACAGGCCCCATTATCCAAAGCCTCCTGGAGAGGCAGGACATTGGGCTCTGCGTGCATCTCCCAATACTAGCACTTGCATACCTTAGTAATGACACCCTAAACCTGGGAATATGGTACACATCTTTAAAAAGGTTGCTATGATTACTGGCAGATAGCAATTCCTAGGTTAAGTACAATATTCTGAGTGAGCTGCTTCATAGCAACCTTTCTGATGTCTGTGGAGTGTGCTACAGGTCTTGTGTCTGACAGTGTTTACCAACCTGGGGAGTGACTCCTACAGTATTGCGTACCATAGCCATGCCTGCACTGTGCCCAGGACTTGTGTGGTGGCCTGGGCTGCCCAACACCTCTATAGTTGCACAATGCTGGCATAGGTGTGGGGAGTGTGTGTCTGTCTATCCAGTGTGTGGTGGCTGCCAACACCCTCCACAGCCCACACTGCTAGCACTGTTGCCAGTATTGGCCTGCCAATGTGCATAATGAGGAGCAAGGTACCATGGGTATAGCCCGGACAGGGTGGCCTGGCCAGGATGCATCTGCACAGGGCATAGGGCACTGGCTGGGATATTGTAGTGCCCGGCCACCACCTGCACAGACAGGGTGGCCACAGCATGTTCTGCTGGGAGATCATTCTCACCCTGACTGAGCAGTGACCATGGCATGGCTAGGCTCCCCCATAGTGCTGTATAGTATTTCTCTCATGTGATATTTATGGGTTCCATTTTTGGGCCCAATCACTGACTTATCTGCTTGGTGTGTATGCTGACATCCCAGTTCTGGGTGCATGCATCTTCTCCAGGAACATGCCCTATGGACTAGCTATCAGACCGTCTGCAACTAGTATGTGTCTTGCTGGAACACTTTGCAGGGTGCAGTGGCTGCATGCTTGCTGCAGGAGAATATCAGATTGTGGTGGGGTGCAGCTGAGTATTTCTGGGCCTAATGTCTGTCTGCTATTGCTTTATAGATGTGTACAGATCTGCATTGACTGCTCTGTGGGGTGTCTGTTTCCCAGCAGGACTGCGGTTGGTGGTCCCCTTTACTGCTGCCATGCAGGGATGTAAAACATGGATCTGTTGGTGGGAGACCCTGTTTCCCACCCACAGCCCCAGAGTGTGGTGATACATAATCTGCCTAGAGGTCCATAAGGGTTAAACCTGACTGAGAAATACAGATGTATCCAAGGTGTGGCTGCAGGAACTACCTATCTCACATACTAACACTGCTGGGGACCTACAGTATGGCCTATTTCTGCCATGGAAGGTGCTGTGGACCTGGTGCTGGGCGCCCCACTGCACCCTCAGGGTGAGCACAGTACCCGCACAATGTGACAGTGTGTAGCTACTCTGTGCCAGTAACACACATGGTCAGTTCCCCCAAACAGGCCGAGGTGCTGTGGGGGTGCATACCTCATCTTGTGTTCATCTGTAGATGGCTGATTTGCATGTGCAGTGCATCATGGGTACGGGTGGGCTAACCCTATCCTGGTGACCACAGCAGGCTGTTTGTGTGGTGACGTGCAGTCCTTCTGCAGCCAGCCAGGGGTTTGCTAGCAGCTATAGAGCTATAGCCCACTGGTTATTTCACTGCCTGTAGAGCCAGAGGTCATGGGTTCAAACCCACAGTGGGGTTATTTGAAAGGCTGTCCAAAGCATTATCTATTTTTAATGTACATTAGTGCTGCCAGCAAAAACACCCTCAGCGTACTGTACCCATAAGGTGCCTCAGAGGGTGCTTTATAGGGCGCCCTATAGGGCACCTTATGGTTACCGTCCATATAAGGTGCACTATACGGTATCCTATGGAGCGACTTATAGGGTGCCCTATAGGGGACATTATAGGGTGCCGTGGAGGACAGTGCACTTTATAAAGTGCCCTATGGAGTGCCTTATAGGGTGCCTTATGCAGCACCTTAGGTTACGGCACGTGAGGGCAGCAATTAATAAAATACAAATAAAGTGCCACAGGAAACAATACTTACATGTCAAAGCTGATGCCTCAGCCAGCCTTAGGCACACTGGGGATCCAACTCATGACCCCTGTATCATCAGTCCATGCCTTAACCATTGTGCTACACTGCTGTTCCTCCTTGCATGTCAGCGCACCTACTTAAGATTTCCATGCGTTTAAATGCACAGTGCTGCCATCAAAAACAGTGCTATGACCTTGCTGTGCCTCATAGGGCACCCTATATGGCACCCTATAGGCCACCCTTTAAGGAACATTGTAGGGTGCCGTGGTGGACAGTGCACTTTAAAATGTGCCCTCTGGGGTACCTTATGGGGTGCCTTATGCAGCACCTTATGTTACAGCGCTTTGAGAGTGCGTTTGCTAGCAGCAGTAATTAAAATAAAATTAAAAAGCCTCATAATGCAATATTACACATAAATGGTAGTGCCTCAGCCAGGCTTACTCATTGGGCACAGTGGGGGATTGAACCCATGACCCCTGCACCAGCTGTCAGTGTCTTCACCATTGTACTGCAGCTCTGTTCCTTTGTTTGCACATCAGCGTGCCTGCTTATGCTTCCCGCGCACGTTTCTCGTGCACTAATGTGCGTGGTGCACAAGAGCGCGCAGCGCGCACTAATCCCGTTTTGCTACTTTTGACCGGACCGCCCACTCCTTTTATGGCATCCTGCAGACTAACGCGGCGCGCACGTTAAGAGGGTTTAGTAAACATACCCCTTAGTCTTTATTTCCAGCATATATTTATACTCAAAAGATCATCTTAGGATCAATGCAAATTTGACTGTAGACTGGCATGTATTTTATTGGACCAAATCAAAACTACTAACCAAAACAGTTGTGTATTCATTTTTGAAACCATATAACTTCCTTTTTCAGATTACATATAAATTTCATTCATGCAAAAAGAAGTACTCACCCCTGAAAGAATCTGTCTTTCTCCAGGACAAATAAGGTAAATATCAAAAAAGATTTATATGATTAACTTCAGAGATACCCACATAAATCTGTATTTTTTTAAATTTGGTGCTGGCCAAAAATAAGGACTTAGATGGTAGTTACTAACATGCATCAAGGGAATAATGCACAATTTTTGCCAAATAGCGTGTGTTGAAAGGCAGAACTGTGCATTATTTTACTTTAAGGTGTGTTACTTTATTGCGACATAAATTACATAATAATGAGATAGAGCATGACGACGGAAAAAGACCACATGGCCTATCTAGTCTGTCCTTCCATATCCACCACTACAACATTCCCTTTTTACCTTTAGAGATCCTCTGTGTTTGTCCCATGCTTCTTTGAATTCAGATATTGTCCTCATCTCTACCACCTTCACTGGAAGACTGTTCCATGGATCCATCACTCTTTCCGTAAAGAAATATTTCCGCATATCACTCCTGAATCTATTCCCTTCCACCCTCATCCCATGTCTCCCCTCATAGCAGAGCTTGCTTTCAATTGAAAGAGGTTCTCCTCCTGTGCATTTATGCCACGGAGGTATTTAAATGTCTCAATCATATCACCTCTATCCCGCCTTTCCTCTAAGGTGTAGATATTAAGATCCTTAAGTCTGTCCTCATATGCTTTATAATGAAGACCACTAACCATTTTAGTAGCCATGTAAATTTATGCAGAGTTTCTCATTATTATGCATATCGAATGACATAACTTGTGTTCAATTTTGCAAGCTATTCCTCGAAAAATAACACTAGGAATAACAAAGCTGCAAGATTAGGCATAAGTTATATTATTCATTTACCACGGGAGCTACTAACCCATGGTGCTGAGTTACTGCAGGTTAGTGACTCTCTTGGTAAAATAAGCTGTGGAAAAATGTGATTTTTTTAGAATTACTCTTCTTAGTTGGCTAGTCTTTGAAAAATGGCTGTGCTTACCGGCTAAATTTAGTGGTCTGTTTACTAAAGTGTGCTGAGCAGTTAGCACATGCTTTAGTATGCAATGCTCACAAGTATGTGTGGTAATGGTTACCACAGATTAAAAACACTACCATGTGCTAAAGAAGTGTTTTGTGTTTAACACAGGGGAGCAGGGGATGGGCGGAGAGTATATGGAGAATATGCCTCTGCAGTTAGGTCATGGCAAGTTAGCACATACTAACCTTTAAGGGAACAGTGTGGGACATTTAAGACCACCTCGAAAGGAGGCGTTAAATGCATTCTTGGTAGTTTTACCCCGCTTAACACATGTTAAGTCCACCTCACACACAGGTCAGCTAATAAAAGTGCAGCAGGCCTTTTCTGATGCATTTCTCTAATATGCTTTTCTTGAAGCAAATTAGTACCTATGTGCATAGTTTATTTTTATTTATTTAGACAGTTTTGTATACCACCTTATCCTTCAATCAAAGTGGTCACAACACAATTGGGGGATACATTTAACACGTGGGGATATGAGACACATACACTAATACTTACAGGGAACATGGGCTATGGAGGGTTAAGTGGCTTGCCCAAGACCACAAGGAGCATCTGTGGGACTAGAAATTCCAATCCTTCCGGCCCAAGGTTGCTGTCCTCTAGTGGGATTTGAACCCCTGACTTTCCAGCCTGAAGTACCTTGCCCCAACCACTAGGCTACTCCTCCCTCCCTTGATTAAACGAGCCATGTTACCATTTTCCGATGCTGGCACTAGATGCTACAGGCCATGAGGAGTGAGGTTAGCATTTACAATTCTTTCCCTAATCACAGTCAACAGTATGTGTGGGGGGGAGGGGGGGAGCCAGAGAGGGATCTGAAACATCATTGCTGTCCTACCTAATATTATGGAAACTATTGCTTGTACACATATGGTATAGGGGGTATTTTATAAAGAATGTCCTATTTTTAGTTACCAACAAATCACCTGTCAGTATTGTAGTCATTTATGCGTGTAAATTGCCACTTATGCGTGCAAATGACCTCTTAAGTACTGACTAGCGTAAAAGACTGCAAGTTGCTTCCATGATGTGTTCATTCACTGTGGGCATGCACATGGGTGGAGTTTGGACTGAGCATACAAATATGAGCATTGATTATAGACTACTATAATTTATGCACATGCTTGTAAAATGTAGGCACGAACATTTACATCAGCTCTAGGAGAGGAGTAAGTCACTATGCCTTAACTAGAGGCATGTTCTCTGCCACTTACACTAGGCATGACTTTATAAAATTACCTTTATAGCACTGATCCTACCAAGTGATAGAGAAACTACCTTTCTCAACCATCTTTACTTTCCTGACTACTTTACCAGCTTCCCTTCGCTTCTACAGATATTGTTTGTATTCCTCTTTCTGCGATCTCCTTTAGTTTCTGAAGGCTAACCTTTTTTGACTTACCTTTCAAGATATTTATTTTGAGAACCATAATGGCCTCCTTTTCCTCTTTTGCTTTCCTAACAAAAAAGGTTTGTTACCCTTAAAATATCTCCTTTCAGTTTTGCCTATTGCTGTTCTTCCCCTAAACGTTCCTATGCAGCTAATGATTCTTTTAGGTATTCCACCCATCTTTGCAAAGTTAGTTTTCCTGAGGTCTAGGACCCTTGCTTTTGAATAAACTATCTCCACTCGTGTCCTAATACTGAAGCTCACCATCTGGTGATCACTGCATGCCAGATGATTACCCACTATAACACTCTCCCCATCAGGGCCGGATTTACCTTGAGTGAGGCCCTACGCCAACAAAAATTGTGGGCCCCCAGCAGGGGCGGCCCAAGGGGGGTGCGGGGCCTCATTTGCATAAGGGGCCTCATTTGCATAAATATTTGCATAATGTTACCATATACTAACTTTTAGTAAACGTGCCTCTTAATGAGTGTATGGATAAAGAAAGACTAAAAGATTTCTACATTACTATAATCCAGTGCCAACTGCCAGACACATTAGGAACTACTGCAAACACTGCCCATTTAGAACCCATAGTAAACCCGCCGTATCCTAACAGCACTACCAGGACTCACAAAGCACCATACTCTACCAATCAAAAGGCAACACTGCAAATATTAAACCAATACATTTCAAAGAACAACAATACATGACCTACTGGGGAAAGAGAACAAGTGGCAATGTCAAATAGGAATTATATAAACAGAACACCTCAGCTCAGTTACACATGCAGAACATAGACCATCACCAAACAAGTAATCACAATTTAGAAACAGGAAGACAATAATTAAACTGGGAATCCCAAAAGCCAAACTTGGAATGTACAACACTGTAGAAATAAAACTATACATTAATTTGCTCTTGTACTAAACAAAGCGCAGACGTTAATGATGCACATTTACCAGAGCTGACATATTCCAATTAATAAATTCAAAATAAAGAGATATTTTTCTACCTTTTGTGCATTTTTTTCAGCTGCAATTGCTCCAGCCACTTTCTTCTGGTTTCTTCTTCGTGTCTTCTGCTAACTCTCCATCGTCTGCTGTCCATTTGTCCTTTCTTCTCTCTTCTAGATTTTTTTCCATTCTCTCTCTACATCTGCTTTAACATACTAATCTTTCTCCTTTTGCTCTTTCCTCATTCCTATTTCATCCACTCAAATTTTACCCCTCCATCCTCAATCCCCACTTACTCTCCCAATACCCGGCCAATTGTAGATTTTTTATCCCTCCCACACAAAATATTTTTCCCTTCTCCATTTTACTCTTCCAGCCCCATCCCATTCTAATCCTCCCCCAACATCAGCTCCCTTCTAGTTCCAGCCTCACCCAGCATCCATTCCCTTCTAGTCCCTGCATCAGCCCATTTCCAGTCCTAGCCACCCATCAGCCCATTTCCAGTCCTAGCAACCCCCCAACCCAATACCAGTCCTAGCCCCCCCATCAACCCACTTACAGTCCTTAACCCCCCATCACCCCATTTTCAGTTTAAGCCCCCCCTATAACCCATTACCAGTCCTAACCCCCCATCAGCCCACTTCCAGTCCTAACCCCATCAACCCATTTCCAGTCAGCCCCCCATAGCCCATTGCCAGTCCTACCCCCCCATCAGCCCACAGCCCATTACCAGTCCTAACCCTTCAGCCCACCTCTAGTTTTAACCCCCCAGCCCATTTCCAGTCCTAGCCCCATATAGCCCATTACCAGACTACACCCATCAGCCCACAGCCCATTACCAGTCTTAAACCCCCCCAAAGCCCATTACCAGTTCTATACCCCCCCAACAGCCCATTACCAGTCCTAACCCCATCAGCCCACCTCCAGTCTTAACCCCCCAGCCCATTTCCAGTCCTAGCCCCCCCCATAGTCCATTACCAGACAGCCCCCATCAGCCCACAGCCCATTACCAGTCTTAACCCCCCAAAGCCCATTGCCAGTTCTAAGCCCCCCCAACAGCCCCCCGTCCAGTACCGGTCCTAACCCCATCAGCCCACCTCAATGCTTCACCCCCCCAGCCCTTTTCCAGCCCCCGCCCCCCCAATAGCCCATTACTAGTCCTACCCCCCCCACAGCCCATTACCAGTCCTACCCCCCCCCCGTCGGCCTAAAGTAAAATTTAATTTTAAAAAAAAACCTGCTGGTTGCCGCCGCGGGGCCCCCTCTGCTGCCGCGGCAGCACGGACTGACCCGCGGGGGCCCCCTCTGCAAGCTGACTCCGTCGGTCCGTCGATCCCTCCCTCCCTCCATGCACGCTGTGAGAGGCGCGAAGGGAGAGTGTCTCCTCGCGTCTCTGTTAAGCCCGCAGGGGCTGATGGGAAATTTCCCATCAGCCCCTGCAGGCTTAACAGAGACGCGAGGAGACACTCTCCTTTTGCATCTCTCACAGCCTGCAGCCTGCACCCTGCACGGAGGGAGGGAGGGAGGAACGAACCGACGGCCAGCTTGTAGAGGGGGCCCCCGCGGGTCAGTCGGTGCTGCCGCGGCAGCAGAGGGGGCCCCGCGGCGGCAGCCAGCAGGTTTTTTTTAAAATTGTATTAAAAAAAATTAACTTGTTCTTTTTTTGTGGGCCCCTGCCGGCTGTGGGCCCTACGCCATGGCGTACATGGCGTATAGGTAAATCCGGCCCTGCTCCCCATTTGTAAGCACCAAGTCCAGTATCACCTCCTCTCGAATAGGTTTGGTTGCCAGTTGCCAGAACACTTTACCCTGCAGAGAATCCAGGATCTCCCTACTTCTAGATGACACTGCAGCAGGGATCTCCCAGTCAGCATCTGGCAAATTGAAATCTCATACTTAAAGTACTTCCCCTTTCATAGCAATATTGTGAATGTCTTCAATTGTCTCTATTTCTTCTATTTGTGACAGAAGTCTGCATATCACACCAATATAAATAGATTTTCCATTCCCTCTTTCTAAACTAACCTACAGTACTTCCTCCTTCCCCATAAGGAGCATATTCAAGTCTGTCTTTGAAGGAGTGGGGAAAGGCTCCTTGGGATTCAGGACTTGAAAGCGGAAAGAACAGACAGCTTCAAGTCTGACTGTGGGCTGTTGAGGAAAGGATAGCAGCTAGTTGCTTTTATTGTCTTAAGGATTGGTGGAAGAAGGTGTGCTGTGCACTTTGTACAAAACAGCCAGTGGCAGTGGTGGAAGGACTACGTCTAAATCTATCTGTTCCATTGCACAACCAGAAGATATAGTGAAATAATTTTCTTGTAACAATCTTGTTCATCTGTGTCTGAAACAACTACTCTAGCCCATGTTTATAGAATATAGTTAAATAAAGCTAAAAAAAAGATAAGTTAAGTAAAAGCTAAAAGATAGGCAGTTCCTGCTCCTCAGAGATGGGAATCCAGCCCCATAGGGGCATTAGTTAGGTAAACGTACCCCATCCCCTAGTACTTTAAGGAGTATCCGGAGCCAGGTAGGGAAACTGGGCAGTGCAGGGCCTACCCCAGGATGGGCGGATGACTCTGGGCATAGTATCTGAGGTAGCACACTTTGGGTAGCAGTATTTCATGGGGGCACTAAACGAGGAAGTCCCTGCTTCCCAGAGCTGGGAATCCAGTCCTATAGGGGCATTAGCTGGGCAAACACATCCCCCTACCTCTGTCCTTTGAAGAGTATGATCAGTTAGGCAGGGTAATTGGGCAGTGCAGGGCCTACCCCAGGAAAGGTGGGTGACCCTGGGTAGAGTATCTGAGACAGCACAATTGGGGGTGATGGTACTCCAGGGCATCTCAGGCCTGTTGGGAGGGAGGGAAGGGCACCAAAATAACAGGCACTCCCTGCTCTCCAGGACAGAATCTAGTTCCATAGCAGCATTAGCTGGGCAAACACATCCTTCTTCCCCCAGCTCTTGGAGGAGTGTGAACAGTCAGGTAAGGTATCTGGGCAGTGCAGGGCTATCCCAGGCATATTTTAATTCTTGGTAAGGATAGATTTGGAAATTTAAATGGTGGTAGAAGGAAAGAAGGTAGGGAAGGCAAGAGCAATACTGGCACAAGTGCACAGAAAGAGGCAGAAAGTGTATGCTTATGGGCTCCTCTAGTCTGCCACTGAAGCTAAAGACTGATGTCTTTACAAGGAAGGTAGAAAGAGCTCCAGCCTCTAGTGCAACTGTGAAACAGTAGGTATCTGGTGTCATCTCCACAGAGAGGTAAAGGAGGTTGATATGGTGCATGATGGGGGGACATGAGAGAAGCAGCAGGTTACGGCAGGGCCAATGCAAGGATATGAGGTGCCTGAGGTGAACTTCATTCCCAGCACTGCCCCTGCTCCAGCCCCATGTCCATTGCGGCAGCTGCCACCCCTCTCCAGAACATGTAGTAGATTATTGTCAATTACATATGGAACTGCAAATGAATATTGAAGAAGATGATAAGTACTGTAATTGTTCTGACAGGGCTGTATAGTGAGTTCAGCATTGGTGCGCACCTATGACTGTAGTGAGCAGGCGTGGAAAGAGAGGTGTTTTTCAGAACTTGCCTGCCTTGGATTTTGCAGTTCAGCACTCATTTTAAGAGTCTGTCATGCCTTCTCTCTTCTATCCTAAATACATCTCTCACATTTTTAGTGCGGCAGAGCACATAATAGATAATCGCCATGGAGAACTGAGTCTGCTTTCTTTTCCATTCTCTGGTCGCATTCTCAGAAAGAAGGAGACGGCCATTAATAAAGATGATTATGGGAAATGCTGTTGTACTGAAAAGCTGTGAATAAAACATCATATAATCAGATTAATCCTGCAGAACTCCTGAGAATGAGGCTTCATATCAGATGCTTACCGGAGGGCAAAGGCAGCTGTGCAAGCATCTGGGGAGTCTATAAAATACAGAACAGATTGTAAGAAAAGTTGCCACAGAATAAATTGCACTCTAAAAAGAATTGCTTTATTTACCCTCAATCTGATGACCTGGTCTGCCTTTCTAAGATGCTTCATTCCAAATGTACAGCAGCTGCATCCTGTGCCACATACAGTGGAGTCCTTAACCCTTTCAAGGCCTACTTTAAATTTTTAATCCACATTCTGCAGCCTGGTTAATTTTTGCATATTTCAGGAAAATTGTACCCGTCTTATTCAATATGTTCTAATAGTGATTTTCCTTCTGCTATGGTCATGTATTATATACCATTTGATAGGAATATTTAGTCAGAATTTTGGATCCCAAGAGTTTTGGGCTCGGCCTGGAAAGGGTTAAAGGGGTCAAGACTGCACACCTCTCCCTGAATCCTCAAAGATGGACCTTGATGACAAACCTAAAATTAGGATTTTTGGAAAAACTGAAGGAATACATTTTCAAAGGCTTAGTCAGGATCTATTCAGGTAAAAAAAGCAAAGCTGTATTTTTAATTGAGACATATCCCAGCAGAAGGAGGTACAGAGTGGCTTACAAATTTTTAGATTTTACATTTAGGTACAGTGGGTGTTTTTCTATCCTTCAGAGGGTTTACAATCTAATTTTGTATCTGAGACAATGGAAGGTTAATGGACTTGCCCAAGATGGGATTCAAAAGGGCTTAGTCTGATTTATAGCCCATTGCTTTAACCATTAGGCTAAAGGTGTCTATGGTTTATGTCTATTTGATATATTGCTTTTAAAATAAAGTATCAAAGCTGTTTACAGCCAATAAAATATATACAGATGAAAAGGAACTCCATTCTAATGGCAGGAAAGAAGATAAAAGGATAGCAGTAGAAACTGTCCACTGGTCCCTCTGTCCAGCCCACTATTTATCATTAATTGCCAGATGGAACGACTGAGTCTTCTGTGCAATTTTACATTTTGAAAAATGGTCTCCAACTGTAGGTAGGGAGGGACATCATTCCAAAGTCTGGGAGTTGCAAAAAAGAATGGGCATGGGAGGAATGGACAGGTGATTACCATGGAGAGAGTGCAAAGCTCTAGCAGGGATTTGAAGGAGATGCAAAATGCAATATGTGCCTTTGAGCCAATGCTGACCCATTAGCTCCTGTTTTTTTTGGCAGTAGATTGCTGGGTCTTTCTTCCAAGGCAATGGAAGGTTAAATGATTTGCCCAAGATCACAAGGAGTGCTAGTGGGAGTTCAACCCTGGTCTGTCAAGCTAGTGCTCTAACCATTAGGCTACTCCTAAGGTAAGTGGAGCTAAATATGTAGATAACTTGGTATGGAGAGCTTTGTGAGCTGGGATTAAGAGTTTGCAATAAATCTGATAACGGATGGGAAGCCAGAGTGGGGTCACATGGTCAAACTTTCTGGTATGACAAAGAACCCTGATTGTAGAATTTTGAATAGTCTGTAATTGTTTCAATGGATGGAAGGCTGGCATAGACAACATTACAATAATCTATGTGGGAGACAACAAAGCTAAGGAGTTCTTCAAAGAAAGCAAGGTGATTAGTCACATATAACATATGAGATGGGGCAATATATTAGTGTGCATGGACCAGGAGAAGGACCTCAGAGTCATTGTTTCTGAGGATCTCAAAGTGACAAAACAGTATGACAAGGTGGTGGCCAAAGCCAGAAGGATGCTGGGTTGCATACAGAGAGGAATTACCAGCAGAAAGGAGGAGGTACTAATGCCACTGTATAAGTCGCTGGTGAGACCTCACTTGGAATATTTTGCTCAGTTTTGGAGACCATATCTCACAAAGGATATAAAAAGACTGGAAACAGTTCAGAGGAAGGCGACCAAAATGATTTGGAACCTGCGCCAGAAGGCGTATGAAAAGAGACTCCAAGACCTAAAAATGTACACTCTGGAGGACAGGAGAGACAGGGGAGATATGATACTGACCTTTAAATACTTAAGGAGTATTAATGAACAAACAAACCTTTTTCAAAGACAGGGAAGCTGTAATACTAGAGGGCATAACATGAAGCTGCAAGGGGGTAAACTGAAAGGCAATGTCAGGAAATACATTTACTGAAGGGGTGGTGGATGCTTGGAATGCCCTCTCGATGGAAGTGGCGGAGGAAATACAGTGACAGAATTCAAAATGGCATGAGACAGACACAGTGGATCCCTTTATAGAAACAGGATAAAATCAAAATAAACTTAACTGTCTCTGATATCTTAGCAAGTTGAGGTGACCTGAACGGAGCGGTGGGTACACCCCTAAACAAAGGCATAGGGAGGGGTGACCAGCACGGAGTGGAGGGCTCACCTACTCTTGCCACTTTGCTGGGCAGACTAGATGGACCATACTTGGGGGTATGTTTACTAAAACCCCGGTAAAGTGCGGGCCACGGTAGTGTGCGGGTGCCATATAAGGAGTGGGCGTTCCGTCCTGAAAAAGAAAAGCCGGAATTTACATATGCGCTAAGGTGCGCGGCGCCCATGAGATAGCTGCGCGGGAGGCATAAGTGGCGCGCTGAAGTGCAAGAAAAAGAGCAGAGCCACAGCACAATGGTGAAGACACTGACCAACAATGCAGGGATCAGGAGTTCAATCCCCCAAAGTGCCCAATGAACAAGGCTGGCTGAGGCATAACATATTATGGGGAAGATTGCTTTAGGAGGCATATTTTAATTATCACTACTAGCAAACGCACTCTCAAAGCGTGTTAACATAAGGCGCCCTATAAGGCACATTTTAAAGTGCACTGTCATCCAAGGCACCCTAGAATGTTGCTTATAGGGCGCTTTAGAGGGTGCCGTATGAGGTACCGCAAGGTCAGTGTACTGTTTGTTATGGCAGCACTGTGCAGTTTAAGGAATGAAAAGCATAAGTAGGTGCGCTGACAGGCAAGGAGGAGCACAATGGCACTGACTGCTGATACAGGGGTCATGAGTTTGCTCCCCAGTATGCCTAATATGTAAGGCTGGCTGTGGCATCAGCTTTGCATTGTACATATTTTGTCCTGCAGCACTTTATTTTTATGTTATTAATTGCTGCCAGCAAACACGCCCTCACGTGCCGTAATTGAAGGTGCCATATAAGGCACCCTATAAGGCACTCCATAGGGCACATTATAAATTGCACTGTCCACCACAGCACCCTAAAATGTCCCCTATAGGGCACCCTATAGGTTGCGTCACAGGATAATGTATAGTGCACCTTATATGGACGGGAACCATAAGGTGCCCTATAGGGCGCCCTATAAAGCACCCTCAGAGGCAACTTATGGGTACAGTACGCTGAGGGTGTTTTTGCTGGCATCAAAATATGTACATTAAAAAAAATAATGTGTTGGACAACCCTATCAAATAACCCCACTGTGGGTTTGAACCCATGAGCTCTGACTTCAGAAGCAGTGAAGTAATCACTGGGCTATAGCTGCCAGCAAACCCCTGGCTGGCTGCAGAGAGCATGCACATCACCACACAGACAGTCTGCTGTGGTCACCAGGATAGGGTTAGCCCACCCATACCCATGCTGCACTGCACATGCAAATCAGCTGTCCACAGATTAACACAAGATGGGCAATGCACCCCCACAGCACCTCGGCCTGGTAGAGGGAAGTGACCATGTGCACCCACACACCACCTCGGCCTGGTAGGGGGTACTGACCGTGTGTTTTACTGGCACAGAGTAGCTACACACCATCACATTGTGCATGTACTGTGCTCACCCTGAGGGTGCAATGAGGCGCCCAGGACCAGGTCCACAACACCTTCCATGGCTGAAAGAGGCCATGCCGGAGGTCCAAAGCAGTGTTAATGTGTGAGATAGGTAGTTTCTGCATAAACACCTTGGATATCTGTCTGTTTCAGTCAGGATGTAGCCCCCCCATGGACCATGCACCACCATCCCCCTCCTCCAGGGCCAAGGGTGGCAAACAGGGTCTCTCATCAATAGATCCACATTCTACCTCCCTGCAAAGGTGGCAGCAGAGGGGTCCATCAACCCCAGTCCTGCTGAGGAACAGACACCCCACAGGGCAGTCAATGCAGCTCTATACACATCCATAACACAATAGCAGACAGACATGAGGCCTAGATATGATGAGCTGCACCCCACCCCTATCTGATATTCTCCTGCAGCAAGTCATCATCCACTGCACCCTGCAAACTGCTCCATCAAGACACATACCAGCTACAAACAGTGTGCTAGTTAGTCCACAGTGCATGTTACCAGTGGAGATGCATGCACCCAGAACTGGGATGTCAGCATACACAGCAATCAGACAAACCAGTGACTGGGGCCCCAAAAGGAAACCCATATCTATCACATGAGAGAAATACTATATGGCACTATGGGGTTGCCTAGCCATGCTGTGGTCACTGCACAGTCAGGGTGAGAGTGATCTCTCAGCAGGACATACTGAGGTCACCCTGTCCGTATAGGTGGTGGCCGGGCACTAAAATGTCCCAGTCAGTGCCCTATGCCCTGTGCAGATGCACCCTGGCCAGGCCCCCTCTCTCCAGCCTATACCCATGGTACCTTGCTCCTCATTATGCACATTGGCAGCCCAATACTGGCAACATTGCTGGCAGTGTGGGCTGTGGAAGGTGTTTGCAGCCATCACACACTGGATAGACAGACAGCCACCCCCACACCTATGGCAGCATTGTGCTACTATAGAGGGGTTCAGCAGCCATACCCACCACACCAGTCCTGGGCACAGTACAGGCATGGATATGGTATGCAATACTGTTGGGGGTCACTCCCCAGGGCGGTAAACACTGTCAGAGACCAGACCTGCAGCACACACCGCAGACATCAGAATGATTGTTATGGTGGAGCCCAAGGAGCAAAATGTGCCTAACGTAGGAATTGATATCTGCCAGTTATCATGGGAAACATTTGATAGCTGTATACCATATACCCAGGTGTAGGGTGGCATTGCTAAGGTATGCAACTGCTAGTATTGGGAGATACAGGCAGGGCCCAATGTCCTGCCTCTCCAGGAGGCATTGGCCAATGGGGCCTGTGGGGGGGTGGGGGTGTGTGTCTGGCCCTGTTGGCTGCTGCTTTACGGCAGAGTTTCCCAACTCCAGTCCTGGTGTTCCAAACACTGTTCGGGTTTTCATGCTGTCCCTCATAAATATGCATGAGCTACATCTGCATACCATGGGGGTGGTGCATAGATATGCAGCACAGGCATCTTTATTAGAGGCAGCATGGAACCTGAATGGTGTGGGGCACTCCAGGACTGCATTTGAGAGACTCTGCTCTAGGTAATGCGGCTGTTTATGGTGTCTTTGTTTGGTGTGGTAAAATATAGGCGTATTAACCATGCGTATGTTCTCAGCAATAAAGGTTTGTCCTTACTATCACGGTTTAGTTGTGGGAAAAATATGTGGATAGGATTGGAGGTAGCCCCAGCTGGCCTTTGAACCTGTGACCCTCTGCCCCTCTGCTCCTGCACACACTGTCTGCGTGCACTGCACCACTCTGTTGCCACAGATATGCTGCCTTCCCTGGGGAGTCCATGACTGTACATCCAACAGAGCCTGTCTGTTGCGGTGGACGGTGCCAGCCTGCACATGCCTAGGCCACTGTGTGCTGTGGCTTGCAGCCACTGCCCCCTCCACCACCTGTACCCTCTGCCAACATGCAGACATGTCCTTATCTGGGAAAGAGCATATGACCTGATTGAGTTGTGGCACTCCAGGACTGAATTTGGGGGACTCGGCTGTAGGTAATGCCCATTGTTATGGTTTGTGTGCGGTGTAGGTTAAAATATGGGCGTTTGAACCATGCTTATGTTCTCAGCAATAAAGGAGTGTCTTTACTATCACTGTTTAGTGGTGGGTAAAACTATGGAGACTGGGTTGGCAGGAGCCCCAGCTGGGATTTGAACCTGTGACCCTCTGGTCTTGCAAGTACTGGCTGTGTCTGTTGCACCACACTGTGGCCACAGAGACAGTGTGGTCCCTGGAGATAGGAAACCTGGCCTGACGAGTCAGAAACCCTGCTCTGCACAATTTTACTGTGGGCTCATTTACCTTGTACGGAGACAAAAGTGCAAATAAGCCTCAAAAATGACCTCGGAAAAAGGGCCAAAAAACCATGACCAAGATGGGCAACAGTGATATTAATGGGCAACCATAAAAAAAACTCCCAGGAAAGCTCCAATAAACTGCTATGAATTTTGAAAGGGTCTACGGAGCGTAGACCCTTCCAAAAATAATTTCCTTTTTTTGGAGCTTTCCTGGGAGTGTTTTTTATGGTTGCCCATTAATATCACTGTTGCCCAGCTGGATTATAATTTTTGAGAATTTTGTTGTAGTCATTTTCAGTTTATATTTGCTATTTTGTTCTGTGCACATGTATCACACTGCTCACGTGTTTTAGGTTTCCCCGGTTTTGCTGTACATTGCTGACGGAAATGGTTTCTCTTCCCTTTAAATCGGCTCTAACTCGAGGTTTTCACTCGCGGTATTTTTTGGGTCTATTTTCAGCCCCGCTCCTGTGCGAGGAGCCTCTCCCCTCCCACTCTCCACCCATTGACCCCGTCCCCCCGCCCCTCGGGAGCCTTCCTCTGCCCTCGAAATGCCTTTCCACGCCTCTATCGCACATCAGCGCGCCGCGCACTTTTGCGGGCGGCGTGCACGTGTGCGGGCGGCGCGCACATGTGCGGGCGGCGCGCACATGTGCGGGCGGCGCGCACGTGTGTGGGGCACCAAAAACGCACTATTAGCGTGCGCTAAGGTACCTTAGCGCACGCTCAAGTGTGCCCCGCACAATTGCGCGGTTTAGTAAACATACCCCTAGGTCTTTATCTGCCATCATATACTATGTTACTATATTTTACATATAGAAGTAATGTCATCTGATGGCACTAATTGCACAGAATCTTCTAGTCTTCTGAAAAAAAACTTGCAGAGCCCCAATAGTGTGATCTATTAGCTGACACACTGAAATAACTCAGCAGGAGAAGAGGCGATGTGTGTGACTGATCATCCTACTGTCCTCGAAGAGCACCTGTTACAGATGACAATTTTGTTTTTTCCTTAGACAAGCACAGTAACCAGTCACACAGATGGGAATCCCTAAGGGCAGCTTTCAACAAAAATCATGGAAACAAAAACAGGACAATCAAAGGGCGGGAAAACATGTTAAGCAAACACCATATCCTTTTTTAACATGTAACCCAGGTGCAGTTATAGGCAGGTGTTCTTGCATATTCTGGACCCTTGCCATCCCTAATTAGGTACAGAGTGGTTTACAATCCTAAAAAGAAAATTAAAATGAAAAGAAATGCATTAAAAACAGGAAAGGACAGAATGCATTGAAAAGAGACAAAAAAGTCTGAAACAAAATCAAAATGTTCTGTGACTGAGGTGGGGACCTGGACCCTCTAGGGATGTTTCATTTTCTAATTTCTTTCACCAGATCTGCAGAAGGGAGCCCAGGAGTCAGCATCACCCTTCTGGAAGCACCTGTAACATCATGACAGATTCTACTGTCCCAGTCTTCTCTGAGCCTGACCTATGGCTTGGCCCCAGAGTTTTGTCTGCTTTAATGTTTCTGGAAACTGTGAGCAACTATCTCATTTAAAGTGGGGTTCTGATAAAGTCAGACCATGAATGCTGGAATCTCTTGGCCATTTCTGGGACTTTGTGACTTATAGAGGGTAGACACCTGCATAGACATCTGGGTAGGCACTATTTTAGAAAGGCATGTTAGCATCTACTTATCTTTAGAAAATACTAGTATATTTCGTAACGAATGTGCGTGGAATGCATGCACGGTCACTTACACCTTCTTGACAGCAACATATGCTTTACAGACGTACGCATGTAGATTCATGTGTTTTATAATCTATGCACATTTGTATGAACTCTGCTTCTGCTCTGCCCAAACTGAATCTCCATCTGTGCCTACCGGTAAAGTATGTACCTTCATGCCAAAGCATTTTATAAGAGCTCATTTACATGTATATCTGACCACATATGCAAGGGGATGACTTTATAAATGTATCTCCTTACTGCTAACAGGGAGTCAGCAGTCAGCTGTAGTAGCCTGTGACCTTCCTGGAAGTCTACAAACTGGTATAGCTAAACCAGAAAGGACAGCCTTAAAAGTGGTGATAAATTTCATTGTTATCTTTGCTGTAGCTCAAGGAATAACCTCATTTTACCATTAGATGGGACAGTTGTAATAACGTCTCATGGTAAATAAATTAATTTGATTTTAGAACCTCAAATTCCAGAGTAATTTGAGCTCATTAGAGTTATTCTTAATCTCTTAAAGAAGTAAGGGAGTGATTTCAAAGCTATAATTACATTTAATTTCTTCAGTGGAGTTTCTCTGTCCACACAGGAATCTGATTAGCCCCACCAGCAGAAGCCCCGTACTAGGAGGTTTGCTTTTGGAGTAAACTACATCAAGTGCTAAGTCTTGGAAAAAAAATAATTTCTTTTTCTGAATTTTCTTCAATGCTGAAATCTGTCCTTTAAGTTAACAGAGTAGAAAGTGTGCAGAGACTATTCTTCTATAAATATTTTTTCTTATTACTTTCATCAAGCAGGGGTGGTGGAACACCATCTTCTTTGGGAGGGGTCAAGCTCCACACCTAGGCTAGCTACACTGCATGAGGCAGTGATCGCAGACCTTCCCCTCCTGTCTGCCCATGGGGATCCAATCTCCTGTGGACAGACAGGAGGGGGTCTTTGCCGCAATTGCAGTGCTCTTCTGCTAGGGGAGGATGGGATCCCCGTAGGTAGCCTGCTGACTGTCGGGTTTTGATTGCCACCTTCTCCTGCTTATGCTCACCGGAGATCAGATCTCCATGGGCAGAAATAGGGATCATGGCAGTGAAGTTTTGGTGGGGTCAGGGCCCGTGTGGCCCACCTCTTTCTAACATCTATGTCATCAAGTAAAGAGAACAGTTCCTGTATATGGTGTCTTCATTGTGTAAATACACTGGGGTGGTTTAAGAAATCTATCAGAGTGGCAATACCCCTATATTCAAACAGAAATAAATAATTTAATTATCAGAAATCACTTAATTATATTTAACATAAGAACATAAATTCTTAAAATCCATACATAGTTAAAAATATCTTTCTAAAATCCTGACACATTTCAGCAACTGCTTTTTTCATGGGTCTCTTAAATATATTCCACAAAACATAACAAGATACTTAGACTATGTATGGTAAGGCCAGAATACAAATAACACTTCTTCCCTACTACTACTATTACTACTGCTACCACTTATCATTTCTATAGAGAATTTGCATATGTACAGGCATATCCAGCGCTGTACATATGCAAGTAAGAGACAATCCCTGCTCATCAGAGCTTACAATCTAATTAAGACAGACCATACAACTACCTCCATGTTCATGAGGTGCAATCTACATAATAGACATAAAAATACATAGATTAAAAACATATATAAGCAAGATGAAACAATTCCAAAAACGCATAAGAAAATAGACATCACTATCCATAAATAACCAAAAAGTAAAACGAGAAAAATAAAATTGATAGAAACAAAGAACCAAAGTATCCAAAAAATAAAATAAAGAAGAAAAAAAGCCCCAAAATCAAACAAGCCTACACCACTAGAAGAAACCTTCACTTATTTCTGGAACCTCCTATACTGTGGAAACATAAGTCCATCACTACTTATTTCAACCAATGATATACTAAATGGCCCTATGATTAAAGCCCGGTAAGGCTGTGCAAGTAAGGGCCATGTTTACTAAGGTGCCTGGAGTAGCATGGGGCAAACACATGGTTAGGGCATAAATATACTGCAGTGAAGTGGAGGAGTGGCCTAGTGGTTGGGGTAAGGTACCATAGGCCAGAAGGTCAGTGGTTCAAATCCCACTAGAGGACAGCAACCTTGGGCCAGAAGGACTGGGGTTTCTAGTCCCACAGGTGCTCCTTGTGGTCTTGGGCAAGCCTCCATTGCCCATGTTCCGTGTTAGTGTATGTGTCACATATCCCCCAACCACTTTAACCTGGTGAAAAGCAGGATATAAATACTGTAGAGGGGGCTACTAATGTGATGTTATGGCCAGCATTAAGCCCTGCAGAGATATCACACAGCAATACCAGGGTCTCTACTCCACTAGCAGGGCACCTAGTGAGAGGGCTGACCTGGGAATAGGCACATCCTGCTGCACAGCTCAGAGCAATGGGCCAAAGTACAAGGGGTGAGGCATGCAAACCAGCAGGAAGGTCTTGGGTTAAAGGGTTGGAGCAGGTTGGGTTTGGGGGTTTAAGTACTATTTTAAAATATATATTTTATTTCCCTGACGCAGCATGGGTGAGATTCTGACATTATTGGAGAACTGATGGTGAAAGTTGCACATCCTTTTTCAGAAAAGTCCCTAAATGGGAGAAATGAGTATTATGCAGTAGCAAAAAATGTTTATCTTAATGGAAGTTTTTTTTCTCTGACCTACGTATATGTTCATGTGGCATTATGTTTAGCTGTGACACTCTCTGACGTCTATTTCCTTCCCTAGTTCAAAGTTGAAATTGAGACTGAGGGTCGGAAGAGTTTTCCTGTGTATGTATTGCATATGTTATGTTCATGATTGACGGAGCCCCAAGGCACTGGGAGATGAACAAAGGAGCACCAAAATTGGCATGGAGACCCCAAGATACAATGAGAGGTGTAAAGAAGCACCAATATTGATATGAAGAATAGGTACTGGAAAAGTGACAAAATGCCACTAACATTGGCAGTAAGACCGCAAGGCATCAGAAAAGGAACAAAGCAGCACCACTATTGGCATGTACTGTGTGAGCTTTTGAGACCTCACAGGCCTTATCTTCTGCTATAATGATTTCACTTTTTTTAACCTGACAATTTCATCACCGGTTCACATTTTTTTTGAGGTTTCCTGATTAATGCTTTATTTAGACCCTCATATTCTGATAAAAATGGTCTGATTTGCAATTTCCTTTTGCAAAATTCACATCAGATATATGTGCATGACACTATGTTGACAGAATACCATTATCATATATTGTAATTCTCAGATTATTGATAGCATTATCAAGTCTGGACAAAACTATCCCAGTGATCAAGGAGCCATCTGGTGACCTCAGAGATAATAAGGACTCATTAGGGAGAAATTTATTACAATACCCACTTTCTGTTCCCCTTCTGAGTTTAACAAAACCTGTTATATTGTGATCCAGCGGGTGCTACGTGTTATAACCTTCAGACCTATTAATAATTATAAAAAACCAAACAATTCTTTATACCACGGTTTCCCAAAACTGTTCTGAGGAACCCACTGTGAGTTCGATTTTCAGGATATCCACAAAGAAATTTCTATATATTGCATGTCCAAGGTATGCAGATTTATCTAATGCATGTTCATTGTGGATATTCTGAAACCCCCCAGTGACTGAGGGGTCCTCAGGACAGATTTGAGAAGCCTTGCTTTATAATGAAGAGTCAATATTAATGCCAGAAGCTGCTGACTTCAAAGGCACATTTTACAAAGGCCGTCCAGGTGGCGGTGGGACATATTAAATCAAACATGCATTGCACAATGCTGCCTTCAGAAGCAGCGCAGCGCTGGTGCATGTAGACAGGTCTTCTGAAATTGCCACTTCCCCATTTGAGAATATGCATGTGTCACCATCATAGGAATTTGCATGTGTTCTTGAAAGGAAATCACTGCAACGCGCACGTGCAAAATATCCATAGAGGACAGTGGGTGTGGAGATGTGCAAGCAGATATAAAATACAAATACACGTATAGCACCAGTAAAGTGCACGTGCATGGGGGACAATATGTGGACACATGTGGTGCCCTACATGAAACCTCTGCAAGGCAGGTCACTCAAAGACACAGCAGATAGGGGGACATGTAACTGTAGGCAAATAACCAGTGTGCAGGCAGGGAAGATAGGTAGTCAGAGCTGGGTAAAAAGGCAGCCACAACAAGCCAGTCTTCCTGAGAGACACCCTCTGAAGGGCCTATAAGATCAGCAGCAGTCAGAATAGAGATGGGTATAGCCACAGACACACAACTAGAAGCACAATCAAATCCTGGCAGGCAGAGTAAGCACATACATGCAAGCAGAGCAGTGGCAAGGGATCAGGAGGCAAGAGATAGGCAGGACATAGCTGACCAATGTTAAGGGTGCTGAGATATGTGTGCAGTGGCACATGGGCATGTCCAAAAATGCCATGGCTTATGTCCATGGAGAGGAAAGGCCGTGTGCAAAGGCATGCATAAGATCCTGCAAGGATGCAACCCTTAGATCAGGGTACACAATGGTTGCGGACAATGCTAGTACACAGGGGGCAGAATCTAAGGAAAGTAGCCACACTGTGCCCAGATAGTACGCAACTACATATGACAGCCATCAGCAATGCCCATGGGTTACAGTATGCTGGGAACCAGGATGTCTGAAGGGAAGGATGGAAGATGCAGCTAGCATCTGGGACCAGGGCAGGTCTCATGACAACATGCCACAGTCTTTGGATACCTGGACAGGGCCAACCCCCAACTTAAAGGTAACAGTGAGAGAGAGTCAGGTGGATGACAGAGGAAGAACTGTTGAAAGGAATGGCTGGCAAAGCATGATATTGCCACTTATCTCCACCAGGCACTTCCAAATCCTAAGTTACCTGCAGATGATCAAGGTCAGGTTCAGGGCCATGCAGAGGATCTGACTCAGACTGCTGCAGTGCCACTGGTATGAGCTATAGTACCACCAAGGAAAGTCCTGCTGCATGTGACATAGCTGTGACATGTAGGATTGGTACCCCAATATGCCATGCTCAAAGGCAGGAGATACATGCCAACAACATGCATCCACAACATGGATTACCATACTACGGTACCAGCTGCACTGCCACAGCAGTCAGGGCATAGGCTAGAATGGTGGCATGCAGCAGAGAGCCCAACAAAGCTGCTGGCACATGCTAGAAGGCCCAAGGCATTTCCAGAAAGACACTATATCTGCAAACATATGGAGTAGCAGCAGAAGGGGGGCATCCTTTCACCCTGCAGAGGGCCACAGCTCATGCATCCACATTGGGTAGCCAGTGTGCCTACCATTTATGCAGAGGGAAACACCTGAACATCAAGTTAGGGGCATGACAATTTACCAGGCACCACAAATACAAACATGTAAAAATGAAATGGGAGACAGGTGCTTATTAAAGATCAGCACACAGTGGAATCACATCATAGACACAGAGAGACCCACATGATAATGGATGCTATGTCTGAACAGAAGACATGAGAAATACCAGGCACCTATGGCATGTTCCTGTCCCCCCCCCCCCCCGTGTCTCTTTCTATAGGTAACAACAGCCTGTGGGGCCCTGTAGAATACATTTCTATTGAGTTATAAAGACATACAGTCTCATTCCTCTGTTACCCTCACACCCTTCCCTGGTGTTCTTCTCTATCTTGTGTTTGGCTGCCATCTGCAGTGGAAGCAGTGACAATTTTTTTGCAGTTAGCTTCTGGCATTGCATTACACACAGCAGTCTTATCTACCACCTTGCCATCTCTCCCCAACACCAAACCACACATTGTGAGGGGGCAGTGGATACATATAGGTGTGGCAACATTTGTGGACATACCAAACAACAGCAAAAAAGTACACCCCTCATTCATGTGATGCCTTGCAAGGGCCTGTGTACTGCACCCATATCACTTAGCCAGCTTGGGAGAAGCTGAGGTGTTTGAGGTAGCACCCAATTTTGTCAGTTATCTGGCCATTTTGCATAAGAAAGCATTCATCCTGCCTGCATGACTCCCCCTTTTCTAAAATGGGCATCACCCACATTTAAGTGCAGTACACATGCCCAGCTGCAGCCCATTTCAGATGGCACACATGCAAATTGGGGACATACAAGAGTTGCCCTTGGCAGGGTTATATAATGAGAAGATTGACCCGTGTGGTCCTAAACACTGTGATCAGGCTACTCACCAGAAAAGACAACTTCTGCCGGAATGAGATGGATCTCTTGTTGTGGGAGGTGCTCAAGCACTAGAGAATGCTCTTTATTAAGTTGTTGATATACCGCACAGGCAAAGCATCAGAGCAGTTTACAAAGTACAAATTTGGGCCATGAGAGTGTCTATACAGTATGAGTTCTTACCAAAAACAGAAACTTTGGCAGAGCATCAGTCAGATACTCTATGCCAATGTTGCAGGCACTAATGGTGATCTGGTACACCTGCCCCCATCATCAGAATGACCTCCTTACCCTTTGCCCCACCCCCATCCCCACCCCCCAAGTAAGAAGATAAATTATACCAATGATGCCATTTTAAACCACAACAGAGAGCCCAAGAACCTCAAAAGAAAATGGGGGTGGGCCAAAAGGGAAGACAACATCAAAGGCCCAGGAGAGAGGACCAAATAACGTGATGCAGACCCTCACCAACCTGGAACCACAGGTGCTGCAAACAATTGGCTGTTATTGGTGATTTGATCATTAGGCATGCAGACAGTTGAGATGCTAGTGGATGTGAGGACTGTCTGATAACATGCCTGCTTGGTGTGAAGGTAGCAGACCTCATACGCCACCTAAACAAGGTAGATAGTGCTAGAGAGTAGCTTTCTGTTTTGGTACATGTTGGTACCAATGACATAGGAAAGTGTGAGAGGGAGGTCCTGGAAGCCATATTTAGACTTTTAGGTGGGAAGTTGAAATCCAGAACTTCCAGGGTTGCATTCTCACAAATGCTTCCTGTTCCATGTGCAGGACCCAAAAGGCAGGTAGAGCTCCAGTGTCTCAATGCATGGATGAGATGATAGTGCATGGAAGAGGGTTTTTGATTTTTTAGGAACTGAGCAACATTCTGAGGAAGAGGGAGTTCTGAAAGGATGGGCTCTACCTTAACTAGGGTGGAACCAGGCTACTGACATTAACCTTTAAAAAGGAGATAGAACTGTTTTTAAGCTAGATAATAGGGGAAGGCTGACAGTTGCCTAAGAGTGCTTGGTTCAGAATGATGTATACTTGAAGGATACTAGCAAAACAGGGAAGTTAGGGCATCCTGGCAGAGAGAGTCCAATAATAGTAAAAGTAACCCAGATGCCTTTAAGTAAAGAGCAGACAGAGATGAAGGATTCCTAATTAACTCTGTCAACTGTTAACCAGATTGTTAATATGAACAAAATGTAACATTATCGCGCGCTAACGTCACTTAGCGCGCGATAACGGTTGTGGCGTTAAGGCACACTAACGCTGTGAAATCCGGCTCTGAAGGGTGGAGTAAGGCTTCCCAGAGGGCGGAGAGAAGGGGTCAATGGGCGGAGAGTGGGAGGGGAGAGGCTGCAGGCACACTAACGCTGTGAAATCTGGGTCTGAACACTAATGCCAGTGAAACCCTCGCTTTAAGGCACTTTTGCAGGAAAGAGAAACCATTTCAGTCAGCAATGTACAGCAAAGCCAAGGAAACCCAAAACGTGATAGTAGTGATACATGTGCAGGGAACAAAAAGGCAAATAAACATAGAAAATGAATTGAACCACATTTAAAATCCTAATAACCAAGCTGGCCAAAAGTGATATTAATGATCAACATAAAGCAACACCACTGACAAAGCTCAAAAAATAAGATATCATGTTTGGAAGGGTCTATTCTCTGTCCCCCTACAAAGTGAATGATGCCACATTGAAATAGTGCTGATCAGGGTTTATTCACATCTATATTGGGCAGGTTTGTTATGGCGTGCACATGTGCAGTAACAGCAGAGTGGGCATGTAGGAAAGGGCAACTGTACTGATGCTGTAAATGGGATATAGAGGGCTGCAGGTGGCACATGCTGTGGTCCAGCTGGGGCACAGTGCGTGTTAGGCAGATGCCTAGGTGGCCCATAGGGATGCCGAAACTGTAAAGCAGCAAGACATCAACTGACAAGGGTCCAACATGGGCACGAGAGTGTGTCCCACAGTGTCACAGGGGAGATTATCCAGCAGGTACCCCCAAGGGCACATAACATTGGCAGGCGGTATGGAGGGAAGCGCGCATGTCCATGTAGGCACCCCTACCCGAGAACCCACACCATAGGCAGCTGCCTACTGGCATACTGGATGGCCTGGGACTGCGCACCACCAGCACCACCGGCATAATGGCATGGCAGCATGGTGGCAGAGGGGTGCTGGTGATGGAGGGGGCAGTGGCATCTGCCCACAGTAGACCATGGCCTAGCCCCGTTTAGGTGGGTGCCGTGCACTGCAACAGACAGGGTCTGTCTGACGAACAGTCATGGTATCCCCAGGGAAAGAACTGTCCGTGTGGTGCAGTATGCACAGCCAGTGTGTTCTTGAGCAGAAGGTCACAAGTTCAAGTCCCAGCTGTGGCTCCTGCCAACCCAGTCCCCATATTTTACCCAGTACTAAAACATGGTAATAAAGATGGAACCTTTTTTGCAGATAACATAAACATGCCTGAAATGCCTATATTTTACTCTACAGAGCACAGACACCATAAACATGTGCAATACCTAGAGCAGAGTTTTCCAACTGCAGTCCTGGAGGCCCAAACACCATTCAGGTTTCATGCTCTCTCTAATAAATATGCCTGTGCTGCATTTGTATGCGCCGCCCCCATGGTATGCAAATGTATCTCATGCATATTCATTAGGGACAGCATGAAAACCCGAACAGTGTTTGGCCCACCAGGACTGGAGTTGGGAACCTCTGCCCTAGAGCAGCGGCCAACAGGGGCATAAACACCCACACCCAAAGGCTCAACTATCCAAAGCCTCATGGAGAGTCAGGCTGTTGGGCCCTGTGCGCAGCAGCATCTCCCAATACTAGCACTTGCATACCTTAGCAATGCCGCCCTAAACTTGGGAATACATTACACATGTATCAAAAGGTTGCTATGATTAATGGCAGATAGCAATTCCTAAGTTAAGCACAATTTGCTGATAGAGCTGCATCATAGCAACCTTTCTGATATCTGTGGAGTGTGTTTCAGTTTTGGTTTCTGACAGTGTTTACCACCCTGGGGAGTGACCCCAACAGTATTGCATACCATAGCCATACCTGCACTTTGCCCAGGACTGGTGTGGTGTCCATGGCTGCCAAAAGCCTCTGTATTTGCACAATGCTGGCATAGGTGTCGGAGTGTGTGTCTGTCTTTCCAGTGTGTTGTGGCTGCCTACACCTTACTGAGCCCACACTGCTTGCACTGTTTCCAGTGTTAGCCTGCCAATGTGCATAATGAGGAGCAAGGTACTGTGGGTATGGCCCGGACAGGGTGGCCTGGGCGGGATGCATCTGCACAGGGCATAGGGCAATGGCTGGGACATTGTAGTGCCCAGCCACCACCTGCACGGACAGGGTGGCCACAGCATGTCCTGCTGGGAGGTCACTCTCACCCTGACTGAGCAGTGACCACGGCATGGCTAGGTTCCCCCATATGCTTTATTGTATTTCTCTTAAGTGATATTTATGGGTTCTCTTTTTGGGGCCCAATCACTGACTTATCTGATTGGGGTGTGTGTGCTCACATCCCCTCCAGGAACATACACTATGGACTAGCTAGCAGACTGTCTGCAGTTAGTAAGTGTATGGCTGGAACACCTTGCAGGGTGCAGCTGCTGGAGATTCACTGTGCTTGCTGCTGGAGAATGTCAGATAGTGGTGGATAGTCTTAACATCGTGCGATAATACTGTCACAAAGCCGCCCTGGTGGTTAAAGGTGGCCAAGGCAGGTCGGACATAAATAAAAGTAAAGTTGGGTTTGGTATGTTTCTCTTTCTAGGGCCCAAGGTTGTATAGCCTCGGTAGCATCCCGTATTACCAAAAATACCCAGAGAACAAAAGGTCATCGAGTGTAGGGAAAAATAAGGCTTTATTTCCCCTGGTTTGCACAAAGGTTCAAAGGATCGGCTTCAAACACCAACAGAAATCTCCTTACATCAGGTTATAAAAATCACAACTCAGATTCTAAACAAAAACTGTTCTTTTCACAGAAAGGTTACAAAAGCAGGCATTCCTATTTGTACCGGTTTTAGTGCTCACTGGTTACACAAGCATTCTATGCTTCCCATGATGCAATAGTTGCAATCCATGTCTTCCTCTGAAAGGGATTCTACCTCTTCCACTTGCATCGGTTCCTCCAGCAAAGTATCTGAGACAAAGTCAACAGTTCCCGGCAAGCTATAGTTAGGTTTCTCACCCAAATGCTGTATGACCTCCCAGTGTTTGGAGTTTAGCGTGGGGCGTCGGCCATGAGCATTTCTACAGTGTGAATCTCTCTCTTTCTTCCCAGGGTTTACATGCACTTCCTGCAAACCTGGCTTACTTAAAAAGTTTCTTATTCAATAAAAACTTTTCATACCTTTTCTTTTGAGCAGTGGGACATGTACAGGGAGCTTCTATCTATTGCCCTTTCCATAGGCTGTTTCCAATACAATATGGTTTACCTTGTAACTCTTGCTTCTTTCCTGAGGATGAGGCTTGTGGCCTACTCCTAGGGAGATTCTGCCTTGCTCCAGCAATATGGCTTGGGTTCTGCCCACAGCAATCACAATGCAGCTTTTGCGTACCTGAATCTCTTGGACCGTTCTGTAGTCTCTGTCCCTTCAGGTTCCTTTGGCCTGTACCTCTTTCCTGCACTCCAGCAGTGTCTGTAGCTTCTGCCCCTCCTTCGGCTTCTGAAGGTTCTGCAGCTTCTCTGCGGCCTTCTCTGCTGCTTCTGGCTTTTAGGCTACTCCTGCCTGTCCAGTCACTTCTGCTCGGCACAGCACTTCTTCCAGAGCTCTCACTGCTCCTACTTTCCTCCTGCTCCTCCTGTACTCCCTGCTCCTCCTGTTCTCCCTGCTCCTCCTGTTCTCCCTGCTCCTCCTCTTCTCCTCCTGCTCCTCCTGACTTCCTTTAAAAGGAGTTCCTGTCTTCCTGGATTGGAGGCTGGCTGGTTTCAGGTTACACCCTGTAGGGCGTGGATCCTCGGTCTTCCAGAGGTCCCTCTTGCTCCCCCTATCAGGCTCCTGCACATACTGCAGCTTGTACACGTCTTTTTTCAAGTTTAAAACATTTTCTTCTATGCCCTGCTGGTCTGCTGCATCACAATACCACATACCCCCTAGTGGAAGGAGGACAACCAATGGGACAGTGTGATACTTGGGTACAAACTATATTGCAATGATAGAGTAGACCAAATTGGTAGAGGAGTTGTGCTTTATGTTAGAGAGGGCAATGAGTCACAGGATAAAAAATTTTGCAGGAAACAAAATACACTGTATAATCTCTATGAAAAAAAATTCCATGTAAAAAGGGGATGGCAATGGCAATGGGGGTGTACTACCATCCGCTTGGCCAGATTGAAATGTTTAAATTTAAAGGGCTAACAGGAGCCCAGCTTCCTCCTCGTCAGAGCTCCCTTCAGCCGCAGCAGAGAACAAGGAGGTGAGCTCCTCTCCCACTGTTCTGTTCCTCCAACCAGACAGCTCGACGAACTGTTTAAATGTAAAGGGCTAACAAGTGCACCTGCGCCTGGCAAGCCCGCACCTAAGGGCCATACCAAAGGGCCCTTAGGTGTGGCCCTTAGAGTGGCCTCTGAGTGCCGGTAACCACAACCTCCTGTCCATCTATGTCTCACATATATGAACAAGGCTGAATACTTTATTAGCTGAAAGGGTAATACCGAACTTCACAACAGCTCTTCACAACTACTGACGAACAGCCTGCAGCTTATCCACCACCTAAACAAGCACAAGCAGCACTGGCAGAAGAAAAAAAGAGGGAACCCGTGCAGTCTAGAGACTTGTGATAAGGAAGCTTATCATAGCTCAGGAAGGAGCTATAGGAAAGGTGAAGTGACTCTGAACAAGCAACCTGTCAGTTCTGGTAGAAATAAGAAAACAGAATTTTCCCATAAAAGACTACCAGTCCCAGAATGCACCAGGTTTCCACCAGCCATTAGAGGAGCTGAAGTGGGGAAACGTGTGTTCAATCAGGAGGGCTATGAGGTAATCCCTAAGCACTCATCTCAAAGGGCAGGGCCTGATTCAGTACAGCTGCGCTGTGTTAGGGAGGAGCACGTGGAAGGGACCCTAAGACCCGTGCCAGAAGGTATGTGAAGAGAGATCCAGTGTCCAGGGATCTGGATTGGAAGGCTGGACATAAGAACTGGACTACATACTGGCCAGGCTATATAGAGAGGAACTCTAACAGCAATGGAAGCTCAGGTATGAACACTGATCTATGCCCTAGCTATAACCTTGAAAGACAGCAGGGAAACAAGTATTCTCCTGAAAGTGCTCCATTGGGAGATTCATCTGTGCCAATCCATGATATTGAACCCATGCTTGTTGAAGAAGAGGGGGTGATAGCAGATGAAGAATCTGTTTACATGGACTGCTCTCTGTCTAAACTCCTTTGGTGATTTTCTGTTACAAAGTACAGCAACCATCATAAAGAAATACAAACTTGTTCTTTAATCTACTCAGAAAAGTTCCTGAGTAGGATTTTTAGCCACGCAGTAGAAAGCAAGCCAGCTAAGGGGTTTCAGCTGGATAACTGCTAGCAATTGAGCCTTACCTAATTGCTTGTGTGCTCTGAGAGAATCACTTCTGAATCTATGTGGGAAGATATAAGAAGTTAACCTGAAAAGAACAGTTTTTCCTTTCTTTGTGGCTTTTGGTTTGTTGTTTGATACATTGCTAAGAGAATATTAGCTAAAGCCTACAGAAAAGACCAGTTTGTTGCCAACCAGGTCTTATTTCTTTTGCTTTGATTGCCTGATAAGTTCAAATGTTGTTTTTCCTGATTTTGTTTTTCCAAGTTTAACACTGAAAGCAAGTAACCTGATTTATGTGCTACCAAGCATATCTGTGTTGGGAGAAATAACCCCATAAATAAATATCTTATTGGCTTTACACTTGAGCACAACTAAATTATTGTGAGCAGCTGTGTCGGGTGTGAATGGACTGCATTGCCCACAATCCCTTGCAAATCATATTGACATATGCATTGCCAAGACTGTGAACATTCTCACCCAGGCAGCCGTCTGACAGACTACTATATAGCACTATGGTGGTGCCTAGCCATGCTGTGGTCACTGCACAGTCAGGGTGAGAGTGATCTCCCAGCAGGACATGCTGTGGCCACCCTGTCTGTGCAGGTGGTGGCCGGGCACTACAATGTCCCAGCCAGTGCCCTATGCCCTGTGCAGATGCATCCTGGCCAGGCCACCCTGTCCGGGCTATACCCATGGTACCTTGCTCCTCATTATGCACATTGGCAGGCCAATACTGGCAACAGTGCTGGCAGTGTGGGCTGTGGAGGGTGTTTGCAGCCACCACACACTGGACAGACAGACACACACTCCCACACCTATGCCAGCATTGTGCTACTCTAGAGGAGTTTAGCAGCCATAGCCACCACACCAGTCCTGGGCACAGTGCAGGCATGGATATAGTACGCAATACTGTTGGGGGTCACTCCCCAGGGTGGTAAACATTGTCAGAGACCAGACCTGAAGCACACTCCACAGACAGCAGAAAGGTTGCTTTGATGGAGCTCAATCAGCAAACTGTGCTTAACGTAGGAATTGGTATCTGCCAGTGATCATAGCAAACGTTTGATAGCTGTGTACCATATTCCCAGGTGTAGGGTGGCATTGCTAAGGTATGCAAGGGCTAGTATTGGGAGATGCACACAGGGCCCAATGTCCTGCCTCTCCAGGAGGCATTGGCTAATGGAGCCTGTGGGTGTGGGTGTGTCTGCCCCTGTTGGCTGCTGCTTTACGGCAGAGGTTTCCAACTCCAGTCCTGGTGTGCCAAACACTGTTCGGGTTTTCATGCTGTCCCTCATGAATATGCATGAGATACATCTGCATACCATGGGGGTGGTGCATAGATATGCAGCACAGGCATCTTTATTAGAGGCAGCATGGAACCTGAATGGTGTTTGGCCCTCCAGGACTGCATTTGCGAGACTCTGCTCTAGGTAATGCACCTGTTTATGGTGTCTTTGCTCTGTAGGGTAAAATGTAGGTGTTTTGGGCATGTTTACGTCATCTGCAATAAAGGTTCTGTCTGTATTAGCATGTTGTAGTAGTGGGTAAAATATGGGGACTGGGTTGGCAGGCACCATAGCTGGGACTTGAACCTGTGATCTTCTGCCTCCAAACACACTAGTTGTGTGCACTGCACCACCATGTTACCACAGAGACAGTGCATTTCCTGGTGATACCATGACTGTTTGTCCGGCAGGGCCTGTCTGTTGCAGTGCATGGCACCCACCTACACAGGGCTAGGCCATGGTCTGCTCTGGGCAGCTGCCACTGCCCCCTCCACCAACAGAACCCCTCCGCCACCATGCTGACATGGTCTTATATTGGAGACAGCATAAAACCTGAATGATTTGTGGGCCTCCAGGACTGAATTTGGGGGACTCTGCTCTAGGTAATGTGCATGTTTCTGGTGTCTGTGCTCGGTGGGGTAAAATATAGGCGTTTGAACCATGCGTATGTTCTCTGCAATAAATGTTTGTCCGTACTATCACAGTTTGGTAGCAGGTAAAACATGGGGACTGGATTGGCAGTAGCCCCAGCTGGGACTTGAACTTGTGACCCTTTGCTCCTGAACACACTGGCTGTGCTCACTGCACCACACTATGCTCACGGAGACAGTGCAGTCCCTGGAGATACCATGGTTGTTTGTCAGACACAGCCTGTCTGTTGCAGTGCATGGCACCCACCTACACAGGACTAGGCCATGGTCGGCTCTGGGCAGCTGCCACTGCTCCCCTCCACCACCAGTACCCCTGTGCCATCATGCTGACATGCCCTTCTGCTGGTGGTGCTGGTGGTGTGCAGTCTCAAGCCATCCAGTGTGCAGGTAGGCAGCTGCCTATGGTGCATGTTCTGGGGTAGGGATGCCTGCATAGGCGTCCACACTTCCCCCCAACACCGCCTGCCAATGTTCTGTGCCCTTGGGGGTACCTGCTGGGTACTATCCCCTGTGACACTGTGATACACACTCTCGTGCCGATGTTGGGCCCTCATCAGTTGCTGTCTGGCTGCTGTTCAGTTTCAGCATTCCTAAGTGCCATCTAGGCATCTGCCTAGTCCGCAATGTGCCCCAGCTGCACCACAGCATATGCCTCCTGCAGCCCTCTGTATCCCCTTTCCCAGCATCCGTCCAGTTGCCATTTCCGATATGCCCGCCCTGCTGTTGTGGAACATGTGCATGCCATAGGAAACCTGTCCAATGGAGAGGGAAACCCTGATCAGTGCTATTTCTCTGTGGGATCATTCACCTTGTATGGGGACGAAGCGTAGACCCTTCCAAAATTAATATTTATTTTTTGGGGCTTTCTTGGGAGTGTTTTTTGATGTTTCCCATTACTATCACTATTGCCCAGCTTGATCATAATTTTGTTGGGGTCCTTTTCAATGTTTATTTGTACTTTTGTACCATGCACTTGTATCACACTTACCACTTTTTGTGGGTTTCCCTGGTTTTGCTGTACATTGCTGACAGAAATGGTTTCTCTTCCCTTTAAATCGGCTCTAACGCGAGGTTTTCACTCGCAGTATTTTTTGCCTCGGATTTCAGCCTCGCTAATGTGCGGGGAGCCTCTCCCCTCCCACCCTCCACCCATTGACCCCTTCTCTCCGCCCTTGGGGAGCCTTCCTCCGCTCTCCGGGAGCCTTTCCCCGCCTTCATCGCACATTAGCGCGCCGCGCACATGAGCGTGCACATTTGTGCCCTGTACGCGACATTAGCGTGCGCTAAGGTACCTTAGCGCACACTAACATCGCACAGTGCACATTAGCGTACAGTAGCGCACATTAGCGCAGTTTAGTAAACATACCCCTAAATCTTTTCAGGCATGTTTAACTGCCTTGAGGCATTGAGAAATCAAAGCTTTAGGACTGACCCTACATATTTTGGAATTAGTATAATTAGTTTTGTAGTCTGGACAATTTTCAGAGTTTCTTCAATCATCCATTTTAGCCATTTTTGCTTTTTCACTTTTTGTAGAGACTTACTTTCTTCTAGCACAATTTTGTTGATGTCATCCCATAACTCTTCTAGTGCTCTGTAATTTGTATTCAAAGCAGCAAATCGATTTTGCAGGCAGTCTTTAAATTCCAGTGATATATTCTTAAGATTGTATTTTGCTACATTCATGAGTGGCTTGCTCTTTTTCAGCTTTAGCTTGAGTTTGCATACTAATAGTTGGTGATCTGTACCACATCTGCTCCAGGTTTTATCTTTGTTGATGTATTGAGTTTTTCAATGTTGACTTCCACAGAAGTAGTCAATTTTATTTTTGTACAATCCCCTGGGTGAAGTCCATGTGTATAGTCACCACTTGTGTTGCTGGAAGAAGGTGTTTGAGATGATTAGATTATGTTTTGCAGAATTCTATTTATTTATTTTATTTAGCTGAGTTTATATATCGCCTTTCACTGGGTCAAGGCGGTTTACATAGAATTGAGAAGTAACTTACTTTGAACATTCGTATCAACTATTTACAGCATGTAATCAAAGAGTGGTCTGCTCTTAACGTTTTTCAGGATTTTTATATACAACAGTTATTGACAGTCTGGTGTGTATTGTTCTAGTGTTGGGGGTTATTCATTGCAGTGGGAGTTTTCCGTGAAGAGATGTGTCTTTAATTTTTTTCAGATGGTCTTGAGGTCCATTATGCTCCTGAGCTGGTCTGGCAGTCTGTTCCATATGGAAGGTGCATAGAGTTGGAAGGCTCTTTTGCATGACTGTTGATTTGCTTTTGCTTTGATGTGGGAGATGATGAGAGTGTTCTTTGTTGAGGTCCTTCTGGCTCTGTGCGGTTGTGAGGGCTGTATGAGTGTTTGTAGGTGTGTGAGGGAGTCTGAGTGAATTGCTTTATGAGTTAACATGATGGTCTTGTATGTTATGCAACTTTGCAGGGGGAGCCAGTGAAGCTGTTGAGTATCGATGTGTTCTTTTCTGATTGCTGCCAATAGGATTCTTGCTGTTGAGTGGAAGGCTGTCTGAAGAGGTAGTAGTGTGGAATGTGGAAGTCCTTGTAGGATGGAGTTGCAGTAGTCCAGGTGGGGTATTATTGATGCTTAGAATACTGTACAGAAGTCATCTGGTTCAAGGAGTGGTTTGAGGCATTGGAGTGTCTTCACTTTGAAGTAGATTATTTGTGTGGTTTTTCATATGCGTGATTTGAAGGTTAGGTGTTGGTTGATGGTTTACTTCGGTTTTAGTTTTGACTGCGATGTTCAGTGTTATCATGAGGGGTGGGGTGAATACCGTATCTCTTGTTATGTACAGTGCTTCTGTCTTGTAGTTTATTTGTAGGTTGTTTTCTGTTAGCCATTTTGTTATTTCGGTGAAGCATTCTTGGTATGCTGTTTTGTCTGGTTGATGAGTGTCGATTGGTCCATAAATCATAATGTGGTTGGTGTAGACATGTAGGTTTAAATTGTGCTTTCTTATGGTTGTGCAGAGAGGTCGGAGGTATAGTTTGAAGATTATAGCAGAGAAGGTGGATCCCTGTGGGTTTGCTTATATGGCGGTGAAGAGTTGTTTACAATCCTTATTTGCTGATATCTGTCAATGAGGTAGGATGTGAAACACTTGTGGATGGTTTCCTGTATTCCGATCATAAAGAGGTGTTGTACGCTTCATTTCTTTTGTCAAGTCCATATTTTTCAACCACTTTGCCTTCTTCTTTGTTGCCAGCTTTATCAATGAAAATTGTGCTTTTCGGTTCATCTCCGCAGAACATAAGAAAAGCCATACTATGGACCTTTCCTCCAGGAACTTGTCCAAATCTTTTTTAAACCCAGCTACACGAACATCTTTTACTACATCCTCCAGTAATGAATTTGATTACACGTTGAGTGAAAAAATATTTTCTCTTATTAGTCTTAAATGGGTGATATTGTAGCTTCATTGCATGTCCCCCTAGTCTTTGTACTTTTGATGGTGTAAACAACCAATCTATATTTACCTATTCTACTCCATTCATTAATTTATAGACCTCTATCATATCTCCCCTCAGCCGTCTCTTTTCCAGGATGAACAGCCCTAACCTTTTAAGACTCTCTTCAGTAAAATTTCATGAATTGCCATTCATTGACTTTGATTTAATCAACCACACTGATACTGCTAGACACATTGGAACCAGTCTGGGAGGGGAAGAAGGTCAAGGGGGGGTAACCTGCAGCCAGAATTTAGGCACTTCAGCCACTCATTCTGCAAAGCCTTTAGAGGCATCCAGAAAAACCTATCCTTGCTCTACAAATCCATTAGGTGATGAAGTCACAGCAGGGTTGGCGTACACAGCCCAGGAGAAGCCTTAGAGCAGCAATTTTCAACTTTTTTCACCTTGTGGCACACTGACAAGTCGCTACAATTGTCAAGGCACACCATCATTTTTATAAGGATATATTTTATCGTTTAAAAATTGAGTAATAAGATTGTGTTTAAAGTCCAAAAACTAAAATTTTGATCATTGTGTTATTTTTTAGGAAATCTGTGCTTGGTGATGTTTCATGATGTCCCTTTCCAAGGGTGGATGGTTGACAAGCATACCCTCAAGTCCTCCTCCAGTGTTTGAAACTACTTCTTCTTGTTCTTCATTGTGTTCATAGCAGAGAAACCAGCCTCACGCAGATACAATGTTGAGAGAGGAAGAAATGCTTTAATTGCCGCCTTTGTGATGATGGGGTTTTCCTTTTGTCATTTATTATTTCTGATTTCCGTCAGCTTATCTTCTGCAACAGTTAATTCTGCTGACTAGCATGTACTTAACACAAACAGATCTCTCGCCCAGTCCAAGGAAGATACATCAAGTGATGGGAAATACATGGAATACCACACTCCATCCGAAAAACAGCTGAGTGAAGAATGACACTGATTCCAAACCTCCCTCAAAGTTCCCCAGTGGGCTGACTAATAAATGACCCGTCCCCAAACTCCCACATTTCACCTGCAGACTATTTGTGGCACCCCAATGTGCTGTGGCACAGTGGTTGAAAATCGCTGCCCTAGAGTCTTAAAGCCTCTTTCTCCCTCTTCACCTTCTGAGAAGGATGCCACTGGCATTTCATCCTCTTCTTTTTTCCAGCCACAGATCCAGCAGCAGCACTAAAAGCAGCAGCCCCCTCTCCTCAAGGAAGTACATGCACACAGACCCTTTGGAATATTGGGCACATACAGGGTTGCTTTTACCTATGGGCAAAAGGGGCCCCTGCACAATGGAAGCCCAGCTGCCCTACTGGTAAAGTGGTTGACAGCAAAGAGACAGACCATGATAGAAATGGCAAAACAGTGAAACTGGCCCCAGCAGCAGAGGAAGACTTTTTTCAGTACTTTTTTTCTAAAGACAACCCTGGCTCTTGTTTGGTTTCCCTTCATTTTCATGCAACTTGGAGGAGGAATGAGGTATACTGAGGGACAGATGCATGCGCTCTCTGCCTTCAGGTGTCTACTAACTGTCTTTTGACAGTTTTCTCTGCAGTCTTTCTGGGATGCTGCCCATTCCCAGTAGCTACCTTTCAGCCCCCGTGCCAAAATATAAAAGAAAAAAAGCAAGAAATAAAGAGAACATAACGTGAAAACCAAAACAAACAGAAAGGGGAATAAAAGAACTGAACAACGTTTCCCTCTGCTGCTGGTGCAGTCTCACTGTCCTGTCATTTCTATCATGGTCTACGATTTTGCTGTCAGCTATTCCTGCTCTTGAGATGCGAACGACAGCCTGTATTGCTCTGTTGGCACTGCTGTCATGGCTTCACCCTTCCCCTACTGATTTGGGTGGTTCATGCCACGCTTCTAGTGGCAGGTTCTGTAACTTTTTTGGAGCCAACCCTCATTGTCCTCCTGCTTTTGCACTTTTATAGGTACCTTTGACTTGTTATTATATGCCTCTCTTGGTGTTTTGCTACCCGCTTTAGCATGCAGTTCCTAATAACTTGAGTCCGGGTGAAACTGAACCCAACATGATGTGGAGACACCACCAGACTACCATTGTCGATGATCCTTCAGCGGTCTTTTCAAAGTTCTTTCCAAATGTTTGTTATTGTACTTGTTTGGAGATTCTAGCAGGGAGGTACAGCTATTGTTAAACCCTTGACTGAAGAACGGTATTTCTATCTAAAGGGATGAGCATGGAGCACTGATGGAGGAAGGGGACACCTGTTGTTTGCACATCTGCCCCTCTGATTCCACTTAAACAGGAAGTACAATTGGAGGGAGGCAGAAGCATGAATGGCGCCACGGAGCCAGAAGAGAAGGTAACTCCAGCACCATGGTGCCTTTTTAAATGTACTGCCGTTCAAATCCAGACTAAAACACCTCTTTAAGATTGCTTTTGGATTCTGAACCCCTCAGTCTCCTGTTCACCTTCTTAGTCCCCAGTTGTTGTGTTGTCTGTCTTGACTAAACTGAAAGCTCTGATGAGCAGGGACTGTCTCTTACATGTGTCTGTGCATTGCTCCATATGCCGTGTACCACTACACAATGATAAATAGTAGTAGAGGTAGTAGTACAGCCTAGCAAGCCTTCATCACTTGTATCCTCTGATTCTTGCTTACATCCCTCAGCATGTCATCTAAGTAGTCCATGAATTCTTCTTCCATCTTGGAGGGATTTTTCTCTGTACTTACAGTTCCATTGCTAGAACTGAAGTCTTTAGTGCCAGGACTCTTACCTTATGGGCACACAGCTTAGGTGAGCTCACCCCATCCCCGCAGCCTGGGCTCACCCTGACTCTTCTGCTATGTGTTGGCTCTGCTCTGGTGTTTTAGAGCCTTCCAGTCAATCTGGGTGCTATGCTGGCCTGCCTGGAATAATTTAGGGCCTCGAAGCCAATATGGGAACTGTGTTCTTCCTCTTGGCATAATTTAGGGCTGATCTGGGTGATGTGCTGGTTTCCTTGCCATTGTACTCCTCTCAAAGTGCCTTGGTGTGCGTCCACCAATTATAGAGCTCCTTTGCCCTTTTTCACTATACTGAGGTGTTCATTGTGCTTTTTGTATCACTTTGCCCTTTTGATGTTCATTTCTGGTACTCATCTTGCCACTATATGTACACTCTTCCCCTCTTTTGGTGCCCCTTGTTGTGTTGTCTGTCTTGACTAGACTATAAGGTCTTACATAGAAACATAGAAATATGACGGCAGAAAAAGACCACATGGCCTATCTAGTCTGTCCTTCCATAACAACTACAACAGTCCCCTTTTTACCTTTAGAGATCCTCTGTGTTTGTCCCATGCTTTTTTGAATTCAGTTACTGTCCTCATCTCTACCACCTCCACTGGGAGACTATTCCACGAATCCACTACTCTTTCCGTAAAGAAATATTTCCGCATATCACTCCTGAATCTATCTCCCTTCACCCTCATCCCATGTCTCCTCATAGCAGAACTTGCTTTCAATTGAAAGAGGCTCTCTCCCTAAACATTTATGCAATGGAGGTATTTAAACATCTCAATCATATCACCTCTATCCCGCCTTTCCTCTAAGGTGTACATATTAAGATCCTTCAGTCTGTCCTCATATGCTTTATAATGAAGACCACTAATCATTTTAGTAGCCACCCTCTGCACCGACTCCATCCTGTTCACATCCTTTTGAAGGTGCGGTCTCCAGAATTGCACACTATATTCCAAATGAGGTCGCACCAAAGACTTATACAGAGGCATTATCACCTCCTTTTTTTTGCTAGCCATTCCTCTCCGTATGCACCCAAGCATCCTTCTAGCTTTTGCCGTCGCCTTTTCTACCTGTTTAGCTACTTTAAGATCATCAGACACAACCACGCCTAGGCCCCGCTCATCTTTATTGGACAAAAGTACTTCACCCCCTATACTATATTGCTCCCTTGGATTGCTGCAGCCCAAATGCATGACCTTACATTTTTTAACATTAAATCCCAGCTGCCAAATTCTAGACCATTCTTCAAGCTTAGCTAGATCCCTCCTCATGTTAGCTACACCTTCCTGGGTGTCTACTCTATTGCAGATTTCGGTATCATCCGCAAAGAGGCAAACCTTACCTGAAAGCCCTTCCGCTATATCACTAACAAAGATGTTAAAAAGAATCGGACCAAGGACAGATCCCTGGGGCACATCACTGATAACATCCTTCTCCTCAGAGTGAGCTCCATTAACTTGTACTCTTTGTCGCCTCCCACCCAACCAATTAATAACCCAAGCAGTAAGTTTAGGGTCCATCCCTAGGGTGCTCAGTTTGTTTATAAGTCGCCTGTGAGGAACGGTGTCAAAGGCTTTACTGAAATCTAAATACACCACATCTAGGGCTCTCCCTCGGTCCAATTCCCTGGTCACCCAGTCAAAGAAATCAATCAGATTTGTCTGACAAGACCTGCCTCTGGTGAATCCATGCTGCCTCGGATCCTGTAATCCTCTGGACTCCAGAAACCTCACTATATTCTCTTTCAGCAGCCTTTCCAATAATTTACTCACCACCGAAGTTAAACTAACCATCCTGTAGTTTTCAACCACATCCTTACTTCCGCTTTTGTGCAAAGGCACCACATGAGCCTCTCTCCAGTCCTTTGGCACCACTCCCGACTCCAACGAGGCATTGAAAAGGTCAGTCAGTGGAGCTGCTAGAATGTCCCCAAGTTCCCTCAGTATTCTCGGGTGTATCCCATCCGGTCCCATTGCTTTGTCTACTTTAAGTTGAGATAGTTTCTCACGAACACAGTCTTTTGAAAATTGTTCAAGATGTCCATTGCTTCTATTCCTATTTGTGGGTGTTTTCTGAGGTCCTGCTCCTGGTTCTTCATCTGTGAACACAGAACAAAAATATTTGTTAAGCAATTCCACTTTATCCTTATCAGCTTCTACATATTCCTCCCCTGCACCCTTGAGTCTGACAATACCACTCTTGCCCTTCCTCTTCTCACTAATATATCTGAAAAATGTCTTATCCCCCCATTTTATTGCATTGGCTATTTCCTCCTCCTTTTGAATCTTTGCCTTCTTGACTACTTTGCTAGCTTCTCTAAGTTTTTCCAAATACAGATGCCTGTCTTCCTCTCTCTGTGATCTCTTGTATTTCATGAAGGCCTCCCTCTTTTTCTTCACTTTTTCAGCTACTTCTTTCGAAAACCATAGCGATCTCCTTTTCCTTTTACCTTTATTTACCATTTTAACAAAAAGGTTGGTTGCCCTTAAAATATCCCCTTTCAGTTTTTCCCACTGTTTTTCTACATCCCTCAGCTGTTCCCATCCAACTAACGACTCCCTGAGGTATTGGCCCATCTTCGCAAAGTTAGTCTTCCTAAAGTCTAAGAATGCATTCTAACAGCCCTAGTCCTAATACTGAACCACACCATCTGGTGATCACTGGATGCAAAATGATTTCCCACTACAACATCAGAAACACTTTCACCATTGGTAAGCACCAAGTCCAGTATGGCCCATTCACGGGTGGGGTCTTTTACCAATTGCCTGAATAGTTCTCCCTGTAGAGAATCCAGGATCTCCTTACTTCTAGATGATACTGCAGCAGGAATGTGCCAATCAACATCTGGCATATTGAAATCTCCTATCAGTAGCACTTCCCCTTTCCTAGCAATGCTGCGCATGTCTTCAATTAACTCTCTGTCCACCTCTTCCTCTTGTGAGGGAGGTCTGTATATCACACCAATGCAAATAGATTTCTCTTTCCCTCTATCTAGTTTAACCCACAATGCCTCCCCTCTCCATTTTAAGCTCTGTAATTCCAAAGCTTTAATAGTAGATTTTTACATATAGTGCCACTCCTCCTCCCCTACTTCCTACCCTGTCCTTTCTGAATAAAGTATAGCCAGGTATAGTTACATCCCAATCATGGTTTTCTGTGAACCATGTTTCTGTAACTGCCACTAAATCCAAGTCAGCCACTCCCACCAAAGCTTCAACATCAGGGATCTTATTTCCCATGCTACGGGCATTTATACACACTGCTTTCCATATGTTACCCCTGTTACCCATTTCCATAAAGTTATTTAATGTATCACGTTCCTGGGGGCTTTCACTTACCTGGGGGCTTTCTTCACCCATCCCCAATGAATCTAGTTTAAAGCACTCTTCAGTAGATTAGCCAGTCTACTACTGAAGACGCGTTGACCTTTCTTGGACGGATGGATGCCATCTCTGCTCTGCAACCCTTGGAACAGCATCCCAAGGTCTAGGAAACCAAAATGCTCTCAATGACACCATCCACGCAGCCATACATTCATCTCCAGGATGCGAGCCTCTCTGCCTTGGCCTTTACCCTCAACAGGAGGATTGAAGAGAACACAACCTGTGCACCTAACTGCTTCACCCTCTGTCCCAGAGCCATGAAGTCACTTTTGATATGTTCCGAGGTATACCTGGCAGTATAATTTGTTCCAACATGGATTAGCAACATTGGGTAATAGTCAGTGGGCTTGATGAGTCTCGGCAAACTCTCTGTAACATCTTGGATTTTGGCACCAGGCAGACAGCATACCTCTCTGGACATCAAGTCTGGTCGGCAGATGGACGCCTCAGTACCCCTCAGAAGAGAGTCTCCAACCACCACTACCCTTCGTTTCCTTGTGGTCACTGATTCTGCAACTTTGGGGTACTTGAGCTCTGGTTCTTCCCTTTCCAGGGATGCTTTCACCTCCTCCACTTCCAGGGCTGCATAATGGTTCTTCAGTTCAAGGGCTGGAGAAGTTGGATTGGTGATTTTGCAGGCCCTGGTGACTTGTGTCCAACCATTGACATTCTGTTGGCACCCATCTTCTCCTCTGCTGGAGAGCTTGGTTGCTTGAAGAAGCATCTCATCAATGTACTTCTCACTGTCTTGAATGCTCCTCAGCCTCGCCACCTCCTCTCTGAGTTCCTCCACTTGTTTCCTCAGAGCTTCAGCATGCAGGCACCCTGCACATGGAACCAGTCGTTCAACTGGCATTAGGACCTCTGTCTGGACTGAGGCAGAAGCTGTAACGGGGGCAACAGCTTTAGCGATACGATTTTTCCCAGCCATTGTTCTGTTCGTGGAGCTTAGGTATCTGTTAAAGCAAAAGAGAGAGATCTACCAAGTACCAGCTGGTTTCCCAGCTGTCCTTTCATAGAAAAAGCAGTTAAATATCCTTAATTACATTCAAAATGTGCTGGTCCAATTCTCTGTGCTTTGTCAAATGGGGAGGTGCCCTATAAAGCAAGACTACTCGCTAGGGGTGGGTGGGAGGGAACTAACACCTGATTAGGTATTAGCAGTTCCCAAAGCTGAGGAGGTTACTGGAGTTCAACCACCTACTGTGCTCAAGGAAAGTCCCACTAAAGCACCAAAAAGAAAGTAACCTTGCTTTAAAAATGTACAAAAAAACCCTTTTAAGAGCTCCCAGTCAGAGAGCTAACAATTTAATATAATAAAACAAACCCTTAAATCCTTACTGTTAGTTGATCTGGAGAGCTCCTGTAGGAAAGGCTGAACAGGGCAGGGCACTGGAGCCTTTTATGCAGGCCCTCAGCTGCTCTCAGGTAATCAGGCCCACTAACTCTTGATTAGGTGTGAACAGTTCCCAAAGCTGAGGAGTTTACTGGAGTTCAACCACCTACTGTGCTCAAGGAAAGTCCCACTAAAGCACCAAAAAGAAAGTAACCTTGCTTTAAAAATGTACAAAAAACCATTTTAAGAGCTCCCAGTCAGAGAGCTAACAATTCAATATAATAAAACAATTCCTGGAGGACTCGCAAGACAATATTTCCTCTAGAGACACTTTGGTGGTTTCATTTCTTTCAGACCAGGATAGAGCTCTTGTGTTTCGGAGCTACTTTAAGAACATGTCTGTACCTTTCTGTGGTGTTAGAGTGCAAATATTTCTGGATGTCTGTAAGGCAACTCAGACTAGGAGACAGGGATTTTTGGCCCTTAAACCTAGGGTGATTGCCTTATCGGCTACTTTTTTTCTTCGATATCCATGTAAGTGTTTGATAACTTTTCAGGGATCTAGGTTTGTTTTTTTTTGATCCTACTCAGCTTGAGGTATTTCTTTGTGATAAAGAGGGGCTTGGCACCAAGTGACTGGGGTGGGTGGTTTGTTAATATAGCTGTCTAGAATTCAAGAGTTATGGCTCTTGGTTTTTTTTCCTTACCATATTGTGGTTTTCTATAATCTCCCCATATTGTGGGCTAGGAAGGATGTATTGCCTTATCGTTTTTCTTTTTGCTATGTTCTTTATTAATAGATCATCTGTATGTTTCTTTATGCTTGCTTTTGTAAGTTTTGTAAAATTCTAATTTAAAAAAAATATATATATAATAAAACAAACCCTTAAATCCTTACTTTTGGTTGATCTGGAGAGCTCCTGTAGGAAAGCAGGGGCTTTCTCTTGCTGCCTTGTAGCACTATACAAATAAGTACAGTGGCATGCAAAAGACTGGAATCATTTGTGAGTTTTATGTTTTTCGTACTTTCTAATGTTTTTTTAAAATTTTGCATCAGCCCAGCATATTCATCTTTCTGCCACATTAAAAGGGGTACATTTGGCTATTAGAGTTGACTTTTTTGCATTCCTTGCTTCCAATTTAAATACTTTACAGACACTGGGAGTTAGCTACTACAATTTTTGTGGATCCTGCGTCAAAACTGGATCGAGATTATCCAATATGCACACATTATTTCTGACCAATCAGGAGGCTGGTTTCACTAACCAATCACAATGCAGATATCTAGCCAACAGTGCAGCTATAAAAATGCGTGGAATCTTTGAATTTCATACACTTTCTGGATCAACCATGAAGATGACTCAGACCCTGACGTTGGAGGAGCGTGTTCGTGTGTCCTTTATGAGCGAGGAAGGATTTTCAAGCCATCAGAAAGCCAGGAAAGTTGGCTGCAGTCAGAGCACTGTTAAGATTGTACAGAAGAAGAAAGAAACGGGTTCAGTGGTGGACAAGCCTCGTTCAGGTCATTCACGTGCATCAACATCATGCCAGGGCCGCGCACTATGACGCATTTCACTGACTAATCGCAAGTTGACCTCTCCTCAGCTACTTCGAGAGTGGTCAGACAAGAGTAAGGTCAGTGTCAGCTCATCAACAGTTCATCACTGGTGCCTGTAGTTTGGTCTCTGGGGCTGCAAAGCACGGAATAAGCCACTGATGACTGACATACAAAGGCGCAACCGGATTGTGTGGGCAAGAAAGCACTCAACCTGGTCAACTGAAATGTGGGTAAAGGTGATATTCAGTGATGAAAGCACCTTCTGCCTGTTTGGTAACCAGGCTCACACCTATGTGAAGAGATTTCCTGGAGAGGAATTCAAGCCTGAGTGTCTCAACCTCACTGTGAAGCATCTTTTGAAGTTCATGGTCTGAGGCTGCATGGCTGCAAGTGGCATTGGACGTCTTCACATCGTCGATGGAATGGTCAACGGGGTCACGTACATCACCATACTGCAAACGTGCATGGTGCCATCAGCACACCAGCTGTTTCCTGGCCAGTTCCTGTTCCAAGATTTCTGCTGGCTTAAACCTATAAATTCAAACTGTTGATTTCTGGGGGGATTACTATTATAGCTTTTAACTGTGGTTTTAGACTAAGCTTGGGTGCATTTGGACTGCTTTCCTTGTATAGACTTACATCAGATATCTGTGTGTGTGGCAGATAGAGAGTTAACTAGGTTTTTACCCCTGCTGAACTGGTTGGTGAAACCCTATTCCCAGGGAGGAGCTGATTTGGAGCATTGCACACCTGGCCTGACACTGAGCCAGTTTTGCAGAAGCTGAGAAGCCTCCATTACGCTAAGAACAAACCTTTCTATTTTCTCTGCTAGCTTAAACCTATAAATTCTAACTGCTGATTTTTGGGGTGATTACTATAAATTCTAACTGTTGATTTTTGGGGGGATTACTATTATAGCTTTTAACTGTGGTTTTAGACTAAGCTTGGGGGCATTTGGACTGTTTTCCTTGTATAGACTTACTTCAGATATTGGTGTGTGCCCACGGTTCAGGAACAGCCTACTCGCCAGAGACACTTAGGTTCCCGCCCACCCTACCCCTCACCCTACCCACCCCAGGGGCTACTTTGCCTTTATAGTGGTCACATAAGTGCCATCTATCCTTTCTTACTTTGGTTAAAAGTCCACAACTTCTTCATCCTTTTTTTTTCTACTTCCTCTTCTGGGACTGCTTAACCAACATGTCGAGTATTCAGTGCAATAACTGCGGTACTTTCATTTCAAGATGAATCATTTGGAGCCTAAGAGCTTGCCCTATGTGCCTCAGGTCAGCTGCCATGCATGACAAACTGACTCTACTAAGGAAAGATCTAGCTGCCATGCATAAAGAAGTGACTCTACCGAGGGAGGAAATAGCTGCAATGAAACGCACCTCTTCTAGGATACAAACTGAACAAAGTCCACCACCACTCCCACAAAGAATCAAACACCCCAGGAACAAATGGATCACAGTGGGTTCTGGAAGATTGCGACCTGTAATGCAGAGACATCCTATACATCAAGAGATATCCCTGCATAATGCCTTCTCTGCCTTGGCTAATGAGGATGCTCAATCCAATGAAACTGAAGGGCCCTTAAATGAGTCAGACAATGCCCAATTTCCTGCTAAAGCACCAAATATGAAGAAAACCTCACCAAACAGAAAACTACTACTACTTGGAGATTCCATCATCAGAGGCACCAACTTGGGAACACAGTTCAAAGGAGAGAAGATAGTCATGTGCCTACCAGGCTCGACAGCCAGCAGGAATACAAACCAAATTGTTGAAGTACTTAGCGGAAAAAGTGAACACTCCAAACTTGATGTTGTTATCCACTTGGGCACAAATGACCTGGCTAGAAACAGTGCCTCTACAGTCCAAAAGGACTTCCAATCTCTGGGAGAGAAACTCAAGCCCACTGTTAGCACTGTTGCATTCTCAGAGGTTCTGCCTGTTCTTGGTAAGGGGACAAAAAGGCTGCATTGCAATAACAGCTTTAATACATGGCTCCAGACCTGGTGCAAACAAGAAGGATTCAGATTTATTAGCGACTGGGGAAACAGATGGACCAACAAGAGACTATACTGGGTTGATGGACTGCATCTCTCTGTCGCAGGGAAAAGAAATTCAGGCAGTATGTGGATATGCATTTAAACTAGGATAAGGGGGCAACAGATGTGGAAGTCTGCTTTTCTCTGATCAGAGAAGAGCAGTGCTTTTTACAGATCTGCTAGAGAAGTGGATATTTGTCTCCTGTGACACCTTGCTGTGAGTTCTAGCTGTTTATTAATTATTTATTGTTTGTCTAACTGTTTATTTAATTATTTATTGTTTGTCTTAGTGGTGTGCTAGTTCAGCCTTCTCAGCTATAACTTACCTTGCCTCTCTCAACTAACTGGGCTTTGTGTGGTAGCCAGGTTAACTGTTCATTTTAAATTAAATCTCTCTCCCCAGAACCTGTGTGTGTTAAACTTTTTTTCCTGTCCTAGCCTGCCTGAGTGAATCCTCCCCCTCCCTCCCCCTGCTGAGGTATTTTGTAGCCATCTTCCTGTTTCCTCCACGTGTGCATAGTCTGTTTTAGTCTGCTTTTCTCTGATCAGAGAAGAGCAGTGCTTTCTACAGTGCTCTGCTAGAGAAGTGGATATTTGTCTCCTGTGACACCTTGCTGTGAGTTCTAGCTGTTTATTAATTATTTATTGTTTGTCTAACTGTTTATTTAATTATTTATTGTTTGTCTTAGTGGTGTGCTAGTTCAGCCTTCTCAGCTTTAACTTACCTTGCCTCTCTGAACTAACTGGGCTTTGTGTGGTAGCCAGGTTAACTGTTCATTTTAAATTAAATCTCTCTCCCCAGAACCTGCTGTGTGTTAAACTTTTTTTCCTGTCCTAGCCTGCCTGAGTGAATCCTCCCCCTCCCCCCCCCCCCCTGCTGAGGTATTGTGTAGCCTTCTTCCTGTTTCCTCCACGTGTGCATAGTCTGTTTTAGTCTGCTTTTCTCTGATCAGAGAAGAGCAGTGCTTTTTACAGATCTGCTAGAGAAGTGGATATTTGTCTCCTGTGACACCTTGCTGTGAGTTCTAGCTGTTTATTAATTATTTATTGTTTGTCTAACTGTTTATTTAATTATTTATTGTTTGTCTTAGTGGTGTGCTAGTTCAGCCTTCTCAGCTATAACTTACCTTGCCTCTCTCAACTAACTGGGCTTTGTGTGGTACCCCCTTCCCCCCTGCTGAGGGTTCAGGACAGGGTACCTTGTAACTGCTCTCTTTAATAGGACTTATCTCCCTCCCTCCCTCCCCAGCTCCCACCCACCCCTGGGGTAATTGTAGTTTTATAGGTACTTGCACATCTTAGAGGAAAGGGGCTGCTCTCAGGTGCAGCTCGTTATCCAAATCAGTCATACACAGAGGACCTGAGATTAATTACTTAAGCTTCAGGTACACAAGGTGTATTAGGGGTATTAGATACATTTTTATTGGTATAAGCATCCACACCAATCCTTATTATATACAGAATTTAAAAGACCTAAACACAAGCTTTAAACTAAGATGCAGACAGAAGTCCAGCAACGAGATGGGGGTTCTCCGGTCTTTTGCATTGAGTGTCACATGTATGATTTTCTCCCAGTTGGTGAGAGGTCTTACGTATGCACTAAGTGCAAAGACCTCTTTGCTCTCAGGGAACGAGTCCGTTCTCTAGAGGCTAGAGTAGCAGACCTGGAAGACATAAGAAAGACAGAGAAGTACATGGACGAGACCTACGGGGATATAGTCCTGAAGTCCCACCTCCAGTCTGGCAGCATCCCTGTTGCCATGGAGGAGAGAGGTCACGTGACAGGAGAGCATCACCCTGGTGTGGCAGGAAGTGATCCTGTAACTAGGACCTGTCCTCCAGGTGATGTAAAACCCTCTCGCACCGAGGACGTTTCTCCAGGGCCATGTCCCCATGAGGGGAGGGTCAGGACAGCTGTTATAGTTGGTGATTCAATCATTAGGAATGTAGATAGCTGGGTGGCTGGTGGACGTGAGGATCGCCTGGTAACATGCCTGCCTGGTGCGAAGGTAGCGGACCTCACGCACCGCCTAGATAGGATCATAGATAGTGCTGGGGAGAAGTCTGCTGTCTTGGTACATGTTGGTACCAATGACATAGGAAAATGTGGTAGGGAAGTTCTGGAGGCTAAATTTAAGCTTTTAGGTATGAAGTTTGTCAGACGGCTGCCTGGGTGAGAATCTTCACAGCCTTGTCAAGTGCATATATCTATATGATTTGCAAGGTATTGTGAGCAATGTAGTTCATTCACACCAGACACAGCTGCTGACAATAATTTAGTTGTGCTCTTGGGTAAAGCCAATAAGATATTTATTTATGGGGTTATTTCTCCCAACACAGATATGCTTGGTAGCACATAAATTAGGTTACTTGCTTTCAGTGTTAACTTGGAAAAACAAAGTCAAAATCAGGAAAACAACAAATGAAAAGCCACAAAGAAAGAAACAAACTGTTCTTTTCAGGTTAACTTCTGATTACTTCCCACATAGATACAGAAGTGATTCTCTCCTAGCTCACAAGCAATTAGGTAAGGCTTAATTGCTAGCAGTTACCAGCTGAAACCCCTTAGCTGGCTTGCCTTCCACTGTGTGGGTCAAATCCTGCTTCAGGAGCTTTTCTGAGTAGATTAAAGAACAAATTTGTATTTCTTTGTGATGGTTGCTGTACTTTATAACAGAAAGTTACCAACGGAGTTTAGATAGAGAGCAGTCCATATAAACAGGATCCTCATCTGCTATTATTCCCCCTTGTTCAACAAGCATGGGTTCAATATCATGGATTGGCACAGATGAATCTCTCAATGGAGCATTTTCAGGAGAATACTTGTTTCCCTGCTGTCTTTCAAGGTTATAGCTAGGGCATAGATCAGTGTTCATACCTGAGCTTCCATTGCTGCTAGAGTTCCTCTCTATATAGCCTGGCCAGTATGTAGTCCAGTTCTTATGTCCAGCCTTCCAATCCAGATCCCTGGACACTGGATCTCTCTTCACATACCTTCTGGCACAGGTCTTAGGGTCCCTTCCACGTGCAGCCGTCTCCCTCACAGGTAGCCTCTGGTGATTCCTAGCTCTGCAGCACCATTCCTCTGGCTTTCCCCAGTCCAATGGTGTATGCTGGCCCTTGGAATACCTCCCAGTATACGTACTGCTTTGGACTCTTCTAGACCTCTCAAAGGCTTTTCTCTTCCTTCTTCCAAAGGGTCTCTTTCCCTCTCTGTCCGTCCGGTTTGGCTTCTGCTTCTGATGATCCTTCAGATGAAACTGATGATCAAACTCAAGCTGATTCTCCTCTTTCTTCCAGAGGGTCTCTTTCCCTCTCTGTCCGTCCGGTTTGGCTTCTGCTTCTGATAATCCTTCAGATGAAACTGAGGATAATTCTCTGGATATCCAAGGTGATCATGAAGATGGTCATCTGTAGAATAAACTCTACTCTTATTCTGCTTAGATGAGTGCTCCCCCTAACACAGCGCAGCTGTGCTGAATCAGGCCCTGCCCTTTGAGATGAGTGCTTAGGGATTACCTCATAGCCCTCCTGATTGAACACATGTTTCCCCACTTCAGCTCCTCTAATGGCTGTTGGAAACCTGGTGCATTCTGGGACTGGTAGTCTTTTATGACAAAATTCTGTTTTCTTATTTCTACCAGAACTGACAGGTTGCTTGTTCAGAGTCACTTCACCTTTTCTATAGCTCCTTCCTGAGCTATGATAAGCTTCCTTATCACAAGTTGAAATCCAGAACTTCCAGGATAGCGTTCTCCGAAATGCTTCCTGTTCCACGTGCAGGACCCAAAAGACAGGCAGAGCTCCGGAGTCTCAATGCGTGGATGAGACAATGGTGCAAGGATGAGGGTTTTGGATTTGTTAGGAACTGGGGAACATTCTGGGGAAAGGGGGGGCTCTTCCGAAGGGATGGGCTTCACCTTAATCAGGATGGGACCAGACTGCTGGCATTAACCTTTAAAAAAGAGATAGAGAAGCTTTTAAACTAGAAATTAGGGGAAAGCCGACAGTCACCCAGGAGTGCATGGTTCGGACAAAGGTATCCTTGAAGGATACTACCAAAAGCAGTGAGGTTCCAAAAGGGAGTATAGTAGCCCAAATGCCCTTGAGTAAGGCGCAGACAGAGCATAAAGATTCCAAATTACCCCTGCCTACCAATAGCCAGATTAATATGAATAAAATACAGTCTCTAAAATGCTTGTATGCCAATGCTAGAAGTCTAAACAATAAGATGGGAAAGTTAGAATATATAGCACTAAATGAGAGGTTAGATATGATTGCACTCTCAGAGACATGGTGGAAGGAGGATAACCAGTGGGACACTGTGATACCTGGATACACACTATATCGTAATGATAGAGCTGATCAAATTGGTGGAGGGATTGCGCTCTATGTTAGAGAGGGCATTGAGTCAGAAAGGATTAAAGTTTTGCAGGGAACAAAATTTGCTGTAGAATCTCTATGGATTGAAATTCCATTTATGAAGGGGAAGGTGATGGCAGATGGAGTATACTATTGACCGCCTGGCCAGAATGAACAAATGGATGATGAAATGCTCAAAGAAATCAAGGAAGCTAACAAAAGTCACAACAGAGTAGTAATAATGGGTGATTTCAATTACTCTGGTATCGACTGGGTCAGTGGAATAAATGACTGCTTCTTGGAGCAGCTGGTTCATGAACTGACCAGAGGGGAAGTCATACTGGACCTAGTCCTTAGTGGAACGCCAGATCTGGTGCAAGAAATAAGGGTGTTGGGACCACTTGGCAATAGTGATCATAGTATGATCATGTTTGATTTAATTAGTGGAGGACAGATAGTAAAGGCATCCACAGTACTACCTTTTAACTTTCAAAAGGGAGACAATGATAGAATGAGGAATATAGTTAGGAAAAAACTAAAAGGAGCGGTTCCAAAGGTTAAAGACTTACAGCAAGCTTGGGTGTTATTTAAAAATACTATCCTCGAAGCCCACGCATTAGGAAAAGTGGAAGAAAGTCCAAAAAACTGCCAGCATGGTTTAAAGGTGAGGTCAGAGAGGCTGTTGCTGCCAAAAAAGCAACCTTCAGGAAATGGAAAAAAGAGCCAAATGATGAAAACTGGAAACAGCACAAGCACTGGCAAGTTAAATGCAAAGCATTGATAAGGCAGGCAAAGCAGGAATTTGAGAAGAAACTTGCTACGGAAGCAAAAACACGAAATAAAGACTTTTTCAAGTACATTCGTAGCAAAAGGCCTGTGAGAGAGTCAATTGGACCATTAGATGATAGAGGGGTAAAAGGGGCAGTAAGAGGAAACAAGGCTATAGCAGAGAGACTGAATGAATTCTTTGCTTCGGTCTTTACTGAGGAAGATGTAGGGATGTTACCCAAGACTGAAGTGGTATTTAAAGGTGATACTGCAGAGGAATTGAGAGAAATATCGCTACACCGGGAAGATATATTACAACTATTTGATAAACTGAATAGTAGCAAATCACCTGGACCGGATGGTATACATCCCAGAGTGTTGAAAGAACTGAAATATGAGATTGCAGACCTGCTATTGGTAATCTGTGAACTTTCATTAAAATCATCTGTAATACCTGAAGATTGGAGGGTCGCCAACGTAACACCAATTTTTAAAAAGGGTTCCAGGGGTGACCCAGGAAATTACAGACCGGTGAGCCTGACGTCAGTACCAGGGAAAATGGTAGAAACCATCATAAAGAACAAAATTACACAGCATGTAGATAGTCATGGCCTAATGGGAGACAGCCAACATGGCTTTAGACAAGGAAGATCTTGTCTTACTAATCTGATATGTTTTTTTGAAGGTGTGCATAAACAGGTAGACAAAGGTGAGTCGGTTGATATAGTGTATCTGGACTTTCAGAAAGCTTTTGACAAAGTCCCCCATCAGAGACTTTTGGCGAAGCTAAAAAGTCATGGGATAGGAGGCAGTGTACTATTGTGGATCGGGAACTGGTTAAAAGATAGAAAGCAGAGGGTAGGGCTAAATGGCCAATATTCCCAATGGAAAAAGGTGAATAGTGGAGTACCCCAGGGATCTGTGCTGGGTCCGCTGCTTTTTGACATATTCATAAATGACCTGGAAAAGGGAATAACTAGTGAGGTTATCAAATTTGCAGATGACACAAAACTGTTTAAAGTTGTTAAAACCCAAGAGGATTGTGGAAAACTGCAGGAGGATCTGGATAAATTGGAAGACTGGGCATCCAAATGGCAGATGAAATTTAATGTGGACAAGTGCAAAGTTATGCACCTAGGAAAGAACAACCCACACTATAGTTACACGATGCAAGGCTCCACATTAGAAACCACCACCCAGGAAAAAGATTTAGGAGTCATCGTGGATAACATGTTAAAACCCTCCGCCCAGTGTGCAGCGGTGGCCAAGAAAGCAAATAGAATGCTAGGTATCATAAGGAAAGGGATGGAGAATAAAACAAAGGATGTTATAATGCCTCTATATTGCTCCATGGTACGACCGCATCTTGAATATTGTGTGCAATTCTGGTCACCGTATCTTAAAAAGGACATAGTGTTATTAGAAAAAGTACAGAGAAGAGCCACCAAATTGGTGAAGGGGATGGAAGGCTACTCCTATGAAGAGAGGCTAAGAAGGTTAGGGCTCTTTAGCCTGGAGAAGAGACGGCTGAGGGGAGATATGATAGAGGTCTATAAATTAATGAATGGAGTGGAACGGATAAACGTGGATCAATTGTTTATGCTATCAGAGTATAGAAAGACTAGGGGACATGTAATGAAGCTACAGGGTAAACTATTTAAGACAAATAAGAGAAAATATTTTTTCACTCAACGTGTAATCAAACTCTGGAATCTGTTACCGGAGGATGTAGTAAGGGCTGTTAGTATAGCTGGGTTTAAAAAAGGTTTGGACAAGTTCCTGGAGGAAAGGTCCATAAACCACTATTAAAAAGGGACCCAGGATATCAATGCTTGACCCAGTACAAGCATTGTGGAACCTGTGTCTTTTGGGGATATTGCTAGGTACGTATGACCGAGATTGGCCACTGTTGGAAACAGGATACTGGGCTTGATGGACCTCGGTCTGACCCAGTATGGCATGTCTTATGTTCTTATGTTCTTATGATAAGATCAATATCTGCATGCCACCCCCTACAAAAGCAGAATAACATCAGAAACAGCCACACTTTTAAACCACACATAAAAAACAAGTGGGAAGATGTGGGCAGAACAAAATCAATGCAAAATACACACAAGCCAGGTAAATGCTGGAAAGCAATGAACACAAATGCTAGAAGCTTAGCCAACAAAGTTCTGGACCTGGAAGCCCTAATGGTGGAAATGGATTTGGACATTGTGGCCATTACAGAAACATGGTTTAATGAATTGCAAGATTGGGATATAGCTATAGCTGGCTATAATCTATTCAGAAGAGACAGAGAAAATGGAAAAGGAGGAGGAGTAGCCTTGTATGTCAAAAGCAATATTAAAGTTACTGAAATGCAGGGGACATGGGGAAAAGAAGAAGCACTCTAGATTGCATTGGAAAGAGGAGATGGCACTGTCATCCATACTGCTGTAGTCTACAGACCTCTGACTCAAATTGAAGAGATAGATAACAATTTGATTATAGATATTGCCAAGATAGCCACAAAGGGGGAAGCGATCATTTTGGGTGACTTTAATCTACCTGATGTGGATTGGATTACTCCTTCTGCACATCTGGAAAGAAGCAAAAAAATTGAAGATGCTCTCCAAGATGCATCACTTAGACAAATGGTCATGGAGCCAACCAGGGAAAGCTCAACGCTGGATTTAGTGCTCACAAACGGTGATAGCGTGTCAAATGTCTGTGTGAGTGCCCCTGTGAGCAACAGTGATCATCACACGGTGTGGTTTGAGATAAAAGACAAGGTACAGGCCAAACATTGCAAGCTCAAAGTCCTAAACTTCAAAAACACTGACTTCAATAAAATGGCCGAGTACTTAAAGGAGGAGATGATAGGGTGGAAGGTGATAAGGGAAGTCAAATTGCAATGGGCTAAACTAAAGGTGGCAATAAAGGGGCAACAGACAAATATGTAAAAAAGGTAAACAAAAACAAAAGGAGAAAGAAACCTATTTGGTTTTCCAAAGAAGTGGCTGCTCAAATAAAGGCAAAAAACAGCTTTCGCAAAATTCAAAAGCTTGCAAACAGAAGAACACAGAAATGAATACAGTATCAAACTCAAAGAGTCAAAAAGATAAATAAGGATAGCAAAATCAAAGGCAGAGGGAAAGAGCTAAAGATGTTAAGGGTGGCCACAAAACTTTCTTCAGGTATATTCGGGAAAGGAAGAAGATCAGAGTTGGAATTGCAGGACTCAGAAGTGCTGGGAAAGGACTCGTGACATAGAAAAAGCGAAATTGCTAAACAAATACTTCTGCTCTGTTTTTACTAAAGAAAATCCTGGAGATGGACCAGCTGTGACTCCCAAATATAAAAATGGGAATGAAGTAGATACCACACCATTCACAGAAGATGAGGTGTTGGAACAACTTGCCAAACTGAAAGTGGACAAAGCCATGGGACCGGATGTGATACATCCCAGGATACTGAAAGAGCTCAGAGAGGTTCTTGCAGGGCCGTTAAAGGATGTATTCAACAGATCCTTGGAAACAGGAGAGGTTCCTCAGGACTGGAGAATGGCTGATGTCATATCTATACACAAAAGTGGTGACAGGGAAGAAATGTCAAACAACAGACCCGTGAGCCTTACCTCTGTGGTGGGAAAAGTAATGGAGACGCTCCTGAAAGAGCGAATAGTGAACTTTCTCAAAAACAACAGGTTGCAAGAACTGAGGCAACATGGTTTTACTGAAGGACGGTCTTGCCAAACAAATATGATTGAGTTCTTTGACTGGGTGACCAAGGAACTAGATCAGGGGCATGCGATGGATGTCATCTACCTGGATTTCAGCAAAGCCTTTGATACTGTTCCTCATAGGAGGCTAGTCAATAAACTCAGTAGCTTGGGGATGGGTCCCAAGATGGTAAACTGGATTAGAAATTGGTTGACTGACAGACGACAGAAGGTGATGGTACATGGTGCTCACTCGGATGAAAGGAAGGTGATTAGCGGGGTGCCCCAGGGTTCAGTCCTGGTCCCAGCACTGTTCAATGTATTTCTGAGTGATATTGCTGAAGGACTGAATGGAAAAGTCTGTCTTTTTGCAGATGACACAAAAATTTGCAACAGAGTGGACTCCCCCGAGGGAGTGGATAACATGAGGAAAGATCTACAAAATTTGGAAGAATGGTCTGATGCTTGGCAATTACAATTTAATGCGAAAGGTGCAGTGTCATGCACTTAGGTAGCAGAAATCCAAGGGAAATATACGCGATAGGGGGCGAGAGGTTGGTGTGCATGGTTCAGGAGAAAGACCTTGGTGTGATTATCTCTGATGATCTCAAGGTGGCAAAAGAGTGCGACAAGGTGGTGGCAAATGCCAGGAGGATGTTGGGCTGCATACAAAGAGGGATTACCAGCAGAAAGGAGGAGGTACTTATGCCACTGTACAGGTCGCTAGTGAGGCCTCACTTGGAATACTGTGTTCAGTTTTGGAGACCATATCTTGCAAAAGATGTAAAAAGACTGGAAACTGTTCAGAGGAGGGTGACCAACATGATTTGAAGCCTTTTAAGAAACCTTATGAGAAGAGACTTGAAGACCTAAATATGTACACTTTGGAGGAGAGGAGGGATAGGGAAGATATGATTCAGACCTTTAAATACTTAGAGGAACGATGAACAAACAAACCTCTTCCAAAGACGGGGAAGCTGCAAAATTAGAGAGCATAACATGAAGCTGCAAGGTGGAAAATTGAAAGGCAATATGAGGAAATATGTTTTCACTAAAAGGGTGGTGGATGCTTGGAATGCTCTCCCGATGGAAGTGGTGGGGGCAAACACGGTGACGGAATTCAAAACAGCATGGGACAAGCACAGCGGATCCCTTTACAGAAACAGGATAAAAACAAAATAAACTGAACCATCTAACTTCTCAACAAATAGGGGTGTCCTACATGGAGTGGTGGGTCTACCCCTAGACAGAGACATGGGGAGGGGTGACCTGCACAGAGCGACAGGTGCACCTACTCTTGCCGTATTGCTGGGCAGACTGGATGGACCATGCTGGTCTTTATCTGCCGTCATTTACTATGTTACTATGTAGGATGACAATGCACCCTGCCATCGCTCCAGACAGGTGATCAGCTGGAAGCAGCAGAACAACGTCAAGTTAATGGACTGGCCTGCCCAGTCTCCAGATCTGAATCCAATCGAGAACCTGTGGCACAAGATGACCGTGGAAATATCCAAGAGGCATCCAACATCAAAGCGTGAGCTGATTGAGTCACTCATTGCAGCTTGGAACCGCATTGTCACCAACGATCACCTTGTCAGACTGGTTCATTCAATGCCGACAAGTTGCAGTCAGGTGATCAAGAACAAAGGGTGGCCCATCTAACACTGAAGAAACCAGTCTAGGGCGTGACAGGGGTGGAAAGACAAAGCCTTTATTGATTCCTTGACAAGTGACAGGGGTGGAAAGACAAAGCCTTTATTGATTCCTTGACAACCTTGTTTCTTTCCACCCCTGTCACTTGTCAAGGAATCAATAAAGGCTTTGTATTTCCACCCCTGTCACGCCCTAGACTGGTTGCTTTGGTTTCTGCGTGATAGCTGCTTTTGTACCTTGGCCATCTAATACTGAGCCATCACTGACACATAAAAATGGCCTTTTTCAAGGCCACATACATTAATTTGAAGGAAAGCTGGCATGCGTCCATAATATTTTAAAGCATACTTATAATAATATATCGTTGGCCAACGATGTACATTACGCGATTTTCACAGAAAATCTATCAACAGGACAACTATGGGGAACAAACTCAGAAAATAAGGGCCAGACCAATACTAAAAGTTGGCCCTAATAGCCAGATCTATCACTTATCATGAGATACACAGAAAAAGTCAGTGGGAGGAAAAAGAAATTAAGATATAAGGTCATGAAGTTGAAAAAACGTCAAATTTACAAGTGATTCCAGTCTTTTGCACACCACTGTAGTAGTAGTAGTAATAGTAGTGGTCCGTATATTAATCACAATTCAATTGCAATACTTAGGTATGTTACATTACATTTTGTTTCTTACACAATGAGGATTTCAAATACATTTTCACACAATCTTCACACATTATTGCCAGACTTTATATACTGCCATTCACAAACAATTATAAATTTAGAATAATATTAAAATAGTATTAGAAAGTACGGAAAAGAAACAGAAAATACAAGGAGGGCAGAGAACTGAAAAGTCCTAAAACAGTTTCCTCTGAGACTACTCTGATTATATTCACTTATTATACAGATGTAAAGTACAATGTGTTAAGGTACAGCTCGAGCAGTTACAGTACATTATACACCATAATCAATATTCAATTACAATGCACAGGTTACAATATTATAAAGTATATTGTGTTTCCAATACAATGAGCATTTAAAATATATTGCAGATCACAGGGGCGGCTCAAGGCAGTCTGCTGCCTGAGGCAAGGAATGAGATGGCACCTCCCCCCAAGGCACCCAAAAACGGGGACCCCCTCACTCAGCACACTGGCCAGGTGGTTTCCCCAGGAAAACAGAAAGTAATTTATATCCCCAGGCTATATAATTTTAAAAAAATGCAATTGCTGGTTATACTAAGAATAATTAGAAGCAGTTTAATTCTCCAGGAACAAGCAGGGAGTCAGTCCTCACATATGGGTGACGTTGGCGCCGACGAAGCCCTCATGCGGAGCAATCCCCAGCTTTCAAAGAAAGCCTTTGGGATTGCATCACGCATGCGTGGTCCCCTTCCCGCCCAAGGGTGCCATCTTGCTCAGTCTCCTTTTTTCGCAGAGCCCAACGGACGTCGTCCAAGTTCCCTCATGAAAAAAGTGTTTAAAAAGCCAGAAAATTACTTTTCTGCCTAGTCGGTTCAACGCCAGTTCCCCTTCCCGCCTTGGCTCGGTACACCAGTATCGAGTCCAGTCCAGATTTTTGTTTTTTGTCCTTAGAGTCTAGCATTCGCGCTCTTTTTCTTTTTAGCTAGGAGTCTGGTCCTTTGACCTTGCAGGGGCCCTTTTTCTCCTGATGGCTGCCAGCGGGTTTAAAAAGTGTGATCGGTGCATGAAGTTAATGTCTCTCACCGACATACACAGGGCCGGATTTACCTTGAGTGAGGCCCTACGCCAACAAAAATTGTGGGCCCCCAGCAGGGGCGGCCCAAGGGGGGTGCGGACCTCATTTGCATAAGGGGCCTCATTTGCATAAATATTTGCATAATGTTACCATATACTAACTTTTAGTAAACGTGCCTCTTAATGAGTGTATGGATAAAGAAAGACTAAAAGATTTCTACATTACTATAATCCAGTGCCAACTGCCAGACACATTAGGAACTACTACAAACACTGCCCATAGTAAACCCGCCGTATCCTAACAGCACTACCAGGACTCACAAAGCACCATACTCTACCAATCAAAAGGCAACACTGCAAATATTAAACCAATACATTTCAGAGAACAACAATACATGACCTACTGGGGAAAGAGAACAAGTGGCAATGTCAAATAGGAATTATATAAACAGAACACCTCAGCTCAGTTACACATGCAGAACATAGACCATCACCAAACAAGTAACCACAATTTAGAAATAGGAAGACAATAATTAAACTGGGAATCCCAAAAGCCAAACTTGGAATGTACAACACTGTAGAAATAAAACTATACATTAATTTGCTCTTGTACTAAACAAAGCGCAGATGTTAATGATGCACATTTACCAGAGCTGACATATTCCAATTAATAAATTCAAAATAAAGAGATATTTTTCTACCTTTTGTGCATTTTTTTCAGCTGCAATTGCTCCAGCCACTTTCTTCTGGTTTCTTCGTGTCTTCTGCTAACTCTCCATCGTCTGCTGTCCATTTGTCCTTTCTTCTCTCTTCTAGATTTTTTTCCATTCTCTCTCTACATCTGCTTTAACATACTAATCTTTCTCCTTTTGCTCTTTCCTCATTCCTATTTCATCCACTCAAATTTTACCCCTCCATCCTCAATCCCCACTTACTCTCCCAATACCCGGCCAATTGTAGATTTTTTATCCCTCCCACACAAAATATTTTTCCCTTCTCCATTTTACTCTTCCAGCCCCATCCCATTCTAATCCTCCCCCAACATCAGCTCCCTTCTAGTTCCAGCCTCACCCAGCATCCATTCCCTTCTAGTCCCTGCATCAGCCCATTTCCAGTCCTAGCCATCCATCAGCCCATTTCCAGTCCTAGCAACCCCCCAACCCAATACCAGTCCTAGCCCCCCCATCACCCCACTTACAGTCCTTAACCCCCCATCACCCCATTTTCAGTCCTTAACCCCCCATCACCCCATTTTCAGTTTAAGCCCCCCCTATAACCCATTACCAGTCCTAACCCCCCATCAGCCCACTTCCAGTCCTAACCCCATCAACCCATTTCCAGTCAGCCCCCCATAGCCCATTGCCAGTCCTACCCCCCCATCAGCCCACAGCCCATTACCAGTCCTAACCCCATCATCCCACCTCCAGTTTTAACCCCCCAGCCCATTTCCAGTCCTAGCCCCCCATAGCCCATTACCAGACAACCCCCATCAGCCCACAGACCATTACCAGTCTTAACCCCCCCAAAGCCCATTACCAGATCTACCCCCCCCCAACAGCCCATTACCAGTCCTAACCCCATCAGCCCACCTCCAGTCTTAACCCCCCCTCCCATTTCCAGTCCTTTCCCCCCCATAGCCCATTACCAGACAGCCCCCATCAGCCCACAGCCCATTACCAGTCTTAACCCCCCCCAAAGCCCCTTGCCAGTTCTAAGCCCCCCCAACAGCCCACAGTCCATTACCAGTCCTAACCCCATCAGCCCACCTCTAGCCTTAACCCCCCCCCAGCCCAGCCCAGCCCAGCCCAGCCCAGCCCCGCCCATTTCCAGCCCCAGCCCCCCAATAGCCCATTACCAGCCCTACCCCCCAGTCCATTTCCAGCCCCAGCCCCCCAATAGCCCATTACCAGTCCTACCCCCCCATAGCCCATTACCAGTCCTACCCCCCCGGCCTAAAGTAAAATTTAATTTAAAAAAAAACCTGGTGGCTGCCGCCGCAGGGCCCCCTCTGCTGCCGCGGGGGCCCCGTCTACAAGCTGAAGCCGTCGGGTCGGGTCAGGTCGGGTCGGGTCTCTCTCCCTCCCTCCCTCGCTGCAGGCTGCGAGAGACGCGAAGGGAGAGCGTCTCCTCGCGTCTGTGTTAAGCCGGCAGGGGCTGATGGGAAATCCCATCAGCCCCTGCGGGCTTAACACAGACGCGAGGAGACGCTCTATCTTCGCGTCTCTCGCAGCCTGCAGCGAGGGAGGGAGGGAGGGAGGGAGAGACCCGACCCGACCCGACCGCACCGCACCGCTTCAGCTTGTAGACGGGGCCCCCGCGGCAGCAGAGGGGGCCCCGCGGCGGCAGCCACCAGGTTTTTTTTTTTAATTGAGTTTAAAAAAAATTACCTGGTTCTTTTTTTGTGGGCCCCTGCCGGCTGTGGGCCCTACGCCATGGCGTACATGGCGTATAGGTAAATCCGGCCCTGGACATACATGACTGCTGCCTACGTTGCCTCGAGCCTGACCATGTTCTGAAGATCTGTGGCCCGTGTAAGAAAATGTCTTCTAAGGCCTTGAGGAGCAGGCAGCAGCAACATCATGGCTGCTGCAGCTCTTCTAGAGGGAGCCTATTTTTTAGTCATGGGTTCTCAGTAGCCTATAGCCAAGGAGTTCCATATGTAAGGACTGACTTCCTGCTTGTTCCTGGAGAAAGCATAGTTACTCACCTGTAACAAGTGTTCTCCAGGGACAGCAGGAATCAGTCCTTACAACCTTCCCTCCTCCCTGGAGTTGCAGTCCTAGTATTAATTTTTATTCATTTTGCTATCTTTTTAGCTATATCATTTGACTGAGCAAGATGGCACCCTTGGGCGGGAAGGGGACCACGCATGCATGATGCAATCCCAAAGGCTTTCTTTGAAAGCTGAGGATTGCTCCGCATAAGGGCTCCATCAGCGCCGACGTCACCCATATGTGAGGACTGATTCCTGCTGTCCCTGGAGAACACCTGTTACAGGTGAGTAATTACGCTTTATGCAACCTGGGATTCTAATATAAAAATACTGACTTCCAACATACACAGAACTGTCACACTGTTAATTTTGCATCCACAGAAACCCCCATGGCACCTTCCCCAACAATAGATATAGAGCAGAACTAGGACATTTTTCCAGAAAACTCACTGTACAAAAAAAAAACCAAAATTGGCTTTGGTGTCATCTCAGGAACAGTAAGATGAACCTTGTCCTGCACCAGGGCATATTGTGAAGTAATACAAAACCCTGCAAAGTCACTCGAGGCCTATAAAGCAAATTACTATTCCATAAAAGCACTAACTTCCAGCAGTCACACAAAAAAGATCCTAACTAGGAAAAGGCAGCACTGTAAATATTGCAGTGGGCCCCAGAACATCAGGGAGAATTAATAAGCTGAAATATTACAGATCCCTACACAAATATTTAGTGCTAACAGAATACCTGAACATAGAGCCTCACCAAGTACAGAACAAATGACCACAAACTCACAATAGAAAAATGTCGACAAGAAGCCAGAGAAATAGAAAAAACGATGCGTTTCCCCCTGTACTATGTCAAATATCAAGACAGCAGACATAAACTTTAAAAAACTGACATATATCCATTTACTAAATAAAAATTAATCTTTTTTCTACTTTTGTTGTCTGGATAGTTTATTTTTCTAATCATGTCAGTCCCAGTCTCTGGTTTCTGTTTTCCTGTCTTCTCTTAACTGTCTCTCCATGGTCTCCAGTCCATTTACACATTTCTCTATCATTTTGTCTTCTTTACTTCCTCCCCCTACATACAACTCTGGCATTGATCTTTTTCTTTCAGCATTCTTCCCTTTATTTTTTGTCTCTCTAAACATTCACATTCTACTCCTTACTCTCCAGTCTTCAAGCCCCCTCTTTTAACTACATCTACATACAACTTGCCATCACTTCTCTCTCCTTGGACCTCCCATTCCCTATACTTTTATTCCTCAGTCTTTCCTCTCATCCAGTGTCTCCTCTTACTCTCTTCCTTCCCCTTCTAGCATCTCATCTTACTTTCCCCTCTCATAGTTCAGCATCTCCTCTTTCTCTTTTCCACCCTTAATCCAGCATTTTTTTTCTCTCTCTCTCTCGCCCCCCACTCTGTCCCACATCTCTCATCTGTCTACCTACTCCTCCTCCCATGTCCAGCATCCCCCTCTATGTCCTTATTCCCCTCTTGAAGGACTACCAAAAGGGACTGTACTGCTGGAAAGAAATCTACACTTGTAAGTATTTACCTGGTAGGAAATTCTTCAAATCTTAGGAAAAAGGGAATTCATTGGGTTAAAGCTAATAAATCTGTGTATTTTAGAATTCAGTGTTTTTGATAAGTCAGTCAGAGCTTAGTAGCACTAGAGAGCTTTCGTTTAAATTTAAAGTCTCTCAGGGCTTGGTACACCAGAGAGCTTCTCATTTAAATCAAATCAGAGTATAACTTGGCATAGAAGGTATCCCGGATAAATATTTTTTGAGAAGAAATAAATAAATTGTTTCTGGAGACCTTTACAAAGAGAGCTTCCAGTTAGGAGGCAAGGGACCTCTGAAATTGTTTTCAATTGGTGTTAAAGCCAAATGACAGATCAAAGGGGCAATTTGAAAGGCTCCCTCTATAAAACCAAGGGATATGTGAATCACCCAGGACATTTTTAAAAGATTACCTTAGAAACACAGTTCAGGGCACTCTGTAGCAAGTCAGCTTTTACTACAGTGTTTCTTTCACTCTCATCAACCCAGGCATAATCTTAGCTTTATAGGCTCTTAAACCTATTGACGGGAAGGAGGTGGCCAAATTTACTTTCAAATTCAACTGGTTACCTCATCAGGAATAGATTAATTAAGGCCCTGAGATGAAGACAGCAGTCCAGCAGTGAGATGGTGGCTATCCAGTCTTTTGCACTAAGTGTTACATGTACGATTTTCTCCCAGTTGTTGAGGGGTCTTATGTATTGTCGCATACCGCCCCTGGTGGCCAGTGGTCATAGGGGTAGGTTGGACACAAAGATATTTTTATATGAGAGGAGGTTCCTTTAAGAGCCAGGTGCAGCCTGGTCTTAGTAGTCCAGGTCCTATTAAGAAGTAAATTGTGAATGCAGAATAGAGGGATAACATATGCTTTTATTTCCCTTTACACAAAAGATTCAGGTGGGTCACAACATAGAGGAAAATGTCCTTTACTTCAGGAATGAAACAAACTCATGGTAAAGAAAAACTGTTATGCTTCACAGTTGCAACAAGGATTAATTAAGGCTTCCTAGAGTAACTCAACCGTTTCAATACTCTTCTTCCTTTTAGCATACAAGTAACACTCTGGAGGCAGTATATATTATTTACAAGTCTAGCAGTGATTCTAAACTGCTGGTAACGCACAAAGAACAGTCCATCTCCTCTTGAGACAGAAGACTAGGCTCCACAAATTCCACTTGCATCGGCTCTGAGTCAGAGTTATCCCTTTCTGTATCTGGGGTTCCTCTTTTCTGGCCAGTCGCTATTCTTATTCTCTGGGTGTTTGTAGAGTTCTTCTAAAGTTTGCCAGTGAGCGTGGCCTACCTTTGTGCTTTTACCATCTGGGTTATACAAGGTAGGTTTACTTTCCTTTCTTGTAAGACGAGCACTGCTTTTAAAAGGGCACGTATAAGATGAACTTTTTCTCATAAAAACAGAGTCAGCATACCTTGACTACCAGCAGCATGTAGAACAGGAACTTTCTCCTTCTAGTAGTTCTCCAGGGCTACAATCTTCGTGCCAGTCTTTTCCCTGAAAGCTCTTGTTACCTTTCAGTCTGGTCACTGGTTCCTCCGGTAAGCACAGGCCTCTTTCCAAGCCTAACTTCTGGCTTCTTCCTTCAGCACTGCTCTGCTTCCCAAAGTGACTGTTCCTTTGCTCAGCATTGCTTTCCCCTTCACTCCTAGGGCTTAGCTCAATGCTCCTGGTGCTTCCTTCTTCTTGGCCCTTGCTCATGGTGCATTTCTCTCGCATGGCTTTGCTCCTGGTATTTCTCTCTGGTCCACCTCTACCTCTACTCCCTTTCCAGTCTCCAGCCTCTTGCTTATAAAGCTCTCCTGTGTTTGAGCTTTCTGGGCTGCTTGTCAGGTGGTGTCGATTAGCTAGGTGTGTCCAGTCAGCCTCTGTGAGTGCACGGCTGCTCCCTCTAGCTGCTCTGTACTGGAATTGCATCCCGTGCACCTCTTTTATATTATGAAAAACAGCTTCTTTTCTTGCATCTTTGCTTCCATCAGCTCCTGCTGCATGACATATCCCCCTTCTTAAAATATTACGGGCTGAGGCCTCTTCCTCCCTACAGCACGTAATTCAGGACATCGCATCCGCATTATAATGGAGCTTTCCTGCTCTGTGCTCTACTCTGTAGTCATAGGGTTGCAATGCCACATACCACCTGGTTAGGCGACTGTTGTTTCGCATATGGCTCAACCATTTTAGTGGGGCATGATCGGTGATAAGGACGAATTTCCTTCCCGTTAAATAGAATTTTAGGGACTCAACTGCCCACTTGATTGCCAAGCATTCCCTTTCAATCATGGAATACTTTCTTTCGGCTGATGACAGCTTCCTATTCAGGAACATGAGAGGATGCTCAGCGCCTTCTTGTACCTGGGAAAGAATGGCGCCTAAGCCGGTTTCCGAAGCATCCGTCTGAAGTAAAAATGGTTGGCTAAAATCCACGCCTCGTAGTATCGGGGCTCGACATAACCTCTCTTTCAGGTTCTGGAAGGCCTCATCCGCCTCCTCGGACCACTGTAGCGTATTCGGGGCATTTTTCCTTAACATCTTTGTGAACAGTGCGCTTTCATCTGCAAAATGGGGGATGAAGCGCCTGTAATAGCCGATGAGCCCGAGAAAACTCCTCAACTGCTTTTTGAGGGACAGGAAAATTTCTAACGCTCTCCACCTTGTTTATTAAGGGGCGTACCGTACCCCGACCTACAAGGTGGCCCAAATACTTGACCTCTTTGGCTGCGAACATGCACTTTTCAGGGTTCAGCGTTAGTCCGGCTCGTCTCATCGCTTTCAATACGGCTCCTACCTGGAGTAGGTGTTGATCCCATGTAGCACTATGGATGACCACATCGTCCATATAGGCTGTGGCGTAGCTTTGGTGGGGACGCAGAACTATGTCCATTAGCCGTTGGCAGGTTGCGGCCGCCCCGAAGGGCATCCTCCTGAACTGGAACAGCCCGAGGGGAGTGCTAAAAGCTGTTTTGGGTCGAGCATCTCTTGTCAAGGGCACCTGCCAGTACCCTTTGGTCATATCCAAGGTCGTGAGAAACTTCGCTTGACCTAGCCTGTTCAACAGTTCCTCTATCCGAGGCATTGGGTATGCATCAAAGGTGGACACTTCGCTAACCCGGCGAAAGTCAATGCAAAAGCGCATGGTACCGTCCGGTTTAGGTACCAACACAATTGGACTACACCAAGGGCTGTGTGATTCTTCAATAATGCGCATTTGTAGCATCTCCTGTACCTGGTTTATAACCTCTTGCCTTTTTGCCTCTGGTAAACGATAAGGCCTTTGCCTTATGATTTTTCCTGGAGGTGTGATGATTTCATGAGCTACTAAAGCTGTCTCCCCCGGGACAGGCGTCAGCACATCTTTGAACTCTTCTAGCAAATGGGCCAATTCTTGCCTCTGCGTTACAGAGAGTTCATCACTAACCCGTGGCATAGGAGAGATTTTGCATTCATCCAACCGTGGGCCCAGATCTTCGTCCGGCTATTCATTCCCAATTGCCACAAAGTCTTCCATATCGCTTCTTCCTGTTGAGCCGAAACCTCCGGTTCCTCGGCTCGTGGGGGTTACCATAGGCACTTCTTCCAGGTTTGGGAATCCAACGCATTCGCATATCAATTGAGCAATGCGATCTCCTATTTTGACACTAAAGTCTTCATTTGCAAAATTGAACAAAAGGACTTTAAGGACACCTCTGTAGTCTGGATCCACCACTCCAGCGCCTACGTCAATAAAGTGCTTGGAGGCTAGGCCAGACCGGGGAGCAATGCGACCATAGCACCCTTGCGGTAGCTCTATCTGGATATCTGTGTTGATTAGAGCTCATCCATGCTTAGGAACGACCTTGTTTTCGGTACTATATAGATCATAACCTGCGGCCTGAGGAGATGCTCGTTGGGGACCGCAAGCTTGCTGGGAAGTTTTACAAAACTTTAGTACAAACTTCTTCTTGAACTGTTCTTGAATTTTAGCCTCAATCTTTTTTGGCTTTCCCAATAGTGGGCTGGGAACTGCACTAACCTTAGAGGGGGTGCAAGTGCATACCAAAACTTCCTGTGGAGACAAGCCTTTTTCCAGACCTCTTCTAAACTGAGGCCAGTCTCTACCTAGCACTAGCTCGTGAGGTAGTTTTGGTATTACAGCAATCAACATTTCCTTTTCAATACCTAGGCCTTTTACAAATAGCTTGTATACCGGATAATGTGTGGCAGCCCCATGTATGCACTTTATTTTTACTTTTCCTGCTGGCTGATCGGGTACAGACTCACCATGCTCCTTGATCAAAGACCATAATTTGTGGGAGATCATGGTCTGATCTGCGCCAGAGTCTAAAAGTGCTTTAACATCAATGCCTTGTATCTTTACACTTAACAGAAACCCCTCACGTATTGCTTTCATATTTTCCCCAATAAGAGCAGTACGCAAGTAACATTCATTCTTTAAGTGACCCCTTTTCCCACACGAGAAACATCCTTTAGAAGGTTCCTTTAACATAGGAGTAGCATTTTTCAAACCCTTATGTGAACAGCGTGAGAGACTTTCTGATGTCTGCCTTTCCATACCAACTGCCAACTTTGGAGTCTCCACCTTTGATTGGGTGGCCAATTCTGCTTCCAAATAACGCTCTGTTAGCGCAATGGCTTCAGCAGTGATGTGACAATTTTGCAAAATAAGGAAGTTCTGCACGCTTTTGGGAACTGCAGACATGTATTGTTCCAATACTATCAGATCCATTAAAGTACTCACTGTTTCTTCGTCAGGTTTTAACCATTTTGTAGCCAAACTGCTTATTCTATGTCCTAGAGCCTTAGGCGTCTTGCCTACCTTAAGACGAGTGGCTCGCAATAACCGATTGTATACAAAGGGTGTGGGCCTAGGCGATCCCTGAAGGCCTTGACCACCTCTTCATAATTATTGGCCAGAGCAGGGGGCATCGCCCTGTATGCTGACAGCGGCTCCCCTGTGAGAGATGCTGCCAGGCGAATTGCCCATTGCTCTTTTGGCCAGTTCGCCGACCGTGCAATTCTATCAAAAGAATCAATGAAATCGTCCATGTCGTCGGTGGCAGTTAACTTTCCCACGGACAAGGTGTCACATGTCCATTGTCCTACCGGATGATTACCCAGTTCAGGGTTCGGTCCATGCTGTGTGTTGGCTCTCTCCAGCGACTCTTTCTGCTGGGCCAGCCATGCCTCCATCATTTGTAGGATAGGCTTCTGCTGCTCATGCATGGCTTGAATTGCCTGCCTCTGGGTCTGGCACGCCAATTCTTCTTGCCTATCGAACTGGAGAGCCATCCAGGCGCACAGCTCCTTCTGCTCCATGATGATTCCTGAAAAAAATAATTGAGAGAAAAACCAAGTGTGGCCCAAACCAACAATGAGCTCCCTCTTTTCTCTTTCTTCCTTTTTTTTTTCTTCTTACTGACCCAGCCAACACAGGTCAGGTCTATATACATTTTACCTGATACCGGTGTTGCGTCAGCTTTGGAAAAGATGTTGCTGCTCCACTCCGGGTTTTTTGCCGCTCTACTCCGGGTTTTGCCGCTCCACTCCGGGGTTTTTGCAACAATTATTTTCCTTCTTACAGTTGTAAGACCCAAGTAACACTCTGGAGGCAGGATATATTATTTAAAAGTCTAGCAGTGATTCTAAACGGCTGGTAACGCACAGAGAACAGTTCAACTCCTCTTGAGACAGAAGACTGTTCCTTTGCTCAGCATTGCTTTCCCCTTCACTCCTAGGGCTTAGCTCAATGCTCCTGGTGCTTCCTTCTTCTTGGCCCTTGCTCGTGGTGCATTTCTCTCGCACGGCTTTGCTCCTGGTGCTTCTCTCTGGTCCACCTCTACCTCTACTCCCTTTCCATTCTCCAGCCTCTTGCTTATAAAGCTCTCCTGTGTTTGAGCTTTCTGGGCTGCTTGTCAGGTGGTGTCGATTAGCTAGGTGTATCCAGTCAGCCTCTGTGAGTGCACGCCTGCTCCCTCTAGCTGCTCTGTGCGGGAATTGCATCCCGTGCACCTCTTTTATATTATGAAAAACAGCTTCTTTTCTTGCATCTTTGCTTCCATCAGCTCCTGCTGCATGACAGTATGCACTAGGTGCAAGGAGCTCTACTCTCAGGGAATAAGTCCAGTCTCTGGAAACTAGAGTAGCAGATTTAGAGGAGCTAAGGAAGACAAAGAGGTATATAGATGAGACCTACAGGGATGTAGTACTGAAGTCCCACCTCCGGTCTGGCAACCTCTCTCTTGCCATGGAGAACAGAGGTCACGTGAAATGAGAGCATCACCTTGGTGTGGCAGAAAGTAATTCTGTGGCTAGGACCTGTCCTGCAGGTGATGTAAAAGCCTCTTGCACTGAGGTGATTTCTCTAGGGCTATGTGCCCATGAGGGAAGAGTTAAGACAGGAGGATTTGTCACCTTTATCTGGAGTGGGAGAAGGATGCTTGGGTGCATAGGGAGAGGAATGGCCAGCAGAAGAAAGGAGGTGATAGTGCCTCTTTATAAGTCTTTGGTGCAACCTTATTTGGAATATTGTGTTCAATTCTGGAGACCTCACCTTCAAAAGGATATAAACAGGCTGGAGTCGGTACAGAGTGGCTACTAAAATGTTTAGTGGTCTTCATTATAAAGCATATGAGGACAGGCTTAAGAATCTTAATATGTACACCAAGGAGCAAAAGCAGGATAGAGGTGATATGATTGAGATGTTTAAATACCTCCATGGCATAAATGTACAAGAGGAGAGCCTCTTTCGATTGAAAGAAAGCTCTGCTATGAGGGGACATGGGATGAGGGTAAAGGGGATAGATTCAGGAGTGATATGCGGAAATATTTCTTTACGGAAAGAGTGGTGGATCCATGGAATAGTCTCCCAGTGGAGGTGGTAGAGATGAATACAGTATCTGAATTCAAAGAAGCATGGGACAAACACAGAGGATCTCCAAAGGAAAAAAGAGGACTGTTGTTGTGGTTAACCTGGAAGGACAGACTAGAGAGGCCATGTGGTCTTTTTCTGTCATCATGTTTCTATGTTTCTCCTGTACATCCACGAGGTCATCTGATTGACCACCCTAACTGCATTGACAATGGGAATGGCTGTTAATAAAGCCTGTAACAGAAGATGACTTTCTTACCAGATGTGCTAAAAATTTGAGACTGAGGTTAAACAAGAGAGTGGGCAATTTGCATCTCTGCTAACTAGGCTTGTGGATCAGGAAGGTGAGGGATAGAAGCTCATTAGAGAAAATCTGGTCTCAGGGGTTGGCATACATAATTTGAATACAAGAAGTAAAATGAAAAGAAAAAACAAGTTTTATACTGTAAATCAGCAAAAAAAAAAAAAAGACCTAGATAATGTAGCAAATGTTTTGTTAGCATCAATGGAGATACCCACACCTCTGGTGTGTTTTTTCTATATCAGGTAGATAATAATATGTAGAGTAGTCCGTAAGAGAAAGGTGTTGGTGTTGGAGTTGCCTTATTGTAATTCCTAGAGTAGCAGTTCAAGCAGCCAACTGGAAGTATAGAAGGTGGTTGGAAAAGAGGAGACTGGTTAAGAGTATGCTAGTTATAGAGCAAGAAGAAAGGCCTACAAGTCTGTTGGAGCACGGAGTCTGGCTGCCATTCGTCACTGAGGACTGGATGTTCAAGTGGAGAAGGAGAAAGCACCGAGAAACCCCAGGATTCTACAGGATCTGATTTTCTTCTCTTTTCTGAAATTCTAGTCTGGACTCTGGAAATCATACATTCACTCATTTATGCCTATTGCTTTTGGATTAGAGATGCAATAGCCAAGAGGTTTATTTTTAATGTCCAAACCTGACTAGATATTTGCTTTCTTGGAGTGCCTGTGATTGCACTGGAAGGCATCTCACCCCCCCCCCCCCCACCCAACATGGATTCTGGACATGGGATGTGTGAAGACAGTCCTTGCCTCCCTTAGATTGTGCTCAGAAAATAAGGTATACCAGAGTTAAAATATATCACTTACCGTAGAATAAGAAAAAGTGCTGGAAGCTTTTTATTTTTAAATAAAATTCAAACTGACAACCATCTTCACTAGGACTCTTGCTGAGAGAAGAGATTTGATAGTCAAATGAACCTCAGACACAGTAATGAGGCCATTGAGAATGTCACTGCAATGGGAATAAAGTGAGGAAAATGTTTCAGAAAATAATGCTAATATCAGAGGAGAGTCCAAAAAACACCCTCCTTTTTTTTAATAATTTTTTGTTGGACCATTACCAAAATCATTCCAGCTCAATTGTAAGACAGACTCATAGTTAGACCATTTTTAATCTTTATAACTTTGCAGTATAATTAAAATCGATGCACTTCCCATTCTTTATTCAAAAATCTTCTTTTATAGATATCAGAATCAGCATCACCCCCAGGGAGTCTGGGAAGTGCATCGATTTTAATTATACTGCAAAGTTATAAAGATGAAATTAACTAACTGTGGGGGTCATCTTGGAAGCCCTATTCGTGCTTTGGGCGTTCGAAAATGGGAATAGAAATGTCCAAAGCACAGAGTTGTCTCCAGAGCCATTTTAGAAGGCAGATCTGTGGATGTCCAAGTCCGAACAGGGGTGTGGTGGAGGCATGGAGGGGGCATTCCCAGAACGCTGGACCTCCTCTCCTGATCTCAGAATGTCCTGGACGTTTGGTGTCTCCAGGCATTATGCTTGTTTTGCTGAAAAACATCCAGAGCATGTAGAGGAGAAAGCACTCCATCATACCCAGTACTCAGCACAATATAAATAACAGCAGCAGTGGAATTTGAACCCTGGTTTCCGTCTATTACTCTAACCATTTGGCTATTCCTAGAAGTCTATCTAGACACCTCCTGCAGACATCCATATCGGGCGTTTCCACGTTTATGAAATCATGTCTGTACCTCGATGTGCTTGTTTTTATTTCAGACATTCTGGCTTAGATATCCCAGATTGCACTTGGACGCCCTTTCTATGCTTACGATTGAGCTGGAACAATTTTAGTAATGGTCCTACAAAAAAATTATTTAAAAAGGGACTTTTTTGGACTTAACGTTTTATGATATATTTCCCCTTGGGTGTATTTATCTGCTAATATCAGAGGAGAAGCACCTAAGAACAGGGGCAGCCCAAGGGAGGTACGGGGCCATGTGCGAAGACTCATTGCGGGGCCTCATATGCATAAATATTTGCATAATGCTAATGTGCACTAACTTTTAGTAAACATGCCTCTTAATGAATGTCTGGATAAAGACAGACTACCATATTTCTACATTACTATACTCCAGTCCCAACCGCCAGGCACATTAGGAAGTACTATAAACACTGCCCATTTAGAACCCATCGTATCATAACAACACTACCACGACTCCCAAAGCACCAAATGCTACCTATCAAAAGGCAACACTGGAAATATTAAACCAATACATCTCAGAGAATACCAATACATCTTCTACTGGGGAAAGAGAACAAATGGCACTGTCTAATAGAAACTACATTAACAAAATACCTTAGCTCGGGTACACATGCAGGACAAAGACCATCACCAAACAAAGAACAAGGGATCAAAATTTAGAAATAGAAAGACAATAATTAAACTGGGAACTCTAAAGTTGTAATGTACAACAATCGAGAAATAAAACTATAAATTAATTTCCTCTTGTACTAAACAAAAACGCAAAGACATTAGCAATGCACATTTCCCAGAGCTGACATATTCCAGTTAATAAATTCAAAATAAAAAAAGTATTTTTCTACCTTTCGTTGTTTGGGCATTTTATTTTTCAATTGCAATTGCTCCAGTCACTTTCTTCTGGTTCTTTGTGTCTTCGGCTAACTTTCCATTGTTTGCTGTCCATTTGTCCTTTCTTCTCTCTTCTAGTTTTTTTCTCATTCTCTCTCTACATCTCCTTTAACATATTGATCTTCCCCTTTTGCTCTTTCCTCCATTTCTTTCTTTATGCCTCTTTCATCCACTCAAATTTCACCCTTCTATCCTCAATCCCCACTTACTCTCCCAATACCCAGCAAATTGTAGATTTTTCTTCCCTCCCACACAAAATATCTTTTACCCTCTCCATCCTCACTCCCCCAGCCCCATCCCCTTCTAGTCCTCCCCTTCTAGTTCCAGCCCCACCCAACATCTGCTCCCTTCTAGTCCCATTCTCACATCCCCCTGCATCAGCCCATTTCCAGTCTTAGCACCTCCCATTAGCCCATTTCCAGTCCTAGCACCCCCATCAGTCCATTTCCAATCCTAGCCCCCATCAACCCATTTCCAGTCCTATTGCAGTCCCCCATCAGCCCATTTCCAGTCCAAGCTCCCCATCAGCCCATTTCCAATCCTAGTCCCCCATCGGCCCATTTCCAGTCCAAGTCCCCACCCATCAGGTCATTTCCAGTCCTAGCCCAGCCCCCCATCAGCCCATTTCCAGTCCAAGCCCCCCCCCATTAGCCCATTTCCAATCCTAGCTCCCCCATCAGCCCATTTCCAATCCTAGCCCCCCATTGGCCTTTCCAGTCCTATCCAAAGAACCCCGCGGCTGTCGAAGTTGCTTCAGAGGTGAGCCGGGGAAGCCCGCATGAGAGCCCGGCTAACCTCTGCACAGCTGCCAGCATGAAGAGCGGTGTTTTCCCTCACACTGGCGACTGTATTACTGTGAAGCACGCTGAATGCCGGGAAAGGTTAATGGGCATTTCCTGGCACTCTCACACTTTGCAGTAACACAGCCACCAGTGTGAGGGAAAACACCGCTCTTCACAATGGCGGCTGTGCAAAGGTGAGTCGAGGCCTCGCACGGGCTTCTCCAGCTCACCTCTGAAGCTGTCCATTGTGTGCGAATGAAGTTTGCACAGGGCCCCCTGAAGCACAGGGCCCTGTGCGAACAACATTCTTGCATAATGGACGGGCCGGTCCTGCCTAAAAACAGAAAATTAATCACTGCTTTTTCAGAACACAATAGATTTTTAGCTGTTTGCATGAGACCGAAGGGAGCCATGTTTGTTGCTCTTCTCAGAATGTTTTTAATGAATAGATCTACAAGTGATTTCAGTTCATGAGGTTTGTAAAATTTGTAGTTTGTCTCTGACAAAAGTCAGAGCATTTGAGTAGGATTTTTTTTTTAATGAGGGGAGACTGAGGAGAGGGAGTTGCCAAAGGAGGGGTATATGCACTGATTTTAGGGGGAGACATTGTGTTGATTCTGACTTCTCTGATCAATAACGGCTTGCCTCTCCTGAGCTTATAATGGTAATTGAAATAACAATGATGTTAAGTGTTTCTGGGTTTTTTTTAATGGAAAAGGTTAAATGGTTTGGTAAATTTGACATTTGTGATGCATCTGTAAAGGAAAGTCTGTCAGTTCCCATTGTGTATGAAAAATTCAAGAAAAATTAAGTGGAAAAAAACAAACTTAAATGGGTAATTTTCAAAGAAATTTCTGCAAGTACAGAAGTGTTTCATGTGCGGAAATGGCCTGCTCCAAAGCTGCCCGCCTGGTATGTCAAGCACCTTATGCATGTAAAGCTTATATAAGCATATGTTTGCCAGGTATAGTATTTATTTATATTATTTATTTATCAGCTTTTTTATACCGCTTTATCCTATGGTCAAAGCAGTTTACATCAAAACAGAACTCAATACATTGTAACAGGGTGATGAAACTTGGAGCAAACTTAGATAATGGGGGATCAATAAATATTGGGGGAGAAGCGGATGGGGGAGGGAGAAGCGGATGGGGGAGAAGCGGATGGGGGAGGGGGATTAGGAGTAGGAGGAGCGGACAGAGAGTGGGTTGATGGGATTATGTCCTGTCATCAACAAGGTAGTTCATGAATTGTGGGTCCTGAGTGCCTTCATGAATTCTAGTAGGTCCTTTGTGGCTCAGAGGTTGCAAGGGAGCGAGTTCCAGAGGGAAAGTGCATATAGGGAGAAGGCTCTCTTAGATGTGGTGGTACTGGATCTGGTGAAGAATGCTGAGGGTCTTAGAGTGTTCTGGGAGCTGGTTCTTTTTGTGCAGCTGTCATTGGTTTCATGTAATAGTATTTGAAGGTGGGTAGCTGATAAGTCATGGAGGACCTTGAAAATTGTGAGAATGGATTTGAATTTGGTGCATTCAATGATGGGTAGCCAGTGTAGATGTTTGAGCAAGGGAGTACCGGTTCTGTGTGCATTGCAGAGGGTGTGGGCTGTTGTACTGAGGGCAAGTTGGAGTGGGCGGATTGCTGTCTTTGGTAGGCCTTGGAGGATAAGATTGCAGTAGTCTAGGTGAGGGAAGATGAGAGCTTGGAGGACTGTGCAAAAGTTTTGGTATGTTAGGAGAGGCTTGAGGCACTGTACAGTCTTGAGTTTGTAGTAGATACTCTTGGTGATGTTTTTGATGTGTGTAGAAAAGGATAGATGTTGGTCAAGGGTGACACCCAAATATTGTACTTCTTGATTTACATGAATGTGAGCTCCATTTATGTTTATAGTGTCTGGTGGAGTGAAGTTGCTGTCTCTACTGATGTACAGGGCTTTTGTTTTTTTTTTAGGTTTATGGTCATGTTGTGAGTGTTATGCCATAAACTGTAGTTTAACCCAAAAAGGTTGTGCACCCCAAATAGTAGGTGTAACTATGAAGGAATATTTTTGCAGAAGTAATTTTCAAAATGGAAGTAAATGTCGCCATCCTGTCATAAAGTTCCAAAGATCATCACTCCCCTGAAGGGGGAGGTTGAGTCTTCCCAGGTCATGATCTCTAGCATCAGGAAGATAGAATCAGATACAGTTTGAGGTATGATAGGGTGCTGGCTATATTTTATATTAGGATTTGATGAAGTTTTTGTAGCCCAGAAAGTAAAGTAATCAAGAAAGTAGGAAGTGAAACATAGTCCCAGAGATGGCAGACAAGAGCGGACATGTAAAGCTCTAAAGCAGTGCTTTTCAAACCTTTATTCCGTATGACGCCATTTTAAAAACTAAAAATGTACATGATCCCAGATGATGATGAAATCCAGATCTCCAGCCTCCTTCCTCTCCCTTCACTAATCTAAAGCAGGAAGGCAGCAGCAAAAGTAATGGCAACAGCAGCAGCAGTCAGCACAGGGTCCCTTATGTCAGTGTGCAATGTGTGCTTACAGACTTCAGTACTCAGCATGGGTTTCCAGTCCAACAGGGAGCTTACTCAGGAAGAGCAAGGGTTTACTGGCTCACACAGGTCACATGCTGACTGGTGACTGGCATAGGTCACAGTGAAAGTCCAGAGAGATGGGGAAATGGTCATGTTTCTGTGACCTCATGCACTGATGATGTGACCCCATTTGGGGTCCCAACCCCAAGTTTGAGAACCACTGTTCTAAAGAAAAAACAAAGAGAGTCTTCTTATGGAAGGAGAAGCCAACTTTTCAAAATAATTTGGGATGCTAAACACAACACAAATTACCCCTTCTTGGAGACACTTAAGGAGTTTGGTCATTATTGCTCAAGTACCCACTGCACTCACAGAGCTGGGACCTTATGGAGTAGCCTCTCTCTAAGGTCACGGGGCAATCAGGGCCAGCTTAACCATTAGATAAACTAGGTGGTCACCTAGGGTGGCAGCTTTTGGAAAGGGGGGGCTCTGAAATTTAGTGTGGGGGGGGGGGGGAAGAGGCTAAGACTGAAGGTTTACCAAAAAAGCCTAATATTACTGCACTTGTCCTGTGGGTAGTGCTACATCTATGCACGTAAGTAGTTACATGAAAAGACAGCAAAATACTGCAAACATGTCTGGTTACTTTCATGGGATAGAGAAAGGATGCCACTGTTACAATAGTCACTATCACGCCACCACCACTCGCTTCTAGATTAGAGGGGCGTGGATTATTGAAGGAACTTTCTGCTGTAGGCTTTTTCAGCTTTTTTCTTAAACTATTTCCCTGCTATGCCCTCTGGGAAATGTAGTCCTTATTCAGCTGTATGAGTGAACCATGCAGAAAGCCGTAGTCAGGCAAATGACAGAAATTTATTATTTTTATATACACAATGGTTCGATCATACCACACATAGGATTGTTGGTTCAGGACTCTTGGAAGCAAAAATTGTCCAAAACATATCCAACCACAAAATGCAGTTTTAAAGGTTCTCTCTATTGCAGGATACACAGTCTTTACCAGCAAGCCTTATTGCATTCCCTTCTTAGCTTTGCTGGCTAGAGCACCAAACAAAAAGCACATTTAAAGTCTGTGGTAAACTTCCCCTTTATAAACACATGGGATCTCGGCCACCCTGCATGTGTAATAAGGGTACCTTTTTCCTGGATAACCTTCTTTCAGGACTGGCTTGCTTTTTCTATGTTCCCCAGGTTTATAGCTTGGCACAAGGAACAGTCCATGGGAGTGTCCTCCTCAATCAGCTTCACCTCGGACTCTCCCAGCTGCATAGGCTCTGACTCCCCGTCCTGCTCAGCATGCTCAGCTAATAGCCTCCCGGGGGATCTTGGAGTATCTCTTGTTCCTGGCTCCAAACTCTCCTGCAGCCGTGCTACATGCCAAATAGCACTCTCTCCAGCTGGAAGGTCCGTTCCTCTGCTCTGCTCAGCCTGGCTTCCTGCTTCTCCTCTCCTCCTTTCCTTTTTTAAATCATACTCTGCTCTGGGTTTATACTTCTATGGCTCTAGCTCCAACCCCACCCTACTCAGGTGACGGCAATCAGCCTGACTCTGGGCACCTGAGTGCTTGAAGCATTCACTGCCTAAAGGGTTCTGAGCCTTGTATCCTTTCCCCTTCATTCCACTAGGGGGAGCATAAAATGTTTTCCACGTGGACGTTTTATGATCCCTGGAGGTGTTTATGGCTTTCCTACCCTGTCTTGGTAAAAGGGGGCCCTTTACTAGGGTGAATTCCCTGTCTCTTTGTCCTTCCCTGGACTCTGGATAGGCCTCCTTGCCACACCACCCATGGTGAGAGCTGGGTGGGAAGGAGTAGGCCCATAACCTTCAGCAGGGATTTTCCCTGAGGAGATCAGGAAGAAATAAGGTTTTGTAGAAGAAGATAAACAGAAAGGAACAATTTAATTGGAACAGCACAAAATTAAAATGAAAATTTGTCAGTTGGAAACTTGTTTGCAAAGGCTTGTTTCCTCTGGACAAATCAGCACATTGTGCTAGAGACAAAACCAGATAAAATATTCAAAAAGAATGTCGCCTTCCAACGGTAATAATTAAAACCCTTTGCAGAGCTAAAGGATTTTGGTGTTTCTTTAAGTATGTTTTCCTCTGCAGCTATAATCACATCTGGAGGCAGATTAGCTCTTGCAGTTTGATTTTATTTTTTTAACAAGCAAACAAATGAGTTCTGTTTTGAACTGTTCCGTTAAACACGTTTGTGCCAGGATTCATTAACTGGGCAGCAATCCATTAAGCCATTAAAAAAGCAATAGGCAGTTTAAAAATTTATTAGCTTTTCACTGTGACTAGGTCAGGCACAGCTGCTCTGGAGTTTGAGCGCATGTGGAAAGGTGCATGATTATGTGCTCAGCACAAATGGGAGCTTTTCACTTTTGCTCAGTCTGAGATTCCTCAGCAAGTGATCATCCTTTAATAAAACAAGTCAGGAGATTACCCTGAAAAGCAAAGGCCTGAATGGGAGGAGTGGTCTAGTGGTTAGGACAAGGTACTTCAGACCAGAGGGCCAGGGATTCAAGTCCCACCTGGGGACAGCAATCTCAGGCTGGAGGGACTGGGATTTCTAGTCCTACAGGCACTCCTTGTGGTCTTGGGCAAGCCACTTAACCCTCCATTGCCCATGTTCCCTGTAAGTATTAGTGTATGTGTCTCATTTCCCCTCGTGTTAAATGTATCCCCCAATTGACCACTTTGACCCAGTGAAAAACGGGATATAAATACAGCTAAATAATAATAATAAATAATGTGTACCACGATGCATTTCCTTTTATCCTGAAAAAAAAAGAATTATTTTTCTTTTAATTTGGATTTCACAAACTTACATTGCTCTTAGCAAAGAAATTAAGGATTTGTGTGATAACAGCACACGCATGGATTTGATTGATTGAATGGCGGGTTGTCACAGTAATGTAAACACCTGTGCTCTTATTCTTGTCATTCAGACACTTCAAATTTGTGTTTTAGAGTATTGTACACACCTGCACTGTAATGGCTCTTTATATGGCAAGTGACCTGTGGCAATACCACAAGATTACTGCTATGGGTCATCTCCATTCTGGAACCCTGTGGCTACCAGGTAGGAGCGGTGGGGGGGGGGGGGGGGGGAGAGTGGGGGCTGCTTCTGCTTAAATCCACTAGACTACCAGGGAAACCACTGGGTGAATATCCGGGGCGGGGCTTGGGGAGTGGGGGCAGGGTTGGGTTATGGACTGTGTGTAGGAGTTCTGTTTGGGGGCTTCCTATTGGGGGCTGCTTTGTGGAAGGTTTCTACACTGGGGGGCAGGAACAAATGAAGAGCAAGGAGCTGCTGGAGATACCAGGCCCTGCCAAATATAGAAGACTAAAAGTAGCATTGTCTGCCTTCAATGATCCCCTGTCATCCACAATCCCTTTCTCTGCAGGCAGAAACCTACCAAAACTGGAGCTGGTCTAGGCCTCAGTGGTAGTGGCAGTAACAGGAACGGCCTGTTTAGCTGCACAGGTTCATCTCTGCCAGGCCTTGTTCCCTGGTGGCTTACATCTGGAAGGAGAGGTTTGACAGAGGATTATGAGATGACGAGCCTGTGCATCCAAATATTGTTCCTGTTGCTATTGCTGCCACTGCATTCTGGACTGTCCACAATTGTGGTACGTTTCTGCCTGCAGAAGGTTGCAGGGGAGGTGGGGCACTTGCAGAGAAAAGGGAAAACACGCCTTGTGCCATATTAGGTGTGCATATTCCAACTTGTTCTACATTTCTCTCTTCCTTGTGCTCTTTAATTTTGCATCCCTTTCTTCAGCTTCTATTCTCTTTGCCTTTATTAATCATCATTTTTACTTCTTACTGTTTTTCTGTCCTTCTGCCTGTGTCAGTCCTATGAGCCATTCCTTGTCAGCATTTTAAATTTGGTACATCTCTTGTTAGCTCTTTTCCTCATGCTCATTACCACCATCACCGATTTACTATTCTTTCTCTGTCTTTTTGCTTCCATTTGCCTTCACTTTCCCTCCTTCTCCTTATCGCCCCACCCCCCTCATAATGGCCTTATCTCACCTTTTCCTTTGCACTTTATCACTTCTGGAGCTTTTTCACTGGACTAGTAAATTAATCTGTCACTGTGGCCGTGCCTATCTCATTGTGTGATGCAGTATCCTACCAGTAGCATCATCTTCTATACCTAGGACAGTACTAACCACAGCTCATTTTATGATTAGCACAGTGCTAATCAAAGCTGCTTCTATTCTGAGCAGTCTCTACTCTGAGCATCAGTGGCATACCAAGGGCAGGGTGGTGGGTGTGGCCTGCCTTCGGTGCCGGCTAAGAGGAGGGTGCTGAATCTCTGGCCCATACGGTGGAGCCAGAACAGCAAACCTACCTTAATGTGGGGGGTGTTTTACTACACTGCCTCCGGTCAAGGTCCAAAGTCTCATAGGTCTCAATACTCCCAAACACACATACACACACAACCCCCTACATAAGCACAGAGAGCCCTCCCTCGCACACATACATACAGCCCTGCATACACACCTCTTATGCACATGAACACATGCATCTATAAGACGGAGTAAGTAAAGTTCCTTACTAATTCTTGACTTCATGGAATTATGGCTTCTGATATTAACTCAGTATCTGAAGCATCGCCGTATTTGAGTGCTCAGAGGTGTCATCTATCCCTCCCATCACTGTGATGTATTCAGGGCTGTAGCAAGAGCTCCATGCAAGCCGCTTGGCTGCACAGGGTGCATGTACAGAAGAGGCGCTCATCATCACTGGGACTTCCAGTGGGTTCTAAGAATCTGGAAGAAGTAGAACTGAAAGAGTTGGAATTGTGCTTATGAAAAAGTATCTTACGAGGTCTGGAAGTTGGAGAATCCAGGCTTACAATTACCTGTTTCAGCCAGGTAACTGCAGAAGAGAAAACCACAGGTACAAGAGAGAAGACAGATACCAAGATTATCGAGCAGTGGGCCAGGGGGTTTCAGTGTGTATAATTTTGATTCCTGTGATGTGACTAGTATTTTTTCCATTTTTATTTGGGGGGGGGGGGTATTATAGAAGCTTTATTTGTGAGTTGGGCATATGAAAATGTGCAAATCATAGCGAAGTCTACAGAGCCATTTTAGAAGGATGAGTATATAGACATCCCCAGCACAAGAACGTTCATGTATGATAGGAGCATGGTGAAGGGTTGCTGGAACATTCATTTTTCGAGATTGAAGCCAAGCAATTGCATTTAGATGTGCCTCTATTCACTGCTGCTACTCCCCCAGATTTTTGGACATTCTGCTCTAGTCATCCCAGATTCTTCCTAGATAGCCCTTCTAAAAATAGCATTTTTCACTTTTTATTTAGCCAAAACTCAGATTGGATTTCAACTTCATTTGGATGAGTGAAGAGTAGCTGCTGAGAAAGTAGCCACTCCACTAAGACCCTGAAGTTGAAAGAATTCTCATCCCCCCCCCATGACACAAGGAATGGAAGAGCCTAGTGGGTAGAACAGCAGCCTGAGAGTAGGGTTCAAATCTCTGTGTAACCTTGTTTTTACTCCAGGTACAAATTTAAATTGTAAGCTCTCCAGGGACAGGGAAATACCCATTATACCCAAATGTACACTCATACTGAGCAACTACTGAAAGGCATGAGCTAAATCTAAATCCTTATCTTGTTGGGATATTTTGGCTTAGGGATAGTTCTGCTCAGATCTGCTTCATATGCCTTCTATGTCTACACTCCTGCTGGCCTGCAATGTACACAAGCATCCTGTTTATGGCACAGAAGACAGCATGTGGGCTACAAGAGAAAGTATATGTTATGAGGCCTGCTACAGTCTGGAAAACCATGTTTTGTGCAGAGTATTCAGAATGTGGGCCCAGAGAAATACAGGCCAATCTAAAACTAATTAGCAGAAATACTTTCAGCCTTGAAGATTACGTTTAGTGCCAAGAAATAGAAGAACACAGGTGGAGACAGGAAGGCAGAGAAAGAAATACCTGACAGCATCAGATAAGCGAGGACCTTGAAGAAAAGCAGTTTCTGGCCCAAATAATCATGGGGAGGGTCCCAAGGAGAAACTTTGCAGACTTTGCAGAAAGCTGCATGTACTCCTTAGAAAAAAACCCTGCATATGACATCAGAAGCTATGCAGTACTTTCTAGAACTTTGTGACAGAGAAAGATGTGTATAAGGAGGCAGCTACATAGCTCGGGGTGACTTTCTCTCTCACCACTGAGGGGTGGAGAGAACGTCACCTGCTCTCAGGTCCCTCAGACAGACACTTGTATATTTGTGCTTACAGCTTTTCTGCTTGTACCAAATAAAAGAGTTTTTGCTGACAAGTGACTGTGATCTGAGTTTCTTTTCCTCCTGGTGCAGGGCTTCACAGGTGCCCAGGAAATTGGTGACAATTAGGGATCCTTTGTAGGTAAGACCCGCCTACAATTGGCGCCCAAACAGGGACCCCGAGTTTTTTTGGGGGACCCCGAGTGTAGACACTCCTAAATTCAGCTAAATTGCCCAAGGATTCCTCTGACTGCGTTTTTGTCAGAGAGGATACCTCCTGTTTTAAAAGACAAAAGCAGGAGATGTGGATACCTTCTCATTAGGAGAAGAAGAAGGATTCCTTCTGCTGGTCCAGAAGATGAGAATTCCTCCTGCTGGTCCAGGAGATGAGTATACCGTCCTGAGAGACAAAGAGAGACCCGTCCCCGAGTGATGTCGAGATTTGGATACCCAGGAAGACTCTATTGGTGAGTGTTGCGTTTTCCTGTCTACCCCCAAGGACAGAAGGCTTATCCGGTTTAGCTAGTGGGTGAGTAGTGAATTCACATCTGTATATGCATTTTATGTAAGCTATGTTCTGTTATGTAGAAAATATTAGAGTGTTTGTGTTTTGGATCCAGTTGTAAATATTAGGGAAAGGAAGTTTTGTCCAGACATTAGGTCTTTATACCTCCAGGATTGATTGGTGTATGCGTGAGACTGTACGTACCTTTGGGTGCGAAGCGACTGTGTGTCCATATCCGCGGTTCCGTACTCTTGCGAGAGGGATGGCCGGGTTTGGACAAAGCGTAAGGACAGCCCATCTGTGTGAGTCCTGGATTTTGTACCTTCATCCCTCTGTAAATAAAGAGGTTTTGTAAAAAGCGAAGTGACCAGCTCCTCTGCAGATAAAGAGGTTCGATTTTACATCGGTAAAAGGCGGAAATATTAACAAGACTATTCCTGTAATTGAAGTGTCCCCAAACAGTGAAAACACCAGGTTTACAGATTATAGGAAGAGGTCCAGTTAAGGAGAATGTTCAAGAAGAATCCAATGAGGGGATAGATAATAAGAAAGGAGCTGAGTCCGGCCCTAACCCCATAGATTGCCTAATTAAACAAAAAACCCTTGTTGGAATCCTCAATAAAAGATTGTTCTAAAAAATGGGAGAAATGGGCAAAAAAGGAATCCTTCTCTCGCCTGGCCAGCGGGAGGATCATTCGACCCGCTCATTTTAGTAAAAATTAGGGACCTGATTCCATTCTATTTGTGATGTATTTTTAGTTATAATTGTTGTGAATGAATGGGAAGATCTTCCATGCTTTGATGTATTTAGATATTTGATAAATTGTGTGGATTTGTGTGATGTGACAAAGGTTAAGAAAAATTAAGTGTTTAAAGGAAGGATAGAAGTTAGTAACTTAACTGGAAAAACAAAACAAGACAAAATTGAATTGCTTGCCAAGTTAAGTCAAGCAAGTTTGTTTACTTAAAGGAAGAAAGTGAATGTTACAACTACATTCAAACAAGTGAATTAAGTAATTAAAACAATATTACAAGCTATGTTTATTGTCTTGTGGTAATATTACATACATATATTCCAGGAAAATTTGAAATAGAAGAACCATAACAGCTATGATAACTGCAGATTGTGATTTAAAAGTTACTTTGCTTTCTAAAGCAGAATATACTGGTGCAGCCGTGTCCCTTCTGGGAGTGCCTGGATTAGCCCTGTATAACACTCGCACAATTAATGTTTTCTCATTTAGATTTCATGGTCCCTGGAACTGAACTGACTAGAGTTCTTTACTAAAAATGATCGAAACAAACAAAAAAGATAGAAAATTAAGGAAACTGTTTCTATTTTTCCTTTGACTTTCAAAGTAGAGGTTAAGAGCCCTGACAGAACAATGAGGCATCCCGAGCCAGTAGTTACCAGATTGCACCTTGGAAATGATTTAAATCCTGAGTGAATAAGAAGTTAATCGTGCTTGAATTTTATCTCTGGAATATATCTATATATATTTGGTTCTGACTGCATATACTATTGAGCAAAATTAAAAGTTAAAATATATTGTGGTAAGCACCTCATAGAGGACATAATTATTGTTCATAAATTACAGAAACAAAAAGAGCTGTAACTCAGCTCCATGGTAATTAACGACTGCTTTGAAAGTCAGAAAAGAGACCTACTGTTTACTTTGCTAAGATAACGTCAAGGTTGGCTGAAGCTCTCAGTAATTTGCTTAAAAATAACTTAAAAAGGGGAGCGTTTGCATTCCAGATGTCCACCAACCTTTTCATGAAAAAGTATCAGTTTCAAATGCCTGTTTCCCCAAACTGTAAGATTCAAGGTAATTACTTTGCATTGTTAAGCTCTGTGCTGATGACTGCTGAGCCGGACAGTAACACCATAGATGATAACTACACTGATCTTTCAGTTTTATTTGTTTCAGTATTGACTTTTGGGATAAGTTCACCTGTTTTTCTGTATTTGAATTTTATATGTGGGTGTCCAGAGAAAAAGTGTAAGTTTCCTACAGCACTTTCACTGGGAACCGGGTATACGATAAACTCTAGCCATAAAATGTTGCAAAATAATAGTTTTATATTGTAAGGACTTTGCCCATATTGTTTAGACAGTTGCTATTTAGAATGAGCACATATATCCATTTAGAACTGCACCAATTAAGTTAGTGGGAAAGGGACACTGTTTACTCATGCTGTTATGCTTATTGAAAAGAATCTGTTTATGTTTTCTGCCTACCATTTCTTTACAACAATACTAAGTTTTTAACAATTGTTTGATGTTCTTAGCAACCTTGCCAAATAAGGATACATTAGTATGGTATAAAAATATGAGAAGGACCTATGTATGTAGTTGTTAGAATGATGCAAGTGATAAAAATCTTATGAGGGATGAAGTGGGATATTAAAAGGAAAGGACTCTGATGAACAGTAAACTCAATAGAGTATTTCCTACCAGCAAATGAATCTCCAGTGATAAAGAGACAAAGAGTTTATTAAACTGAGAGACTTAGTTGACACCATAGGATATAGTTGTGATCTTAAGTAAATTTGGCTGAAATTAACTTTGTTGCATTGCATTGTCTCATTGTGAAATCTAATTTAGAATATTTAGTCTTTTCATTTGATATGGGTTGCTGCTCTTCTGAATGAGGCCTGGAGCCATTTCACCAACTGCAATCAGGAGATTCCAGCAGAGGGAATTGACCAGAGTCCAGATGGATCAGTGCATCACATTGGAAAAAGGGACAAAAATATTTGCCTATGAGAATGAGAGGTTCAAATTTTGAGAGGAACCAAACTTAACCTTCAGAGAAAGGTGAAGCACATTCCTGAAGAACTGCTGAGAAGCAGGACTAAATTATCTGAAAATAAGTAATGGACTATTAGGCTGATTGGGAACTTTTGTGAATGATTGTATTGTTATCCTTTTATTATTGTTTTCTTAGAAACCTAACTGAAATCTACAAGCCATTTGGCCTTCAGCAATTGCAATACCCACACCAGCTCACCTTTGTCATCTTGTTTTCTCATAGGGACCACTGTTTATAAAAGAAATTGTGTTTGTGGATCCTGGGACTGCCTTACTTTTTCAGGACCTTATATTGTCACCGCTGCTTCCCCTTTTGCTGCCCAACTGAATGATACTGACGCATGGATACACGTCGGCCATTTGAAAGTAGCTCCAGTTGTTTCCTCTGATCAATCATCCCTCTCTCTCCACAGAGCCAATACATACTTATCCACCGGCAGATTTGCAACTGCTTAGGATGCTTGCTGCTAAACCTGCTCCATGGGCACCTTTGTGTATTCTTCTGGGAATTACAGTCATTATCATCCTCCTTATTGAGTGTCTACACCCGGATGGACAACTGGCCTTGTTCCTTCAGGGACAGCACCAGACTAACCAGACGATATCTCGTGTGCCCCGAGCTTTACCTGGAGGCTCTCTGAACTCGTGGAGGCAATCAGTATTACACATTGTTTCCCTGATGAACATTTCAGACTGCATTATCTATATCTCTTTACTAAAGGGTGTATCATATGCTCCAGTACATGTTTCCAAGGTTCCCTTAAATGAGTATGCAGGACAGCTTGCTTGTGTAAATAATAATAATTTTTTTGCCAGTTGTTATCTTTGAATTGGACTCACATTTGAACATTCTGTTTAGCAGTCATAATTCATTCATCTAGTTCATTGTATCCTGTTTTGTCGTGTGTTTTCCTCCGGTTCAGATAAGTAACATGATTTCTTTATTGTTATTCTCTTTTACCCTGCTTTGCTCTGTTCATAAGCTTTTGCCTGCCCCCTGCTCACAATGTATTGCCACTTCCCGCTCTGGTCACACTGTGGGCCAAACCCTCCTGTTATACACGCATTATAGGTGTTTGTCCCCTAATGTTACTACTTGTCAGTACAATGATACTACTCTCAAGGTGTGTAACGTTCCTGGTCAAACCCCTATTTGTTTTGACCCCTCCACCCCACATTCTTTTCATGAGATTGAGTTGCGTTGTTACTCTGCCTCTGGTTCCCTGCTGGCCTCCACCCGAGTACTCCCTGGTAAATCTGCGACCCTCCATTTTGACGCTTGTGCAGCCATTGCTTGCAACAAACGATGGAAATTATCTTGTGGGGGACTTGGTTGGGAACGTACGTATACCAATGAGGACAAATATATGTGCCCTCATGATGCCTATAACTGGGAGGTCTGCACGGATATCAAGGCCCCTAATACTTTCACTGCTGCTTCACGCTTTTATTATTATTGTCCTTGTTGGGAGTGTGTTTATTTTTCTACCTGGGGAAAAACAGGTCGCCCTGGTGATGATCACCGTGCAACTCTCATTAAATTACCTGCCCCATCTGATTGCTCTATCAACAACTGTAACCCAGTTAACCTAACTATCCATTCCCCCACTCACTCTGATTGGTTGAGAGGCCAGCTTTTTGGTCTCTTGATTAAGGTTCAAGGGGTAGACCCTGGTACTTTTCTGTTTATTAAAACTCATACTAAATCCTATGTTTCTCAAACTTCCTATGTCTTCCATTCCTTTTTTTAAGAAATGAGTCGTCCCTTTGAAATCCCCTCCCTTGTTAGGAACCTGTTTATAGAACTCGCTGAAACTGTTACCTCTGTTTTAAATGTTACTAATTGTTATTTCTGCGGTGGCACCAATATGGGTGATCAATGGCCCTGGGAAGCCAGCGAAATTAACTATTCTGTACCATATAGCCGCAACCTCACTACCAGTGCTAGTGAATGGTTATTGGCCTCTGATATTATTGGTAGATTTTGTATTTCTCGCTCCTCCCCTTCTTTTACTGTCCAGGTTGGGGATCTCACCTGTCTTGGTGTACTATTTCAGAATTCCTCTACTTCTTCTCCTACTTGGTGGTAAGGTTCTGGTCTTTCCCAGCCTTCCAACCTCTGCTAATTTCTCTAATCTTGCTACTGTCTGGTATAATTTACACAATGTTACTGATTGGTCTGCCTCTGCTGGATTGTATTGGGTTTGTGGTTAACGTGCTTATGCTAAATTACCCTCTTTATGGACTGTCTCCTGTGTATTAGGAACCATTTGCCCTTCCTTTTTCTTAATCCCCATTTAGCAAGGTGAACTCTTAGGATTTCCTGTTTATGGTTCCCAATCTCGAAGGAAACTGCATGCTGCCTCTTGGAAAGAAAATGAGTGGCCCCCAGAAAGTATTATTAATTACTATGGTCCTGCTACCTGGGCTGATGATGGGACTTGGGGCTACCATACCCCTGTTTATATGTTAAATCGTATCATTCGCTTGCAAGCTGTTGTAGAGATTATAACCAATGAAACTAACAAAGCGCTTACATTGCTTGCCAAACAACATACTCAAATGCATTCTGCCATTTATCAAAATCGTTTAGCTTTAGATTGTTTGCTTGCTGCTGAAGGTGGTGTATGCGGAAAGTTTAATTTGACCAATTGTTGTTTACAGATTGATGATCATAGTCATTTTATTGCTGAACTTACCGACTGTATGAGAAAGATTGCACATGTTCCTGTGCAAATTTGGGAAGGTTTTAATTTGGGAGGTTGGTTTGGGTCTTTTTTCTCCTCTTTGGGTGGATTACGGGGCATTTGAATTTCCATGCTGATGTGTATTGCATTTGTTCTTCTTATGTGTTGTGCTTTTCCTCTTCTGTTAACCTTTGTATGTAAATTGATTAAGGGGGATGTTTACTAAAATCCGCAAATGTGCGCGCCGCAAAATAGCGCACGGAAACGTGGCACTGAAACGCGAATAAACGCATTTAAACGCCCCGCACACGTGCGTGTCACCCCCGCACAGGTACGCGGCACACCAACGGGCCCCGTACAAGTGCGGGCCCGCAAATGTCCGATAGAGGCGTGGAACGGCGAAAGAAGGGCGGAGGAAGGCTCCGGAGGGGCGGAGGGACGGGGTCAATGGGTGGAGAGTGGGAGGGGAGAGGCTCCCCGCACAGTATCGGGGCAGAAGTTCTATGTAAAAACTACCGCGAGTGAAACACTCGCGGTAGAAAGCATTTAAAGGGAAGAGAAACCATTTACGTCAGCAATGTACAGCAAACCCGGGGAACCTGTAAAACGTCAGCAGTGTGATACATGTGCACAGAACAAAAGTGCAAATAAAAAGCGAAAATGACCACAACAAACATTTTAAAAAGTATAAGTCAGATGGGGAACAGTGCTAGCAATGGGCACAAAGAAAAAACACACCCAGGAAAGCTCCAAAAAAAAGGAATGAACCATGGAAAGGTGTATGGAGCGGAGACTCTTCCAAAAAACAAACTCCCCTCTTTTGTAGCTGTCCTGGGAGTGTCCCCCATGTTTGTTCATGAAAATCACTGTAGCCCGTGTTGGTTATATTTTATCGCCCCTTTCCGTGGTCATGTCTGGGTATTATTTGCATGTTTGTCACCGGACAGGGTGAAGGAGCCCACAGTAAAAATGTGCAGAGCAGGGTGTGTGACCCCATCCTGCCAGGTTTATCATCCCCAGGTACTGCGCCATCTCTGTGGCAACAGTGTAGTGCAGTGGACAGAGCCAGTACCTGTAAGACCATAGGGTCACAGGTTCAAATCCCATCTGGGGCACATGCCAATATATTACCCACCACTAAACAGAGATATGAAAGACACCCCTTTATTGCAGAGAACATAAACATCCTTCTTTTACCCCACACCGCACACACATCAGAACAATGGTCATCACCCACATACTAGTCGCCCAAATGCAGTCCTGGAGTGGCTCCACTCAATCAGGCCATATGCTTATGCTAAGAGAAGGACATGCTAGCATGTTGGTGGGACTGTACAGATGGTGTAGAGGGAAGTGCCTGCCAGCCACAGCAGACATTTGACTAGCCAGGTGCAGGCTGCCACCGTCCACTGTAACAGACAGGCCCTGTTGGATGTACAGTCATGGACATCCCAGGGAACTCAGCCAAGCTGTGGATACACGGTGGTGCAGTGTACACAGAAAGTGTATGAAAGAACAGAAGGTCACAGGTTCAAAGTTCGGCTGGGGATATTGCCAATCATGACCACATATTTTACACACAAATAAACCGTGGTAGTAAGCAAAACCTTTAAGGCAGAGGACAGTGGCATCAGTAAAACCCCTAACATTTACCATCCCAAGCACAGACACCATGAACAGGGTGATCACCTAGAGCAGAGTATCCCAAATGCAGTCCTGGAGGACCACACACCAGTCAGGTTCCATGCTGCCTCTAATACAAATGACTGTGCTGCATAGCTATGTACCACCCTCATGTCATGCAGATGTAGCACATGCATATCCATGAGGGACAGCATAAAACCACAACAGTGTTTGCCACACCATGACATGATGTGGGAAGGCCCGATGAAAAGCACCAGCCAACAGGCCCTGACACACCCACACCCACAGGCCGCATTGCACAATGCATCCTGGAAAGGCAGGACAGTGGGCCCTGCCTGTAACCCCCAATAGTAGCAGTTGCATACGTCACCAATGCCACCCCACACCTGGGGACATGGTACACAGCTATCTAATGTTTCCATTGAACACAGTGAAATATGGATGTAGATGCTCAGTACATTCTGCCCATTGAGCACCACATGACAATCATTCAGATGTGGGTTATGTGTGCAGCAGGTCTGTTGTCTGACAGTGTGTACATCCTGGGTGGGTGACCCCCAACAGCTATGTGTAACATACCCATGCCTGTACTGTTCCCAGGACTGGTGTGTCGCCCAGGGCTGCTAAACTACTTGATCGTACCACACAAGACGACCAACCTGGCTAATGGCACAGCAATGTGAAACATCAACATACACTCTCAAGAAAGGCAGGGCTAAAAAATAGGCATGTTGGAAGGGTTCCCGGCTCATGCAGCATAACATGTGGATGAGTCAACATTGATGAAGGAGAGAGCAGGTGTCCCCACACCAATGGTGATTTCCCCTAGGGCATGCACATGTTGCACAACAGCATGTGTGATTTGTGGGGATGTGTGGAGGACTAGGTAGTCACCCCAAACCCATAATGCTCAGCATAGGGAGTTGCGTACATGCACAGTGGATGTTCAACAACTGAGTGGCACCAGCACTAGCAGGGCCTGCAGCATGTTAGCAGAGGTGTACTGGTATCAGTGGGGCCAGTGGCAGGTGGCCAGAGAAGATGGAGCCAGAGCCCCTGACACGTGGGTGCAGTGGCCCACAACAGAAAGGGCCGCTAGGACAAGCAGACATGCTATTTGCAGGGTCTACATTGACTCTGTGTCCGCAGTGTGGTGCAGGGGACACAGCCAGTGTGTTGTGGAAGCAAAGATAACAAGTTCAACTCCCAGCTGGGGCCACCGGCAACACAGTGCACATATTTTATCCACCAGTAAACCGTTATAGGGAATAAAAACCCCACCTGCAGAGAACAAAAGCATGTTATGAGGATTGCTATTTTACAATAAGTAGCTCATACCCCTCAGAAATGTACAACAGCTACAGCAGAGTACACACAATGCAGTTAGCTGTGATGCTGTCCCCAATATAAGGCCACTTTATCATGGTGTTGGACGCCTACTGCTGGCAGAGGGGGCAGTGGCTGCTGCACCACAGCAGATGCTGCCCTAGCCACCATCACCAGACAGCCACTGTGTGACAAACAGCCATGAACTCCCCCGGGAATGAACTGTTGCTGTGCTAAGACGGTGGTGCAGTACACATAGCAAGTGCCCCAAGAGCAGAAGGCCCCAGGTTCAAATCTCAGCTGGGGCACCTGCCATCCCACTCCCCATATTCTTTTCCATGCAGAAAACCTGTTAGTAAAGACTGGAATTCCCCTGCTGATGACATAAGCGTTGGTCAAGACAACATATTTTACAATAAACAGCCCACACCACATAAACATATGCCTCACCCACAGCACAGTCCCCCAAATGCAGCCATGCAGGGACAAAGAACACTCATGTTCGCTGATGTATCCAATATAGATGCGTGTGCTGCAAGTTAAGTGAACACCACCATGGTATGCATCTGTCTGAGAGGCATACTCATCACGGACATCATGAAAACCTGACCAGTGTGTGTGCCATATTGACTGGCTTTTTGAAATTCTGCCGTAGAGCAGTGGCCAACAGGGGCAGAAACACCTGCACCTGCAGGCCCTAATATCTGAGGACCAATGCAGTGGCAGGATGTCAGGCCCTGTGTGCCCCTCCAAAAACTAGTATGTGCAGACATTACCAATCACACGCTACACATGGCGATACATCACACGCATATCAGAAGCCTGGTATGAGCAGTGAGTGTTAGAAATGCCTATGCCAAGCATAAGCAGATCATCGAGCTGTAACAGACCAACGTCTCAGATGTATGTACAACGTGTGTCAGGTCATGTGCCCTCCAGAGATTAACAGCCTGGAACATTTCACCAAAAGTGTACCCCAACGTTGCCATACCCCCAGTGTGCCCATTACTGTTGCGTTGGTCTCTGCTCCTACATAACAGTACATCGTCTCAATGCTGTCCTAGGTTTGGGAGTGTGTGTCTGTTGATCCAGTGTGTGACGGCTGCCAACACCTCCCACAGCCCACAATGATAGCACCGTTGCCAGTATTGGCCTGCAAATGTGCATAATGAGGAGCAAAGTACTCTGGGTATAGAACAGACAGGGTGGCAGGAGCAGGATGCAGCTACACAGGGTAAATGTGCATGCCTAGGACCATGTTGTGCTGTGCCATCACCTCCACAGACATGGTGCCCATAGCATGTACTGTGAGGAGGTAACCCTCACCCCGACCGATCAGTGACCACGCCATGGCTAGGTTACAACATATTGCCATACAGTAGTTCTCTCATGTGATTTTTATGGGTCCTGGATATGGGGCCCAATCACTGAGTCAACTGCATGGTGGCTGTGCTCACATCCCAGGTATGGGTGCACAGAGTCTCCCTGGTAGCATGCACCATGGACTGTCAAGCGGCCTGAAAGCAGTTAACATGTGTCTGGCTGGAACACCTTGCAGGGTCAGTAGCTGGGCACACACTGTGCCCTCTGCTGCAAAATGTCAGATGGTGTTGGTTGAGCTGTGTGGCTCTGCCTCTACTGTCTGTTTGCCTGATCTAGACATATGGATATGTTTGAAATTGCAGAGAGTGACCTGTAGGGTCTGTGTACGACAGGTGGAATGAGGTTGCTTGCAATTGCTAGCACTGTAGTTGGGCTACAGAATGTGCATATTGTAATATTGTGCAAACTGTGTTTGACAGGGATGTTCAGGTGGTCAGACACAAATAGCCAATGTGGCCAGACATCTCCCTCACCCCCACAACCCCTTCACATATATCAGGAAGGGCAGGGCACCCACAAAGGATATGCACCCTTGGGTGAGCATTGTAGCCCAGATGGGTCAGGGAGATACAGATGCTTGAAGGAGGACTGTATGTGTGTCTGATATGTCAACCTATCAAACATCGTCTGACAAGCTGATCTGATGTTCCTGGCGTTCTCAGCCAGGACAGGTGCTGTGTGTCTCACCTCACACTCAGGGTGAGTGAAAGCCACACACACTGTGAGGTTCTGTACCCACTCTGTACCTGCAACACAGAAGGTCCGTGCCCAAAAATATGCCCAGGTGCTGTGTGGTTGCACACCCTATCGTAGGACCATTAGTAGACTGCTGCTGTGCATGTGCAGTGCATCATGGGTGTGAGTGGATTGGCCCCACCCTGTTAACTGCAGCACAAAGTCTGCATAGGTTATATTTCAGACAGCCAGATAACTCATCACAGCCCCAGAGCTGTAGTCCAGTGGTGACTACAATGCCTCAGAAACAAAAGGTTGTTGGTTCGAATCCAAAGTGTGGTTATGCAAGGAAAGTATTTTATATATCCTGACAGTGGCCCACAGACTCCACCAGTCAGCAGCAGTGCGGGTAAACGTTCTGAAAACCAACATACATTGAACAGGGCAGTGTCACATTAGGCAAATGTTTTTCCAAGGTCCATGGGGGCTGTCAGGCCTGGAACGTGGGTAATGTCCTCTAGTACTGGCAACTTAAACACCATCACAGTGCATTAACCCAGGTACACCCTATAAGGTGGTCTGTGGAGCACCTGCTGCTGACAGCACTGTGAGGATCTCCAAACAACCACCAGTAGCCCACAGTCATGGACTTGTCATTGGCTGCACTCACCAATAAACCCACTGTTTATGGAAGTATGCAACCTCTGGCTCCCCATGCAGCAAGGTTAGGTGTGGGCCACAGCTAGATTGCTAACAACAGATGCCTGGCTGGCCAAAGAGGCAATCATGCAGACTGTGTGTTGTTGTTACCAGGGTTGTGTTGCCCCATCAGTGAGAATGGTGTATGACACATGATGTATGCAGCAGTGTGAGTGTCTTGCCACCAGCAGCACCTCTGTAATGCAGAAAGGGCTCTGGGCCAAGTAATAATGTTGCAAAGTATGAAAATATATGTTGTGCACAGCATAGATGTACATGGAAAGCACCATGCCCAATGTTGTAACAAAGTATGATAATGTGAGCTGCCTGAGACAGGCACTCCAGAGCGCAAAAGGAAGATGTAACCCATGATGCCAGGTTAAGCAGCCAATGTATCCACCATTGCGCTATATCTCAGCCCCCAGGACTGTATGCCAGCAGATATACCACAGTTTAATGTGGATTGTGGTGACATGCTGACCACATTGCCCCCTAATGTCTAACATACAACCTACTTTTTGTGTGTAATGCACATATATGAACCCCCTCAAAACACCTATGGCAACCACCACATCATTGCTGTCTGTACATGGTGAGTCACCACAGAACATAGCCCACTAACACACATAACCCCATATCACCAGGTTGCTTGACCCCTGACGCTGATGGTCTGTTTGCACCCATTGCTATCAGTGTCAGAGCACTACCTGCTATGTGACACACATAGCACACCGCATCTGACAATGGCCCAGGAATCAGTGCATATGTGTCCAGAGGTTCAAGACCACACTGTGTGAACAAGTGAAATCCACAATAAGTAAAGTCTGTTATAGGGACATGAGAGATACCTTGTAGCTATGTGAGTATGCCAAGAACATGAAACCTATTTCTATTGTTAAATATAAGAAATGTGTATGAATGCTGCGTGCCGGTAATCTTTGCACTTTTCTGGCGCGCAGCAATGCGGAACGCAAGGGCAAGCAGTGATGAGGGCCGCAGCCATGCGGCGTGCACGTGCGTGCTCTGATACGCGCAAATGCGGAAGTTGCGTCCTTAGCGTTCGCGCGCGTCTACACGCCCACAAAACAAAAATGGCGACGAGAAGCAGGAAGCCTGCATTCAGCCATCGGGAGCTGTGCCTCCTGGCCTCCCTTATTGGGCCAATACAAAAACGGCTGTTCCCAGGGCCCTCCAGGAGGAGAAACATGGGGAAGGTGCTGAGGGCCTGGGAGAGGGTGACCAGGCGCTTCAATCGTGAGGCAGGCCACCCACGTGAGGTAAGTGAATGGGCACAGGTCACAAAACCATATACACAGACAGGGTTAATGTCAGCTGTCCATGCTGTTGTGTGTAAGTAGTCCAGATAACGTACGTGTAGCAGGGTAACCACATGCCATATGCATTGTGTAACACATCTGAGTGGCTGCCCATGTAGCCAATTCCAGATCCATGTGGCCACAGAGGGCATGATGACCCCCTGGCGTCATGACAGCTGCTGGTATTGATGCACTACAGACCACTGTAACACAGCTAGGCCAACCATCTGCCTAAGGAGTGTCCAGAATCACCATGTGCTGATGGCGGTATCTGCATCTGGAGGGTAACACATAGGGGCAACCATCAGGGGTCGTGGAACCGTCAGCACAAGGGCCCTGACGCACACAGGTGCCCAGGGGTCGTATACAAATGTGGTATAATACATCCCCCTCCCCTCAGGGGTCCAGAGAGCCACTCAACCCCACATAACCCATATCTCCAGGAGGTCAGAGAGCCCATCCAAGTGGGTCCTCTATCACCCTGGAGATATGGATCTGTGTCCTAATGTAGTTTGAACCCCTCTCCCTACCTCCAGGTGTGCAGAGAGCCCATCCAAGTGGGTCCTCCAGCACCCTGGAGATATGGATCTGTGTCCTATTGCAGTTGCAAGCCTCCCCCTTACCTCCAGGAGTGCTGAGAGGCCATCCAAATGGGTTCTCAATCACCCTGGAGATTTGTATGGATGTGCCAGTGTAGGCTAACACATCGACCAATCCCCAGTTGTCTGCCCAGCCCATCACAGTGTGCCACAGTCACCCTGGTGATATGGTGCAGGGTGAGGATGGCGTTAAGTCAATCATCTGTACCTCATGCAGTCCTGACTCATGCACATGGCGTCCAGGGTGTCACCATATTGCAATGCTGTATCTTGGTGATGATGTGCCCTAGGACACCCAAGACCCTGGTGGCTGATACCTGATTGTAACAGAGGGTATGTTAGTCTGATCTGTCACATAGGGTATAGTGGTCTGGTTGCACCTCACACTCGCTCTATGTGGCACATAGTCCAACACACGCACTGTAGACGTATGGACATGTTATGGTAGATGCAGATACAGATGTGCGTCAACAACATCTATCACACATTAGCCTCGGGATGGACGTCAAAAGCCTTGCGAGAGGGACATGTCCACAGCTATGTATGCAGAATTAGGTTTCCCCTCCCCAAAAGCACCCAGGCACAATGACCCTTTCTGTACATGTACCTCACAGATGCCCCTGGGGGGTTCCAGACACACATCCAGGTTGCACACAACAGCCTATAATCCACACATGTACAGGGGCAGAAAAAGCACATATCCGTGTAATGTGTCATTGCCCGTAGTGTGTGCAGGCACATCTCATATAACCCGCAAGGACACAGGTCAGAGGAACATAACAACACTGGAGAGGCTGGAAGGTGACAGATGCATGTCCACCGTCGCCAGTATGCTGTGTCTAACAGTCGGCAAGGTAGGTCTGATGTAGCTATCAGTAGCCCTATGACATACAGGACACACAACTCATGTGGTGGGTCAGGTAAGGACATCCATGGCCATGTAGATATCCACGTGTCATGGAGCTGCCCCCTGCCACGGTGCATAGGGCAAGCCACCCAATGTCACATGTATGTGAGAACAAACATGTTTGCCGGTAGATCAGGGTGCCATTGCGTTTGGAGTGCATGACATGTACAGATAATGTGACCACACATGTATCTAAGGTAATACCTACTGGTTTTAAGTCCTCTGCATGGACATGCACATTGGCCAAACAAATGAGGCATGGCAAAGCCATGTCTGTCAAGGGTGCCAAAGGGAAACATCCCCATGCGCTCAGGGAGACACGGACATTGCACATAGGTGTCACTGCACACATGTCCACACCCACATTGAGGCATGTATGTGGCACTGGGGACAGGTAATCACCTGGAAAAAGCATGAATGCCGTGACCCATATCTGTCTGAGATGCAGTGTGGAAGACAGCATGCGACTGCTCCCCACCATCCACTATAAAAGCATATGGGAGTACCCCACAGCTCATGTGGCCTGCCCTGATGCAAACCCCAAGTGCTGCTCCCCAGTGCATAATGTCACGCAAATATGTCATCTCTGTGTCCGTCTAAGTGCAATACACCTGCATGTTAAAGCAACCCTTGTGTGTGTCTCTGCTGAGGTCCCCACGAACGGCGACACTGGTGTATCTGATACCCCAGCACTAGTAGCTGTGTGGACATGATCCACAGACAATACCAGGGGAACAGTGAGAATGACACTATTACGTTGCTACACTATGTATGCATAGGGCCAAACCATGCCATCAGCATGGAGAACACACCATGTGCCGGAGGACATGAGCCAGGAGTGCCAATTACTCTCTGGTCACTGTCAGCCATGCCTAGTGTGCTGAATGCCAAGGGCCTACATGTGACCTGTCACCATGAGTGACCAGTGGGATGGCATCCAGGGGAGGTGTCTGACCGAGCCGCCCAGCCATGCGCACCACCCCCCCCACCCCACAATGTGGCTGTGTTGGTAGCCATTTCCCCTGTGGAGCGCCATGTGTCCTGTGCATCACATCTTGACCAACATAATGTGGCATGATCACAGAGGGCCACAATCCGCACAACATCGGGATGCCCTGGCAGTGGCACTGACAAATGCAGTCTGTCACAACAGCTCTGGTGTGACCACCAGGCCCAACAAAGTGAGTCAGTAACCACAATACCAGTGGGGAGGCGGGACATGCGTCATAACACCACGTGCTGTGCATTGGGGCATGGGATGTGTCCATGACAACTGCAACGGCATAGCAGGTGTCACTAGCACACACATTGATGTGCCAAAGATGCGGGCCTGCAGACATCCCTAATACACCAGGGCACCGGACAACACCCCAGGCCACACTTATTGTGTCATTGGCACACACAATGTTTTGGCGCACAGCATGGGCATATGGACCATCAATGCAGATGTTTATTGTGCGGGACACATTGGTTCCATGTAACCTCTGGCACTACGCACCTGTGTCCCAAACCGCATGCTCACAAAAACCACAGGGACAATATATGTCCAATCCACCTAGGTGCCTAGTGAATGGGACAGCTCAGAGTAGAGTAATGTAATTTGCAAGAGGGTGCCTGCATGTCCAAAAAGGAAATCTGTCCCACCCTACGATCAGACCCACTGGGGGCTGCCCTGGCCTGTGGCCATGCTCCACTCAGTTGCAGTCAGAAATGAGGTACAACACAGGGGACATGCGGCTGACAACCAATCAATATCCACATACGCCAAGGGAGGGTGTCACCCTGGCTGGACATCAAGACATCCAGGATAGCACCCTGAACAGGAGGGGATATACCCCCCAAACCCTACCCACATGGCACATATTGAGATAATAACTATGCAGCGTTAAACGTTCCCTGTGGTGCCAAATTGAAAGCCCCCTGTGCACCCCATTGTGGTGTAGGCGGTTATGCTCACAACACAATGTCACAGATTACATGTCGTCAGACACTCTGTTAGTGGCGTATGAACAGTGCTGCCTTGGCTGCCGTGTGTGCCATGGATCCCTGCTCTCACACAGGATACTGACCCAAACAATGTTGCAGGGGACGGCGTGGATGGCGTCTGACGAACATGTAGAGCACCTAGATGTGGCCCTCCCATATGACATGGGGGAGGTATGGGTAGCGCCTGTCAGTAATGCGTGTTTCGAGGGCAAATGATGGCAACAGGGTATCATTGGGCTTGTGTGGACACATAGGGTGAGTCCCTGCCCTTGACATTGTGGCATATGCCGCCAAAAGTGACATGTCTGTCACACGACATTGTCTGCTACACCCACTGTATGTGTGTCTAACTGTCATGGACAAAGTGACAGCAAGGATCCATGAGGTGGATGCTGACAGGTCTGTCCTGGCCAGGGGGGCCAAACAGTACTACCCAGCAAATGGAAGGCCAACAATGACTACACACTGTGCAGCACAAACTTAGCCAAGCAGTCATATGGCCATCATGCCCCACACCCACCTCTACCTGTGAGAAATGTACATGTTCCACACTAGAACACATCTGGAAAACACCCAGCCGTAGCTTGTACAGTGGTAATAGCAACCAGAGGACATCCCAGCACCTGGTCAGGTACATCCCCACCCCCCTGCAAACAACTGAAACAGATATGGGACAGCTCATGATCCCCATGTCCCCGCATGCATGTGTGTTGCGACACACCATAGGAGGCCTGGACACTGTCAACCATGGGAGGTGGCCCATGCAAACGACCCAAACACACCTACCCTGCACAACACAACGTGAGGACAAACCCCAGAATATAACCCCAGCATGCCTTGTGAGAGATTTGCAAACTAGCTTACAAGGGGTACAAGTGGGGGCACTGCAACAGGCGGGTTGTGTATTACACAGCCCCAATATGCACCTACCTGAGACTACATGAGGGCACAGACACATAGGGATGCGATGTGTCATGATGATGCTGTGAAACACCAAGTACACACATGGCCGTCACCGGGCAACACCCATAGGGGGTGACCCAGAAGCCTACTGTGTAGGTGAGCTGCCCCACAGGGGACACACACTGTGGGAATCATACAGTGGCAATGGCTCAGAGTTGGTCACCTCCATCGGTCACCATGTCCTGCCTGTTCCAGGAAACATCAGACACACACACCTTTGACAGCTGCTGTCATTGCACAGCAGGGACATGACCTGCAATGCACACCATGTCCCCTAGGTGATCTATTCCCCCCCTCATCCCCTCTGTCTCTGTGACATCCCACCTATGGCCACTCGTCTCCACCCATGTCTCTCACTGTCACTCCCACCAGTCCACCGTTGTGGTGTGGTGTTCTGGGGATATGGGTGATGAGCAGCATGCAGTCACCGTGTGATGCTGTTGTGTGCTGCCCTACATGACAGTGCAGGTGGATGTACGCTATGCTCATGTCATACCGCTGTGACACCTATGTGCTAACCTATTCGCACATATGGGAGGGACTGACTGCTGGAGGCGCGTTACTATGCTCTACATGCCACAAACAGCAGGGGTGTGGGAGAAGCATGATGTGGGTGAGACAAGGCAAAGTATGTTTACCCATAGCCCCAGTGACAGGTGGTATGTGTTGACACCAGACAACGTTTGCATATCCACAGGTGGAGGACCTGAGGAAGAAGGGGCGCGAACTTCGCCAGTACCACCCCGAGTTCCTGGCACGTGCCTGCAGGGAGCAGGAGCACCACCACGATGGTGAGTATTGGAGGGCAAAATCACAGGTTCAGGTGGGCCATAGGGCCACCAGCCTGTCTCTCGCCTGTATCTGCACATTCGGTATGTGTCACACATGGACATGCCCTGATGTATGTCATCCTTCACAGACAGTGATGCCAGCGACGCCTCCCCACACACCTCTGCGTACTGTTTACGCAGGCCCACCACCCGGCGCACAACAGAGGAGGAGGAGGAGGAGGAGGAGGATGACCAGGCCAGAGGGATGTGTCAGCAGCAGGAGCAGCAAGATGCAGGCCCTGAGAGGGCAGATGTGGTGGTGGTGTCCTCCTCCAGTGATGTGGGGGAGTACGAGGCGGATGGCAGCAGCCACACCCCTAACCAGGGGCAGCGCCAAGATGGGACAATGGGGGGTGCAGGGGAGAGGGGCAACGGGGGCAGGGGCGCGGGCAGGGAGGGGGGAGTTGGGGTGATTGTCTGGGCAGGGAGGGTGGGGGGTGGGAGTGGAGGGAGCGGGGAGGGGTTGGAGGTGGGTGGGGGGGAACACAGCCCAGCAGAGGGCCACCGGGGCACCAGTCCGGCACTGCAGGCGTCTGCACGGCATGGACGTGTGCACGGTCTTGCGGCATCCAGGGCCACTGGCACACCTCATGCTAATGCCAGCACACAGACCATAGCCAATGTGTGTCTGTGTGCTGGCAGGTGTATCCACGATGTGTTTGTGGCCCTGGATGACGTACGACGCGACATCCATGTCGTGTACCACGCCCTGCAGTGTCTGACTGGGGCTGTTCGGCAGGTGGCCACTGATGTGGTGCATCTGGCATCCCGATGGCCACCTGCCGGAGAGCGTGACAGGTACCATGGCTGGCACCTGTGATGCCCCTGTGTGCCCTCTGCTGTGCTGTGTTTCCCCCGCCCCCACGTTATGCACCTGATAATGTTGGGCATGTTGCCCATTGTGTGTTTTATTGTTGGTCAATAAAAAGTTTATGACCCTGCCTCACTGGTCACGTGTTTACCTCACACACACAACATGTACGCAAGCATGGGACAGGTCCATACACCTGGTTGGACATGTAACGTAGCCATGGCCATCATAATGTTACCAGCACCACATACGTAGCTGTGGGATAAACATGTGTGCATAGAAATGGGACATGGGTAGCCACAGGTAATGCTGCTGTTAATATCTCCCACCTAAACAGTCATGTCACAGGGATGTGTCTGTCGCAACACCAATTGCTGGTACAGAGCAGCATCGTACAGACACCTGACACCCATGTGTGCCTCTGACACATGTGTGCCATGGAGGGGCGGGACACGCATGACATCCCTGCCAAGGACAGGGCCAATGGGCACATAGCCTCCCCCAATGTGCACAGTATAAGGGGGTGGGAACGTGGAATGCCCAAGATAGTGTTGCTGTAACCCTGGAGCTGGCCAACATGTGCTATTGGGCCTATGTGTACATCGGTGTATTGCAGCCAAGGGGCAATGAACAAATCGTATGCATTTACGGAATGACAGGCAATGGCATGTGTGCAGTAATACATGACAGTATGAACACCCCGGCAACAACGGTCCGGGTCTCAACTCTTCTGGCCACGGTCAAGGCATGCATGTGCACACAACCTATGGTATAAAAGGAATACAAATTGGACTGAGACGTAGTAGGTATGCATTGTCACCGTAATATGTATTGTGCTATTGACGACGGCGTGGCCTCCCACGTCTGCCAGCGATACGCATAATGACGCTCAAAATTAGTTACTGCCGCACAAACTTTCATTCGCGACGCCTGGAGACGGCCAAAATTAGTGTGCCTCCATAAACTTTCTGTTTCAGCATTACTATTTATGCCTCTGCCAGCCTTTTCGGATTGCACACAATGGGGTATTGAACCCGTGGCCCCTGCACCATTGGTTGGTGTCTTGCCATTGTGCTACGTCTCGGGTCCTGTGTATGGACATTTTCCCACCGCCTCATGCCGTCCACAACTAACACAGCACCACCTACTGCCGCCCAAAACGCAAAAGATGTCCCGCGCACAGCCTAATGCCGCACGAAACGCAAGCGACGTACAGCGCGCCGCATAATGCACCACAGATTTTACAGCGCATAGCCTCATGACACAAAATATTACTTACTTCCGCACAAACGTACCACCGCAGCACCCACAGCCGCCCAAATGTGGTATGCCTCCTGAAATGCTTTTTCAACATTACTATTCATGCCTCACCCTGCCGCCTTTGGTTGCGCACACTGGGGGATTGAACCCATGGCCCCTGCACCATTGATTTTTGTCTTCAACATTGTGCTACGGCTGTGCTCTTCTATGTGCCCGGCAACGCCCCGCTTAGCCTTCCCACGCGCTAATGTGGGACCCGCACATTAGCGCGCTGCGCACAGGTACGGTCCCTTTTTCCGTTTTTCGGCCTGGCCCGCCCACTCCTTATATGGCACCCGCACACTAACGGGAACCCGCACAGCAACGGTGTTTAGTAAACATGCCCCTAAGTCTTCTGCTAAAACTTTGTATATTGTCTCTAGAGAGCAGTATGAGCTCCTGCCTCTTGATGATACTGCTCTGTCGCAAATGGTTGTCGTTAATGGCCCCTAAATTTGGGTATATCTGCCTTTGCCCCCTTACCACACAGAAACGAAAGAAAAAGAAAAATTGGAGAATGTTGGGATATTTTGGCTTAGGGATAGTTCTGCTCAGATCTGCTTCATATGCCTTCTATGTCTACACTCCTGCTGGCTTGCAACGTACACAAGCATCCTGTTTATGGCACAGAAGACAGCATGTAGGCTACAAGAGAAAGTATATGTTATGAGGCCTGCTACAGTCTGGAAAACCATGTTTTGTGCAGAAGTGTTCAGAATGTGGGCCCAGAGAAATACAAGCCAATCTAAAACTAATTAGCAGAAATACTTTCAGCCTTGAAGATTACGTTTAGTGCCAGGAAATAGAAGAACACAGGCTGGACACAGGAAGGCAGAGAAAGAAATACCTGACAGCACCAGATAAGCGAGGACCTTGAAGAAAAGCAGTTGCTGGCCCAAATAATCATGGGGAGGGTCCCAAGGAGAAACTTTGCAGACTTTACAGAAAGTTGCACGTACTCCATAGAAAAAACCCTGCATATGACATCAGAAGCTATGCAGTACTTTCTAGAACTTTGTGACAGAGAAAGATGTATATAAGGAGGCAGCTACATAGCTCGGGGGTGACTTTCTCTCTCACCACTGAGGGATAGGGAGAACGTCACCTGCTCTCAGGTCCCTCAGACAGACACTTGTATATTTGTGCTTACAGCTTTGCTGCTTGTATCAAATAAAAGAGTTTTTGCTGACAAGTGACTGTGATCTGAGTTTCTTTTCCTCCTGGTGCAGGGCTTCACAGGTGCCCAGGAAATGGGTGACAATTAGGGATCCTTTGTAGGTAAGACCTGCCTACAAACTACATAGCCTTCTGGACACAAAACAAAAGATTTACACTCCATAAATACCACACACTCTAGAATATTGCACACACCTCTCCTTGCTGCTGGACCAGGTGGATATCAAGTGCATGAATTTGCCAGTTCAGGAAGTGGAAGCCAATCATTGTCTCACACCCCAATGTGTACTTTCCAACTTGATTAAAATCAGTGTACTTTTCCTAGCAGAAAAGGTGCCAGTAGTTTATGCAGGTCTATTTTATTAATATATGATGACAACTGGGCAATTTTAGCAGACAATGAAAAAGGTGCTGGTGCTCTGTACCATCGCATGCACCCTCAAAAAAAGCCTTGATTAACACTATTTAGGTTCCGTTTTGACATTAGCCATGTTGACTAATATTAAAGGGCCAATTCACTAAAGAATGCCCAGATAAAGACCATCAGTTTATCTAGATTACTCATCCACACTCACTGCTAAACTCTAACAATTCATTCCACTCTCTCAGAAATCCTCTGTGCTTGTATTATGCATTCTTGAATGTATTGTCCTCATCTCCCCTACCTTCCCTGGGTGGCTATTGCATGCATCTACCACCCTTTCTATAAAGAACAACTTTCTTAGATTACTTAAGTCTACTCCTGTCACCAATATCCTCTGACCCCTTGTTCAAGAGTTTCATATCTTTATATACCCTTTACTCCAGGGTATAATTATATCTTTAAGGCTCTCTCCATATGCTTTAGATCTCCAACAAGCCTGTATCTTGGGGACAAAGGTGGGCACAAAAAATGAAAAGGAAATTCAAGAAGGATAACATCAAACCTTCATTTAACCTGCTCTAACCAAATAGTCCCATTTTCTAATCATAAGCCCAAGGAATTCAGCCCTTTTTTTTGGACAAAAAAATTCTTTAATTGCATTTATTCCTTAAATACATAATGAATTCCCTGATAACAGGAAATCTTTATAAAAATGTAGCTCCTAACACAACTGTTTGAGGTTTCAGTGTTATCTTCCTTGTATTTACTTGTAGTGACTCATGTAAGCCAAGTTACATTGAGACACAGTAGGTATTTCCCTATCTCCAGAGGGCTTTGAATCAAGCTGCAACATTTGGAAAAACATGCATCTTATTGCCACAAAACAAGGGATCATTTTTTTCTTAAAGTATCTTCTTATAACCAGGATCTGCAGTAGACTAGGTAAATGTCGCTCATAGTATACTTAGATATCGTTTAACAGCCCCCCCCCCTCCCATTTTCAGCTATATTTTTCATTTGGGCAGCAGCCACAGCTATCTAATTTAACAAATTGCCCTGAAATGAACATTTTTAAAAACAAAAACACCTCTTATATTTAAGGTGATATTCATTCCTGTTTCCTGATTGGCCCAAAGTATGTCTGTTCTATATAAAACCTGAACAATGGTCTGTGGTTTATGAGAGTAATAAGGAAGCCCAAATCCAATCAAAAATATACTCACAATTTTGTTGCAGAAAGTAAGAAAACACATGTGTGATCTTAAACCATGTAGTGCCACATGATATATCCAACAGTGCAATAGTGTTTTTGGGAAGGGTGAGGTCTCAGAACTTGCGGGCCGTCAGCGGCTAATTTTTAATGCTCACTGAAGAAACCCCTTGCATACATCACCGACCTGCCACCATCCCTTCCACTATTAAAATTTTTTGGAATTTTATCTAAACAAATTTGAATACCTGTGCAGTCCATAAACAACAATCAAAGCTGGCGATCTTTGTTAGAAAAGAAGGTAACAATGCTGTTACTTAGCTTTTTCTGAAACAGCTCAATAGGTAATCACTTAGAAGCCCGCCAAATCCTTGAATGTCATTAGCTGGCAAAATCCCGACGCCATCTAGCGCGCTGTTCATAAGCGTTTCACCTAAAGGTTTCTTCAGGGGAAACTTGTTCATAGACGCACTAAAACAAAAATAAAACTTCTGAATCATAACTTTCTTCCATTACATCCAAACAGCTTCAAAAAGTCGGAAGAATCCTTATCACACTAAAAACAATTCGGACATACCTTTAAATAATGAGCTGAGAAAACTCAGAAGCTTGCAAAGTTCTGCTGGTGATGTTGATAACTTGGGAAACTGCGCATGCGAAAGGAATTTAAAGGGCATCTGATACGTCAATCAGTAAAAAAACGGAATCACCTGAAGCACGCCTCCCATTCTATGCGTGCGTTAAGGCCCCCCGGAATTAATGTTCGTAATTGATGGATCCAGCGTTGCTCCGCATATAATAGCGCTCGTTCCCGTGTTCTCCCAAACCAAGATGTCAAAACTTGTTCTATACAGAAACAGGTGAGATCCTCAAAGGCGTGCTGAAATTCAAGGCAATGGTCAACTAATGGCGCTTCCCTTCTATGACATTTTAGCTTGCTTTTATGTTCGTTCATTCGAACCCTAAACGATCGAATGGTCTTTCCGATATATAGAAGTCCACAAGGACATCTTACTCCATATACCACATGGGTAGAATTACACGTGGTTGCATCACGAAGCTTATAGGTTCGCCCTCCTTACTGAAACTCTGATAACTCTTGAGTAACATTACATATATTGCAGGAGCCACACTTAAGGTGGCCACCTGCAATGTTGGATGGAGTGGAAGAGATAGGGCGTAAAGCTGCCGGGCTTAATATCTCTTTGATGTTCCGAGATCTTTTCCAAACGCACCGAACTTGGTAAGTTTCCAAGCCAGCTATACTATGCAGGACGTACATATGGCGTTTAACACTACGCTTTAAATGCATACTTAAAGGAGTAAAACTTGTGACTAGATTGACTTGTTGTATATCGGGCACTGAATCTGTAGTCTCATGAGAATGCAACAGTGAGTCCCGGTTAGAATATAACGCTCTTTTGTAAGCTCTGTCTACTATCTTATGAGGATAACCTCGTTGGTAAAAATTGCTCTTTAGTAGATGTGCTTGAGATTTAAAATCTTGTAAATCTGAACAATTGCGGCGGTACCTAATGAATTGAAACAGAGGCAAACTGTCCTTTAAATGCAATGGATGACCACTGTTGTAATGCAAAATAGCATTCTTATCTATAGGTTTTCGAAAAATGGAGGTATTCCATCCCTCAGGCGATTTTTTTACTAAAATGTCCAAAAACGTAATCTGATTTGTATGAAAAGTTAAAGTAAATTTGATGTTGGCATCTCTGTTGTTCAGCCACGCATAAACTGTAACAGATGTTCTTGAGTGCCATGCCACAAAACAAAAATGTCATCGATATATCTTCGCCATAACTTCACAGAGACCAGATATGGAGAGGTGGACAGCCAATCTTGCTCAAATCTTTGCATGTATAAGTTGGCAACAGAAGGGGCACACATAGCACCCATAGCCACTCCCGATAGCTGCAAATAGATGACATTTTCAAACGTAAAAAAATTATTGTGCAGTGTGAGAGATGAAAGTTCTGACAAAAAAATCAATTGTTGCTCCGACAGATCACCTCTTTGGCGCAGCGAAGCCATTACCACTGAATGAGCTTGAAGCTGAGGAATCACTGTATAAAGAGATACAACATCAAAAGTTACTAAGATGAGATCGGGATCCAATGCCCATTGATTGTGGGTTGACAAAATCCGCAAAAAGTGAGACGAATTTTTTATATAGGATGGAATGGAAATCATTTTAGGTCTTAGATACGAATCCAAAAATACCGATAATGGCTCTAGAAGGGAACCCCGAGTCAAGACTATTGGTCTACCAGGAGGATTTTGTAAGTCCTTGTGGATCTTTGGGACCAAATAAAATCTTGCCAAAGTACAATCAACCGGATTCAGAAAATGCCACTCTTTTTTGGAAATTAATTTATGTTGTAACGCCTGAGTGGTAATCCCCTTAATCTTCTGCTGCAGTTCTAGTGTGGGATCTGCATCCAATCGTCGGTACACATTCGGGTCTGATAGCTGGCTGTGAGCCTCATGTAGATATTGGACCCGACTCCAAACAACAATCCCACCACCTTTGTCCACTATTATATGCGGAGCAACGCTGGATCCATCAATTATGAACATTAATTCCGGGGGGCCTTAACGCACGCATAGAATGGGAGGCGTGCTTCAGGTGATTCCGTTTTTTTACTGATTGACGTATCAGATGCCCTTTAAATTCCTTTCGCATGCGCAGTTTCCCAAGTTATCAACATCACCAGCAGAACTTTGCAAGCTTCTGAGTTTTCTCAGCTCATTATTTAAAGGAATGTCCGAATTGTTTTTAGTGTGATAAGGATTCTTCTGACTTTTTGAAGCTGTTTGGATGTAATGGAAGAAAGTTATGATTCAGAAGTTTTATTTTTGTTTTAGTGCGTCTATGAACAAGTTTCCCCTGAAGAAACCTTTAGGTGAAACGCTTATGAACAGCGCGCTAGATGGCGTCGGGATTTTGCCAGCTAATGACATTCAAGGATTTGGCGGGCTTCTAAGCGATTACCTATTGAGCTGTTTCAGAAAAAGCTAAGTAACAGCATTGTTACCTTCTTTTCTAACAAAGATCGCCAGCTTTGATTGTTGTTTATGGACTGCACAGGTATTCAAATTTGTTTAGATAAAATTCCAAAAAAATTTTAATAGTGGAAGGGATGGTGGCAGGTCGGTGATGTATGCAAGGGGTTTGTTCAGTGAGCATTAAAAATTAGCCGCTGACGGCCCGCATGTTCTGAGACCTCACCCTTCCCAAAAACACTATTGCACTGTTGGATATATCATGTGGCACTACATGGTTTAAGATCACACATGTGTTTTCTTACTTTCTGCAACAAAATTGAGAGTATATTTTTGATTGGATTTGTTCTATATAAAATACTAACTGGATTTTGACTCCTGCCGTAGAGATTTACTCCAAAGATATTTCTTTTGCCATGTTCTTGTGCCAGAAATTTTGTCTCTGATTTCACAGATTCCAAACTTGAGGTGCGAATACATAACACTTGAATGTCAGAAATTCTAACTTTACTTTTCTTCTGCATTTTTCCCAATACTAAATAAACTGAAAGGCAAGAGCAAAAAAGGACAATTGTTCACAAAGTGGCAATGTAGGATATTGAACAATATCACTCTCAATAGCTTATTAGCAAAACACATAGGGCCCAATGTTCAAAAGGGCCAATATTCAAATGACAAGGCAGAAAGTCACAGTGCTGAAATATTGACAGGATATTCAATGGCAGTATCCAGATACTAACTGCTGTTGAATATCCCAGTTGAGTGGCACTATCTGGATGAGTGCTAGCACATAACCAGATAGCACAATTTTAAACCAGCAACTTGGGCAGCCTTTTCATACAGTTTAAATTGTTTATTTATTTATTTAGTCAGATTTAATATACTGCTTTATTATTAAATCAAAGCAGTTAGCACATCAAACAATCAGGAGGGGGTTAAAGTGTGAAAACCTGCAGTGGAAACATCGGCATGAGTGTGGTAGGAGGGGTGTGAGAGATTAATTTGAGTTTTATACAAGTGAGCTAAGTACAGGTCTATATACAAGTGAGCTAGATACAAGTGTGCTATGTACAGGACTATATACAGTTCATATGGGTTGCAGGGTTGGATAGGGCAGAGTCTGGTTCAGATAAGTGCCAGCTGAAAATCATATTCTCTGGATAAGTGCTGGTACTTATTCGGATAGAAACATAGAAACACAATGGCAGAAAAACACCACATGGCCTATCTAGTCTGCCCTTCCATATCAACTACAATAGTGCCTTTTTTCCCTTTAGAGATTGTCTGTGTTTGTCCCATGCTTTTTTGAATTCAGATACTGTCCTAGTCTCTACCACCTCCACTGGGAGACTATTCCACGCATCTACCACTCTTTCCATAAAGAAATATTTCCACATTTTACTCCTGAGTCTATCCCCTTTCACATTCATCCTATGTCCTCGTGTAGCAGAGCTTGCCTTTAATTGAAAGAAAATCTCCTTCTGTGCATTTATGCCATGGTGGTATTTAAATGTCTCTATCATATCTCCCCTATCCCGCTTTTCCTCTAAAGTATACATATTAAGCTCTTTGGGCCCGATTTTCAACAAAGCACCGAGGCATGCCATACCTGCATAAAGATATCCGCTCAGGAAAAGTGCTTAATTTGTGAGTCATATGCCTCCAAAATGGCCAAGCTTCGAAAATGTGGCACAAACTGAGCACAGCAGCAGGCACCCAATGTGGCATAGACAGGTACACGCAGGAGCTGTAACCTGAGCTTGGCACCTAAGATATTAGCCCGCAATACCCGTGTAGGTGTCCAAACCAGCGGCCAGAGAAGCAGGACGCCAAATGTGCATGAACCTGTCTATTGCCCATCTGGTGTACCCATGCAGTGACGACACAGACATGCAGGCCCCATGGGCTGCCTGTGCAAGAGCCCACTGTGGCTGGGCGGATAGACACCAACGGCATGATGGCGAGAAAAGACAGACAGTAAACCTCTGCCTCGACAAGACCGAGGCCCTTGCCTGTTCCGTGCTGCGGTATGAGGGGGTGCTATACCCTGGGGGGGGGGGGCCAGCGGCAGAACCTGCGGCTGTCCATGGCCATGTGGAGGGCCATCCAACTCTGCCTGCGCAAGTAAGGAGACCTGAATGGGCGAGGGGGGTGGGGACTGAGCACCATGCTAGGCCATATACACCCTGAAAGACACAGTTGTGTGTCTGCACAGGAAGACAGGGCTGTGGGGCCAGGCCACATGCTGGTGGCAGTACCAATGGTTGCAGAACAGGTGATAGTGGGGGGTGGGCCATGCATGGTACAAGTGCCATCCCTGGCTGCCCACAGTAATAGGTATATCCAGACAATGCAGGCGGGGAGGCCGCTGCACTCCCTGGTGGCAGATGGCAGCAACACCACAGGGCTGGCACAGCAAAGGCAATGCCCAGTGGATGGGGAGCTGTGAGTTGGGCTGCCCACCCCAGGGGACTCCACTGGCCAGTGCAGACACCCTGGACATGCACCCCTTTCCCCAGCCCCTCTGACCCTGGCCCAGGGATCAGAGGGGGCAAGTGGCAGTATCCACATATGTGCTATCTGTTCCTGCAAGCGGATCAGCCACCACTGACCACCATCCCCTGTCTGGCTGTGGCAGCATGTCTATAATGTGATATCACAGGAACTGAAAGATGTGTAACGGCAAGCATACACAAACCGCAACACCCTGTCCTGCATGGCGCCTCACAAACCATAAATTGATGTGGTCCCTGAAGCATTGGATGCCCCCTGCCATGATACCTACCCACAGTCGAGGCCACTCATGGTCCACAACCATGTACCATGGCGCCAAGGCAAGACTGCATGCAAAAGATGGGAGCAAGGGAAGGGGGGAGGACTCAGAGGTGGCTGAAGAGACCAGAGGGGTGACACAGGTGAATCAGTGGCCCAGATGGCACTGTTGGTGGTGGCAGGGGGCACATGTCAAATGTCTAGGAGAGCAGTGGGGAGGAATCCAGTCCCAGATGCCAGAGGTGTACCATTACATGCAACCCACAACTGCTACCCAGGATGGGCAGGCCAACAGGCTGAGAAAGGATACAGGTAAGTACAATAGGCAATAGGCAATGTGGAAGTGCACAACTGAGCCCATGTGTGTCCCCTCCCCCTCTCTCCCACAATGACTATGGTGTGCGACACACCCTAGAGGTCCTAAAGTATAATTACAGGACACTGTGCCTGAAATGACCAAATCAGCTGCAGTGCATCAGAGAGAGGCTAGCGGCTGAAAAAGGTCAGTGGGCTACACAGTGGAGCTTAGCAGATGCAGGCAGTGGCAGCCACTGCTGCCGGACAGATGCAGGCAGATCATCTGGTGGGGGATCCCCCATATGCAATGATGGGAATGTGCTTGGGGCAATCTTGCCATCCCCTAGTGCCACTATCCCTGGTGTGCACCAGTTGGCACCCAATACATGCAGTTGCACACACACATGGCTGGAACACGGCATGGAAGGGCAGTATAGTAGTAGACACCACCAGTGGCGGGCCCAGATGCACATTGTGTACCTGCCCACACTGCCCCCTGTGGGTGTCCATTGCCTGGGGGGGCCAGCAAGCCACAGCTGGGCATGTGAGGGGGAGAACAGAGTTGGCTGGAGATAAGCAAAGGGGAGAGTGTGCAGTGTACACTGAGGGATGGCACACCCCCATGGCCCGAATGTGGGTTACACAATGCATGTGTGGGCCCCCCAGAGATGTGCCAGTCCCACCCCAGGGCCATACCTGTGCAGACATTTAACCCCCTCCCTCTTCCCTCACAGCCAGTTCTAGACAGGTCCCAGACAACACTGGCCCACCACGGCACAAATCTGAAGCAGCAATCCAGCACCAGTGCAGCTGTCCCAAGGTGAAAATCCCAGCAGTGATGGGGAGGAGGGGTTCAGCCACTGTGATGGAGGACAGCACTACAGAGGGGGAGGGCAGTGAGGAGGCCACAGAGCAGCAATGGGATGGAGAGGCTGAGGAAGAGGAGAGATCAGAGGGTCAGGGCAGGATGAGGAGTCTGAGGAAGGGGAGGGCTCAGGGGGTCTGGGACAGGGCAGGGAGTCTGAGGAGCAGGAGGGCTCAGATGTTCAGGGGCATGGAAGAGAGCCTGAGAAGGGGGAGGGCTCAGAGGGTCAGGGACAGGACAGGAGTCTGAGGAGGGGGAGGGCTCAGAGGGTCAGGGGCAGGATGGGGAGTCTGAGGAGGAGGAGGAGGGCTCAGGGGGTCAGGGGCAGGGCAGAGAGTCTGAGGAGGAGGAGGCTCAGAGAGTCAGGGGCAGAATGGGGAGTCTGAAGAGGAGGAGGTGGCAGCGAGTCATGAGCAGAGGCAGGCACAGAGGGGGTAGCAGGGGGAATGCAGTCACCACCCTCCAAGCACCTTAGGTATGGAAGTTTAGTGCAGCGCACAGCCAGCAGGAACCTGGGGGGGGGGGCAGAGGAGGAGCAGCACCCACTGGCTGTGCCCCACAGCCCACAGCTATGCTTGCCTATGTCCATCCCAGGGTGCCATGTGCCCACTGCAGGGCTTGGCACAGACTGTTCATGATGTGTGGCAGACCCATGGGCCACATTCCACAGCCGCGGGCCCCTACATCCACCCCAGCACCCATGGGCACAGCATGCCACACCAGGCCTCCGCGCCATCACCCACTCGGCCACCTGGTGATTCGCCTCTGGCCGCCCTGGTGGCAGAAGTGTGGCTCCTCAGGGAGAATGTGCTGTCAGCAGCACGGACAATTGGCGTGTACCTGGATGCCCTCACTGCTGCATTGACAGGGCACAAGGAGGGCCACACTGCATTATAGGTCATCCCCATGCAAGAGATTGCCCTGCGATTTGCCATAATGGGGCAGACTGCATGGCCACAGACATGGGTGCACAATGACCCCATTGATGTGTGGACCTCTGTTGTTTTATACTGTTGTTGCTGTCATTGTTGTACATGAATCAGGGTTTGCAATAAACTGTTCCTGGTTTGTAATCACTATGTGTTGTCAGTTTTGTAGGGGCAGGGCTGCATGTCTGCATGGGTGGTGTAGGGAACCATGGGAGGGGGTCCGGGGGTTATGGGCATGGGGTATGTGGCCTGTGGGTCATGTCCATGTATGAGGGTATGGCACAGAGGCACCACATGCACAGAATGGTGGCAGTCTCAGTTTTGCCTGGGTAGCGCCTCTGTGCCATACCCACGCAGAGTGGCTGCAGCTACTGCCTGGCATGGGTAGTGCCTCTGTGCCATACCCATGCATAATGGGTGGTGGCGCTACCACTTTACTGGTGCATGTGCCATCGCCAGTCAGCATGGGTGTGGCTCAAAGGTGCTACACAAGCAGAATGCCCCCTGCCCTGAGAGGGCACACGATCTGAGCAACACTGTGTGCCTGTCCTCAGATAGCATACTGTGCTATCTGTCCTACCTGGATATTAACGTCTGGTTGTCCATGCACGCATATGCTGCCATCGAGTCATTGTGTGCGGCTATGGTGACCTACAGAAGATAGCTGTCATGCAGATTTTCATACCATCAGTTCTCAGGAACCTACGTGGGTACCAGATATGCATTTGGATGGGGCAATGCATGACTGCACGTCATATCTGCGTATATGTTAAAGGGCCTACGTGGGTAGCCTATCACCATCATAGCACCTGAGCTGCACAATGACAGACACAGCGCAAAAAGGGCCAAAGTGAATCTGGAAGGCAAACTTTATACCCTCTGAGACCTCTACGGCCCTGAGGTTCATCCTTAAGCAGCATGCTGCCCTCTTTGTGGCAGAGGATGCTAGCTCATAGCTGACAGCATGGTTTGACATCATCATGAGAGTCAATGCCGTCCACCACAACAGGCACATGGAGGATATTAAGAAGAAGTGGCGGATGGTACGGCAGGCTGTGAAGGAGAAAAGGGCCAGCAATATCAGGCTTCAACCTGCACGGCAGCGCAGACTCACCCCTTTGGAGTTTAAGGAGGAGGTCTCCATCTCAGGGGTTGCGGGCTTCAACGGCTCTACTCCAGGCACACAGGAGGGTGAGTAGGGGTTGCCCCATGGCCTGGGTGGTACCGTGATATCCATGTATGTATGTATGTATGTATGTATGTATGTATATCCATGTATGTATGTATGAACACACTTAACGAATACAAGAACGCAATTAACAAATTAAAAAGGGATTACCACTCTAAAGTAATAAATCTGGCCATCAACCGACCTAGAGAACTATTTGCAATTGTAAAAACATTGACAAAAGCAAAGAACCCCGAGCCAAAACAATCAGCAATAAGTATAAAAACATTAGCAACCCACTTTGCAGAAAAACTAAAGTGCAAACCCAATACTCTAACAGCAATACTACCTTCAAGCACTGAAATTAATAACAATTGGACAACTTTTCACACGGTAGACCAAAAACACCTCCTTAAGATCATAACAATGATCAACACCACAACCTCTCCACTCGATCCATGCCCTGTGTCATGGATGAAATGTACAAAGGAAGAACTCGCTGAAAACATTCAACACATGGTGAACCAATCCTTTTCCCAAGGTATCATGCCCGTTGTCCTAAAACTCACAACGCTTTGCCCAATAATAAAAAACAATAAACTCGACTCAAAAGACCCAAATTCATACAGACTGATAGCCAGCATTCCATTTATTGCTAAAATAATAGAAAAAACAATTCAATTACAATTACAAGAGCATATTGATGAGCACAAACCCCTTGACTCACACCAGTTTGGTTTCCGCCCCTTCCACGGAGTAGAAACCCTCTTAATTACACTGATGGACTACCTCATCAAAGGTACAGATGACAACAGTCAAGGCTTCCTACTCCTCTTTATAGACATTTTTTTTATTTTTTTTTTATTTCAACAACTTTCATCGAAAGACATATATAAGAAATACAAGAAATTAAGATACAATCCGATAATACACAAAAAAACCACAAGTTTTATACTCCCAGCCCACAAAATGGAGTGTGTCAATTACATAGAATAATCTCTAATCCAAAGTTGAGAGAAACAGAAAATAATACAATCCCACATTATACTAAGCAAAAAGCCAACAAATATATCAGGTCTGATTAGTGAGAAAAGTTTCTAATTGAGAGGAATCAAAAAAAATATAAGATTTTCCCAGATGAATGACAACACATTTGCATGGATATTTAAGGATATAAGAAGCTCCCAAAGCTATAACACGAGAGCGAAGTTGAAGAAAAGCCTTCCTTTTTAATTGCGTAACACGGCAGACATCTGGGACAACCTGTAACTGATGACCAAAAAATTTCTCTTGCCGAAATTTAAAATAAGACCTTAAGACCATCTCCTTATCCCTTTCCAAAGAGAAAGCCACCAAAAGAGTAGCACGTGTAGAAATTTCCTCAACAGAAGACTCTAAGTACGCTGATAAATCCATACTCTGCTCTGATAAGTGATCTAGATTCCCACCAACTACATCACCTGTCTCCAAATCGCCAACCGGATGTTCTCTAACACCAGTAGGCAAGTAATAAATTTTAGATAAGACCACAGCATCCGGCTCTTGAATTTTCAAAACATCTTTCAAGTACTTAGTAAATAGAATAGTTGGAGAAAGGTAGTGAGTGCGAGGGAAATTCAGAAATCTGAGATTCTTCCCCCGCAAAGCATTTTCAAATATTTCATCACGATGATGCAATTGCAAGGAGTCTTGCACCTGAGATGTCAGGACTCCTTGAATTGATGTTAACTGACCATCCATTTTAGCTTTGTGGGATTCAAGAATTCCCAATCTATTCCGATGATCTATTAAAGAATTAACTGTCTCCTGTGAAAAGACAGAAAATTTAACCAAAGAAGATTTTAATGTAAGTTCAGTCCTAGAAACAATTCGCCAAATGTCCTGCAATGATACATCTTTAGGGGGTTGGAGGTCATCCGTAGACAAAGAAGAGAAATCAATTGGGCTGGGAATAGCAACCTCATCAGATCGAATCTTCAAAAATGATTCCGAAAGTACGGGTAGAGATGGTGATGACTTACTCTCCACAGCACTACAAAACAATTCTCCATTCGACAATCGAGGCTGAGTGCTGGGCGGGGATACAACCCTACACGGATCTGAAGACTCATTCAGTGAAGTCGAACTAACTGAAGCTAAAGAATCCGGTGACAATTGCACTGAGGGAGACGATAAGGCCTTAAGATGGCTATCCATAGGGCCAACAACTTTAGCTGACTTACCGGACGACATTGTGGATTGAAGCGGCTTTTTCTTCCGCTTCCCCATAGACAAACCAGACCAGCTTCACCAAACTGCTCCAAAGTGCTCCGAAGGGGCTCCAAAGGGGCGTGGTCTGCCCCTTAGGACACGCCCCTTCGGAGCACGCACCCTCGGGCACGCGCCCGCGGTGCGTGTCCCGTGGTGGGGCTATAATTTATAGCCTGCTCTGCTCACGTGCTCCCAAGCGCTCTCCGGAACAGAGCAGCCATTCCTCTCAGCTTCCAGGCAATGATAGTAAGTAAAAGTCACACACAAGATTCAGCGAGGGAGGGCCCGGTCTTATAGCCCGCTCTGCTCACGTGCTCCCAAGCGCTCTCCGGAACAGAGCAGCCGTTCCTCTCAGCTTCCAGGCAATGATAGTAAGTAAAAGTCACACACAAGATTCAGCGAGGGAGGGCCCGGTCTTATAGCCCGCTCTGCTCACGTGCTCCCAAGTGCTCTCCGGAACAGAGCAGCCGTTCCTCTCAGCTTCCAGGCAATGATAGTAAGTAAAAGTCACACACAAGATTCAGCGAGGGAGGGCCCGGTCATATAGCCCGCTCTGCTCACGTGCTCCCAAGCGCTCTCTGGAACAGAGCAGCCGTTCCTCTCAGCTTCCAGGCAATAATAGTAAGTAAAAGTCACACACCCTTTATAGACATTTCTGCCGCCTTTGACAACATCAACCACCTTACTCTGATCAATAGACTAGAAAACTTAGGAATAGGTGGGACTGTTCTCAAATGGTTCAAGTCTTACATCACACACAGACTAATACGTGTTCAAATAGACCAAGAAGCATCAGAAACCTTCCCCCAAAGACAAGGAATACCCCAAGGATCAGCCCTTTCTGCCCTCCTTTTCAACCTGCACCTGCAACCTATCACAAACATATTTAGAAAACACAGGATTAGTCACTTTATTTATGCTGACGACATCATGCTCGCTATCCCCATAACCACCAAAAACCCCACTTACGACACCCTATCCGAATGCATGGCTGAGACCACCTCTTGGATGGAAACCAACTACCTCAGCATCAACCTCAAAAAAAACGGAAGCAATGTTCGTAACAAGAACACCTGTGACCGAGGACACTTATCCAACAACAATCTCAATCAACAATACATCTATACCTGTTAAAAAAGAGGTAAAATACCTGGGTGTAATAATAGATCATACTCTCACCATGCTACCGCACATAAAGCAGACAGTAAAAACCATATTCTACAAACTCAAAACCATACAACACCTAAGGCCCCTCCTTGACACACATGACTTTAGATCGGTTGTTAATACACTCATCAACCCCCATTTTGACTATTGCAACAGTCTCCTAATTGGCCTACCACAAAAAAACACATACCTATTACAAAGAGCCCAGAACATCTGTGCAAACGTAATTACTAAAGCTCGCCTAACAGACCATGTGACCCCTATACTGCTAGAACTACATTGGCTCCCTATAAACAGCCGAATCAGATATAAAATTCTCCTAACAACTTTCAAGCTCCTAAACGACATTGCCCCCTCACACCTATCCACACTACTACACGCCCCATCCGAATCAAGAGCTCGCAGACAAAACGCAGCCCACTCACTTGATATGCCAAAAACATTCACGAAGACTAAAAAATCCACAAGCGCCAGAGCCTTCACGTTCACTGCCCCCATGCTCTGGAATGATCTCCCAATAGACCTCCGTATCATAAAAGACCTCTCCCAATTTAGGAAAGAACTCAAAACCTACCTATTCTCCGAAGACTTCGAAATCCCCTACCCCCAAGTCCTGTCCTACAGCATCCACAGACACACAAACTCAAAACTCCCAAAATCACAATTAGCTAACCCCACACTGACCTCCCACACACACACAAAAAACTTATGATAAAAAAAATGGAAATAAATTCCACCACTTACGCATGACCAATGAATATTCTGTAACACATTGTATATAACCATCTGTAAATAACCAATGTAAATAGTTTGGACAGTTTATCGCATTTATTATTTGTAAAAAGTTAGAATTTTTCTGTTCAATGTAAATGTATACTGAAGTATACAAAATTGTTAACTTGTTCCATGTAAACCGCCCTTGATCTCTGGAAGGGGCGGTATAGAAGAAATAGATAAATAAATAGATAAAAATAAATGTATGTGTCCCCACTATGGTTCCATCCACCCAGGGCCTGCCTGTCTGTTTGTCAGTCCTTGGGTGATGTGGGGGTTGGGGGACAGTGCAGACTGGGGATCTCCCTGCCACTTCCATTGTGGGCTTGGTGGCACCCCATAGGCTGACCTAGTAACCCATGGCACTACCCTCTGTCACCTTTGCTCTCCCACAAACCTGCCAGGGATCCAACCCTCACAGTCTGTAACCGATGATCAGAGGGAGCCTCACCACCCATTGGGGATGATGCCAGTGCACAGCCAGGATGCAGCAAAGCCACAGGGTGTGCCTGCCAGGGTGGAGGTGCAGTCTGATGCGACACCCAGGACAGAGGAGCAGTCTGGTGCAGCTCCCAGGGCAGTAGAGCAAGCCAGTGTATTTGCCAGTGCTGGGGAGAAGGAGACCGATGATATCCCACTCATTGAGCTACAGTTTGTCATCTTTGATGACCCTGTGGACGCAGGGGGCACTATGTGGACCAGGAGCTACTGCAGAAGGGTGCATGCCTGGTGGATGACATTGAGGGCATACAGTCTGAGCTGGTGGGACCTGCAGGCAGCAACACAGGCAAGGGAGGCTGAGTTCAAGGCATGGCAGGAACACCGAATGTGAGTGGAGCGTCATCTGCTACTACTACTACTACTACTACTACTATTCAGCACTTATAAATGCACAGCTAACCTACAAGAGGTAGACAACATACAGGAGACAGTCCCTGCCCGTCAGTCATGCTCATCGGAGCTTACAATCTAGTTAGAACAGTACATTAGTTAGAACAGTACAGAGCATTAGTCAGTCCTGCGCAAGGTACGATGTGGTACAGTTTGGTCTGTAATTTGGTCATAAACATTGACGGGGGTTAGGGTAAGATGAGGAAGGAGTCAGGATCTGAATGCAACAGTGAAGAGGTGGGTCTTCAACCTGGATTTGAAGAGGACAGGGAGGATGCTTGGCGCACAGACGCAGGCAGGCTGTTCCGGGCGTAAGGTGCAGCAAGGTGAAAGGAGCGCGGTACGGGTGTAAGGCATTGATAGAAGTAATTTGTTAGCGGAGCGCAAATTTCGAGAGGGGACATAGGCAGAGATAAGAGATAAGAGGTATTGAGGGGCCATAGAGTGAATGCATTTATAGGTCAGCAGGAGAAGCTTGAATTGGATGTGGAGCTGGACAGGGAGCCAGTGAAGCGACTTGAGAAGAGGAGTAATATGGGCATGGCGAGGCTGGCAGAAGATTAGTCGAGAAGCATGATTTTGTATAGATTGGAGGGGAAGGAGGTGGCTCACGGGAAGACCAGCAAGGAGTAGGTTGCAGTAATCAAGGCGAGAGGAGATTAAGGAGTGGATAAGCGTTTTGGTAGTGTGTTCAGAGAGGAGGTGCGGATTTTGCTGATGTTGTAGAGAAAGAAGCAGCAGGTCTTAGCTATAAGCTGGATATGAGCGGATAATGAGAGAGCGGTGTCAAAGATAACCCCTAGATTGTGGGCCGAGGGAACAGGAAGGATAGTAGATCCATCCACATGGATTGAGAGAGGGGGAAGTGGTGGGGGGGGGAGCAGTTAGGTGGGAAGACAAGGAGTTCAGTCTTGGCCATGTTCAATTTCAATCAGCAATGAGACATCCAGGCAGCGATGTCCTTAAGACAGGCGGAGATCTTGGACTGGGTTGCTGGAGAGATATTAGGTGTAGAGAGGTAGATTTGGGAGTCGTCGGCATAAAGATGGTATTGAAAGCCATGGGAGGAGATAAGCGTGCCAAGGCCGTGGGTATAGAGAGAGAAGAGGAGGGGGCCCAGGACAGATCCCTGGGGTGCACCAACATGGAGCGGGGTAGGGGAGGAGGAGGAGCCACTAGAGCATACACTGAATGAGCGATGGGAGAGGTATGAGGAGAACCAGGATAGTACGGAGTCCTTGAAGCCAAGCGAGGAGAGGGTGATGAGGAGAAGGTTGTGGTCAATGGCAGCAGAAATATCAAGAAGGATGAGGATAGAATAGAGGCCCATGGATTTAGCCAGGAACAGGTCGTTTGTGACTTTTGTGAGTGCCGTTTCAGTGGAGTGTAGGGGACGGAAGCTGGATTGAAGTGGGTCCAGGAGGGCCTGGGAGGTGAGGAAGTCGAGGCAGTGACGGTGGACTGCTCATTCTAATAGTTTGGATATGAAGGGAAGGAGGGAGATGGGTCGATAGTTAGAAGGGCATGTGGGATCAAGTGAGGGTTTCTTGAGGAGGGGTGTGACAACAGCATGCTTGAAGTCAATGGGGACAGTTGCAGTGGAGAGTGAAAGGTTGAGGATATGAGTGATGGAGGGGACAATGGTGAGGGGAATGGAACGTAGGAGATGGGTGGGAATAGGGTCTGATGAACAGGTGGTGGATTTGGAGGAGGACAGAAGGAGTGTGGTTTCTTCCTCAGAGATTGGATGGAAGGAGGAGAGGGTGGCAGAGGGAGTATGGATGGGGGAGGAGAATTGGGGGGGGGGGAGGGGATGTAGATGGGGGGTAGAGAATTGGAGGGTAATCTTGTGGATTTTGTCGTGGAAGTAGTCGGCTAGGGTTTGGGCAGAAAGGGAGGGTGGGATCGAGGGCGGGGGGACTTTGAGGAGAGAATTGAGGGTATTAAAGAGACGGCGAGGATCAGAGGCAAGGGAGTTGGTCAGATGGATGTAGTAATCTTGTTTGGCAAGTGCTAAGGCTGACTGAAAGGAGCCAAGCATGAATTTGACGTGTAAAAGGTCTTCCAGGGAGCGGGATTTGGACCAAGCTCATTCGGCAGAACGGGCGCAGAAGCATAGGTAACGGATAGTAGGTGAAAGCCAAGGTTCGGGAGTAGATCGTTTGACAGGACGTGGGGTGGGAGGGGCAAGAGTGTCAGGGGCTGAGGATAATGTAGCATTGTATGAAGATAATGCTTCGTTGACGGACTCAGAGGATAAAATGTAGGAAAGAGATGGAGAGATGGTGGAGGAGAGAGTCAGGGGATCAATATTATGAAGGTTTCTAAATAGGTTGGAGGAGACAGAACGAGGTTGGGACGGCAGAAGCTGAAGAGTAAATGTTAAGAGGTGATGGTCAGATGAGGGAAGGATTGATTTGCGGAAGTTTGAAGGAGAGGAGTTGGAGAAGAGTATTAGGTCAAGGCAGTGGCCATGTAGATGTGTGGGGGCAGTGGAGCAAAGTCGGAGGTCGAACAAGGAGGTAATAGCGAGGAACTTTGAGGCATGGGGGTCAGAGGGGTTGTCGATGTGAATGTTGAAATCACCAAGAATAAGAGTGGGGGAGGAGGGATCCATAAAGGCAGAAAGCCAGGAGTCGAAGTCGGAGAGGAAGGTTGATTTGGGTTTGTCCGGTGGGCGATAAATAACAGCTATTCGGAGGGGGAGTGGAGAGAGGAAGCGAATGGAGTGGACTTCGAAGGAGAAGGGGGAGTGTGATTGGGGTGACAGGAGGGGTTGGAATTGGCAGGAGGGAGAGAGTAGGAGGCCAACGCCACCACCACAACCAGTAGATCGAGGTGTATGGGAGAACTGGTAGCCCCCATAGCAGAGAGAAGCAATGATGCGGTGTCATCTGGGGGGAGCCAAGTCTCAGTCAAGGCAAGAAGGTGTATGGCATTGGAGATAAAAAGGTCATGAATGAAAGTGGGTTTTTTTAATGACTGAGCATGCTTTCATAGGGCGCATGAAAACGGGAGAGTGGAGGGGGAGAGAGATCTGGATAAGGTTGGATAAGTTATGTGCAGGCAGTAGTTAGCAGTTCAATGCAAGCAATGGGTAGCAGGCAGAGGATAAGCAGTGGATAACAGTTCTATGCAACAATGGGGGCAACAGTATGCAAACAGTGGGTAGCAGTACTATGCGACAATGGGGGCAACAGTATGCAAACAGTGGGTAGCAGTACTATGCAACAATGGGGGCAACAGTATGAAAACAGTGGGTAGCAGTTCTATGCGACAATGGGTGGCAGTATTATGCAAACAATGGATAACAGTTCTATGCAACAGTGGGTAGCAACACTATGCAAACAATGGGTAGCAGTACTATGCAACAATGGGGGCAACAGTATGCAAACAATGGATAACAGTTCTATGCAACAATGGGGGCAACACTATGCAAACAATGGGTAGCAGTACTATGTAACAATGGGGGCAACAGTATGAAAACAGTGGGTAGCAGTTCTATGCGACAATGGGTGGCAGTATTATGCAAACAATGGATAAACAATGGATAACAGTTCTATGCAACAGTAGGGTAGCAGCACTATGGAAACAATAAACAATGGGTAGCAGTACTATGCAACAGTGGGTGGCAACAGTATACAAAACAATGGGTAGCAGATCAAGGGACAATGGGTGGCAGCAGTGTGCAAACAGTGTGCAAACAATGGGTAGCAGTACAATGCAAGCAATGGATGAGCAATGGATAATAGTTTTATGCAGTGATGGTTAGCAGTTTTATGCCTGGGAATGGGTAGCAGTACGATATAGGCAATGGGAGCAGTGCTAAGCAAGCAGAGGGTAGTGGTGCTATGTAGGCAGTGGGCAGCAAGTAATGGGTAGCAGTACAGTGCAGGCAGTGGGCAGCAAGTTCCAGGCGGGCAGTGGGAGGAAGAACAACACCAGCAGTGGGAAGCATGACGAAGGAGAGATACCTGAAGGTACCAGGGTGGAGCCCGCGAGATGGCCCAGTCTGGAGGCGATGTGTGGAGGAGCGACCAAGCCCGCTCGACCCCAGCAGCCCTGGAGCCCGCGCCCAAGGGCCAAGCCAAAGGGCCCTCTTGCGAGGCCCTCAGGCGTGGGCCCGCCAGACGCGGGTGAGCCTAGAAGCGCTGAAGAAATTCAAGGCTGGTCTTTGGCCTGATTGGCCTAGTGGTGGGGAGCAGGGAGGAGCTCACCTGCCTGCTCCCCTCCCCAATGCCGATCGGGTTGCTGCTGCTGTGGGCACACCTAGGCACGCTGAAGAAATTCAAGGCTGGTCTTCAGCCTGATTGGCCTCGTGGTGGGGAGCAGGGAGGAGCTCACCTGCCTGCTCCCTTCCCCGATGCTGATCGGGTTGCTGCTTCTGCGGGCGCGCCTAGGAGCACTGAAGAAATTCAAGGCTGGTCTTCGGCCTGATTTGCCTCGTGGTGGGGAGCAGGGAGGAGCTCACCTGCCTGCGCCCCTCCCCAATGCTGATCAGGTTGCTGCTGCTGTGGGCACACCTAGGCACACTGAAGAAATTCAAGGCTGGTCTTCAGCCTTATTGGCCTCGTGGTGGGGAGCAGGGAGGAGCTCACCTGCCTGCTCCCTTCCCCGATGCCGATCTGGAGGGACAGCTGTGTCTGATGAGGGAGATCGCGGCATTACCAGGCAATGATTGCTGGTTCCCTGAGCAGTTTGATGGGACTCATGCAGGCCCAGGAGGTGGGTGCAGGGGCTGCCAGCACACCAGCACAGCTACCTGGTAATCCTGAACCACGTGCAGTGGCCTGCCTTGCTGGGGAAGGTGATGACGCTGCCAGCAGGTTATCAGATATCGTTCTACTGCATCGCAGGGCACGTGTCAGTAAGTTTCCATGTCCAGCCGTGATCCCAGGAACAGGGGACACACATGGGAGGAAATAAACACTCTGCAATGTAACATCATTTCAGGTACTTTATTGGTGATTCTGTGTATCCTATTCAGGTGATGGTGTTGGGCAGTCACCTCAGAAACTACCTCGTATCAGCTGCGCAAGGTGGGTCAGTGCCCAGGCCTGCTTCTGGCTCCTGGCTTCTGCGCCCTTACCTGCCTCTGCAGCCTCCCACTGCCTCTGCAGCCTCCCACTCCTCCGCAACTGCGGGCTCTGGGTCCGGCAATCCCCACATCCGTGCAAGGTTGTGGAGTATACAGCATGATACAAATATCTGGCATACACGCTCCGGGCTGTAGAGGTATTCCTTGCCACTCCTGTTGAGGCACCAGAAGCGGCTCTTCAGCACTCCTATTATTCGCTCCATAACCTCCTGGGTCTGCTGATGGGTGGCATTGTACCACTTCACCTGCTTGCTCATGGGATGGCTTACTGGGGTCAGCAGCCAGGTCCTCAGGGGATATCAACGGTCACCTGTGGGGGCAATGTGAGATGTGCACATAAGCATGGGACATGTGTTGGTTACGGTCTATGAGCTGTTGCAGACTGCATACAACACACCATCTACTAGCAGGGCGGGGTATAATATGTAACATTCAGAGACACTGTGGCAGTGAGAGGACACCAACATATAGCTTGTGCGGCAGTCAGGCATTTGGAGCAGGGCAATGGGGGATGATAACATGGGCTGGCCTGTTGGAAGATGGGTGGGCAGGGGCATGGTACGGATATGTGGTTGGGAGATCTGCTGGCTGAGATGAGGGCAGACATGGATGTGCCCTACACGGGCTGCTCCCATGTGGCTGCAGCATATGGCGCTAGCCCGTGCTCTTCCTCATGCCACATGTTGGTGCGTGCTGTCTGCTCTTGGCCATGGGACTTCCCCTGCTTGCCTCCAGGATGTGCAACATGGCTTGCTGTGCGCATAGATCTGTGTAACAGCAGCACATGTATTCCACGCTTTAAGAAAAGTGGAAGGAAGTCCAAAAAACTGCCAGCATGGTTTAAAGGTGAGGTCAGAGAGGCTGTTGTTGCCAAAAAAGCATCTTTCAGGAAATGGAAAAAAGAGCCAAACGACGAAACCTGGAAACAGCACAAGCACTGGCAAGTCAAATGCAAGGCACTGATAAGGCAGGCAAAGAGAGAATTTGAGAAGAAGCTTGCTGCGGAAGCAAAAACGCGAAATAAAGACCTTTTCAAGTACATTCGTAGCAAAAAACCTGTGAGAGAGTCAGTTGGTCCATTAGATGATAAAGGGGTTAAAGGAGCACTAAGAGGCAACAAGGCGATAGCGGAGAGACTGAATGAATTCTTTGCTTCGGTCTTTACTGAGGAAGATGTAGGGATGTTACCCATGACTGAAGTGGTATTTAAAGGTGCGGAAGAATTGAAAGAAATATCGATACATCGGGAAGATGTCTTACAACTATTAGATAAACTGAAGAGTAGCAAATCACCTGGGCCGGATGGTATACATCCAAGGGTGTTGAAAGAACTGAAATATGAGATTGCAGACCTGCTATCAGTAATCTGTGAACTATCATTAAAATCATCTCTAATACCTGAAGATTGGAGGATCGCCAATGTAACACCAATTTTTAAAAAGGGTTCCAGGGGTGATCCGGAAACTACAGACCGGTGAGCCTGACGTCAGTACCAGGAAAAATGGTAGAAACCATCATAAAGAATAAAATTACTCAGCATGTAGATAGTCACAACCTAATGGGAGACAGCCAACATGGCTTTAGACAAGGAAGATCTTGTCTTACTAATCTGTTATGTTTTTTTGAAGGAGTGAATAAACAGGTGGACAAAGGTGAGTCGGTTGATATTGTGTATCTGGACTTTCAGAAAGCCTTTGACAAGGTCCCTCATCAGAGACTTTTGGCAAAACTAAAGAGTCATGGGATAGGAGGCAGTGTACTATTGTGGATCAGGAACTGGTTAAAAGATAGAAAGCAGAGGGTAGGGCTAAATGGCCAATTTTCCCAATGGAGAAAGGTGAATAGTGGTGTACCCCAGGGATCTGTGCTGGGTCCGCTGCTTTTTGACATATTCATAAATGACCTGGAAAGTGGAATAACGAGTGAGGTTATCAAATTTGCAGATGACACAAAACTATTTAAAGTTGTTAAAACCCAAGAGGATTGTGAAAAATTGCAAGAGGATCTTGATAAATTGGAAGACTGGGCATCAAAATGGCAGATGAAATTTAATGTGGACAAGTGCAAGGTTATGCACCTAGGGAAGAACAACCCAAACTATGGTTACACGATGCAAGGTTCCACATTAGGAACCACCACCCAGGAAAAGGATTTAGGCGTCATTGTGGATACCATGTTAAAACCCTCGGCCCAGTGTGCAGCGGCGGCCAAGAGAGCAAATAGAATGCTAGGTATGATAAGGAAAGGAATGGAAAACAAAAGATATTATAATGCCTCTATATCGTTCCATGGTGAGACCGCACCTTGAATATTGTGTGCAATTCTGTTCGCCGTATCTTAAAAAGGATATAGCGATTTTAGAAAAGGTTCAGAGAAGAGCCACCAAAATGGTAAAGGGGATGGAAGGATACTCCTATGAAGAAAGGCTAAAAAGGTTAGGGCTCTTTAACCTGGAAAAGAGACGGCTGAGGGGAGATATGATAGAAGTCTATAAATTAATGAACGGAGTAGAACGGGTAAACGTAGATCGATTGTTTACGTTATCAGAATATAGAAAGACTAGGGGACATGCAATGAAGCTACAGGGTAAACTATTTAAGACTAATAAAAGAAAATATTTTTTCACTCAACGTATAATCAAACTCTGGAATTTGTTACCGGAGGATGTAGTAAAGGCTGTTAGTGTAGCTGGGTTTAAAAAAGGTTTGGACAAGTTCCTGGAGGAAAGGGCCATAAACCATTATTAAGAAGTGACCGAAGACATCAATGCTTGACCCAGTACAAGCATTATGGAACTTGTGTCTCTTGGGGAAACTGCTAGGTACATATGACCTAGATTGGCCACTGCTGGAAACAGAATACTGGGCTTGATGGACCTTGGTCTGACCCAGTATGGCATATCTTATGTTCTTATGTTCTTATGTGCATGCAGTGGTCATCATGTGTTGCAATATGTACATAATATATATATCCCCACCTGTTTACATTACACATAGCATCATATTGCAGCAACCGTTTGTTCGGTATTGTCCTGGGGCTCACATATGTGTGCACTCACCTAGCAGCCACGCATCTCTGAGCTGATCCCCAGCTGCTGCCTGTCCCAGGCTTGAATGGGCAAGGACAAATGCATCATGGCAGGACCCCAGGTAGGGGACACACAAATCAGTAAAGGTCATGTTGGCATCCACAATGACCTGCATGTTCATCAATGTGTAACTATGCCTGTTCTGGTATGCCCTCTGCTCCAACCGTGATGCCTGCAGTACAATGTGGATGCAGTCTATACTTTCAAGCACTGATGGGAATCCAGCAACATTGTAGAATGCCTACATGGTCTCTTGCCGCATCTGCTGTGTCCAGGGGAAGGCTATGAGGTGGCGCATCATCCGCAGCAGGGCCTTGGTGAAGGCACTTACGCAGTGGCTGGCAGTAAACTATGTGATTCCAACAGTTGCCCCTATCACATGCTGGAAGCTGCCAGTTGCCAGATATCCTAGGGCAGTGGTCACCATCATACCACGGCCCTGGGATATCTGGCAACTGGCAGCTTCCAGGGCCTGGCTTCTGGAAGTGGAGGGCTCCAGCTCCACACTGAGTATGCTGCACAACTCAGTTATCGTTGCCCCATCCAGCCTGTATCTCTGGTACACATAGGGCACGGTATCTGCACCTCGGATGCTGGGCTACTGCCTGCTGATGAATACACATTGCCTGCCATATCCTCCACTGTGCTCTGGCATGGCGGGCATGTCTCTACCTCTGAAAACCCTGTGCATTGCCCACATGGCTTCTCAGCTGGTCCAGCAATGCTTTACCTCTGCACGGTTTGGGTACAGGCCTGCACATGCTCTCCTCACTGTACTATGCACTGTAACACCACTACAGGGGTTCGTTGAAAACCATAAGCAGTCATACATGCCAGAAAACATTGTTTAGGCTTACGTGGTTAGTGACATCCAAAGTCGGCATACGCAGCTTTCGGAAATATATATATGGGTTTCAGGACGACACCCCCTCCCCCCCGTTCCGCCTCTATGACTTGGCATTTGGCACTATGCGGATTGCTGGGCCACTCTGATTTAAGCCACCTTGTTGAATATCTGGTTTACATAGTTATGGCAGTTTTACACGGGTAAGGCCGTCTTTTACACTCATAGCACGTGCCTAGGGCTTCGAAATCGGGCCCTTTGTCTCCATATGCTTCATAACAAAGATCACAAACCATTTTAGTAGTCACTCTCTGCACCGACTAAAACCTGCTTATGTCTTTTTGAATGTGTGGTCTCCAGAATTGCACACAATACTCCAAATGAGGTTGCGCCAGAGAGTTATACTTAGGCACTATCATCTCCTTTTTTCTGCTGGCCATTCCTCTCCCTATATGCCCAAGCATTCTTCTAGCTTTCAGTCACCTTTTCTACTTGTTTAGCTACTTTAAGATCATCAGACACAATTTCGCCCAGATCCCACTCTTCTTTCATGGACAGATATACCTCACACCCTACACTCTACTGTTCCTTTGGATTTTTGCAGCCCAAATGCAGGATCCTGCATTTTTTAGCATTAAATTTCAGCTGCCAAATTCTAGACCAATCTTCAAGCTTAGCTAGATCCTTCCTCATGTTATCTACTTCTTCCTGGGTGTCTACTCTATTGCAGATTTTGATATAATCCATAAACAAGCAAAACTTACCCAACAGCCCTTCTGCAATATAACTAACAAAGATGTTAAAAAGAATTGGACCAAGAACAGATCCCTGCAGCATACTGCTGGCAACCTCCTTTTCCTCAGAGTGAGCTCCATTTACCTGTAGCCTTTTTTCACCTTCCACTCAACCAATTTCTAACCCAATCATTAACTTTAGGGTCCATCACTAGGGTGCTTAGTTTGTTTATAAGTCACCTGTGCAGAACGGTGTGAAAGGCTTTACTGAAATCTAAGTACACCACATCTAGGGTGTGGGCCTGGTTTTCCCACAAAAGTTCCTCAAATATCACCAATATTTCCAAGTGCCTGGGCACATGGGAGTCGTGCACCAGAAAATAAAAAGAACTCAGATCACAATTATTTGTCAGTAAAAATAACTCTTTTATTTGGCATAAGCAAAAGCTGTAAGCACAGATACACAAGTGTCTATCTGAGGGATCTGAGTACAGGCAGCGTTCCCTATCTCCACAGTGATGAGACAGAGAAGGCTGCCCTGAGCTCTGTAATTGCATCCTTATATACTCTATACCCTCTGTAGCAACTCATACACAAGAGTTTTGTTCCGTGTGCAAAAGTTGCTATACTGTCTGTAAAAGGTTGTAGGGCCTGTAGAGGCCTCCTTCCTTTGGGACAAAGGAGGGCCGTGTGCAAAAAGTCTGCAGAGGCCTCTTTCCTTTGGGACAAAGGAGGGCCATGTGCAAAAAGTTTGCAGAGGCCTCTTTCCTTTGGGATCCACCCTTATTAGCATATTAATGGCTTTTATTCTTGCTAGTGTTGAGTCATTCTGGCTACACCCTGCCATTCCTTTTGTTTCATTAATCACTGTAGCTTTCAGCACTGTAGTCTTCAGGGCTTATGAATACTTTGTATCACCAGCTTTGTTTGGCCTGTTTAACTTGTCCAGGCTTGCCCAACTTGCTCAGGCCTGTTCAATCTGTTCAGGCCTGACTTAGCTTTTCTTAGCTTTTCTTAGCCGGGTCCATTTTCTGTGCACTTCTGTTCAGAGTATGGTTCCCTGGCTTTACTCTTGTTGTGCTGGGCTCTGGGTACTCATTTTCTTAGCCCACGTGTTTTTTTCGTGCCATCATGATGTATTACAGCCTCAGGCAAGGATGTAGCCATACTAGACATACCTATCAGCCAATTTCCCTTCAAGGGCTCTTCCTAGGTCCAACTCTCTGGTCACCAAGTCAAAGAACTCAATCAGATTTGTCTGACAAGACCTGTCTCTGGTAAATCCATGCTGCCTTGGATTCTGCAATCCATTGGATTCTAGAAACCTCTCTATTCTCTCTTTTAGTAGCCTTTCCAATGATTTACTAACCATAGAGGTTAGACTAACTGGCCTGTAGTTCTCAATGTCATCCTTACGTCTGCTTTTTTGTAAAGGGACCACATGTGCCTCTCTCCAGTCCTCTGACACCACTCCCAACTCCAAAGAAGCATTGAAAAGGTCAGACAGTGGAGTCTCTAGAACTTTCCCAAGTTCCCTCAGTATTTATTCTTGGATGTATCCCATCCGGACCCATCGCTTTGTCTACTTTTAGTTTAGCTAGTTTCTCACGAACAGTCTTCTGAAAATTGTTCGAGATCCCTGTCGCTTCTGTTCCTATTTGTGGGTGTTTTCTGAGGTCCTGCTCCTGGCACTTCATCTGTGAACACAAAGCAAAAATATTTGTTAAGCAATTCCACTTTATCCTTACCAGTTTCTACATATTCCTCCCTTTCACCCTTTAGCCTGATAATACCACTTTTTCCCTTCCTCCTCTCACTAAAAGTTCTGTAAATGTCATATCCTCGCATTTTATTGCATTGGCTATTTCTTCTTCTTTTTCTATCTTTGCATTCCTGACTACTTTGCTAGCTTCTCTAAATTTTTCCAAATATAGATGCTTATCTTCCTCTCTCTGCGATCTCTTGTATTTCATGAAGGCCTCCCTCTTATTCTTCACCTTTTCAGCTGCTTCTTTTGAGAACCATAGCGGCCTCCTTTTCCTTTTATTTATCTTTCTAACAAAATGGTTTGTTGCCTTTAAAATATCCCCTTTCGGTTTTGCCCACTATTTTTCTACATCCCCCAGTTGTTCCTATACTCCTAACAACTCTTTGAGGTATTGTCCCATCTTCGCAAAGTTAGTTTCCTAAAGTCTAAGACCTTCGCTTTTGAAAGGATTTTATCAGCCCTAGTCCTAATACTGAACAATGCCTCTGGTGATCACTGAATGCAAGATGATCTCCCACTGTAACATCAGAAACACTTTCCCCATTGGTAAGTACTAAGTCCAGTATGGTCGCACTATGTGTTTCATAAGGAAGGGAATGGAGAATAAAACCAAGGATATTATAAAGCCTCTGTGGATTATCAATCCATGGTGTGACCACACCTTGAATATTGTGTGCAATTCTGGTGGCCATATCTTAAAAAAAATAGAGCAGAATTAGAAAAAGTGCTGAGAAGAGCCATGAAAATGGTAAAGGGGATGGAAGGATACCCCTATGAAGAAAGACTTAAAAAGTTAGAGCTCTTCAGCTTGAAAAAGAGAGGGCTGAGGGGAGATATGATAGGGGTTTATAAATAAATTAATGGAGTGGAACGGGTTAATGTAGATCAAAAAGTAAAAAGACTAGAGGCCACACAATGAAGCTACAATGTAACTCATTTAAGACTAATAAGAGAAAATATCTTTTCACTCAACACATAATCAAATTCTGGAATTTGTTACCAAAGGATGTAGTAAAAGTTATTAGTGTAGCTGGGTTTAAAAAAAGGTTTGGACAAGTTCCTGGAGGAAATGTTCATAAACCATTATTAAAGAGGACCCAGGAAATCCACTGCTTACCCCAGGACGAGCACTGTGGAACCTGTGTGCCTTTTTGGAACCTGCTAGGTACTTGTGACCTGGATTGGCCACTGTTGGAAACAGGATACTGGGCTTGATGGACCTTGGTCTGATCCAATATAGCATTTCTTTTGTTCTTATGGTTCTGTTACCAGTTACCTGAATAGTTCTCCCTTTAGAGAATTCAGGATCTCCTTACTTCTAGATGACAGCAGGTATGTGCCAATCCACATTCGGCATATTGAAATCTCCTGTCAGTAGCACTTCTCCTTTCATGGCAATACTGCGTAAGTCTTCAATTAAATATCAGCAGTACCGCTCTCACTGTACTCACAGCCCATCCCTGCACTAACTAGATAATGCCAAGGCAGTCTGTGGAGATATTCATTAGTGTTGTCTAGATTGTGCTGCTGAATATTTCGCTAATCACCCTTATTTGGATAGCCTCCCATTGGCCGTCTGGATAAGAGTTTGAATATCGATCCAATAATGTCAAAAGAGACCGATTGACTTGATACCATTAGCAGAGATAAAAAAGATTAAGTAATTCTATCCCTCAAATTTCTGCCCCTATGGAATGCAAACCAAGGGCTATTAAATATTGAATAGGTCTACAGAACATGCCAATATCTCTTAATTATCTGTTAAATCTGAAATGCTCACATAAAGACAGCACACATACTGAGAAAGTAGCTGAAGATTTTGCCAGTCCTCAACAACAATTCTGTTTGAGAGAGTATAGCACAGCACATTTATATGCTCGTTTCAATATCCAATGAGAATATCGTCTTGACATAAATTTTGATATCATCACACCTGCCTGCTTGGGAAACTCTCTAATAGTGGTGCAAAGATGGCGTAGTCTGAGAAATTGCCTGACAGTCTCATGAAGACTCCTTGGACAATGATTCTCATAATGAAGTAAATTATTAAGGTCTGGACTCTTCCTGTATATTGATGTGTGAAACTCAAAATCTGTTAAGAAAAAAAAAGGGCTATCTGTGTCGCTGATATTTGTTGTAAAATGCAGATTGTTATCACAAGCATTAAGTCAGGTCACAAATTGAAAATTCTTTTTCAGAAGAATCAAACCAAATAATAAAAATGTCATCTATATAGTACTTCCAAGTTTTAGAATAACACTGATGTGTAAATGACTAAAAACAAAATAATTCTCAAGAGATGCCACATGCAAGGAGGGGTTAATAAGTCTCTGGCCTTGTAACGAAACAGAAAACTTAACAGCCCCTCTCGAACAAGCATGCTATTGCTGTGGAGAAGTAGCCGAGTGACTAGGGAAACCAGGATTTGAATCCCACTGGTGGTCCTTGCAGCCTTAATTAAATCATTTAATCCTTCATTGCCAAAGGTAGGAACTTAGATTATAAGCCCTTTGGGGAAAGGGAAATATAGTTGTATACCTGAATACAATTCGTCTTGAATTACTACTGGAAAAGTGTGTGCTAAATATGGTTTGCAGCTTATCGTGCTGTGAGGGCTTGTGTGCATCAGTGATGCTGAGAGCTAAGCTATCAATAGCTTAGCTACTGGCAGGTCTCCCAGATAGACAGGTCTCAGCTGAGGTGCCAGACTAAGACATACTACCCACCTGGGCAGCAGCAGAATGGGACAGTGTTGGCAGTGGAGGATCACGTTTCTGTGACAAATGCAACAACACTGGATTAACTGTATGGAAGAAAGGCCTGGCAAATTTACTTCTGTATCTTGCTATGAAAACCCAATGGATAGTCACAAAACAAATTGCAATATAGTGTTGGAAGATGAGACCTTCAGGCTGGAAGGCATTCAGATGGCTACTGGGGATGAACTGAAGACTTCTCAAAGTAAAGCCAGCATTTATGATATGATTGGATCTGCTGATGTAGCTGCACATGAAATGAGAGTCAGAAGTTTCAAAGATGTCTTACATATTGGGACATGGAACATACAAAGTATGAACCAAGCAAAGTTGGAGGTGGTCAAGAATGAAATGGAACGTGTACAACTCGATCTGTTGGGTGTCAGTGAACTGAAATGGACTGACTTTGGGCTCTTTGCATCTGATGATCATATGGTCTACTATGCTGGAAATGGAAGACAAAGAAGAAATGTTGTTGCATTTATAATTAAGAAGAAACTTGCAAGAACTGTAATGAAATACAGTGCAGACACTGAACGTTTAATTTCTATTCATCTACAAGGAAAGCCCATCAACACAACTATAATTCAGGTATATGCCCCAACAGCAGCTGCAGAAGAGGAAGACATTGATGAGTTCTATGAATAAGTACAAGCTGAAACTGACAGAACATGCAAACAGGATATCCTGATAGTTATGGGTGACTGGAATGCAAAGGTTGGCAACAAAGAAGAAGACAAAGTGGTTGGAAAATATGGACTTGGCAACAGAAACGAAGCTGGAGAAAGACTGATAGACTGATAGAATTCTGCAAGACCGATGATCTATTCAATTCAAACACCTTCTTCCAGCAACACAAGTGCCCACTGTGGACTTCACCCGATGGATTGTACAGAAATCAAATTGACGAGAGCAAGGAAAACATCTTCTCAATAAAGTTTTTCCTTCCAAGCGTTTCTCTTGCCTGCTTTGTTTGTGCATGCGCAGAAATCAAATTGACTACATCTATGGAAGACAATGATGGAAAAGCTCAATAACATCAACAAAGACAAACCTGGAGCTGACTGAGGTACAGATCACCAACTACTAGTATGCAAACTCAAGCTAAAGTTGAAAAAGAGCAAGCCACTCATGAATGTAGCAAAATATTACCTTGAGATATACCACTGGAATTTAAAGACTGCCTGAAAAATTAATTTGCTGCTTTAGATACAAATGACAGAGTTCCAGAAGAGTTATGGGATGACATCAAGAAGGTTGTGTTGGAAGAAAGCGAGAAGTCTCTACATAAGGTGAAAAAGCAAAAATGGCCAAAATGGATGAGTGAAGAAATCGAAAATTGTCCAGAAATACAGAGAAGCTAAAGTCAGAGGAGAAAGAGAGGCAATCACAGAACTCAACAGAGATTTCCAACATGCAGCAAGACAAGACAAGGAGAAGTACTACAGTGACACATACAAGGAAATAGAATCCAAAACTATTAGAGGAGGAACAAGATCGGCTTTCCTAAAGTTAAGAGAGTTAAAGAAAAAATTCCAGCCTTGAATTGGAATGCTACAAGATGCTCAAGGATCCATGTTGAATGATGCTGAGAAGATCAAGAAAAGGTGGAAAGAAAATATAGAGTCATTATACCATAAAGATCAAGTGAACCAACAATTGTTTCAACCTGTACGTTATGATCAGGAACCATTGGCGATGAAAGATGAAGTCGAAGCAGCATTGAAAGCCTTATCAAAGAACAAAGCACCGAGCACTGATGGCATTCCCACTAAAGTATTACAGCAATTAGATGAAGCAGTTAGCATACTTACAAGATTCTGCCAGGAAATTTGGAAGACAATATCATGGCCAACTGACTGGAAAAGATCTGTGTTTATACCAATACTGAAGAAAGGTAACCCGACTGACTGTAGAAATTATCGCACAATTGTTCTGATCCCACATGCCAACAAGATTCTATTCAAGATCATGCAGCAGAGACTACAACCATACCTGGAACAAGAACTGCCTGAACTGCAAAATAGAAATTACACTTACCTGGTAATTGTCGTTCCTTGAGTTACGACAGTTTAGTCCTCTACTTATGGGTTGTGCACCTCTTCCTGCAGCTAGGAGACTGGGCATGTCAAAGTCGTGACATCACTGGATATAGCCTGCTGGTATCTCCCATCAGCCTCCAGTGTACTATTGACAAAGCAAACTCAAAGGAACAACAAATAAGTAACTATACCATAACTTTAAATAACTCCCCATTCTTCAACCGGAGGAGCCTTTTAAACCGTATCCGTCTTATATTTTCTTTTCTCTCTTTTGTTTTCTTTTTTGTTTTTTTTACTTTACATTCATGTCCCCCCTATGCAAACACGTATCCTATACCATCACCTCGTTTAAATAAGAGAAAAGAAAGAAAGAACAGAGAGGGATACTCACTGCGATCTAGAAACTGAAAGGATCTGTCTACTCCTTGAGATTGATGCTTCACTCCGCCTGAAAATAAACTCTGAAGAAATCACACTCCTGGGCGGGAATGAGGACTAAACTGTCGTAACTCAAGGAATGACAATTACCAGGTAAGTGTAATTTCTATTTCCTTATCGTTCCTCCAGTTTAGTCCTCTACTTCTGGGATGTAACAGAGCAGTAATCATTGGGAGGAACCTATCAAGCCAACTCACCACACTGCCGACCCGGAACAGGCTTCCTTTACTGCCAAAACATTTAGGCAGTAGTGGTTACTGAGGAAATGGAGACGACCTGGAAGCTGCTCTACAAATCCCTCCTGGTGGAATGACACGGTGATTCACCCATGAAGCCGCTTGTGCCCTGGTAGCAAGAGTCAGAAAGCCCCCCCGGAATCATACAACCTCGCCAGCAGAAAGCTGAGGCAACCACCGCCTTAACTCAGTGCGAAATGGCCGCCTTCGCTGCTGCTTCCCCTTTGTGGGGACCTCCAACCAGCACACAAAAACAAAGAAAGGAACATCGCACCCTGCATGTAATGTTTCCTATCGGTGTAAGCTATGAATAAAAACCTCCCCTTCCAGAAAAACCGAGAACTGGAAGAGAAACCAATAGGCTCAGGAGAAAAATCAGAAAACCACCTTTTGGAAGGACGACAGGACTGCTCGCAAACACCACCCTCTATCCAGAAAGGGTGAAAACGGCTCAATAGATGACAACGCCTGAAACTCCGAAACTCGTCGCACCGAACAACGAACTATCAAAGCCACTGTCTATAACAGCAAATCCTTTACCGACGCCTGGAGTAAAGAATCAAAGAACTCTTTAGCTAACGCCTCTAAGGCCCAATCGGGATCCCCCAGCGGCACCCGAACTCTCCTTGAGTAGCGCAGTCGGATCCCAACTTAAGGAAACGCTACACATCGATCCGAACACCTAGCGCTATTCCCTTCACAGACTCCTACAGCCGGAAACAGTCGCCCGCTGGATCCTCTAAGGAACTGGCCGCTAGTTCCTTCAGACACTGTTCTGCAGAGAACTCAGACCAAGGATACAGACACCTTTGTCGCCCGGACTTGCCGCCGTGAACAGCAGCCTTCCAAAAGGCGCTAAGCATGGACCTACGTAGCAGAAGCAGCCTGCCTCCTTGCTCTCAACAAGGCGGCGAAGACTGCCGCAGCAGAATAACCCTTCTACTTGGTCCCCGCCCATACAAAGGCCAAACCGTAGGCGGGCACAGATCCACCTGAGACATTCGTCACGGACCTAGCCGCAGCAGAACGTCCGCTACCGACAACTTCTAGGAAAAGCCTGTCGAGTAGATGAATGAGAAAAGCCTAGTACGGCCGTCTCACCCAACCGGGCGCTACCAAGAGCACCTTTCTCCAAAAGCCCCGATACGCCAACTAGTTGCCCTATGAGAGCCCATGGGGAAAGGACAAGACAGACTTAATGGGAGCTTACAGACCCTCGACTGGGACGAACCATCAGCTGCCCCATTCCTCCACCAGAGAGACCTCTGGGTGAACTCCAAGGAAGTCAATAATATTAGCTAGCGCTTGAATCAAGCCATAATGCACATTTGCCCCAGAAAGCAAACCAGGCTGTCGTCGATTCAACTCCCTGATCCTTTCCTGTTCCAGGCGAGTAGACTGCCGTAACACTGCGACTAGCGGAAGCATGCTCTCGCCTCCCCAGGCTCCAAAAATGGGAGCTTGTAAGGCCAGAGCAATGCCCCCAACGATCGCTTCAGTGAACCATCTACTTTCCCATCTTGCGATAAAGAAGATTGCTAGGGCTCTGTTCCATACAGTGAGTCCGCACACCCTGGAAGTGCAAGGTGTGCACCCAGCCACGTGGTACCCAGGCGTGCCCCTGCTTAGCCTCAAAATGTCAATCAAGAACAGGCGAATTCAGGACAGCTGAATACTTTCTTTATTTTCCTCCCTTCTTTATTTATTTATTTATTTTTATTATTTATTTATTTATTATTATTTATTTTTTTTACAAAGACACCTCTAAACCAAAAATGCCTTCAGCATATGTTAAGAGACGCTCTTTCCGTGCCAACAATATGAAGTAGAAAGAACTCCCAAACACAGGCATACTAATCCACGGCCGTCCTGCTAGAGCAGGGGTCTCAAACTCAAATTGCTTTGAGGGCCAAATGAGGACTTGTAAAGTAACCCGGGGGCCGCATAAGACGTGGGGCCTCATTTGCATAAGGGGCCTCATTTGCATAAATATTTGCATAATGTTACCATACACTAACTTTTAGTAAACATGCCTCTTAATGAGTATGGATAAAGAAAGACTAAAAGATTCAGAAATAGGAAGACAATAATTAAACTGGGAACCCCAAAAGCCAAACTTGGAATGTACAACAACACTGTAGAAATAAAACTATAAATTAATTTCCTCTTGTACTAAACAAAGCGCAAACATTAATGATGCACATTTCCCAGAGCTGACATATTCCAGTTAATAAATTCAAAATAAAGAGATATTTTTCTACCTTTTGTGCATTTTTTTTCAGTTGCAATTGCTCCAGCCACTTCTGGTTTCTTCGTGTCTTCTGCTATCTCCATCGTCTGCTGTCCATTTGTCCTTTCTTCTCTCTTCTAGTTTTTTTCCATTCTCTCTCCCTACATCTGCTTTAACATACTAATCTTTCTCCTTTTGCTCTTTCCTCATTCCTATTTCATCCACTCAAATTTTACCCCTCCATCCTCAATCCCCACTTACTCTCCCAATACCTGGCCAATTGTAGATTTGTCTTCTCTTCCAGACAAAATATTTTTCCCCTCTCCATTTCACTTTCCCAGCTCCATCCCATTCTAATCCTCCCCCAACATCAGCTCCCTTCTAGTTCCAGCCCCACCCAGCATCTGCTCCTTTCTAGTCCCTGCATCAGTCCATTTCCAGTCCTATCCTAGCCTCACCATCAGCCCATTTCCAATCCTATCCCCCCACCAGCCCATTTCCAAGCCTAGCTCCCTCCCCACACAGCCCATTTCCATTCCAAGACCCCCTACCCATCATCCATTTGCATTTCAAGCCCCCCTTCCACTCAGCCCATTTACAGTCCTTGCAACCACGCCAGTCCATTACCTGTCCTTGACCCCCCCTAGCCCATTACCAGTCCTAACCTCCCCATAGCGCACTTCCAGTCTTACCCCCCCATCACCCCATTTTCAGTCTTACCCCCCCCATAGCCCATTACCAGTCCTAGTCCCCCCCATAGCCCACTTGCAGTCGTATCCCCCATCACCCCATTTTCAGTCTTACCTCCCCTCATAGGCCATTAAGTCCTAACCCCCCAATCAGCCCACCTCCAGTCCTAACCCCCATCACCCCATTGTCAGTCCTAGCCCCCACCATAGCCCATTACCAGTCATAAACCCCCTGCCAATAGCCCACTTCCAGTCCTAACCCCCATCTGCCCATTTCCAGTCCTAGCCCCCACCATAGCCCATTACCAGTCATAACCCCCCCCTGCCAATAGCCCACTTCCAGTCCTAACCCCCATCTGCCCATTTCCAGTCCTAGCCCCCACCATAGCCCATTACCAGTCATAACCCCCCCCCTGCCAATAGCCCACTTCCAGTCCTAACCCCCATCTGCCCATTTCCAGTCCTAGCCCCCACCATAGCCCATTACCAGTCATAACCCCCCCCTGCCAATAGCCCACTTCCAGTCCTAACCCCCATCTGCCCATTTCCAGTCCTAGCCCCCACCATAGCCCATTACCAGTCATAACCCCCCCCCGGCCAATAGCCCACTTCCAGTCCTAACCCCCATCTGCCCATTTCCAGTCCTAGCCCCCACCATAGCCCATTACCAGTCATAACCCCCCCCCTGCCAATAGCCCACTTCCAGTCCTAACCCCCATCTGCCCATTTCCAGTCCTAGCCCCCACCATAGCCCATTACCAGTCATAACCCCCCCCCTGCCAATAGCCCACTTCCAGTCCTAACCCCCATCTGCCCATTTCCAGTCATACCCCCCCCAGGAAAACAAAAAAACCCCAAAACCCTGACTTCTGCCGTTGCCGCCGTGGCAGCGGCAGAATCAATTGTCAAATTAAAACACAAAAAGACTTCTGCTGCTCAAGCAGCAATATCACCTGTCCTGCGGCCCCTTCCCCTGTGCCGGAGATCCGAATCTGCTCATCAGCGGCGTGCTTTTCAAGCCGCGAAGAGTATTCCCCTCTCGCGCGGTTTCAAGCCGCGCGAGAGGGGAATACTCTTCGCGGCTTGAAAAGCACGCCGCTGATGAGCAGATTCGGATCTCCGGGCACAGGGGAAGGGGCCGCAGGACAGGTGATATTGCTGCTTGAGCAGCAGAAGTCTTTTTTTTTTTATTTGACAATTGATTCTGCCGCTGCCACGGCGGCAACGGCAGAAGTCAGGGTTTTGGGGTTTTTTTGTTTTTCTCTTTCGCGGGCCGCACAAAGTTGTCTCGCGGGCCGCATGCGGCCCGCGAGCCGCGTGTTTGAGACCCCTGTGCTAGAGTAACGCCCCATTCCGTCTGACTGCACAAAGATGGACTTTATATTTTAAGTTCAACTAGCACCTGGTGATATGAAATACAGCTCTCATTCTGCAGTGGCAATTGAGTCAGCAATAAAGAAGCCGAGAAACTGCAGACAAGTTCCCATTATACCACCTGGTAAAGACTCCACTTTTAGACCACTGAAGCAAAAAAAAGCATGCGAGCGTGCCTTGTGTCCTGCCAGCAGCTGATCGAATTGAAGGGATTCAGTGTATGCAGGGCATTGTTCAGAGAACGCAAGGCCCCTCCTCCAGGCTGACTCCACATTCACAGTCTAAACCGGCAGTCACCTTGGCTGATGCCGATCAGCGCAGAAGCCATCCTGTAAGCCCAGCATATGAAGTATGCCTACTAGAGTCTGAGCCGCTGCCATTGCTGCTAGAGAACTAGCCTAGCTGTTCTGGCCACCCATTAAGGCATTCACTGAACACTAGCAGAGACTCTCCGTACTGGAGAACCTCTGATAAATGGAATGGGAGCATAGATAGCTCCAAAGGCCAGAGTTCTATTTCGCAATCCCTCTCCGCTGAGCTACCTTTTCCATATGTAAAATTAAACCCCATATAGCCAAAATTAAGACATTACAAATCTACCGTAAAATCTTATAATTTGGCAAAGTCAAACTAAACGGGAACATTTTCCATTAAGAAACCACACAACTATAAAATTCTTCCCATGACATAATGCTTATGGCAGAGCATTCCACATCCATGGACTGGCCATGGCGCTCACCCAAGCACCTGTTACAACTGTCCAAGAGAGTTATCACCATAATTCCTTTTGACCTGAAGAGGTTTACAGCGGAACATAGCGCTATATCACAGCAGCTAAGCCAAAATATTATCCTACCATATAAATCAACTTTAACGCTGTATAGGACCTTCTATGGATAGCGGAAGGAGATTCTGGTAAATCAACATAGCTATGCCCTTTTTTTTTTTTTCTCAAGATAGGACTCAAAAAACCAAGTTTCCGCCAACTCCAATGAAATCAAAGCAGATCCGCTAAAATTACCCAAACTGCTACTATAGCTTTGCAAGAAGCTACCAGCCCCCGCTGCACCCAGTGGTCCTTCCCCCCCTTATCCTGGGAGATTCTGCATTGCAGGAGGCGTTGCCCACCCCCTGCCAGCCTACTGCATCTGCCAGGGAGCTGAAGAGAAAAATAGAAAGTACCCCTGGAAGCAAACAATGTCCCATCCTTGGGATCCAGGCGCAAAAGGTAAAAATCAAAAGTAAAATCAACAGTGTTAGCTAAAAATGAACAAGGCTATCTCTCACTAAAGCGAGTTTCCTTTTTCTTTTTGAAATCCCACCGAAGTCCATGGGACCCAAGCTTTCGAACACAGCCCCTGACGCTGTGCATTAACCGCTACCAGAGAAATGAAATGAAACCCTGCTCTAGTAATAGATGAGAATTTCTTGGGAAGGGCCTGTTAAGTGTTGCTATGAAACCCACAAGCACCTCACCAGGCCTCCCTGCAGTCAGAGAAATAGCAGTGGGATACACCGACCACCTTGCAAATGGAGGTCTGAGAGGTTGTTGCCTGTGTGAACCTGATGAGTAATATGATATTGTATGGTACCACTCACCCCCCAGGGATGGGGGCACTGAATATTTTATGTGATTCATGAGCAGCGCTGTCATTCGGTGGCCTTTAGGGCAGCAGAGCCCGACCAATGATACAGAAATTAAGAGCTTTAAATCTTGGTCATATAAACTGGATTCTCAGACCTTACATCACATCACCGAGGCTCTGTGGTGATTTCTTTCCTGATCTGCAGATAATGGCTGCCTGCACAGTGATAGAAAGGCACTGAGTGTACCAGCTGCCCTCTGGTGGCCATAGACCGTAGCACAGGCACTTCCCGGTTGGCAGTTTAACTGCCAGTCTATTTTTGTACATTCTAAGGTTTGCTAAACCTGTCCCTGTGAATTTTGGGCAACTTTCACTATAGACTACATAAAGGCACACTTCTAGGCTTTCCCTCCTGCAAACTACAAGTTAGGGCTCTGCCCTTGAAACTAAAAGCTGGCAATTTGCCTAATATCCTGGGCCTGAACAGATGCTCCTCAGAGACATGATTAGGAGGGAAAGAACATGTGGTATCAGGGACCAATGCCAAAACTGCTGTCCTGTTTTTAAGTTTATTCTTATTTATTCTATAAAGAGGATTGACAACAGTCCCCCTTAATGCTGAGGAACCCCCTGGCCTCAAAAAAAAAAACTACAAACAAAAGAAAGAAACAAAGACTAGGCCCAAACATTTAGCTATTCTGCTTGTTGTTTTCCTCACGCAGGCAACTTTCGCGATGCGGTCCAAATACCTAGAGAGGAAATGGCCGCCCCTTCGCCAATGAATTTTGGCGCCAAGAACAGCCGCCGCTGCAAAAATGAGGCCTCAGCAGACCAACAGAGCCCGAAGGCCTTACCTGCAGGGCCAAAAGCCACACAGCCTGGTCCTACCTCCTTGAATTCCTCTGATCCTCAAGCTGCGCTGATGTGCCTGGCAGCCGCAGCGAGGATCGCTCAGCCGGTTCCACAGAGTAAAATTAAAATCCCGCAGCAACGGAGAGGCTCCGTCTCACACAGCTTCAGTGTGGCTGTACGGGTCCCGGAGCTTTCTCCCATACAGTCCAGGGAGAGAGATCCGCACTGGCAAATGCCTGCAGCAAGTGAAAATCACTGACAAGGAGGGAAGGCGAGAACTGCTACTAATTTAAAGAACCAGGCTCAAATTTAAAATTACTGTAAATAAGGAAATTTGATCTTAACTAAAGGGAACTAATCCCCAATTGTCAATTAACCAAAGGTAACCGAATTAAAAGTAAAATTAAAAGTAAATGAAAGGTAAAAATCGAAAGTAAAATCAGAATTTGTCACACTAAATGCTCCTGTTCCCCCCCAAGTGAGCCCAGAAGCTAGGCTCACTATGTCCTCCTGCTGCAAGGAGACTGGACACACTGGAGGCTGATGGGAGATACCAGCAGGCTATATCCAGTGATGTCTTGACTTTGACATGCCCAGTCTCCTAGCTACAGGAAGAGGTGCACAACCCAGAAGTAGAGGACTAAACTGGAGGAACGATAAGGAACAGGGTTCAGGAAAGGGCAAGGAATGAGAGACATCATCACAGATGTGAGATGTATCCTTGAAAAGACAAAACAATACCAAAAGGATATCCATGTATATTTTATTGACTATAGCAAGGCTTTTGATTGTGTAAACCATGAGAAATTCTGGGCCACATTAAGAAGCATGGGTATACTGGAACACCTGATCGTTCTCTTGCACAACCTTTACATTGATCAAGAAGCAACAGTTCAAATGGAGCAAGGAGAAACAGAATGGTTTAAAATCAGTAAAGGTGTATGACAAGGCTGCATACTTTTCCCTTACCTCTTTAATTTATATGCAGAACAAATCATCTGGGAAGCCAACCGAGGGGTGAAGATTGGTGGAAGTCTCATCAACAACCTTTGCTGTGCTGATGATACCACATTACTGGCTGAAAGCGAAGACGATCTAAAACATTTGCTTCCCAAGATCAAGGAACATAGTCTTAAAATGGGTCTGTACCTTAACGTTAAGAAAACAAAGATCCTGACAACTGGCAAAATCAATAATTTCATTACTGATGAAGAAGAAATTGAAATAGTTGACAATTTTAACTTACTTGGATCAACAATCAATAAAGAAAGGACTAGCAGTTAAGAAATTTGATGATATATTGCTCTTGGTAAAATGGCTATGAAGGACCTAGACAACTTTCTCAAGAGCAGAGATGTCTCTCTCCATGCAAAGATTCGACTTGTCCAGGCCATGGCATTTTCAATAACATCATATAGATGTGAAAGTTGGACAGTGAAAAAGATTAGACAGGAAGAAAATGGATGCCTTTGAATTATGGTGCTGGGAACGAATATTGTGCTTTGACCCAGTGAAAAGCGGGATATAAATGCAGCTAAATAAATAAATAAATAAAATAAATATCATGGACTGCTCAAAGAACAAACCAGTCAGTACTGGAGGAGATCAAACCTAAGCTTTCCTTAGAAGCTCAAATGACAAGACTTCTACTTTCATACTTTGGACACATCATGCAAAGAGAGGGATCATTGGAGAAAGACAAAATGCTTGGATGGTTACTGTAAAAGAGGAAGGCCAGCAATGAGATGGATCGATACAATAACAGCAGCTATGGATACCATCCTATTGACAATGAGCCGCTTGGCTGAAGACCAAACAAAGTTTAGGTCAACTATCCAGAGAGTCACCAGGAGTTGACACTGACTCAATGGTATGTAACAACAACAAATATGAATAATAAATGGTTCCATGGTGAAACCCAGGGCTGTACCCTTAATCTGCAAATAAAATTCCTCTTCAAAACAAGAATAAGTTTGTTGTAAATTATATGTGTCAAAACACTTTATAACATTTTTTTCTATTTTTATAGTGATTTTTATAGTTTGAATCTATAACAAACTCATTTGAAGATATTATTATTCACTTTTATACCTCCCTGATGAAGCCTTTGCAGGCAAAAAATGGTCCATGTAGGAGACAGAGGTGAACTTTAAGGAGGTGATGTTGACACAAGTGATACATGGGATTATAAATTGACAGTGAAAAGGTAATTCTTATTATTCAGGTTAAATACTTGCTTTAAATGGTTTAGATTACTGTATTTTGCATCACGTTTTTATGAGATAAGACCATTATGAACTGTTTTCAAGACATAAAAATATATTTTATTAATTAAAAAGGTATGTGCGACATGATAAGATCATCATAGCAATCTGCAATATAGGCTTTGGCTGTTCCAGTGAGGTTGTTTTGACTATGAATATATTTTTTTCTTACTTTTTTGAAGTATTTTGTACGTTTGTATATATATATATATATATTTTTTTTTTTTTATTATACATGAAAATGTTTTTGTGTTTTTTTGTTATATTTATTTATTTATTTAGACAGTTTTGTATCCCGCTTTTTCCTTCAATCAAAGCGGTCAATACAGCACAAGGTTATACAAAGGAAAGGGAAACATAAACCACTTTATAATTGCATCAAAGTGATGGAACAAGGGGGTACATAGCACAGGGAAGCACAACATATACATTGCAATAAATTTAACTACAAACACATACCAGCAGACAGAACTAAATTAGCACAGCCGTTTCCTCGGTCGCACGGTCCAACGCCTAAGGGCCACGCCAAAGGGCCCTCTGGCACGGGCCCGCAAGGCGCGGGCGTGCTCCCGCATCGGTGGTTAAATGCCATTGTAGGGCACATTTGATTGGTGGTCTCAGGAGGCATGGACCTCATTCGTAAGCCAAGGTAAGTTGGGTAAGATCTGTATCTCTTAAATTACAATTACTTTTCTTAATATATAATTTCATTGTGCGAAAGAAAGCTTTCTTCTGGATCACATAGCATGTAATATAAACAGGCAACTTGTCAAGGTGCACTTGGAAGTTCTTTGTAATCAAGCCAGTGATACCCAGTATAACTAGGATAATTTCTGTATTCTTCTGCCACATTTTCTTGATCTATGATTGCATGTCTTGATAGAGTACTTGATGGTCTTCTGTTTCTCTGTATATGCACAGAATAATTGTTTCTTACTGCCACTTCTATTAGTAATGCCATTCTTGCGTTTTTCTCCATTACTACAATGTCTAGTTTTCTTGTGTCAAGATTTTTACTGGTTGAGATAGGAATGTCGCAGGTGATCATAACTTCTTTATTCTCCATCGTTCTGTTGAGATCATGGTACCAGTGTTTTTATGGTACAACAATGTTTTTACACAATTTTAGTGTATGAGCTCTGCTACCTTGTTGTATATTTCTGTATGTAACCTGAGGTCACATACCCCTTGCAGAGATTCCACCCTGAAGGGAGACTGGGGTACACAGTTTTGAGGCTAAATCTCATCTACCTTTTGAGCACAACATGATAGAATCCAGAGTTCTGGGAAAATGAGAGTCTTTAAGAAGAGTATCACGCTTCCCTTCAGTCCCCGTTTCCCACCCAATTGAGATAAACCTCACACCACATAACACCATAGAAAACTCAGACCTACGCTTTTATTCTTCAATGTTGTCTTTTGTAAAATATGGCAAGTAGAAGAACTCAGGCTTCATGGAATAAAATAAGTATTCACAGGAACTTAAGTTGGGCAGATTAAAATAATGCAAATCAGAAATATCAAATGACTTAAAGGAAGCAGTCATCAAACAGGTAAATTATATTGTACACCAAACTCAAACCCACAATGCAGCAGTTAGGAAAGCAAAAAAAAAAAGTCTCTCATACCCTGTACTTAGTACTCCATGTGCAGCCTTTACTTCCCTGAAAAAACAGCATCCTTATAACGTTTACCTGATATCTCAGGTACAGCCTTTAGTTCCCTGCCAAAACACAAACAGGATCATTCCGAGCCACAAATAGCAGGGATGGATGTCCCGTTGGGATATCCATCCCCGCTATTCGACCCCTCTTCTGACCCTGACTAAATTCCCCACACATTGTACAGGGAGGTTAGATGTGGGCGGGAAAGGAGCAGAGCGGGGGTGGCATTAGGGTGGGCAGTGGGCGGTTGGTGGCCCTGGATGTACAGGGCCAATTCCAATGTTCGCTTTGTATGTCTCGGGCCAGCAGCCTGAACGGGGAACCTATTCCACCTCTAAGGTGTGTCACCAGTAACCACCCCAGAGCCGGTAGCACCTAGGGTTGGTCAGCCTGGGCATCCTTACTTAGAAAGTATGGCAAGGCTTTTATGCATGCACTGCCTCATGGGAGTTGTAGTTTCCACTTACTTTTCAAACAAGAAGCAATTGTAGTCGAGTGGGTTAGGCAAAAGGGACAAGATTTTTATTTCCCCTTCCGGGCGGATTAAATGCAGTTGAAACACAGAACAAAAATAGCCATACACTTCTGGCATAAAGAAAAATACAGAAACTCAGGAAAACAGCTTCTTTCGCTTCAAAACTTCAAACATGCAGCTTAACACAAGCTCAAAGGTAACAGTCTCTTTTATATCAAAAAGACACGCTCTGCTTTTCTTCTGCTGTTTGAGACAGCCTTCTAAACAGCCTAGTTAGCAGAGTGAGATTATATGATCAGCTATAGTTAAAGTACAGTCCATTTGTTCCCCTGCTATGTCCTCAATAGCAGGCTCCGTCTGCATCTCTTCACAATCACTATCAGCTGAGTAAGTTTTCACCCTATCACCGGAGGGAGGAGTAGCCTAGTGGTTGAGGCAAGGTACTTCAGGTCGGAAGGTCGGGGGTTCAAATCCCACTAGAGGACAGCAACCTTGAGCTGGAAGGACTGGGGTTTCTAGTCCCACAGATGCTCCTTGTGGTCTTGGGCAAGCCACTTAACCCTCCATTGCCCATGTTCCCTGTAAGTATTAGTGTATGTGTCTCATATCCCTGCGTGTTAAATGTATCCCCCAATTGTGTTGTGACCGCTTTGATTGAAGGATAAGGCGGTATACAAAACTGTCTAAATAAATAAATAAAATCATACGGTGTTTCAAAGCACACTCGCCCTCTCTCTTCCCGAGGCTTCCCTTCACAGCACTCTAATGAGCAGGGTTGAGAATTACCGTATATATGGGATTTTATATAAGGAGAGTCCATCACATCTTGGCACACACATGGTAAACTCTTGTACTTAGTTTCCCCTCTATACCACTTGGGCAGCCTACCTTTGGGCTTTTGAACAGAGGACCTTCTCAGCACTGCTGGGTCAGCAAAGAATTCAAACACTGGATGTGTTTTCCTGCCTTTTAGTTTCTCCTTCTCCTCGGACATACAAATGTCGTCAGACCAGCACCTTTCTCTCTCTGGAGTTTCAGCGTGCTTCCAAACTAACCTCTCAGGCAATCTTTCAGCTACTGCCCTCTTGGCTGCTGCTTCACATCTTGTCCTCGTCCCAGTGCTAGTGCACTTCCCTGTGCCTGGGGCGGTTCCTCTGTCTCTTCTGCTGGGACACTCCTTACCCCTGAGGTTCCTGCCTGAGACCGGGTGGATACTAGGCCTGTTTTCACATTAAGGCGCTTCTCCATCCCTTGGCAGAATGGGGACCAATCTCTCCCTAGGATAATATCATGCAGGAGCCTTGGGACTATGGCCACCCGCACCTCCTTTTCAGTTCCCAGCCCTTTTACAGATAGCCTATATAGGGGGTAATAAGCAGATGCCCCATGCACACATCGTATTTTGACACACCCTTCTGCTTGACTCGGTGCAGATCGCAGGCGGGCTTCGATGGCCTGCCAGAGCTTCTGCGAGACCATGCTCTGGTCTGCACCCGAGTCAAGCAGGCCCTGGGCTTCAATGCCTTCTACTTGCACTTTCAACAGGTACCCTTCATGTACCTGTTTCTTGCTCCCAGACACCAGTGCTGTTCGCACCTTACATTCTCTACGAAAATGCCCTACTTTGCCACAATTATAACATTTCCCTTTTACCAAGGGTACAACAGCATTTTCATTTGGTATTTCAACTCTTGGGTTCTTTTCTGATCTCCCAAAGTTAGCGACCCCAGCCACCTTCAGAACGCCCCCCCTTGAGGTGCCAGCCAACTCGGCCTCAAAGTAGCGTTCTGTGAGGTTGGCTGCTTCCTCAGTGGTCTGGCAACTTTGGAGCATCAAGAAAGTTTTAACCTCAGGTGGTACGGCTTCCAGGAATTGCTCCAGGATGATGGTGTCAATCACCGCCTCGAGAGTCCTTCTCTCTGGAGCAAGCCATTTCCATGCCAACCCTTTTAACCTCTGAAACAAAGCCTTTGGAGTTTGATCAGGCTTTAGCTTAGCCTCTCTAAACGTGCGTTTATAAAACAATGGGGTTAACCCCAGCCTGTCCTTAACAGCTTTTTTAACCTCTGCATAATCTGATGCTAGAGCAGCGGGCATGGTCTTATAAGCGGCCAGAGCCTCTCCTGTGAGGGACATGGCAAACCTCACTGCCCACTGTTCTACTGGCCATTTGACTGCCTCTGCAATTCTCTCAAATGCCTCTATAAAATCATTGAGGTTATCATTGGCGGTTAACTGTCCAAACGCTAGAGCGCTACAGTCGGATAGTCCTACCCCCTTTGCAAATGAGGGAATAGTTCCTTCAGTGTCCTTTGGCTTTTTCAGCAAAGCCTCCAGCAGCTCAATAAGGGGTCTCTGCTGCGCACACATTGCTGCGACACTCTGCTCCTGTGTAAGACGCGCCAGCTCCATTTGCTTCTCCCATTGGGTTTACATCCATCTCATCACGTCCTGTGGATCCATCCCGACGGCTGTTGTTCCTGCAGAGACAGATAAAAGAAAAAGGGCCCACCAAGTGCGGCACACTACAGCTTTCTTTTTTTAACCCTGTCTAAAACTGCAGAACAGAAGCTCCCTTTCTCACTTCTTATCCACCTACACCCATGCCCAGCTACCTTTACCTTGGCACTGTGTAGACTCAGGCATTGAGAAAGGAGTCCTGGTCCTCCTGGCTGATCTGCCAGCTAACCTCCGTCCGTCTTCTGTTCACAGGATAGCAGTTTCCTTTCCCTTAGTGAACTGGTGTCTCCTGGTGTTTCTTCCTTTTAAATGTCCTTGTATTTCAGGCAAAAATCCGAAAAACTACGCCAACTTATCACCAGTAACCACCCCAGAGCCGGTAGCACCTAGGGTTGGTCAGCCTGGGCATCCTTACTTAGAAAGTATGGCAAGGCTTTTATGCATGCACTGCCTCATGGGAGTTGTAGTTTCCACTTACTTTCCAAACAAGAAGCAATTGTAGTGGAGTAGGTTAGGCAAAAGGGACAAGATTTTTATTTCCCCTTCCGGGCGGATTAAATGCAGTTGAAACACAGAACAAAAATAGCCATACACTTCTGGCATAAAAGAAAATACAGGAACTCAGGAAAACAGCTTCTTTCACTTCAAAACTTCAAACATGCAGCTTAACACAAGCTCAAAGGTAACAGTCTCTTTTATATCAAAAAGACACACTCTGCTTTTCTTCTGCTGTTTGAGACAGCCTTCTAAACAGCCTAGTTAGCAGAGTGAGATTATATGATCAGCTATAGTTAAAGTACAGTCCATTTGTTCCCCTGCTATGTCCTCAATAGCAGGCTCCGTCTGCATCTCTTCACAATCACTATCAGCTGAGTAAGTTTTCACCCTATCATACGGTGTTTCAAAGCACACTCGCCCTCTCTCTTCCCGAGGCTTCCCTTCACAGCACTCTAATGAGCAGGGTTGAGAATTACCGTATATATGGGATTTTATATAAGTAGAGTCCAGCACTTCTTGGCACACACATGGAAAACTCTTGTACTTAGTTTCCCCTCTATACCACTTGGGCAGCCTACCTTTGGGCTTTTGAACAGAGGACCTTCTCAGCACTGCTGGGTCAGCAAAGAATTCAAACACTGGATGTGTTTTCCTGCCTTTTAGTTTCTCCTTCTCCTCGGACATGCAAATGTCGTCAGACCAGCACCTCTCTCTCTCTGGAGTTTCAGCATGCTTCCAAACTAACCTCTCAGGCAATCTTTCAGCTACTGCCCTCTTGGCTGCTGCTTCACTTCTTGTCCTCGTCCCAGTGCTAGTGCACTTCCCTGTGCCTTCCTTCGTGCTCCTCCCGGTGCCTTCTCTCTCGTTCCTCCCGGTGCTTGTGCTGGTGCTCCTCCCGGTGCTTCCATCCTTACTCCTCCCGGTGCTACTGCTTAAATCTAATGAGCACTTTTTATCTCTCTGCTTCTTAGGGCTCAGCTCCGCCCCTCCCCCAACCAGGTGTTTTCCTTTAACTCCTGATGCCGGGGAACCATTGCAGCAGGGGCGTGTTTTCTCCTCCCATGACTCATTCTGTTTAGATTTCCCTTGGCAACCCTGAGCCATGTGCTCTGCCTGCCTGTCAGCTTGTGAAGCCAATTCCTCTGCTTCACTTAACTCTATGGGGCCAGAAGGGTCTTCTACATGACAGGTGGAATAAGTTCCCCTAGTCAGGTGGATTTGGCAGGCCTGTGGCACAGCAAAGGCGGGAGGGGGCAGAGGAGATTCCCCGCAGACCGACCCTGGCCTTGGGAGGCCAGATCGAGGGTCGAGCTGCAGGGAATGAAGATTTCTGTCCAGCGGCTGAGGAGGTGCCATGGCACCTCAGATCCATTCAGGAGCCCTGGCTGAGTTAGCTGGGGAAGGCCTGTACATGCAGGCTGACCGGAATCAGGGTCCCGGCCTACATGTACAGGCCTGGATGCGATTCTTATCCCACGGGGCTAGACCTGCCCTGCGGGATCAGAATCCTGACTAACTCTGTGCGTCCGGTTCCAACTGGGCACATAGAGGGCCGGGATGTCCAGAACAGAACTGGGCCCAAAGGCTTCCTTTTACTAAAGTGCACTAAGTGGTTAATATACATGCTGCACTGGCTTGAAGGTTAATATGCATACCGCACTGGCTTGACAGTTACCACGCGTTAATTCCCATGTTAATGGCACATCCCATGGGCAGGGAATGGGTGGGTTAGGAGCAGAGAGTGGGCATGGAGAGGACATTGCAGTTAACATGGGGGTACATATTACACACTATCAATGTTACAACTAGCATGGGTGCACTTAATGTCACCTCAATGGGTGGTATTAACTGCACCCATATTAATTGTGCATTAGGGTATTTTTCTGCTCGGTAACTGCTGCTTAACATGCTGGTCATGTCCCCAGCAGTTAGCCTACATCATTTACACTTACCATGCCTTTGTTTTTATGCAAAATGTGTGATACGTGCAAAAACGTACCACACCTTAATAAAAGCGCCTTAGAGTTCTCCGTTGATGTATCTAACATGGGTTACTTTTAAACTGATTAGATGATTCTCTTGTTTTGTATTTTTTTCTAGCAGTTGGATTTACTGGCAATGGCTATGATTTGTATAGGCAAGCAGCTTCATTAATTCCACTACCAAATTCATTTCAATGTCTAGTGCTGTTCTGCATGCAACAAAAATTTCCTTGTTGAGCTGAGTCATATACATACATGGATAAAGAAACTCAATCCCAGGTCCCCTGAAAACAACTAAAATAAAATGCACAGTCAAGTTGTGATGTGCAAAAGGAGGCCCCCTTCTACCTTTGGGATATGATGATGGGATCAGGGATTCACAAGTATGAAGTTGGAAACAATCCAGAACTTTAGTCTAGTTGCAGAAATAACAAATCTCATGCTTTAGGCATGCGATATGTACATTTAACTGATTTCACACCCCCACATGCCCTCCTCTCACACATTCATGAGGTGTGCCATGCATTCTGTGTGGCTTTCTTATGCTGTTTCCATTCATCCTCCTCCTGTCCCACCTCTTTTCCTATGCTACCAGCAGGAGAGACTATAACATTAAGTTCGGCATGCCATGTGCTGCAGAAGCAGTCTCAAGAGAGGGGTCATTGGCACAAGTGCATCACACATAAAGCTTGCTGATCAGATGCAGCTAATTCTGCTCAGTGCCATAAGCTGCAGCCTGCTGCCTGCACTTCAGTTTTGGGACTCCCGTCTGAACTAAAAGAAACTATTCCTGTTGAAAACTTGATTTAGAATGTTGCCACGTAGTTCTGTGGGCTATCTCCCAGTCCCCCCCCCCCCATGGCCCACATCATATTATTCCTCTTTTTCTTCCCTTCTTGTTCACTTTCTCCATATGATCTCTCCTCCAGCCATCTCTCTGACATCCAAATCTTCCACCTGACATTGAAAGCTCCCCTGATGGACCCCACAGCAAACTTCCCATCCACAATCTTATTTCTGGCTCTTACCAGGGTCCCTGGTTTCTAGTAGGAGCATGAAAGATCCTCAGTCATTCTTGTTCATGGCAGCCCTGTGGTTCCAAAATGGCCCCTGATACTATTGCTAGGTGTCAGGCTGCCAAATAAGGACTGGGAGAGAGAGATTGGATGTCAGGGGGGATGTCAGGTTGGAGATCAATAGAGGAGGGGATCGAGGGACTTACCTTGTCCTTCACAAACAGCCACTTATTTGTGGTTCAGGGTGGCTATAAATGCCAATATCTGGATTTTTTTTTAAGATTGACATCTATTCCCTTTGTGAAATGGGCAATACATTTCAATATTGTAGGCCCACCCAACCCATGTCCTCTCTATATCTTAACCATACCCCCTTGAAATCTGGATGTGGCATGGATCCCACTTGTAATTAACAGCTTTTTAAAATTGCATTTACACATGTATTCCAATCTACATGTGTAAATGCCACTATTTACACGAAGGGATGCTCCTAAAAAACACCCCTTTGCATATTCCATTGTCAATGGCAATTTGACATTCTCTACAATTTGTACCAACTGACAAGGGGCGGACGTCTAGAGTCACGTCTCAGTTTAGACCTACAGCAGGCAGGAATAAACATTGGGAAAGTGCTCATTTTGACTGAAAAACATCCAGAGGGTGTAGAGAAGATAGAACACCATAATCCCTAGTACTCTGCACAATCATAGTAGGCAAGGCATTTGAATCCCAGCTTCTCCTAATCCTCGTCCTAGTCCATTAGGCTCTTCCTAGATATCCAGGTTCTCAAATATGGTCCTGGGGATGTCTATGTACACACCCATGCAGACGTTCACACGGGGCACGTCCACATTTGTGAAATCATGTCTGGACCTGGACATGCCTGCTTTTTTTTCAGACATTCTGGCTCTTGGACGTCCTTTCTAAAATGCCTCTCAAAATGTTCACAAGAGTAGTCATGTTAATCTGGAGAAGCAAAATGACAGAGGCAACTAAATATCATTTGGTGGTGATCCTTTCACGTGTAAAACAATATAACATCCAGATCTTTCCAAATGTATACCCAGAATGCACCATGAGAAAAACCTCACTCATTGGCCTTCAGTCTCAGTCAACGGAGTGGTACATCTCACTCTGGGTTGGACCATCCTTGGCATCTCAGTAGTTGTAATCCACAGGCTCCTCTAGTAAGAAAAGAAGTCGCTGTAATTTATGTAGATTAAGTAAGTCTGAGGATTCATTGATCAGCACTGGATTCCAACACAAATCTCTTTCCCCATGAGTTGGTTACTCACATTCTTAAAGACCTCTCTCCAGTAGTATGTTGCCCTACACTCTTCTGGCCTTTGTTATTCATATTTAGGCTGGAACACACCACACTCTGGTCACAGATCCTAGGCGTAAGCAGAAAGCCTCAGGGGTCACTGCGCACACAGGCAAAGTAAGGCAGCATTTCTCAGGAGTCACTGCATGGACAAAATACAGCAAACCTAACAGGGCAGAGTCAAGCAGCATTTCTGCTTCATCTTCTTACTCTCTCCCCCAACACTCAGCCTGGGCATATTTGAAAGTAAGTTCTTGTACTTTCCACCTTCTTGTTGATCAAATCCCCTAATGTACTTCAATTGGCTTTGACAGTGTCACCCCATGCAGCAATGGCTGGCCGAAGCGGCTGTGCTGGGGAAGGCTACAGCTGAAGTGACTTGGTTTGTATCTCGAGGACCGGCATGAAAGCATGGGGTGACTCTTCAGAGTGCAAGGCATAAGGGTGCTACACATGTCTGAGCCATAATAGTTATACTTTTGTCCTGTAAAAACATGGAACAGAAAAGAAACTGAGATCATGCTGGCCTTGTGGAAGATAATTTTATAACAGAGTGCTTAGGCAGGGAAGGCACATAGACACATATGTTACACCTATTTTATAAAGCCAAAATATCTGCCTGTGTGCCTTTATAGAATGGAAAGGTGTCACCTAATTCTATTCCTGTCCTGAGGTGTACGTGTAAGCGTCATTAAGAAAGGGAACTTAATGTATATACATTTTAAGATACATACCCACGCGATCGAAAAGTCCCTCAGCATTGAGCGCTGATCTGAAAGGAAAGGCAAACCTACCTGACTGTGTGCAAATGTCCCCAGCTGCAGAGTTTGTCCCACCACGATGGTCGTCGAGCAAGTACTGTTCCCCTAAGCATCTCGGGCATCGCTGATCTCCCCTGTGCCTCTCTGGACAGTCCAAGTAAGTCATTGCGGGTCCCAGGACCACGTGGCAAACTCTCCCACCAAAACCGGAGCAGCTCAGTCACACACAATCATAGCTGAGTTGCTTCACTTTAGGCGGGAGAGTATGCTGCTTGGTCCCAGGACCCGCAGTGACTTCCTTGGGCTGTCGAGAGTGGCGCAGAGGAGATCGGCGATGCCCGAGGTTCTCAGGGGGAGCAGTGCTTGGTCGACAACCACCACACATAGTGAAGTTATACATTCACTGGTAGCAGGTGAACATACAGCTTCCTTTGAATATCTGGCCATTTGAAGGTAAGGAAAAAGAGAGCTTCCATATTCACAATTTAAATTGTGAATACCGCATAAATAATGTGTTTTGCATTTTTATTAATTTTGTTCATGTTTAACAGTTCAGGCAACAATTGCAGTTTAGTTCTAAATTAAACATTAATTAACTGAAAAGGGAATGGAAGCCAAATGAGGAGGGATGTGTGTGTGTGTGTGTGTGTAAGTATGAGAAAAAGAGACTGCCAAGCTATCTGACAACATTCAAATAAAAGTTACTAATTTTAGAGTTGGAAAGGAATTCATACTTGATTGCACAACTGTCTGCCCATGTAGATATTTCAGTTTTTCCAGGAAATCAGAATTGCACTTTCAGAGAACAGCTGTTAAGTTGTGGTGTTCTGGGTATTTGACATAAAAATAGGTATATAAAGTGCCCAACTGTATCTTAAATTCCTGTTCAGCAATATTTCAGCAAAACAGAAATTCCAACAAGTGAGAAAGGAGTGAATCAAAAGTGCTGAGGTTTTCTTTCTAGAATAATCTTGGGTTAAACCCACTGAGAGAGATATTCCGCAGCACTAACAAGACATTGTCACTGAATATCCCCTCTAACTGCCAAGACACTGTCTGGACTGTGCTGGGGCAATCCCTGGGTAGGGCAAAGGCGATTCCAGCACTTATCTGGTTAGTAGCAATTTTTTGTCCACTAATTGGATAAGTGCCCACACAAAGTTAGGTCATGTCAATAGTTGTCCTAAGTTTCGGTGGTTCCAGCTGTTGAATATCGCTGCTGTCTGGATAGCTGCGCTGATCAGCACCAAGTTTAAATATTCAGCGTCAAAGGATATCTGGATTCCACATGTGCTTCCTTTATGTTCACACTAGATTGCACAATGTTTATTGTGATATGTCCCTGTAAGGATATTACTTTTGCCAATTTATATAACACCTTTATGATATCACTATTAGTCATTTTAAAGGTCACTTTACGTAATTTATAATCTGCTTACATGTGTTTTTTAAGGTATGGCACCCTTTTATTAGATAATATTTAATGACTTGCTTTTATTCTTTTGAAGTTTATAATTGTTTTTATGTTTTATTTTAATATTATTTTTAATTTGATGTCTGTTTTAGGTCAAAACCCCTGATGAAGGCAGTGGCAAATCATGGCCATGTCGGGTAGTGTCTCTTATAATCCTCTGCAATAAAACATCTTAGTTATACATCTCGCTTCTGACTGGTGCATTTAGATGACTGCCTGATTATATATGTACGAGGGGTGTCTGATATTAAAGGTACAGGTGGCAATCATACCAGCTCCGCATGCGCAATAGTGCTGTCATATGCAAGATTACTTGTACTCGTAGTAGGAGAGTCTGTAGCATTGTTTTTTTACGAGTAGTTTTCAGGATGCAAACAAACATGGCATGTGTAATCGCAGAGTATTGGAAGTTTGAGGTACGTGGAGTTATCAGATTTTTGCAAGCCGAAGGAGTTAATCAGAGCAAAATTCATCGCAGATTGGAGGGCGTGTATGGCCCGAACGTTTTAAGCCTAAAAGAAGTCAGCGTCTGGCGTAACAAGTTTAAAGATGGCCAAACGGAGTTGAATGATGATCCGGAAAAGAAAAGAGGCAGACCAAGGACCTCACACACGGATGACAACTGTGCAATTGTTGAATGTCTGATTAGGGAGGATCGTCGCATTAAAGTTCGTGAAATTGCTGAAATGACCGGCATTCCTAAGAGTTCTGTTCATGAAATCATATGCGATCTCAACTTCCGAAAGATCAGGAGGACTTGCAAGACACCGTTATGGGCTACTTCAAGCAACTTGACACGCAACTGTACCGTGAAGGGATGTTCAAACTAGTGTCACGCTAGGATAAATGTCTCAATGTTTATGGCGATTATGTGGAGAAGTAAACAAAGTTATGTAGTTTTTGGTGGAATGTATTGAATAATTTCTTTAAATACAAATGTTAGTGTAATTTTGGCCAGTACCTTTAATATCGGACACCCCTCGTAGTTTTGCTGAACATCTTCTGTATATTTTGTTTACTCCTAGATGATATCTATTTAAGGTTGCCTCCTGATGCAGCATTTGATGCAAAACACTGCCAGAATTGAGGCATTTTTTAATTTAAGGAGCTGAAGATACGTTAGGAGATAAGTTATTGCTACTTTAGAAAATTGTAATAATTATTTGGACATCATGTGGGTATAGAGAGGGGTTTGCAGAGCAATGATATGACTGGTTGCCTAATGTATGATACCACCTGCAATGGTTAAACACTTATGCCACTACACTCAAGTTTGCTATTTTTGGAAGTTATGAATTAGCTGGAAGATATTTGGAAGCAGTAGAGGGCCCTTGTCTAGCCTGTTCCCTAGCCAAAACACTAGAGGGGTTTTGATTGGCTCCATGAGAACATAGTCAGCATTCCAATACTATTTCCACCTTGAGATCATCAGAAACAATCACACCAAGGTCTTTCTCCTGGTCCATGCACACCAATCTCTCGCCCCCATCACATACAATTCCCTTGGGTTTCTGCTTCCCAAGGGCATTACACTGCACTTCTTCACATTAAATCTTAACTGCCAAGCATTAGACCATTTTTCCAGCTTTTGTAGATCTTTCCTCATGTTCCCCACTCCCTGAGGAGAGTCCACTCTGTTGCAAATGTTGGTGTCATCTGTAAAAATACAGACTTCTCCATTCAGCCCTTCAGCAATATCACTCACGAATATATTGAACAGTACTGGTCCCAAGATCGAACCCTGGGGTATACCGCTAATCAAATTCCTTTCATCCGAGTGAGTTCCGTTTACCATCACCTTCTCTCGTCTGTTAGTCAACCAATTTCTGATCCAGTTCACCATCTTGGGACTCATCCCCAAGCTGTTATTGATAAGCCTCCTATGAGGAACAGCATCTAAGGCTTTGCTGAAATCGAGGTAGATCATATCCATCGCATGCCCTTGATCTAGTTCTCTGGTCACCCAGTCAAAGAACTCAATCAGATTTGTTTGGCAAGATCATCCTTTGATAAAACCATGTTGCCTCAGATCATGCAACCTGTTGGTTTCAAGGAAGTCCACTATTTGCTCTTTTAGGAGCGCCTCTATTACTTTTCCCGTCACCGAGATAAGGCTTACTGTCCTGTAGTTGTCACTTCTTCCCTATTACCACTTTTGTGGAGAGGTACCACATCAGCCATTCTCCAGTCCTGTGGAACCTCTCCTGTCTCCAAGGATTTATTAAAAACATCCTTTAAAGGCCCTGTAAGAACTTCTCTGTATAACACCCTTTTACCTTGCTCTCCCTACAGCCACTCTATGCTTTCATGCCTGTCCCAAAGACACAACCAAGATCTTATCAAATAATGAAGTCAGTTCAGCTGTAGCCTTCCCCGGCATGGCTGCCTCAGAACAGAACAGGCAAGCACCTTAGTTCTGCTCCAGGACATGGATACATAGTAAACTAGCTCAGATGCCTTCCTCTTCAGTTGGGGGGGGGGGTCTTCTGTTCATGTATCATAAAGAAAACTCTCCTGAAACTGAGGGACCATGATCCTCACAGTGCACTACTGCTCCTGACAGCCGCTGCTCTTGGAACTGTCAGTCAGGAAGCCCATTTGGTTAGGCGGTTTTCCAACTCTAACCTTGCAAGATCAGGGAATACTGTTAATTCGAACATCAAACCCCTAGCCCTAACAGCTTGGATGTTAAAGGGATATTTCTGTCTTCTTTGAACCTACTGGTTAGCCTAACCAACATCATTCTGGGTTTCAGGAGAGATTCTACTAGGAAGCCATATGGTTTTAAGTGGAAAAGGTTTGCTAGTTGATGTTACTGGAAAGTCCTAAGACCCTTCAACTTTCTCACACACAAACTGCTCAAATACCTTCTACATTTAGCAGAATCTGGTTTGAAAACTAAATCAGTAAGGGTATACACCTCAGTACAACTGGTGCTTACCACCATCATGTATAAGGTAAACCCATCTCTTTACAACCTTTAGTTCTTTTCATGCAAGGCTTGCTTTGTTCAAATCCTTCCCTCAAGACTCCCACTGTGTCTTAAGGCCTCAATAAGGTTTTAACTCGGTTGATGAAATCTCCTTTTGAGAAACCAGCTACCTACTGAACTGGAAAGTCTTGCTTTTGGTGGCGGTACTTCAGCATGTAAAGTAAGTGAGCTCCAGGTTCTAGTAATTGATCCAACCTATTCCAAATTTTAACAATAGGGTGGTTTTGGGTACTCATCCTAAATTCCTTCCTAAAGTGTTGACAAGAGTTCCACCTTAATCAGTCACTTGTCCTTCCAACCTTTTTCCCAAGACCTCAGACTCACAAAGGGGAAAGCACATTGCACAAATCAGACTGCAAGAGAACCTTGGTCTTCTATATGGACTGGACTAAAGCCCTTAGAAGGTGGAGGAGTAGCCTAGTGGTTAGAGCAACTGCCTAGTCTCTGGCAATCAGGGTTCAATTCCCAATGGCACTCTTTGTGCTGTTCCCTCAGTAAAAGGCCTGGCAATCTACCTCTGGTGATACATTGCCAAGAAAACCCAGAGAGAGCTGGGTTGTTAGGAATCAGCACAAGAAAAAATCCCTTAGAAGGTCTACCAACATCTTGTTTCTTTTGAGTGCAGCAAGTTGGGGCTGACCTCAGCAAACATACTTTTTCAACTGGGTAGGAGAGTGCATTTCCTTCACTTAATGTCCAGGCTGGCTTGATTCCTGAAGGTCATGTTACGGTCAACAATATCAGTAGTCCACTTAGGAATGGTTTTCCTGGAGGAGATATGCAAGACTGCAACATGAACATTTGTTCATACATTCACATCCCACTGCGGTTTGGAAAAGGACTCTTGATGTGACAGAAGATTCGGTCAATCTATTCCCAAAATCTGTTTGGAAAACAGAATCTAACTCCATCCTTCTAGGCCCAGTTCTCTTCTGTTCAGGCTGCTTATTCAAAAACAGAAAAAATATTTAAAAGGCCTGTTGCCAACAAAAACAGAGGTTGTTGAGTGTCTGCTCCTTGCAACACTGCTTACTTATCCTCTTTTTCTTTTGAGGCAGCCTGTAGCTAGGGATTCCCATACTTGAGAACATTATCATGCTTGTTTATGGAGAAAACAAAGTTACTCACCTGTAGCAGGTATTATCCATGGTCAACAGGATGAATCCTGACAATCCTCCTCCTCCACTTGTAGTTATATTCTGCTTGAGCTTGTAAATAGACTGAGGGGTTCCTGTGGCAGGTGGGAAATGGCATGTATGAGCACAGGACTGGTTCCAAAAGCTAGTAGAAGCTGACTACTGGGTTCTTGCTCAGGGTTCTATCAATTACATCAGCCCTTGTGTGCTGTCCACAGAGAACATCTGTTACAGGTGAGTAATTTTGATTTCCCTTTGCAAACTGCCCATGGGAAAAGTATGCACAAAGATTTGTGCCGGCCTTTCTAGCAGACATTTTTTTCTCACAAAAATAATGTATGTAATTTTGAAAATCTAAAACTACGCATTCTTTTGCCTTCCCCAGGCTAACTCCCCCCAACACCACCTCCACAATGCATGTACGTTTACTTGCAAACAAGTGAGCAATTCTTAAAAAGCTCCTTTATACCTAGGTAAATATTCCTATGGACTGAGATTCTTCAGTTGATAGACTCATTGTTAATGTTACTCCAGCTGAGATTCACAAAAATTAGAAAAAGAAAAAATGTGTGATTTCTCAAATATATGTACATTAAGATAACAGATCTTGTTTAGGGGCTTTTTTGGCCAAATTAGAAAAAAACCTGGGATGTCAGTGAGAATCAGAATCATCTCTTTGAGAATGTCATTTCTTTGTGCCATTGTTGAAAATCTAGAGCTACAAAAGTTTAGAATGTGATCTAGACGTAGTCAGCAGCCTTGATTTTCAGAGTTCTTTTTTTACTTTTATTGAACCTTTCTGCTAAAACTGGGCAAAGTTCTGTACATGTTTGAAGGCACATGGGCACATATATTTTGTCTGCTTCATAAAGGCAATATATGTCTTTATAAAATTAACCAGCAAATGTAGGCACATAATTCTGAGGCAGTGAGGCAGGTGCAATTGTGCGCATGTATGTGTAGGACAGAATAGGCGCATATACACATATTTTATAAAGGGCTTGTATAAGCGCTAATTCTACCCTACTCTGCCCGTTTTCCACCCCTAAGAATGCTCATGGGTATATCATGTAAAATAGGTGCTATGGGGTAGTTTTATAAGGAGGTGCAGAACATTATCCACTGTCTATGCATGTACACACGTATGCCCAGTGGTGTGCACATGAGCGGAGCTTCGGCAGAGAATACAAGCAAGCATACAAATGTATTTATTTATTTAAAGTCTTTTCTATACCGCTCTCTTTAAAATCAGCTCAGTTTATGTTCAACATTAAATTTGTACAGTGGAGGCACCCCAGCACTGTACTTATAAAAAACAGGTTATGCAACTTGGTCTAACTGGAGCTTCTGTTTTTTGTTTATAACTGGAAAACCTGGAAAACCCTAATAACCCTTCTCTCTCCCCGCATGGGGAAAATGGGATTTCTGGTTATAAATGAAAACTCCAGAAATTTGCCCTCCTGTTCCAGCACCTGATCATGTCATCAGGCTGCTGCTGTTTTGGCCTGATGATGTGACATGACCAGGCCACAGTCACTGTTGAAAGGTTCCCAAAAACAGAGGAAAAGTCAGAACATGTAGGATCTGACTGTGGCCCATGTGTGCACTGAGCAGCTCTGAGTCCCATCTCCTCCAGCATCCCTCATGTCAGAGTCATCAGAGAAGGTGAAATGCACCAGAGCCTCTTAGTCTACCCATGGGCCAAAGAGAAGTCCATGCTCTCTTTGTTTTTCCTGTGCAGGCTCTGTCTCTATTGAAACCCACAACTGCTGGGCTGGGGTGTCGTGCTGCCTACCTGCTCATGGTAAGGCTGAACTGAGGGGGGGAGAAGCAGGACTGCCGGAGAAGGGGCCAAAAACTAAACAGAAAGGAGATGTTACACATTGGGGGAGGCTATAGGGGAATCAAAAGGCAGATGATTCTGTTGCTGGGACTTGAGCTTGGAGACGGGGGTGCTGTGCTATGCTCTTAATGGGGCTTGGAGACGGGGTGGCTGGTGCTGGAAAATTATGTTGTGGGTCATTGAATGAAATCCACCGGGAATTCACCTAAAAAGCCTTAGGGCTGGTTAGGTGATTGTGCTTAGTTATGCATGTTTTCAAAAACTATTTTAAGAAGTAAGAAGGTATTTCACTTTATCAAACAGGCATGTGCAGAAAAATGTGCGCTAACTATGCAGCATTTTATAAAATTACCCTGTATGTTTCCATATAGCTACTTTGTACACACATATACCCCAGGGCAATTTTATAAGAGCCCCCCTGAGCACATAAAATGCTGTACTACACACTCAAACCCCTTAAAATATTATCTCATTTATGTACTACTGCACCTATTAGCTAAATGGCTGATTCTGAACTGGGCACATCCGGGCTGTCCGGACACCCAAAAACTGCATGGGCCCAATTTGTATCTGATTCTGCAACCGTGGGAGCCATACGTTCCCGCATTTGTGGAATGATGGAACTTAGATGGTCCGGCATGCCCCCATTTCCTATGTGGGAGATGTCCATTGATGTGCCCGGCCAGCCAGTGCAGGGGCATCCTGTCGCCATGGCACTGGAATGTCCATCTGGAGCAACTAAGTGTCCAGCCACCGAGCAGCCCCTTCTCCTGCCGTTTGGCCCTTGGGGGGGTCCCCCAAGACTGGGATTGGACACCAGAATCACCCCCACGGCGGCATGCTGAGGAAGGGAGGGCTGCATCCCGCAATCTGCGGGGTGCCTGGTATTTATTCCACCTTCGGGGTGGTATAAGCCGGGCGTCCAATCACTTCCAGGGGACGTACAAAGGCCTGACTTGAATGGCCTCTCTATGTCCCAGTGCTAGGCCATGCCCCCACTCTGCCCCTGCACTACCCAGTGCCGCCCTCCCGTCTGCATCCAGTGCTCCCCGCACAATGGCCCTGTACGTTGTGGGGACAAGAGAACGGAATTAGGTGTAGGAACTGTGCACGGGTTGGACGTCCAACCTGGTCATCCAACACTGCTATTCGGAGCTCAGAATGACCCCCCAAGTGATTATGATTTTGCTATTAAGGAAGAAATAAAGATCAGTAATACATCTATCTGATTAATAGCTTTTCTTTGATAGGATGTGAAGTGTAATGATGTACTTTAATTTGTGACCGCAGGCTCCAATAGCATTGCTGCTTAATCGTGTTCATATTATATTATTGCCTGGATTTTTATTTTTGTAAGATGCCTTTTCAAGTATGGTTCATTTTCCATAGTCTAACATATTTAGATAACATGTTTTAAGATTTTAAATTAAATATAAATATTTCTTCTTTAATGCAACATTTTATATGAGAAGCACACTCTAGTACTTTTGCAGTTGGCGCTTACACGTTTTTCAAAAACGTTTTCACTATCCAGTCCTGGAGCTGCATTTTTAATGTTTCACATATTTATTTGGACAACATGTTTTAATGTTTTAAATCAAACATACACATTTTCTTTTTAATGCAACATTTTATATGGGAAGTACATTTTAGTACAATTAAACTCAAACAGTTAGTGGTTTAATGGCGCACACGCGCTTTTGATGAAATTTTCCTTATTATCTAGTCTCGAAGTTCATTGTTAAACTACATGCATATTTTCCCCAGTGTGAGGATTCTTTTTGATTCAGAGCCGCATATTTTAAAGTTTTTCTTATATTTTACAATGATTTATTTAAACTTTCGTCGGTAGTGGCTTTATGGCGCTTGCACAAGTCTTTGTGCTTTTCTTGGCACATTCCTGACATATCTCTTTCATTATTCAGTCCCGGAGTTAATTGTCTAACCGAGTGCATATTTACCCTAGTGAGCGGTTTCTCACTGATTTAGAACCAAATATTTTAATGTTAAAGATATATTTTACAATGATTTAGACACACACATACATTGTTTTAGAGCTCCTTTTTTATTCACTTTCATGACAATCAATATCAGATACATGTAAAGCTTTTAATTTTTTGTTGCTGGTCCCATGGCTATCTTCCCCTAATACAGTTTTTATGAAGTACTCTTATAATTTGTTTATTTATGTTTCAGTGGTCCATATCTTCATTCATATGAAACATTTCTCTGAAGGTACTTACATGGTTTTATTTTTATCTTTTATTTCTATTTGACTTATCTATTTATTTATTTGTTATTTTATATTGTACTGTTAAGATCTGTATCCCTCTCCATTGTGAGGTTTCTGTAATGATTGTCTGATTATGCATGGTTTTATGATACATATATTAGCTATACTTTGTTCCAATCGGTCAATTTTATTACATTATTACTGGTTCTAATGTATCCTCCTCAATGGCGTCACCTAGAGCCCAATAACACCCACTGATACCAGTCCCAGATAAATCTACGGTATATCAACAACTCACCAAGTTTGATATTCATTCCTATAGTGGTCTGGTGTTTTCCTATGAAACCTCTGTGTATATGATTCCATGTAGTATGTTTTATAAATAGTTACCCCGGTTATCCAAGTTATTTATGCCCTGTTACCTGTAAACTCATACGTGTTAAATGTATTGAGCATTTTGTTCCATGTGAACCGCGCTGATGATGAATAGTGCGGTATATAAGAGACTGTAAATAAATAAATAAATAAATCTTCTTCCACATGGCTTTTTATGTTATTATTCATAGAGTATGTTGTTTCTTACATATTTATTTGTTTATGATTCTAGTTTTAAAATATTTCAATATATTTTTATGATATTTTATCCATTATTTGTGATACTAGTTAACACAATGCTGTTTTTATATTTTCATTTACTTTGCTCATTTATTTGCGCTTGTGTTCTTAATGTCATAATATCTTCTTGTTTTTGATGTTTTTACATTTTTATGTTTACGATTGCTTATTGTTTATTAATTTGGTTTTATTTGGTTTTATTTTGAGGTTTGCCCTTTCACATGTTACCCCCCCTGAGGAAGGCCGTTGGCCGAAACGCGTAGGGGTCATCGAATAAAGTGGTTTTTATTTGAATCACTGCCAGTCCTTGTATCTGTTCCCTTGTTCCCACTTTAATTTGTGCATGTCACTATAGCTAGGGATTGTTTGGAATTTTAGAGGTTTATTTTTGAATCAATTAGGTGCCTTTCCGGCATCAGAAAATTAAGAGTCTATTGTTTTATTTTTGTTGTAAAAAAAAAAAATTATAGCTTTTTACGTCAATTCCCAGTGGATCCCATTCAGTATCAGCCACCCCATCTCCAAGGTCAAGCGACAGCTTCAGCCCAGCAGCCCCTTCTCTAACCCCAAGTTCCAACAACAAAATCATCTGCCCTCTGTATTTCTATCTCCTCCCTCCTCCCCCGGCCGATGTACAGCATCTGCCCTCTATGTTCCTATCTCTTCTCACCCCCATGTGCAGCATCAGCATCTCCCTTCTGTTCCTTTTTTGGCTTCTCCCCCTCCTTCAGCTTTATTATACTCAATCACACAAATCCTTCTCAACCTGATCTCTCTCCTCTCAATACCTGTCTCTCCCAATTGGCTAACTACTAACTGTCTTCACCTCAACTTATCGAAAATATCAGCCATATTGTTTACTCATGGTAGCGCGTGCCCCTCAATAGCCCTGGTTCTTTCCCATTCCCCTATTCCTCTAGTATCCGCCCTTCGCTACCTCGGTGTAATCCTCAACTCCGACCTTTCATGCCACAACCGCATTTCTCAGTTAACTAAGAGACCTTTTATTATCTCTGTCATATTCGTGCCATCCGTCTGTTCCTCACACCCCAAGCACTAACTACTCTCCTTCTGTCGTTAGTCATGTCCCGTCTAGATTTCTGTAACCTTGCACTTGCTGGTGTTCCCCAGTCTCAGCTGCGCAGACCTCAACTAATCCAAAATACAGCAGCCAGGCTCATTACGCACACTACACGCCGAGATCACGTCACCCCTCTCCTCCGTCAGCTTCATTGACTCCCTGTGGAATAATGCATCTGTCACAAAATTCTCACACTAGTTCACCAAGCTATTTATACTCATGCCCCGCAATATCTGGTGGAGCTTCTTCAGTTCCACACTCCCACTTGCAGTCTTCACTCAGTACATATCAACCGCCTCCACCTCCCATCTCCTTCTTGTGCCCACCTTCAATCCACATGCCATCAGCTTTCTTCTTTCTAGGCCCTAGGCCCATCCCTATGCAACTCCCTCCCCACTGCCCTCTGACTGAAACAGACTTATTCCTGATTTAAGTCTCTCCTAAAAACCCATCTCTTTTCCTCTGCTTTTGATCTCCCATCCGCTATCTCCTGACCTTATTTTTGTTGTCTGACTCTCCTGTCTTGAATGATTGAGTTCTCTCCCTTTCCTGTCTCGTATTGTAGTTCTTTGCCTTTTTCTTTTCTGGCCTCGGCCATACTTATTTATTTAAGAATTGTACATCGCCCTGATGTCATGAAGGAGCGGCATATCAAGTTACTTAATAAACATACCATGAGTAATCAGACAGCGCGACACACCCAGTCCAGCAGCTGTGAGCTACAACAGAGACAGAATCAGCACAGAAAATGCAAGGAGAGCATGGGGCCTGTTTGTGCCCCATGCATGCAGAGTGGCTCTGGTGCATTCCAACCCCTCTGATGTCCTTGATGTCAGAGGGGAGGGGACGCATTAGAGCTGCTCAGCACACTCATGGGGTGTACGTAGTCCTCATGCTTTCCTTATTTTTCCTGTGCTGGCTCTGCTTCTGCTGTCAGGGACCCTACAATGGCAGTTGTGATCCACCCCAATGACATCATCAGGCTGCAACTGCAGCAGCCCAGTGATGTCATTGATTGCCAGCAGAGGATAGCAGTTTTTAGGGTTTTTCGGTTATAACCAGAAATCCCAATTTCTCCATTGTGGGAGGTAGACAGGAGTTTATCAGGGTTTCCCACTTATGACTAAATCTGAAGAATTAACCCAGTCCTCTGGGTCCCTCAGGCCAGTCAGGTTTTCAGGATATCCACAATGAATATGCATGAGATAGATCTGCATGCACTGCTTCCATTGTGTGCAGATCTATATCATGCATATTCATTGTGGATACCCTGAAAACGTGACTGGCCTGGGGGTCCCAGAGGACTAGGATGAGAATCACTGCTATAGTATATCTCTCAAATATACTGCCCTAGTTAGGGTGTGTCTCTTTGACATGATATGCACTGGCAAGCTTAAAAAAAGCAGAAATAGCCAACATGCATTTGTTTGGCTACACATAAACCTTTCAGTTTTACATGCAGAATTAACTTCAAATCTGATGCAACTCACCTGAGACCCCATTTTACATTATCCCTCTTTCCCTTCCTTCCATGTTCACTTTCTCCATCCTTTCCTCACCCTTTTCACTCTGTCCTTATTCAAGCAGTTCTTCCCTCGTTTCCTAAATCCCTCCTTACGTCTCTCCTCTGTTGTTTCCATACTGTTAAGATCAGTGATAACAGTCTGGTATGTCATGCCAAGTTCATGGAACAGCTGCCACAATGAAACCATCAGGTTGAGGAAAAGGTGTGATCATGGTGTCCATAACTATAATACACACAGATAAATTCTGAGGAAAACATCCTGTCTGAGAACTGATGTAGAATAAGGACTGGCCCTCATAAAGCTCTATCACAAAAATGTTCTATGTGCCTTTTCTTAGAATGCAAAACAAATGCAAGATGTTTCTGCCCATCAATCAAACACATGGTGTAGCAGACATCACTGACAGCACAATTAGTAGAAAAATGACAGTTAAATAACAGACTCCCACAGCTTCAGCTTCCACATATTTTTTTCATTTTTTTCAAAGTGTGAGCTCCATTTTTGTAGCAGAATATATCCTAAGACTTTCCACTTCCTTTCCATTAAATGACCTTGTCTTTGACTTGGGAGTTGACAGTAGTCATTTGATAGTAAAGCTTAGACAAGATATTTTGCCCAGATTCACATCAATATGAAATTCTGACAACATGGAGTTTAAAAAAGAAAATCAGAACAGTGACAACTTGAAGTCTTCCAGACGTGTCATGAGCTTCTTTTTATATATAGTGGAGTCCCCCCTCCACTCTGAATTTGAGGGGAGGGGGAGGAGAGGAGGATACCATTAACTGTAGTGCACTGTAGGGGGGGAGGGCTGGACTAGTGATTGGGGTATGTTGCCTCCAGCCAAAGGGCAAGGGGTTTGAATCCTGCTAGAGGGCAGCAACCTTGGGCTGGAAGGACTGGGGTTTCTAGACCTATACATGCTCCTTGGACAAGCCATTTAACCCTGTGTTGCCTCAGGTAGATTATGAGCCCTTCCAGGAAAAGGGATAGTACCTGAATGTATAGCACTTTGACTCAGAAAAGCGGTACATAAGCATAGCTAAATAAATAAATAAATTGGAATATGAAAAGAAGATGAAATGCAGACATTGTCCTACAGTACACTTTGAGCTGTCAGCCTTCAGAGACTATACAGGATACCTCAAAGCCCAAATTTCACTCTCCTCCCAACTTGGAGGAAGATGGCTTGGACAAGAGGGAAATATCATTGTCCTACAATTGCTCTTCCCTTCCACAACAAAAGGAAGTGGAGTGTTTTCTGATGGAGCTCAGACATGTTATGTTGGCCTTGTGGATACCAATGAACATCTATAAACTAATTACAGCAAAGAACATTACAGAACTCATAACCATCATACCAGAAGCCATCTGTACCATGGTGTGGTGAAACATGTCCCCCAGGACCCTGACAAAGCAGCACATATGCACTGCATTGATGACCGCATGGGGCAGAGTACTCACAAGGACATTCATACAGATAGAGGCCTCTGCAGGTACAGGCACCATCCAAGGGGCTGCATGGCAAAAGAGAGGACCTGTCACTAGGGCTGATGCAAGGATTGGAGGTGCCCTAGGGGGGCCCTCCATCCTGCTGCCCGTGCCCTGCCATGGCCTCCCCACCCCCATTACTGCAGCTTCTGCCCCTCTCTGGGGCCTGTAGCAGTGGCAAAAGCCCCCAAACTGTGAAGCAGTGCTTACTAACACACGCAGGTGCTGCATTGCAGTTTCATCCTCTTCACAATGTGCCTTTCCCCCCTCCCCTCCCCCCAGTGCAGCTGAAGTGGCACATTGTGAAGAGGAGGAAACAACGTCACAACATCTGAGTTTGTTGGTAAACTCTGCATTGTGGTTTGTGGGCTATTGTCATTGTTGCAGGCCCTAGAGAAGGATGCCAGTGGTGGCAATGGGTGCCCTCAGAGGTCAGCACCCTAGGCAACTGCCTGGTTTGCCTAGTTGTAGCACCGGCCCTGCATAAGTGTTACTAGAGACAATGGACATGGAAATCAGAGACTACAATACCACTTGATACTCTTTGGACTAACACATTTTGGGGCATGTTTATTAAAGTGTGGAAGGGAGTGCAGAATTAATGTGCAGAATTTGCACGTTACTACCATGCTGGAGCCCAGCAGCCACAGTAAACACAAGGGATGTGGCCATGGTATGCTACTACTGCATCACTAGCATGGTAGCAGTGAACACATGGCCCAGCACATCCGCACACAGTGTGCGGTCTCCACACTGCTGGAAAATTGAATACTGCAAATGTAATATTGTGGCTCAGCTACATCCTCCAATGGTCAGGGTGAGGGGTCATCAGCCCACAGGTACTGTGCATGGCTGATGACAGCAGCATGGTCCCCCAAGTGCATGTAGTCAGTGCCACATTTTCCCCCCTAAATGCACAGGGGTTGGGGTCAGACAGCTCCTGTGCTGCCATACTGTAACTTAACCATGATGTGCATCACCTAATTTGCATGCCCCTCTCCCCACTGTACTCTTCTGGATCTAACTCTGCCTCTGAGGCAAGTACTGACTGCAACACAAAGCATAGATCTTATCTCCTGACACCTCCACAGCACACAATGTCAGCAGCCCTTTGAAATCTATCAAATCCGAATGCAGATGTGAACAGCAGTATGTCAGGACATCTTTTGTTGTGCCTATGGATATTTGCCCACTATCCCAGCAGAGTGACCACAGACCTGCAGGCCCTGGTACTGAGGTTGTCATGCTGGTGTGCTCCAACATCATGTCAGTTGGACCATGCATTACCTCCAAAATGATGGCCTAGGCATGCACCTTGGCATTCAGCTCCCATCTCCTATTGGCTCCCTATTGTTTCAATGTGTCAGCTTTGCTTCTGCCCTTCATATTTCCTAGTATTTGCTATGAACCTTGCATCTGAACTGTGCGGTTGGCATGCAGGAGCACGGCGCGTGCAGCTAATGTCTGGTCAGAGGCACACTTCACATCTTGCACACGAGCAACACACCCGCCCCTGGTGCGTGCTAGATTCTTTTCTTTTTTTTTGAATGATGATTCCTTGGGGTGGGGGATTAATATCCCAACTGTTTAAGTGTGCTATTTGACATCTTGTAAAAATGAATAGGGGGTTCATTCTTTTCTTTGAATTGCTATATTTTGTAGGGCTTAATGCTACAAATATGTAACTGGACTGTTTGATATCTTTTGTGTAATTTAATAAAATACACAAATACTGCCAGTCCTGTTTAGAGTTCCATTGGTTTGACAGTATTCCTGGGAAGAAGGGAAGTAAATCCCAACCATTAATACCCTTTTTCCCCTGGTGGAGGCACCAGTGGTCAGGTATTGACGGACTGATGGAAGCTGCCCAAATGGAGCTCCTGCCGTGCCAATTTTGGACCCTGGGAAACCCCTGTAAGAGTGACTGGGTGTTACACATGTATTTGCTTTTTGTATGTTTGTGCACTTAAATGTATATAGAAGGAGAAAGAGAAAGAACTTCCTTTTTTCTTCCAAATCCTGGGAAGAAGATATTTAGAAAGGGGGAGTAGTGGTTATGGCCTATAATGTTTGTAATGCATTTCATATAATGTAGTTAACCATGTGGCATAGTCTCTGAATGTGTGGTGTATAAATGTAGATAAATAAAATAAACATCACAAATAGAGAATAATGAAGAAGACTAGGCAAGGAAAGTACTGGTATTAACCTTGCCTACAACTGACTTCTCCCTGTCCCAATCCAGAATTATGCTTATGAAAATGGGTTACATTGCTACTATTTCACTGCACTGTTTTAATTCTGCTGCTTCATGTAGGTGGAGAGGATTAATATGCAAGCGATGATGACTCTCCTGACACGAGTGGTAAATTGTATGAAATTATACAAGGCAGCACTTTAAATTACCACACTGCGATTATTTTCTGGTAAGTGTATGTAATGTTCTCTATTACAGCTCACTTAGCAGTGACAAGATGGTGTGGGGCTCATCAGGCGAGAATAATGCCTCACTATTCAGGATTAATCAGCCGTGAAGAAGGAAAGGTGCTTGGGAATAAAAAATAAAGTAGTTCATAAAGCTGCTTTTACATTACCTCCTAGACTGAGTTGCTTTCTCTCATGAATGACATTGCTTTATCCACTTTTTAATGTTCCGTACCCTAACTTCTACATTCTACCATCTACCACACAGTTGGTGTTTTATTGACAGGAAGTTGCGTGAAATGAACAAGCAGTCAGTTTCTCTCGCAGTATAAAAAACCTGTTAAATAAATGAATAAATACTCAGTGTTTGCACCAGAGTCCTGCTAAATGGCTGCTGTAGGATATATCCAATCTGTTCTTGAAGCTGTGTTCGCTGTTACAACTTAAATGCTGTCACACTGCTCCAGAGACACTCAAATGGCAACTTGTCCTAGGACACTCCTAAGAGTTTATGTGCCTAAGGTGATGTAATGGAGGATGGACCATCACTGTTAGTAGGTACACCCATCCGGCCTCTTGGAGGGAACTATAAGAGACCCTGCTTAATTTGGAGTTGAGGAGCTGAGTTGTAGTGAATGCCACTGGTCTCTGTAGGGCTGGGGCTGCCCATGGGGCTAAGTTCTGTTGAGGGGAAGCAGGGGGAGCTGCCTCTCAGCATGGCCAACTAGGCCTTGAGGAAAGAGAGGAGGTCCCTTAGGCTCACTTGGTCAAACAGATGAAGAATGCAGATTGAAGGAGGATGTGGAATGCAATACTTGTTATGAGCACCTACTGAAAACAAAGGCATGCAGAAGGGTGACCTGCATCGAGCAGCAGGTGCACCTGCTCTTGATGCCTTGCTGGACAGACTAGATGGACCATACTGGTCTTTATCTGCCATCATATACTATGTTACTATGAAAAGCAGCAGAGGTCTGAAGGGACTCAGCCAAGTGTTCCCGAAGAAGTTCAGTTGCAGAAGGATTTTTGTGTACCTCAGAGTAGTGACAAGTGTATCCACTTAATATTTTGGGAAGTTCAGCCTCTAGTATAAAGAACCGAACTCCAATGCATCCTAAGCATGCAATAAGAAGAATTTTGAGTATTTTGATAGTTGGTGGGGGGGGGGGGGGGGAGGAATATTCAAAACAGTTAATCCTGTTAGTAGACCTGCTAACCAGCTAAAATGTGCCGAGCCCCCAATTCAGTAGCACTAATCGGTTAGTGCTGCTCAATGTCCCTACAGATTGTGTAAAAAACACCCAGTAAAAACTGGGGTGGTCTATGGGCGGATCAGGGGTGGTGCCAATCACTATCCATTTAGCGGCGATATTCAGCTACTAACCTACAGTATAACTTAACTGGTTATAGTTAGGCGATCTGAGTAGCTGCCGTAACTTTGACCGGTTTTCTCTATCCAGGCTGAATATCACTGCTACTAGATAATGACATCACCGTTAGGCAAACCCAGGTGTTCAGCACCAGATGCCAGATAAGTTCCCACGCCGACTATTTGGGTTTAATTATAGTGGCAGCAGCTAGGCACTTTAAACAGTCTAGCCGCTGCTGCTGAAAATCCCCCCATAGTGCTTTTGCCAGTGAAGAATTCTGGAGATTTTCTAATGACCTTTTGTTATTAGAGGTGATGTAGATTTCCCTCGAACATGCTGTTATTGAGGGTGCTTCTGGATTTTAATAGAGTTCAGAACAAACAGCACAGTGTGCTTAATTTAAGTACTATTTTATTTATTTATTTCTATATACTAAAAAGATATTATTAAGTGTGAAAAAGTAAATTTTGTTTTAAACATTTTCCAGAGAAAGGCGTGGGTATCCACCTTGAGGCCCAGAGAAGAGAGGAAATGACAGACACTAGGAGACGAAACCTGCCAGGTGACCTAAAGTGAAAAGGAAGGATTAATAGCGACCAATACCTGACCTACAGTGGATAGACTGTTTCTTTTTGGTACCACTGTGTTTTCACTGTAGCAGTGATTTTGCTGGTGTTTGTGCTTGCTGCTATGTAAATACCTTATTTTTAGGAATACACCTAATGAAGGTGCTTTTAAGAAAATATCCCCTGGGCTGGAGTTGGGTTCTTTTAAGTGTGGGGCAGTGTGGAGTTTTCCCCAGTGTGATCAGGCAATTGAAACCTTATGCATTGGCTCCCCCACACCCATCAGAATCCCTTTATTTGAGTATAACAAGTTCCTTGTGCACCCTCCCCAGACTACTCTAATATAACTAGATGCCTGGAAAACATTAACAAATGGCTTGAAAATAATAACTTATTACAATAAGATTGAAGCTCTCTTCATTACAAGAAACACAACATTTAGAACCCCACTATCAATCGAGCTATAGCATAGGAACATAGCAGTAAAGAGCGAGGTCCGATACTTAGGAGTCATCCTGGATCAAAACTTGAACCTACAGTCCCATATCAGTAAGACTACTAAGAATGCCTATCACAAAATGAAAAGCCTCTCTTCAGCCAGGAGCACTTCCATAAGGTATGCCAAGCCATCATCACACCAATACTGGACTACTGCAACTCCTTGTACTATGACCTCTCAAAACAATCCATTCACGCACTGCAGATGGCACAGAACATCATCCATTCACAGGTGCAAGAAAACACGACCATATCACTCCCATACTGAATCAACTGCATTGGCTCCCTGTCCATTCCCGTACCAAGTTCAAGATGGAGCTCTGCATAGTCAAAGTCCTGCGGAATAATTCAGCAGACATTTTGAAGGATCTTATCAAGAGACCCGGTCAACCGTCCCAGAAGGATCAACCAAATAAACCTCATTTCCACACCCAGCAACTATTCAAAGGCAAAGCAGATTACATCCAATAGGGCATTTTCACTCTCTGCCCCATCTATATGGAATTCTCTCGCAGATGATTTGAGAGCCACTGTAGAAACAAAAGTGGAGGAGTAGCTTAATGGTTAAAAGCACTGGCTTGGGAACCCAGAAACCAGCGTTGATTCCCACTAGCACGCCTTGTGGCTTTGGAGAAGTCACTTAACCCTCCATTGCCTCAGAAAAATCCATGTTATCAATGTCCCTGTGTAATGTACATTGCCAAGTTTAAGTTACAATATAAACTGCTTTGATTGAAATGATAAAGTGGTATATAAAACCTGTTAAATAAAATAAAGACTTTACGAAAAAACTAAAGATGTTTCTATATACAGTAACACTTTGGGAATATCACTTAGCACAATATAATGAACTCCAATCAATAGATGGTCCATGGCTGTGCTATGTACACTTAGCCCATGTTAATTAGATACTCTCCAGCACCTGCTGCTATGACCTCTATATAAGTTCTTATGTTTAAAATCCCTGCCTCACAAGATTATAAAGCCAATTAGAAAGCCTCAACCAATAATGCTATAACCAAAAGAGAGACTTAATCACTTAAACAAAGTGTGACATTTAAATCAAAAGCCTACGAGTGAAAGCCTCAGCAGAAACTCACTGACCAAAATTAGTCAGGAGTACTCAAAACATCAATGGCCAACACTCGTGACGCCTTTCTCAAGACATCTTAAAATGAGCGTTTCGCTACCGCTGTCTCAAGGGGTTCAATTCTGAAAAATAAATAAAAAACATACAGCGCTTTAAGCAAGTGTCACATCACACGAAAAAATAAAAAACAGAAGAAAAAAGCTCCAAACCACACTGCAGCAGATCTTTTGTTAGCCTTTCATACCTGGTTGAATACTCTGGATTCTCACATTCAGTTCACTATCAGCTATAGCTACCAAGAAATTGTGTTTCTGGATGTTAAAGTGTTTCGTTTATTAGAATCATGGGGCACGACGGTTCATCGTAAAATAACTGACAAAAATACTTATTTGCATTTTTCCAGTATGCATCCTAGGGGCTTATTAAGGGGATTGCCCTTTTCCCAGTTTATCCGCTTTCGACGGAATTGTTCTTCGGTTGAGGATTATAAAATGAAGTCATGTAGGTTGCGGCAGGATTTTTTACAACGAGGCTATCCTGTTAAGATAGTCGATAGAGCTTATAAAAGGGCTTTACATAACAATCGTTCTTGGTTGTTGTCTCCCCGGCAACGGGTTCAGAAGGATGATGATCAAATAAATCTTATTTCACGTTATTCTCCTTTTAGTGGGCGGATACAATCGATTTTGCAGAAACACAGGGCTGTTTTGGATTTGGTTCCCGGCTTGGAGTCTAAACGTTTGCGCTGTGTATGGCAACGTAATCTGAATATGAAGGATCTTTTGAGTCCTTCTTCATTAAGACCTTTGATTTCCCTTACTTCTGTTTCTGGTGGACACAAAAGATGTGGTATGTGTTCTTTTTGTGAGGTGATGTGGGAAACAGAGAGTTTTAATTATAATGGTTTAGTGATAGAATTGAAGGACAATACCTCTTGTAATTCTGATTTTGTCATTTATGGCATTTTTTGCCCATGCAGATTGCTCTACATAGGCAAGACAACGCGTAAATTTCGGATTCGATTGATTGAGCATAAGAGTAAGCTCCATTGTCAACGGCGTGAAGCTCCTATGGTTGAGCATTGCTTGGCGTTGCATCACGGTTTTAAAGATCTTAAATGCTTTGCCATACAACATGTTCGGTCTGGCTCTAAGGGCATGTCTCGGGACCAATTTCTTGTGTATAAAGAACAGTGGTGGATATTCCGCTTAAACACGGTGTGCCCCTTTGGTTTAAATTCATGCATGGAATGGGGAGCATGTGTTTAGTTTATTATGTGCAGTGATTTTTTAAGATTATTGCTAGCCCGCATTTTGATTAGGCTTTCTTGCCACAGTTGTGATAGGTCATTCGGGTAGTTGATTTTGGCTTTAAATCATGTGACCGGAAGTTCCCATGGTGTTGGAGAAGAACTTTGGAATGATGGCTGTTGAGTGAGCTGACGGTTGTTTTTTGTCGGCGTTTGTTGTTTCCTCATTCCTGGGTAAGCCTGTTGTTTCCTGCTGCAGTGTGGTTTGGAGCTTTTTTCTTCTGTTTTTTATTTTTTCGTGTGATGTGACACTTGCTTAAAGCGCTGTATGTTTTTTATTTATTTTTCAGAATTGAACCCCTTGAGACAGCGGTAGCGAAACGCTCATTTTAAGATGTCTTGAGAAAGGCGTCACGAGTGTTGGCCATTGATGTTTTGAGTACTCCTGACTAATTTTGGTCAGTGAGTTTCTGCTGAGGCTTTCACTCGTAGGCTTTTGATTTAAATGTCACACTTTGTTTAAGTGATTAAGTCTCTCTTTTGGTTATAAAATCCCTGCCTGCCATATAACCCCTCCTATCCTCTTGTTGCAATGTAAATGGTTCAACGTTATAATGTAAACTGCTTTGATTGAAGGATAAGGCGGTATACAAAACCGGTTAAATAAATAAATAAATAAAAATAAATACACCATCCCCAATGGAATCTAGTTACAGACTGTTTCTAATGGTTTGCCACCTGGAACTGAAGCTAACCAGATGGCCCAAGGCATCCCTTAATATGGCCATGATGGTGATAATGTTTGTGTTGGTAGTAGAAAGGGAAAGAATTTTGAAAAAAATTTTCCCTGCTAATTCACAGTTGTTTCATGGTCATTAAATGTATATTTTTCTAGATATGTCTGTTAAAACTTCAGTTCTGCTCCAGGGCTTAGGCTCTGGGGATGAGTTTCTTTCTGAAATTTCCTAGGAAGCATATTGTTAACTTTGGACAGAGAGTTATCGAGCTCGATATTAAAAAAGCACTTAGATGTGCTTTTTTAAAAAAAATATCAGGTGGCATTATAGGGGTAATTTTCTAAGAGGACATGCACTTTAAGCGGTAAAGTATGTACTTACATTTACATGCATATGTGTGAATGACCTCTTATAAAATACTGATCAGTATAAAAGCACACACATTCACATGATGGTATGTACTTTGGTGGTGGTTGTGGAGATGGGTGGAGTTTGGGCAGAATATGGGTGGAGTCCACAAATATGCACATATATTATAAAATACTATAATTTACTTGTGTACTTGAAAAATATAGGTGCAGGAATTTACATCGGCTCTAAGGTTTATGGTTTATTATATTTGATATATGACTTCTTGCAAGCATTCAAAGTGGTTTACATTGTACAAATTAAAATAAAATAACAAATAAAAATTAGAGGGAAAGCGGAAAAGAATACAGAGATTATTTATTTATTTAGAGGAACTCCATTAATGACAGGAAAGGGAGGTATGCGATGGTACTGGCACCTTTTTCAATGCCTGCTAAAATTCACCCATAGTCCTCATATATTAATGAAAGAATCCTGCATATGAGTACTGGCACCATTTTTGCTGGGAAAAATACACTGTTTAAAAGATCACTCCTCAGACATTTTATAACACTGCTTTGGGCACGTTTACATATTACAAGACTGTTGGGAGGTGTTTTACATTCTCCAGGACTATCCCAGAAAAGTCTTATTGTTATAAGGTTACTTTGAGCTGTTCTTATCTATTATAACAATGCTTTGTGGTAGCAATATTGTCAGAATGCTCTAGAGAAGCTCTTATCTAAAGCAAGACAGCTCCAAGGTGTTCCTAAGTATTATAGCACTCCTCTTATCTGTCACAATAGTGCTCTGAGTTGCTGTTACCTATTATAGATGACTCTAGAATGTTGTTACCTATTATAAGGCCATTGCAGTGATGTATTATAGCATCTTATCTCCTAAATTTGCTCTCCTGGATGTTATGACAGTCCTTTTTACCTCCCATTTCCAAAATTTACTTGCTCATGAAACTTTCCTCTGAATTTCTGTGCTCTGCCTTTCAGTGGTTCATAAAGCTAACAGCATCACTTTTGATCAGTTACAAATCGCATGGAGTAGATACCATCTTAACTACCCTATTCGACAAGCTAATCACAGGAATTGACAACATACACCAAGGTTTCGTCCTCATCTTTCTTGACATTGCTGCCGCATTTGATTCTGTGAATCATAAGATACTATTACAACGCCTCCAAGAAAAAGGATTACTGGGAACCACATTACAATGGTGCGAATCATACCTAACTAACAGATGGCAGCAAGTAAAAACAGGTAACACATCCTCTGAACCATTCTTACAGAAGCAGGGAGTGCCACAGGGATCATCCCTGTCTGCTCTACTATTTAACATTTATATGCAGCCTATCTGCTCTCTGATACGCTCATTAAATGTAGAATGTCTCGTGTATGCTGACGACATACTACTATACATTCCATTTACCATAGAACAACCTGATTTTTCCCCTATCATCAGATGCTTTGATGCAGTGGCTGAATGGCTTATCACACAAAACCTGAGGATTAATCATAGCAAAACTGATGTCCTATTTGTCACAAGGAATCAGAAATTCACCCCACCACCCAACCTGCAAGTTAAAAACGCTGAACTCAAGACAAGAGACACAATTCGCTACCTAGGCATCACCCTAGATCAGCGATTGGATATGACAACCCACGTAAAGACCGTTACCAAAGCAATATACCACAAAATACAAACCCTTCGCCACCTCCGCCCACTACTGGACTTTTCAGACTATCGAACCATATTTCAAGCCCTAGTGATCCCACACCTAGATTTCGCGAACACCATCCTCCATGGTCTTCCACAAGCAACCCTCAACCCACTTCGGCTGGCCATGAACTCAGCTGCTAGGGTTCTTACAAGGACATCAAGATTGGAACATATAACTCCAGTAATGAAAAACCTACACTGGCTGCCACTACAAGCCCGAATTCAATACAAGGTACTGGTCATGACCTTCAAGGCACTGAAGAATCAATCTCCCACACCAATCAGTAAACTGCTCAACAACACACCCAACATCAGAGTCAGAAGACCTACACTACTGAACATGCTAATTGTACCTAAGCTCACCACAAGATGTACGAAGGCAACTACCAATAGAGCTTTTTCAATTTATGCCCCGACAGCCTGGAATGAACTTCCCACTAGTATTCGATCCATAGCCAGCCTCACCTCCTTCAGAAAGGCAATAAAACACCACCTTTTTCTAATTCACTATCTTGAAACCATGCCCGAAAAACATAAGTCATTTGCACTCACACCACACATTAACTGCCCTATCACACAACACAAAAATGGCTAGGTGCTCCTCTCCCTTTAGATCTACACATTCTCCCACCTGACCTATAAATGCCTACGGTTTACTAGAATACTTAACTCTATGTAAATACTTGTATATACCATGTGAATAGTTTCCCTGTTATCCCAGTTTGATTATGCCTTGTTCTATGTAAGCACATTGTGATAGTTAATGCATTGTTGCTCTGTTCAGTTTTAATGTAAACCGCGCTGATTTCAATAGCGCGGTATATAAAAAATAAAAATAAATAAACAAGAGGTGGGGATGGGGGGGGGGGGGGACGGGACTGATAAGTTTCTGGCTTTGTAATGAAACAGAAAACTAAGGGCACACTTCAGTTCCGGAGGTCTGAATGATCTCTAAACTGCAGCGAGATCATTCGGACCTCCGGAACTGAAGTGTGCCCATAGCTTTCTGTTTTGTTACACGGCCAGAGACTTATCAGCCCCCCAATTGTACTGTTCCAACACCATTCGCTCATACCAGTGCACCCTGCATTTTCTTCTATTCGCTTAAATTGTAAACTCTGAGAGATAGGACACTGTCTTCAGTAGGATGTATCAATTTTATCTGAAACTTTAATTTTCTACACTGGTGTTTTTCTCAGCTTTGTGTCATCATCTTTATGTCTCCAGATACAAACAAGATATCCAAACAATTCTATGTTTGTTTATTAAAATCTTGATATACCACCTTTTGAGTAGCTAGCTTCAAGGTGGTTTACGAATTAAAAATTATTACTAAAACCAGAGCAGAAAAGAACTCCGTAATTATCGATAGGACAGGCAGGAGGAGTTAGAGAAAAAGACAGTAGCTGAGAATGAAAAACCATGTATGAGTCTGAGGCATCTAGCATGTCCCCTTCTCCCGGAATTCTGGGGAAGCCTTCTCAAAGAAGTAGGTTTTAAGTGCTCTTTTAAATTTCTGAAAATTAGATTCTAGTCGAAGATAGTCTGGTAGGATGTTCCAGAGGTAGGGTGCCAAAACGTAAAATGCCGTACGGTGAATAGATTCCAAATGTGCGCGGGAAACGGATGGCAGCACCATAGGATTAGATGTATGTGAGCAAAGATCCCAAGTTGGACAATAGGGAATAAAAAGGGAGATAAATAGTGGGAAACCTGTATAGTAAGCTCAGTGCACCAGCATGAGAACCTTGAAGTGAAAATGGTAGGAGAGGGGTAACCAATGATTCTGGTAAAGGGGTGACATGGTCAAACTTGGTGGTATTTGACAGAAGGTGAATGGTAGTATTTTGTACCAATTGTAAGTTCTTTACCAGGGATAATTGAAGTCCACAATAGATGGTATTACAGTAGTTAAACCGTGATGTAACTCATGTATGTAATAAAGTATGAAGGAGTATGAAGGGCAGAACTAGAAAGTTATGGTTTGACAGAGTGGATATTCCAGAAGATGACAAAGAATAAACAAATTATAGCGGTGACCTAAGATTCGAACATAAGATGTATATTGAAGATGACTCCCAAATGTGTGAGCGATGACACCAAAGGGATTGACTGTTCCACAATATAAAGACACACAGTTGGGGGGGGGGGGGCGTGGTGAACTGTCCCATAACTCAAAAAGCTTGAGATTTTGATGGGTTGAGTTGGAGACTATGCAAAGTTAACCAGCATTTAAGCAAGAATTAAATGATGCAAGATCAGGTGAAAATGATGAGGAATAATGGATCAGCAAAATATTGTCTGCATAGTAGTTACCACCTACCCCATAGTCTTGCAGAGTGGCGAATGGGGCTAGAGAGATGTTGAAGAGAGATGGGGAAAGAATGGAGCCCTGTGGAACTTCACATGTGAACGACAGAGGTAATGAATCCTGGGATGATTGTGTATGAACTATAAAGGAGTGGCTAGACAGAAATGAGGTAAACCATTTCAACACAGTACCCCTGATACCGAAATCAGAAAGACATTGAAGCAGGAGCAAGTGATTATTGACATCAAATGCCACAGAAAGATCCAGGGAGACAATTAAGACAGATTTGAGAGCATCAAGGTTGGCATGGAGCTCACTGAGTAAGGCTGTAATTGTGGACTCTGTGCTGTGACCTTTGCAAAAATCTGATTGTTTGAGATGTAAGGTGTTAGTTTTTTCCAGAAAATCTGAGAGCTGAAGGAAGATGGATTTTTTTGTGCATAAAAGAAGAGTGGAAGCTGGCCAAACAAGTAGAAAAGGTGATGGCAAAAGGCAGAGAGATGCTTGGGTGCATAGAAGTGAACTAGAGCTGATAGTTTCTCTGTATAAATTTCTGATGATGCTTTTTTTGGAAAACTGTGTGTATTTCTGGAGAACAGACCTTCAAAGGTTATAAATGGGATAGAATCTGTCTAGAGGGCAGCTACTAAAATGTGCAGTGGTCTATAACATAAAGCATATGGGAACAGACTATTAAATCAATACTGACTTCTGGCAAGCTAGCTCCTTGGTTTTCCTTCTTGGCAGGTGCAACCAGAGGTATACTGGCAGGCCTGTCTTTGGCATAGTAATTCTATAGCACCCTGTATTTGAAGGTGGTCTCACATCCAAGTACTAAGATGCCCAACCTTGCTTAGCTTCTGAGATCAGCCAACATCAGGCTAATTCAGGGCAGCAAAGCCGTAGTAGGGCAGACTTAAAGATCTAACTGTGTATACTTTGGAAGAAAGGTGGAACAGGGAGATATGAGAGAGATATTTAAATAGTTCCAAGGTATTAATGCACAGGAGGTGACCCTCTACTAAATAAATGGAAACTCTGAAACAAATCAGAGGATGAGAATGAAAAAGGATAGATTGTCTTTGGTGGAAGGTGGAGGAGACGAGGACAGTATCCAAATAGAAGAAAGCATGGACAAAGCACAAAGAACCTCTGTGGGAGATAAAGGCATTGCTGAGTATGATAGTTGGCATGGATCGGTCGTATGGCCTATATCTGCTGTAATTTTCTATTGGGGCAATTTTCAGCCCGTGGTAATCAAGGTTTTTTTTAAATGCCGGCTGCCACAAGCAAAAGTGAAACTGGATATTAACCATATGTGGACAGGTAGCGGCTTCTACTGAATATCTGTTTTCACTGGTGGCTGTCGCTGGCTACCCGGATAGTGGCGATATTCAGCCACTATGCGAATAGCCAGATCACATAACGTTAGGCCTGATTTTTTTGGCCTAACTTTATATGATTACTTATCTGGTAGCATACCAAAAATCGCTGCTAACTGCATAAATACTTGCATCACTCTCACCTCACCCACAGACTGCCCTAGTAATCTGGAAAGTACTGTGGTGCTTTGAGGGAACATTAAGTGGTACAGTACGGACAGTGTCACTGAATATTGGGCTCAGCGAGGTTTATCCGGTTAGCAGGTCCAGATGAAAAACTCTTAGGGTTGGTGTACTACAAAGCTCTCTGCTATTAGTGGCATACTTCAGGCCGGATTTTCAAAGGGGGCGATATTCAGATGTCACAGCAGTCAGCTGCCCTAGCTAAATATTGGCTGGATATTCAGCAGCAGTATTCAGGTAGGAGCTGCTGCTGATTATCCAGGAAGAGTGGCACTATCTGGGGGGGGGGGGGTATTATTTTCATTCAGCAGTTATCCAGATAGCAATTTAAGCCTGCTTTTCATGTGGCCTAAGTTGTCTGGATGAGTGCCTGTTGAAAATCATGCTCTCTGGATAAGTACTGACACTTGATAGTGCTGGTACTGACTCCACCCACAGACCAGCTCTGTACTAATCAGAGTGGTCTGTGGATATATTCAGCAGCAATACCCGTATGGGGTGAAGGCCACTATGTTGGAAACCTGGACTCACCTTGCCTCCCCAATCTCCACTAGACATGAGGGACTGGTCCCAGTAAGACCTAGGAGAGGTCACAGAGAGATGCAAGGTGGGTCAAGTAATGTCTCTGGTGTGGGGAGGCTTGTGGGGGATGTTCAGAGTGGGTGACTTTGATTTTGTTTCGATTGCCCATTTCGGGGAAAGGACTAGGCTTTTGCACGGGTTAGCTCAGTTTTTGCACATAATTTTGTGCTCAGTCCGTGCAGAAAGGAATTTTGCACATGAACTAACTGTGCACTAAACCTTGAGCAGACAGCAGCACAAAACATATGTAATCCCCGGCCATGCAAATGCAGAGAAGTATGCTGAAGACCAGAAGGCTGAACATAATGCTGGGATTTTAACACAAGGTTTGAAGAGACATAACCAGTTAGCTCATAGATCTGCAGTCAGAGCTGGTAAGGAATTTTTGCCTGTTTCTTTTCTGTTCTGAGCATACAGCACCTGCAACTTTCTTCTGACTTTGCTGAACGCAGTGGTGAAAAAAATGTCAGGGGATGTGCGCTGGAACCATGTTATGTGCATGTGCTGGAATCAATCTGGTGAAAAACAGCAATATTATTATTATTTTGAGCAGATCATGTGCAGAATAGTATTGCAGTTTATGTGCTAGAGAGCATTTTAGCACATGTGCATAAGTGCCAAACAGGTTTTTTTGTGCACAAAATATAGGTGCTTCTAATACAGATCCATGTGTGCCTGTGTCTGACTTGCTCTCCTTGTTCAGCACAGACGTTTTGCACACAACTCCATGCTGTTTGCTTACAGCACTGTAGAGCAAAACGTCAGTATTAGATTTGTGTTAAGAAACCCTGTGCTGAGCTTTAGTGTGAGGATCTAATGCAGGGTTTCTGCATTGACCTGTCAGTAATCTGAAAGGTCCAATATAGTCTTCAGTCCCAAAAGTTTGGGAACTACTATACCTTTGATTTATACTCACCAACTTGATCCAGCTCTGGGCAGTTTACACAGATATCAATGTGAAATACAATAAAACATAAAATTCAATATTAATAACTAAATAGAGCAGATGATAGACACCATGATGCAATGTAAGGCAAAACAGTCCATTAACAACCAGATTACTGAAAACTGGGCTTTTGTTTTTCAAAAAGATAGCAAACGTTTGCACTTTGGCCCAGTTAGCAAAGGGATTTTGTAATTCGTTGCATACATGGACTGCTAATCCTTTCAGTTAGCATACATGCTAATAGCATATGATCATTCCGAGGCCAACTTCTTTTTTTTTTATTGGCATGAGCTCCCAGCAGCATCCTTGTTGTTAGAAAGTGCTGGGACATGGTCCTTGACCATCCCATCAGTACTGCACTCCTGGAATATGGATTACAATTGAAAAAATGACTACAATACAGATGGAGTGGTTGATTCTACTTTAATTTTAGGAAGAACTAGTCACTAAATTGATACAAATGTAGTAACTGTTCCTGCCCTTCAACCTAAAGTGAATAACAGGAGATCCTGAAGTTAGTGGTAATGACAAAAAACAAATTTATTATTTCATGCCTCATTAGACATCTCATACTGTGTAGCTTCCTCCAGTGACTGAAATAATCTGAGGCCAGAGCCCTTCCTGGGCTGCCATGGCACAGGTGGTTTCAGCAATGCATTCTGCAGAGCAGATATATAGAACGGAGACTGGCCAGGGATACGAGGTCCTCATACAGCAATGACTCTAGTGCCCAATGAGGCTCATCAGTTAAGAACAAACAGATGCCTGAGGGCTTCTCTAGAGACTATATCAGAAAGGATTCTGGAACCAAGATAACATTGTCATTATTTTTAAAAGTACATTTTCACTACAGCTCAAGAGTTGTTAAAGTTAACCACCTTATCAATGGTAACGCCGCATCCCAGTAATCAGCACCGTACCTAGCCTTGTGCGAGCGGTGCAGCTGCACAGGGCGCAAAAGAATTAGGGGTGCATATTGGGTTGCCAGCCCCAGCCAGCCCCCTGTGTTGCCCTGCCACCGCCGCCAATTTTTTGTTTCTCAGAGGCGGAGGCGGCAGCAGCAGTGAGACAGACCTGCATTTGTAGGCACGTTGGGTCCCTCCCTCCGTTCTATGATGTAGGTCACATCAGAGGATGAAGGGACCAGGCTAGCCATTCAAACGTGGGTCTTTGCAACTCAGCCTTTGCTAAGGGGTTTATTCTGTAATGCAAATTTGCCCCCTTCTGTCCCCGGCAGGAGCCTCCCTGTACGAACAAGGAGTATGTACGGGAAGGCTTAGTCGTGCGTGCCATGGGGCGTTCCAGAGGCAGAGCAAAAGCGGGGCATGGGCGGTCCATGATCACAGACATACAGGGGCAATTCTGAGGTCGGTCCTGTACGTCCGGGTTCGGCAGACAGGACAGGGGACGGCAGGCTCGGGCAGTGGCAAAGTGGTAAGGGGGTGCAGGGGGTTCTCCACAGCCCAACCCTGGCCATGGAAGGCAAGGTTGGGGGTCGGGCTGTGGGGAATGAAGATTGTGGTTAGTGGCCAGGGATCGTGGCTCTAAAATGGAGCTGCAGTGGCATGGCAATGGGACACCATGGCACCATTCTGGAGCCTGACTGAGTTAGCCGGGCAGGGATCTGTATGTGCAGGCCAATCTGAATTGGGTCCCAGACCACACATACAGGCTCTAGACCTGATTCTGATCCCGGGGGGGGGGGGGGGGAGGAGCATGTCTAGTCCCCGTGGGATCAGAATCGGATCTGCCTCTGTGCGTCCCAATTTCAATTGGATGCTCAGGGGCCTGCCCACACTCATTCAAATGTGCTTCTACCTGGAGAGCATTGGGGTGCATAGGGGACATAGATGTGAATATTCAATGGTGCTAACCATATAGGTGCCGTTGAATATTCCTATCTAAGGCATTTACATGGTTTACCATGTAAACCATGTAAATACCTTTTGAATATCGGGCCCTTAAGAACCTAAATTTAGTGGCTGAGGTTTTTTTTTTTTTTAAATATCTGCTTCCTAAATTGGGTTTGAAAATTTACTAGGGCAGAGTCCCTAAATTTATGCTCCCGGTTTCACTATGTTCCCAAATTTAGGATCCTAGAAAATGAATGACAAGAGGGATCGGTTTAGGGCAGGAAAATAAATTAGGAGCTTAGTACTGATTTTCAGCATTAGTTCTCTAAATTAGGCTCCTAAATCCAGGGATATGAATATCAGGACTATATTTAAGAGCATAACTTTTACATTTCCAAATATAGGTGCATTTTCAGCTAAAAACTTTGGCCCTTAAATTTGGCTGAAAATAAAGTAGATATTGAGGGACCTAACTTAGGCTCCTAAATTTAGAGGTTCAATTTTTTTTTAATATCTGAACCTATATGAACAAATTATTTTAGGGACAATATTCTCCAGGAACAAGCAGGAAGTCAGTCCTCACATATGGGTGACATGGACGTCGACGGAGCCCCCATGCGGAGCAAATCCCCAGCTTTCGAAGAAAGCCTTTGGGACTGCATCACGCATACGCAGTCCCCTTCCCACCCAAGGGTGCCAACTTGCTCAGTCTCCTTTTTTTTGCGAAGCCCAATGGACGTCGTCCTAGTTTCCCCATGGAAAAAGTATTAAAAGTTAAAAATTGTGTTTTTCTGCTTGCTGGTTCGAAGCCGGTTCCCCTTCCCGCCTCGGCTCGGTACACCGGTATCGAGTCCAGTCTATTTTTCGTTTTTGTCCTTAGTGACTAGTGTTCACGCTCTTTTTTCTTTTTTAGCTGGCAGCCCGGTCCTTTGACCTTGCAGGGGCACTTTTTCCCCTGATGGCTGCCAGCGGATTTAAAAAGTGTAATCGGAGCACGAAACTTTCTAAGTACTCTAGGGGTATTTGTCTTTCCCTACTTAGACAACTGGCTCATCAGAGCCCAGTCAGCTCTAGAAGCCCAACAGGCCACATTCCGCACTATCCAGTTGCTTCAGCACCTGGGCTTTGTGATCAACTACACAAAGTCCACTCTGGTTCCTTCTCAAGGATTAGAGTTCATAGGGGCAAGGTTAGACACCCTTCAAGCAAGGGCTTATCTACCAGAGGAAAGGGCTCAAAGACTGGTAGCCTTAGTGCAGCAAGTCAGTCGCAGATCCCGTATCTCAGCAAGACACTTTCTGCGCCTTCTTGGTCACATGGCCTCCACAGTGCATGTGACACCCAATGCTCGACTTCACATGAGAACAGCTCAGTGGTGCCTCAGAGACCAGAGGACACAAGCCACAGGCAGACTCAGGGACAACATCAAGGTGTCCCATCGCCTGATACAGTCTTTGAAATGGTGGCTTCAACCTCACAATCTTCTGGAAAGAGTGCCTTTTCAGCCTCCCACACACTCGAGGGTGCTGATTACGGATGCATCCCTACTGGGATGGGGTGCACATTGCCAACAGGTCTGCACTCAAGGTGTGTGGTCTCCATGGGAGAGCACACAACAAATCAATCTCCTAGAGCTTTGAGTGATCCACCTAGCTCTTCAGACCTTCTGCCAAACCCTGGCTCATCAATCTGTCTTGATTCAGACAGACAACCAAGTAGCGATGTTCTATGTGAACAAACAAGGGGGCACAGGCTCTCGCATCCTGTGTCAGGAAACCCTGGACCTATGCTCCTTCGCAGTCAGCCAGGGTATGTTCCTCAAGGCGGTTTACTTACCAAGTCAGGAGAACTTCCTAGCAGACAAGCTAAGTAGAATTCTCCAGCCGCACGAGTGGCAATTGGACACCAATGTAGCTCAGCAACTCTTCCAGTGCTGGGGGCGACCATCCATAGATTTGTTTGCGAGCCCTCAAAATCACCAGTTGCCCCGTTTCTGTTCCAGACAGCTGCACCCACACAGGGTAGCTGCAGATGCTTTCCTAATATCCTGGTCAGTGGGCCTCCTATATGCATTTCCTCCCACGCCACTGGTGCCTCGGACCTTATTCAAGATCCCTCAGGACAAGGCCTCGGTCATCCTGGTGGCCCCCTGGTGGCCGAAACAGCCTTGGTTCCCACTCCTACTGCAATTGGCGGAGGAGAATCCAATTCCTCTGGGATTTCCACCCAATCTCCTGTTGCAGGACGGGGGCTCACTTCTGCATCCCAACCTCAGGTCCCTCAACCTGATGACATGACTGCTGAAAGGGTAGTCTTTGCACCATTTCTCCTCCCAAAAAAGATAGAGGATGTGCTGCTGGCCTCTAGAAGGCAATCAACTAGGAAAACCTATGCATTTAAGTGGTGTAGGTTTGAGGTATTGTGTACTCAGCAGAGTGAGAACCCATTTTCCTGCCAGGTGGCTGTGGTGCTGCAGTACCTGCTTCACCTTTCCGATTTAGACCTCAAGTCAAACTCGGTCCGAGTTCACCTTAGTGCTTTATCAGCACACCACTCTCCAGGGGACGGGCAACCTCTCTCTGTACACCCCTTGGTGTCCAGGTTCCTGAGAGGTCTGCTTCTGCTGAAACCCCCGGTTCGCCCCCCCGGCGACCGAATGGGATCTGAATGTGGTCTTGCAGCAGCTTACTCACTCACCCTTTGAGCCGATGACTACTTGCCATCTTCACTTCCTTTCTTGGAAGATGCTTTTCTTGGTGGCACTCACATCGGCTAGACGAGTGAGTGAGCTGCAAGCTCTGGTGTCCGATAAACCGTTCATATGGTTCTATAGGAACAGGATTGTACTTCGCACGCACCCCAAGTTCTTGCCTAAAGTGGTCTCCTCTTTCCACCTCAACCAGGAGGTGGTACTTCCGACCTTCTTTCCCAGGCCCCATGCCAGCCGGGCAGAAGCAGTTCTGCATATCCTGGACTGTAAGAGGGCGTTGGCCTTCTACTTGGAGCATACGAGGAGACATCGAAGAGCTCCTCAGCTCTTTGTCTCTTATGACCTCAGTAAGCTGGGGATGCCGGTCTCCAAGTGCATGTTGTCCACCTGGGTGGTGGATTGCATTGCCTGGGCATACAGGGCAGCCGATCTCCCGTTGCAGGGTCGAGTCACGGCCCACCGGGTCAGGGCTAAGGCTGCATCAGTGGCTCACTTCTGCTCTGTTCCGCTGGCAGACATCTGCCGGGCCACATCCTGGTCTTCAAGACAGACCTTTGCAGTCCATTACTGCCTGGATAGGGAGTCCCAACGGGACAGTGCTTTCGGCCAGGCTGTACTACGTAATTTGTTCAAGGTTTAGGCAACTCCTACCCTTCGACCCCTTGGTGTCAGGCTACTGGAGTGTTACGTTCTCTGTTGAACTCCTATCATGGCTGCTGCAGCTCTTCTAGAGGGAGCCTATTTTTCAGTTATGGATTCTCAGTAGCCTATAGCTTGGGAGTCCCATATGTGAGGACTGACTTCCTGCTTGTTCCTGGAGAAAGCGTAGTTACTCACCTGTAACAGGTGTTCTCCAGGGACAGCAGGAATCAGTCCTCACGACCCTCCCTCCTCCCCTGGAGTTGCAGTCCTTTGATTAATTTTTATCCTTTTACCGTCTTTTTAGCTATGTCATTGACTGAGCAAGATGGCACCCTTGGGCGGGAAGGGGAAAGCTCATGCTTGATGCAATCCTAAAGGCTTTCTTCGAAAGCTGGGGATTTGCTCCGCATGGGGGCTCCGTCGATGCTGACAACACCCATATGTGAGGACTGATTCCTGCTGTCCCTGGAGAACACCTGTTACAGGTGTGTAACTACGCTTTCTTAAAAGCTGACATTTAAACACTATGGTGGTCAGCTGTGGTGCTAAAGTATCAGTGGGATATTCAGCGGTAGCGGTCAATTGGAGCTCCCACTGAATATCGGAGCACAGCAGTACTAATCAGGCAACTGCTGACATTTGCCCAGTTAGCATGATTTTCAGCTGCCCCTTGTCTGGATTGCAACTTAAGTCAGCTTCTCTTGCGACCTAAATCGTCCAATCTGGGACCCCTGAAAATCATGTCAATCTGACAAGTGTCGGCACTCACTCGGTTAGCACTGGTACTGTCCCCATACCATGCATGAGCCATCCCTGTACTAACTGACCAGTGCTGAGGTGGTGTGTGGAGATAGTGGCCTTAGCCAGTCAGCCAAGGATTTATAACAGAGTTTCCCAACTCCAGTCCTGGAGGGCCAAACACCATTCAGGTTTTCAGGCTGTCCCTAATGAATATGCATGAGATACATTTGAATACAATGGGGGCAGTGCATGCAAATACATCTCATGCATATTTATTAGGGACAGCCTGAAAACCTGAATGGTGTTTGGCCCTCCAGGACTGGGGTTGGAAACCTCTGATTTAGAATATCGACACGTTCATTTTTGAAAGGGGTAATTTATAAAAGTTTTTCTGCACATAAAATATGTTTTACATGTGGAAAAGGCCTTTAACATAATTGCATGGCCATAAACACTAATAAAAAAAATATGTGTACTGAAAGATTGTGCATACTTTTATGCAGATCGTGTGCATGCATATTTTATAAAAAATGTGAAGGGGAGGAAGTAAAATGGCAGCAGGAAGTGCTTACTGGAGTTGCTCTGTGTTTGAGCTGTGTTTCTCGGCTGCGGTTATGGGTCATAGGAAATGGAAGCAAGAGTGCCTGCCCTCGGGTCCTTCTGCGGTGAGCTCTGTGGCACAGGGGACATTGGAGACGTGTGGTTTCTTCTCCAGCACTGGAGCGGCGTCTTCAGCTGAGCCGTTTGAGGGAGTGTCGGCTCTGTGCGCCGAGGGTGTTGTGCTCTCTCCAGAGCTCCGAACCTCCCTGCCAAGATCTGGAAATGTATCGCTGGATGGAGAGGTGCTTCCCCTAGGTCTGCCAATGAGCACGCCGGTGAGGGATAGCAGAGAGGGTTCTCTGCCGGCAGAAGCATCAGCTCCTGTGGAGAGTGAGTCTATGAGAACACAGGCCTCTGTGGTCCCGAAAGTGGCTGCAGAGACTTTGCCACCTCGGTCAGGGGCAGTGCTGGCTTCTGGGTTCAAGACCTTGACGAAATCAAAGACCATTTCAATGGAGGCGCTATGGGATGCGATAGCTACGGTGAACTCTTCCTTAGGAGCTCTTGTGGGACATGTGAGTTCTGATTTGATTGAGGTTAAGAGGAATTGTGATACTGTTTCCACTGCCCAGGAACTTCAAGCAGGGAGAATCCTCGCTATGGAGCAGGAGCTGAGGCATCTCCGAGAGCTGGTCGGAGCCCAGATTAAGGACAAATGTGTGCTGAATCGGAAGACGGAGTATTTGGAAAATCAAGCCCGTCATAATAACATCAGACTTTTGAACTTCCCTAGATCTCCAATTTTGTCACCCATGGAGATGATGAGAAAATACTTCAGTGTGGTTTTAAAAATCTCCTCAGAGCATTTTCCTCCTTTGACTAGAGTGCAATATTTGTCCTTTGGGCCCAGTGGCCGTGGGGTAGTCCCAGGGGGTGTTTCTTTGGGGGAAGGGGACCTAACTGGATTCCTAGAGAATTCATTAGAGATTATCACGGATAGGGCTACCATGCTGATTACCTTGGCTTTGGAGACAGATAAGGCTATGATTTTTCATTTATGTTTTAGGAACTTTAATGAGCATATTTTGGGGTTACAGATTAGAATGTTTTCTGATTTATCTCGTGATTCTCAGTTGAGGAGGAACGAATTCCTTGGCCTTCGACCTAGAGTCTTGGCTATAGGGGCAACCTTTCAATTGAAATTTCCTGTTAAATGTTGTGTATCTTACAAGAATAATGTTTACTTGTTCTTTGACCCAAAACAGCAAGTTTGAGTTCTTAATTGCTAGAGAAGTAGGCTCATTTCAGGTTGCTGTCCCTTCCCATATGGCTGACGTTTACGTCTTCGCCTGTTTGTTTATTTTTGTTGTTGCTTGGGTGGATTTTGCTTCAGTTATATGTATTTTTTCCTTGGACCTCCCCTTATTTCCTTTATTTAATTGTGGACTAATTTTTGAGATTTTTGCCTATTTTTTCTTCTGTGATTAATGTGATGCTGTTTAGTTTGATTTTATGCTCCTTTCTTTCATTCATTAGTATATTGGATATGTAATATATAAACTTCAATAAAAATAATATATAAAAATATGTGAAAACATGTACAGAGTACACAGACACATTTCTATATATGATCTTACTACTGTCATCTGCGTGACGACGCCAGTGCAAACTTTGCTTGTCTATCTCTATTGCTGTGAGTTTGATATACATGATGCACTAATTTTAACTTTACAGCTCTTTTCCTCTATCAGACTTTACTTCCCTAGAGTGTGAAGGCTGCTGTAATATAAAAAAAACAATTAAGATTCCCCCTCTAAAATTTTTGTATCTTCCATCCCTAGAGATTTCAAATGCATTTTATTTCATACTTGCTTTCTCCTTTTAGCTTTGTAACTGGGTAAAGGCCGGAGAGTATGGCTCAAGACCATTTGCAGGACTAGCACAAGGGTAACCGACAGGGTCCCTGCAGATTACTTTCCGAGGTCTACAGAACACCATTAGCTGCATTGTACTATTCTGTGGCACGGAGGGAGATTCATACAAGAAAGTGCTCTGGATATATAAAATAAACAAGGAAAGATTAAAGAATGAATTGTAACGTATTTCTCTTATCTTTTTGTTTTGTTATGAAAGACTGCACTTTCTGCTAGCTTTCTCCAGGGAGTCTTTATTCATAATCTTCAGATTTTCCTAGCTTACTCTCACATGCTGAGAAGCTAGGAATTAGCATGACTTTCTATGTTGCAGACAGCAGGATGCAGTTGCTTTGCAATTTTCCTACAATGATGCCCTTTGGGGAATCACTGCCCTACTTCTCAATGATTCTTTCTTTGGGGGCAATCAATCCCAAGGAGTGGAAGTTGCAAGCCTAAAACCAGAGGATCTACAGGAAAACATTATGGTCAACTTGGATGGAATGGCATTTGCAGCTCTAAAAGACAGTGTTACAACTTTAATAGGTTAGGTGAGGAACACAAGGAAAGGGGTTGTGGTTGTCTGGCTTCACATCTACCCATCGTGGACAAATTGCTGCTAGGCAGACTGAGATGAACAATTTTGGTTTTCATCTGCTGTTATTTACTTTGAAAGTAGTCATCTTCTTCCCTACATTGTTTGCTTAAAGAAATCTGAGTGATATAATATTCAAGCAGAAAGAAAGGATTTTTTCTTATTGTATTTATTACAACCACAAAATTACCCTTGTGCAAAAATCAGCAGGTTCAGATGTATGTGATAGATTGAGCAGTACTTGGCTCAGCTCCCATCCCACCTCACTGACCGTACCTCTATGCTGACCCGTCTATATGGGTTGGCACTATGGCACTGTGCCAGGGGCCCCGTGCATCTAAGGGGCCCCGCACGCTCCAGCAGCTGCTTGTTGTAATGTTTTAGTTTTATAAGTCCTTTTTATGTTTAAGACATTTAAGTTTAATTTTTTTATTATGTTATTTCTTTACTTATTCTAGTTTCAATTTATTTTTTTACATTTTTATTTTATACTCGTAAAGTTTTTTAAAGTTATTTTTAAATGTTTTGGTCCTTCGTTCAGCTTGTTCGGTGTTCCTGAACAGTAGACTGTAGACTGGGAACCAGGCAATCATAATCTACTTCCGGTTTAACTTGTAAACACTGAAAGATGCTGACACCTCACCTGATAGCGTAACATTTAATTTAAATAATATTAAATAGTATTAAACTACAAAGAAGTCTGAAGGTCTGATATGTTATATAATATATATGTTTGCTATTCTTTGTAATGTAAATGTAATGTAAACACAAGTTTTGACATGGTCGTCTGCTATTACTAAGTTTTGCTGGTTTAATTTAACCGTGTCTATGTGGTTAGTTTTACTTCTTACCATAATATTAATTTGCTTATATATTTTATATTACAGATTATATAACAAAACTACAGTTAATATAACGGCATGACTTCAAGGGAGCGTGACATAAACCGCAAGTATAAGTCCGGTTGGCAAAAACGCCATGAACAGGCGCAGCGGGATGCTGCCGCTATAACTCAGCACTCCTTTTTAACATCTACATCCAACCAATATGCAACATTATGAAAGAGAACATCCAATACACAATATACGCAGACGACATCATGGTATACTCCCCGATATCAATCGACAACCCGGACTTCTCTAAGATAACAGTCTGCCTTACCCAAATGACGAAGTGGTGCCAAAACAACAACCTCGCAATAAACTACAACAAGACCGAAGCTTTAATCATCACCCGGAACCAGAGCTTCATACACCCACCAAACATAAAGATACAAAGCACCACGATACCGATAAGATCAGAGGTGAGATACCGTGGGGTTACTCTGGACAGTAAACTCAACCTCAAACCACACATAGACAAAACAATCCAAAAAGCCTACTACAGGATGCGAATCATCAGGAGACTGAAACCACTCCTCGTACCGTCTGTCAAGCACTGATAACCCCAATACTGGACTTCTGCAATCCGATATACCTTGGACTACCAAAACAAGCTCTCAAACCACTCCAGCTGGCACAAAACACTGCAGCTCGAATCATAGCCGGAGCCGCAAGGCAGGAGCACATCACACCTACATTAAAGGACTTACACTGGCTCCCAATCAGTGCTCGCATCAGATGCAAAACTATCATAAACCTATTTAAGATAAAAGAGCACACATCAGCCAACAGCCTCCACACGCTCATACAACCGGAAACCAGCGCACGTCCTAGAAGAAGTCAAACACGCAACCGAGTCAGTACCCCAAATGAATACAAGCACACACGCAAGGACACAACAAACAGAGCTCTCTCCATGGCTGCTCCAACAATATGGAACAATCTACCGGACGATCTAAGGGCAACTCCAGACCTCAAAGACTTCAGAAAACAACTGAAAACCATGCTGTTCATAGAGCACTATGGTCACATCACATAACCTAAGAGAATGGATAACAGCATTCCAATCCTCCTAAACAACTGTATGTATATAAAATGTGTTTTTAGCACCACTGTAAATAGCCCACCTTGTACATAGCTCAAACAAATCAAGCACCCAACACCGCCATCACACAACCAAGTTTCATCCTCACTGCATGTACAACACACACACTTTACCTGATTGCTTGCTGTGATACCACCTTGATTATTAAGATAAGGCGGTTTAGAAATACTGTTAAATAAAATAAATAAATAAATAAATAAATAACTGGAATACGGTTGATTATGGCGTACTTTGGGCAGACAACTCAGCCCTGCATGACCGCTCCAGCTCAGGAGGCTGAGATAGGAGTAGATATCAAAGCTTCAATGACTGTGACTACTAACGTAAATGAGACAGCAGTTAAAACTGAAGAGAAAATGGAAGTGGACTGTCCGCCATAACAGCAGGCAGAAGACGCTGCAACGGACGTTACCGAGTTTCTAGAATGTGATGATGTTCCAGTTCGGTGTCTATCTGCTGTCTGCTACTCTACAGACCTCGGCGAATGGCCCGTCGAGATTGTCGACGACATGCGCGAGTACTGGGCGACAGCAGGTAGTGTGCAATGTGCCCATTGGGATTCGGATTTCACTCCAACCAGAACTGTCTGTGCAGCCGATGGAAAACCAAGGAAATTCTCTCGTGACCTGTTCAAAACAACTCATCTACTGTCAAAGGAACCTATCGATCGTGACTGGCTTTGCTATTCACTATCTAAGCTTCGTCTATTTTGCTTTCCATGCAAGCTAATGTCACCAGAAGTTGTAGCCTTCGGCACAAAAGGTTTTTGTAACTAGAAGCATAAGAAGCAACAAATTATGGAGCACGAGGTCAGTTCTACTCATTGAGCATCCGTGATTAAACTGCTAATGCGACATGACACAGCAAAACGTGTTGATCAGGCACTAGTAAAGCAACGTGACAAGCAACGTGAGTATTGGCATGCTGTTCTCGAGCGGTTGTTTGAAACTATTTCTTTTTTATCTGAACATGGCCTGGCCTTTAGAGGTGACAACCAGATCACTGGCTCTACCCAAAATGGCAATTATTTGGGAATCCTTGAACTTATATCAAAATCTGATCCCTTCATGGTACAACACCTGCAGATGCATGCTAACAAGGGAAAAGGACACACTTCATACCTTTCTGCCAACATCTGCAATCAACTAATTCAGCTGATTGGCTAGTCAGTTGTCGATCAGATTAAGGGCGAAGTTCAGTCTGCCAAGTACTTCTCAATCTCAGTTGATTCGACGCCTGATATAACACACCAGGATCAGCTGACAGTGATTATGCGTTACGTGTTGCCATCTGGCCCTGTTGAGCAGTTCCTTACATTTCTACCTCAGCAAGGTCACAAAGCTGAACAGCTTGCAGATAGCTTGCTTCAGTTTCTGCACAGCTAGGGGATCAACAATGACAATTGTCGAGGACAGTCGTATGATAACGCCAGCAACATGAGCGGCAAATACAGAGGTATGCAGGCTCTTATACGGCAGGTAAATCCTCATGCCGCCTACATACCCTGTGCAGGCCATTCCTTGAACCTCGTTGGTCAGTGCGCAGCAGCCTGTTGTGCCAATGCCGTATCGTTCTTTGACTTTGTCCAACCGCTGTACGTGTTTTTTGCTGGTTCGACAGCACGCTGGGCCATCCTCAAGGACAAGTTGAAACAGACTGTAGGCTGGCTAACACTAAAGAAACTGTCCAACACATGGTGGTCAGCACAATTTGATGTGGCAAATGCTCTGGTGAGGGACTATGATGAGATTGTTGAAGGTCTGGAGGACATTATGGATGACAAAGTGGGTGAACACAAGGCAGAGACGTGTCAAGAAGCCAGAGGATTGCACGATCAAATGCAGTGCCTTGAGACGGGCATAATGGCTGCTTTCTGGCAGAAGGTTCTCACAAGATTCCAAGCAAACAGCGTGTTGTTGCAGTCAGCTGATCAAAACTTGAATTCTGTTGCTGTGATTTATGACTCACTGCAGATGTACATCCAAAGCCTTTGCGAACACTTCGACCACTTTGAAGCACACAGCAAAGACCTGTCACGCTGTGAAAACTATCAGGCTGATCTCAGCAAGCGAGTAAGCAGATGAAATCGCAGATACGACGAATCCGGCGTGGACACTGAGATTCAGTTGCAACCATGTGATAAATTCCATACTGACACATTCATCATTATCTTTGACAGCCTTGCTCCTGCACTGTCGAAGCGCAAGGAAGCATATGCTGAATTGGCTGACCGATTTGCTTTCTTGCATAAAATTTCATCACTTTCTGATGCAGAAATTCGAGAAGGTGCAAGCAAATTAGTTAATCGCTATGCCTCCGATCTTCAGCCTGAACTGGCAGAAGAGTTAGTACAATTTAAGGCAGCTCTGCAAACAAAGTTGAGCAAGGAAGCATTGCAGGCGTCGGAGTTAGACGACCTGGAGGAAGATGAGAATGACGATCCAGATAATGCTACAATCTGAAGCAAGATCGAAATTTAGTTGCATCACTTCATCATTGATAATGGCCTCCGTAGCACGTTTGCGAACACAGAGATCACGCTGCGCATTTTCCTCTGCCTCATGGTGACGAATTGCTCAGGTGAGCGGTCATTCAGCAAGCTGAAGCTGATTAAGAATCATCTCAAATCAACCATGTCGCACAAGCGTCTGGACGTGCTTAGCTTGTTGAGTATCCAGCAGGACCTTCTGAGAGAAGTTGACTCTGAATGCATTATCCGTGACTTTGCATTAACACATGTTCAAACTTCAACATGTTGATACTTAGCTAACTGTCAGCAGTCAGCACGTGGAATGTGCATTAATGCATTGCAAAGTTAGAATGCTTGAAACTGTAAATTTCCAATTTGATTGTTAAGTGTTTGACAGGCTGACAGCTGTTTGTGAATTGTGATGTGGACATATGATTGTTGGCTTTGTCGGTCAGTTTGTCAGTAATTGATTAAAGTTGATTTCAATGATTTGTAATGAAATGATGTCACAAGTGACTTTTAGTGAGGAGTCCATGACATGGGCAGCTGGGCTCATCATGTGGGATCCGGCCCATCAGGGGCCCCTGCAGGCCGCCAGGTGCCAGGGGCCTCATACTGGCAAAAGACGGGCCAGCCTCTATGAGTATTGTTTTAGCAAGATTTCCAGCCTGAGTCATCTTGAACAACAGACTTTGTGAGTCAGGACTCAGGGTTTGAACTGACTCCTGTATCTTTTCTTCAAATCTCTCTCATTTATTTGCACACTGTTTGTTACATTTTATCTCCATTCCGGCATAGTTGCCAGTTATTTTCATCTTCTGTATATATTACAATGTGATTGCTAGAAAACTAACACAAGAAAACAAAAAAGAAAATGATTATATTACAGAGTTAGCCAGTACTATGCTTGTTTAAGGGGTGCCAACATTGTTCTCAGATTGCTCTCTTGTTTTACTTTGCTCTGTGCCCCTATTGTTTAATCATTGTCATGAGTTTTTCTGCTGTCTCATTCACTGCTTACCTTTAGTCTTACTCTTTTCCATTGTTTAAGCATTTACGGTGTTGGGGCTCATGATCTTTAGACAGTGTCAAGTGTGGAGGCCTTTAAGCCATGGCGGGCAGGAGGAACTGTGGTGACTTGTACAGTGTAGGGTGCCACAGCCAGTTAGGGCATCAAGCTTGGTACTGTATGGGCCAGGTGCACGTGACACTGCCACCAGTGTTGTCTTCCCACATGGCTTGAGATGGGCCAGATTCTTTCTGCAGGAGCAGTGTCCAGTTCTGCCTTCTGCTGAGTTGGCAGAAGCAATCCGCTTGCTTGTCTTGTTGCACTGGTTGAGCATGAGGGCCCTCCAGATAGGTTGGTTGTCCATGGCTGTACTGATTTGTGGTTTGGGACAGGGTCCCCCATGGGGAAGGGTGGAGAAGAGAAGAATCAGATTGGACTTGGAGGTGGCAAATGTCTAGGGCACCATTTGAGGGCTAAAAAATTCCAGCATAACCTTAGGTGGGGTGGTCAAGTGATTGGATCAAGAAAAGTGCAAGCAACAGGTGGAAGGGATGGATCTGATGCAAGCATGGGTTTCATCAAACTCTTGGGATTTATCTGACGGCACTTAAAAAAAATATATTGACATTTTTTCATTGCTCGTGCATGAAGTTGAAGACAGCGGGAAGAGAGGAATGAGAATGTTAAACAGGATGGAAAGGGAATCTTTCAAAGGTGCCTATTTGTAGCTGGCTGTTGGCCTTCCGTATCTACTCGAGTATCCTGGAAGAAGCAAAGCCAGTAATTTATGCAGGGTTGTTGTGGTATTCTGACCTGATTTTGCGGCATACCATACTTGTAGGGGATGACCTGGTTGAATTATAATGAGAAGTTCCGAAAGGGTTTGGCAAAGGAAAGTTCAGAGCATGAGGCTTATGGAATGTTAATGTCTTGCTGACAGAGATAATTCAGGCATGTGTGTACGGTGCTATTGGGCTGAGGCCTCTCTGGATGGCTTCCAGCCTATAGGCATCCCTTCAGTTGCTAGATACTTTGGCAGAAGAGGCAGATTTCCAGGAAGCCTGCCGTTACCCCTCTTTCAGGAAATGGAGTAGGCCCATCACTTCCTTTTAGTCTTCCGGAAAGAGGCACCACAAATGTCTTCTTCCACTTCAATATTTATTTTATTTATTTTATTTTATTTATTTATAGTTTTTCTATACCGCACTATTCGGCATCAGCGCGGTTTACAATGAACAGGTTTGTACAATGTGGAACAATCAGACATTGAACTTACATATAACAGGGAATTCCAACTTGGATAACAGGTGAACTTTATACACTATGTACATAAAGAGGGTTGCATCGTAGATGGATTTGTAATACCAGCCATGTAAGGGATGGTTCTATGTAATTGAAAGTTAAATTGGAGATTGGTTCGGCGGCTTTGGGTTGAGAGACTGTTGTGTCGTGTAATGCTGTCTAGGTAATGTTGTCAGAGTTACAGAAGTGCTGTTGAAATAGGTGGTGTTTGACGGCCTTTCTGAATTGGGGGAGGTTGTTTATGGTCCGGATTTCTGCTGGGAGAGAATTCCAGCTGGAGGGGGCAAACAGGGCAAAGGCACGTTTACTTGTTGATTTGTTGCATTTAGTGATAGCTTTTGGGAGAAGAATGGTATTGTAGGACGTGGTCCTTCTTAATCTGTTGTCTGGGGTGGGTTGTATCAGGTCTGACAAGGTGGTTGAGGTGATTCTATTAACTGCTTTAAATGTCATGGTTAAGATCTTAAATGTGATCCGGTATTGTACGGGGAGCCAGTGTAGGCTCTTCAGAATAGGGGTAATGTGGTCTCTTCGAGCTGCTCCATAGAGGGTTCTTGCTGCGGTGTTCATAGCTAGCTGCAAGGGATTTATCGAGTTGTTTGGGAGGCCAAGTAGGATAGAGTTGGCGTAATCGAAGTGGGGCATTATGATGGCCTGGAAGACTGTTCGGAAGTCATTTGGTTCTAGGGTGTCCTTCATGAGGCGTAGCGTTCGTATTTTATGGTAGATTGTCCTGATGGTATTATCTATGTGGGCATGCATGTCCAGGCGCTGGTCCAATGTTACTCCAAGATATCTGATCGTTGTCTTGGAGATGATATGGGCAGTTGTGAGCACCCAGCATGTTATTTACAGCATTAGTGCAGCAGGTGCAGAAGCCCTCATCTAGTTTTCCACTGTTCCCACCCAGATAGGGCAGATAGGGCTCAAGGGGGAAAGGGGGGCATGCCAGTCATGCCCAGAGTGGCTGGCCAAGGTTCCTTCCCCATTAGGCTGGAGGATTTGTTGGACTGGCTGCAGGCTTATTCCTTTAAGGTAGTAGCACAGTTTCTGTTGGATAGGTTTTTGGTGGGATTCATGATTCCATTCTGAGGTCCAGAGTTGTGGCATATGAGTCGCAATGTACTATCAGTATCAGAGAACAGAGCAATGAGAGAAACTGAAAAGGAGTTGCATTTGAGGCAGATTGCAAGGCCTTTTTTGGAAATCACCCTTGGAGGGCCTGGAGGTTTCATTCTTGGGTGTAGTACCCAAAAATGAGCCAAGCAAGTTTTACCTCATTCACAACCTTTCTTTTCCAGCAGCACATGGTGTCAACTCCTTCATCAATCCTAGTTTGTGTTTGGTGTAGTATGCCTCTTTTGACCAAGCAGTGTCCATGATAGAGGGATTAAAGGGGCACTAAGAGGCAACAAGGCGCTAGCCGAGAGACTGAATGAATTCTTTGCTTCGGTCATTACTGAGGAAGATGTAGGGATGTTACCCATGACTGAAGTGGTATTTAAAGGTGCGGAAGAATTGAAGGAAATATCGATACATGGGAAGATGTACTACAACTATTAGATAAACTGAAGAGTAGCAAATCACCTGGGACGGATGATATACATCCAAGGGCGTTGAAAGAACTGAAATATGAGATTGCAGATTTGCTATTAGTAATCTGTGAACTATCATTAAAATCATCTGTAATACCTGAAGATTGGAGAATGGCGAACGTAACACCAATTTTTAAAAAGGGCTCCAGGGGTGATCCAGGAAACTACAGACCGGTGAGCCTGGCATTAGTACCGGGAAAAATGGTACCATCATAAAGAATAAAATTGCTGAACATGTAGATAGTCATGGCTTAATGGGAGACAACCAACATGGCTTTAGACAAGGAAGATCTTGTCTTACTAATCTGTTATGTTTTTTTGAAGGTGTGAATAAACAGGTAGACAAAGGTGAGTCAGTTGATATAGTGTATTTGGACTTTCAGAAAGCCTTTGATAAGGTCCCTCATCAGAGACGTTTTGCAAAATTAAAGAGTCATGGGATAGGAGGCAGTGTACTATTGTGGATCAGGAACTGGTTAAAAGATAGAAAGCAGAGGGTAGGTCTAAATGGCCAATTTTCCCAATGGAGAAAGGTGAATAGTGGTGTACCCCAGGGATCTGTGCTGGGTCCACTGCTTTTTGACATATTCATAAATGACCTGGAAAAGGGAATAACGAGCAAGGTTATCAAATTTGCAGATGACAGAAAATTATTTAAAGTTGTTAAAACCCAAGAAGATTGTGGAAAGTTGGAAGAGGATCTTGATATATTGGAAGACTGGGTATCAAAATGGCAGATGAAATTTAATGTGGACAAGTGAAAAGTTATGCACCTAGGGAAGAACAACCCAAACTATGGTTACATGATGCAAGGTTCCATATTAGGAACCACCACCCAGGAAAAAGATTTAGGTGTCATTGTAGATAACATGTTAAAACCCTCGGCCCAGTGTGCAGCGGCGGCCAAGACAGTAAATAGAATGCTAGGTATCATAAGGAGAGGAATGGAAAATAAAATAAAGGATATTATAATGCCTCTATATCGTTCCATGGTGAGACCGCACCTTGAATATTGTGTGCAATTCTGGTTGCCGTATCTTAAAAAGGATATAGCATTATTAGAAAAGGTTCAGAGAAGAGCCACCAAAATGGTAAAGGGGATGGAAGGATACCCCTATGAAGAAAGGCTAAAAAGGTTAGGGCTCTTCAATCTGGAAAAGAGCGGGCTGAGGGGAGATATGATAGAAGTCTATAAATTAATGAACGGAGTGGAATGGGTAAATGTAGATCGATTGTTTACGTTATCAGAATATAGAAAGACTAGGGGACATGCAATGAAGCTACAGGGTAACCTATTTAAGACTAATAAAAAAAATATTTTTTCACTCAGCATATAATCAAACTCTGGAATTTGTTACCGGAGGATGTAGTAAAGGCTGTTAGTGTAGCTGGATTTAAAAAAGGTTTGGACAAGTTCCTGGAGGAAAGGTCCATAAACCATTATTAAGAAAGGACCCAGGATATCAATGCTTGACCCAATACAAGCATTGTGGAACCTGTGTCTTCTGGGGAAACTGCTAGGTACGTATGGCCTAGATTGGCCACTGTTGGAAACAGGATACTGGGCTTGATGGACCTTGGTCTGACCCAGTATGGCATATCTTATGTTCTTATGTTCATGCTGTGGCAGTTGGGTCAGGGCACTTTGATGGTAAAAGCCAATGTTGAGTCAATGTTTCACTTGTCCACCAATAAATCACAGGAAATTGAGGCTCCTGTGAGAGGATGTCAGCTCAAAAGGAAGAAAGTGCATTTGCAGATTCATCAATCAAAGATGGATCAGGCTGAGAGAGGTTCTTTGGTGGTACTGAAGAGATCTCACTTGCACCATATGCTGAGTAGGAAGTTTCTAAATCTGCGACCAGGAAGGGAGCAATCCTAGCTAAGCCTTTATTGGCACCCCATTGAACAGATTTCAATTTGCAGTGGTGTTGAAGAAGAGATTGGCCAGCACTAGGCTTTTTCCTTGGTTTTTACAGCACTTGCACATTCCACATTGGGGCTGCCAACTTTGCTGCTGCTTAAGGGGGTTTCCTAGTATTCATGCAGAAAATTGGTCATTGGCATTCTGACAAGTATTTGGCTTATTGGATTTCCCTTATGTGCATTAATGATAGAGTGGCTCACAGGTTCTTTTCTCCTAATTTCAAGTTGGCTTTGAAATGGCTTCTGAGAGTTCATCTGGGACTGTCAGCTTCAGATGTCTAGATCTGCTGTCTGGGACTTTGTAGCTTGTCTTCGAACCAGCTCAAGAAAAATGTTTTTGTCATCTCAAGTGTTATTTATTTATTTGGAGGGCAATGATCTCTGTACTGTGAAAGGGGTGGAGCAGATAAAGAGGAATCTGCTGTTGGAAAAGTGTTATTTTCTCTATGTGTTGCTGGTATGTTCCCAGATTATTCCTCAACTGGTATAGAAGAATGTCAGACAGTCCAAGGCAGTGGACAGGCTCCATCACTGTGCCAATATAGAGGTTTCTAGGTTTATTATTTTGTTGGGGAGCTTGGTGCTTTCTCATGAATTACTGACAGTTGACTGTTCAGGTCTCTGTGGCTCAGATGGGCTTCAGCTTTCTGATATAGGTCTGAATATCTTTTTGAACTCAGTGCAGGAACTGTTAGAGGCCTGCTGTGGTGGAAACTGTCACCACTTATGGTAGGTAGGGGGTTCTGTTAAGTCCTTGATCAGCCTGTGATAAAAGTATGGGGACAAATTATGGAGGGTTGAAAAGAAGGCTAGCGTGCATCACCAATGTGAGTCTTGGATATAGCCTAGTATTGTTGCAGGCCTGTGTGGGAAGGGGTTCTGAGGAACTGCACCATGGCTAGGTTGACACCAAATAACCAGGTGACTGAATACTGTTGTGGAACTACGTTAAGAGGCTGGCACTGTGTAAATATGAGGGGAAAGTAGAAATGACTGATCTGGGATGGTCTGGTCTATGAAATGTTGGAAAATAAAGCTGAAACCATGTTTTTTGCCATCATAAGTTTATTTGTTTTTCATTTGTTCAAATGAACAAAGAGGTATGGCAAGTGCCTATGTTAGGAAGAGGGAAATTAAAATTATGAACCTGCATTGATTTTCTAGCCCTTAGCAAATGACTTGAACCTCTTCAAGTTCTGGTCATTCTCAATAGAGTAATGCATAGGATCATGGTAAACATTCATGACCTCTTTATCTCTGCATCTTCTTGAAATCCAAAACCTGGTTTCTCCCTGAAGATTCTGCTTTGGTTGCTGCCATCGGTCATGGAGGCTACTTATTTTCCCATAGTCCTCAGCCCACTGGTCATGGTGGTGGTGTTGGGATTCTACTCTCTCACTCTTTCCAGTTTCAACCCCTCACTCTGTCTCAGTCTCACTCCTTTCCTTCATTTGAAATCCACTCCATCTGAAGAACAACTCTAGCTCATCTCAAGCCACCCTACACTGTACAAACCACCACAGTTCCTTCTGCCTGCCATGGCTTAAAGGTCTCCACACTTGACTCTGTCCAGAGATCAGGAGCCCCAATATACATATTGAAAACTATAAAAAGATTTTTTTTTATATGAATTATGATTAAATAAGTAGATAAATTGCCTTAATGAGGAAATGAAGTGAGCCAATGATTGATAAGGAGGCAATAACACACTAAGAAGTTGTTATCTTCAGTGAGCTAAATGTTCAATTCTGATAGTTCCTTTTGCCTCTTTACATATTTTTGTTTACTGGGCTAGTGTTGTCCTACCATTGTTAGTGGTGAAAGTTAGTAGGGCATTGTTGAATTTATCCCTTCAACTAATAGGTGTGCCTGTGCAATGGCATCCTGTTGCTGGAGACACAGACTGGCCTGGTGCACCTTGGCCCTGACATTCTTCTGCCCGACCCCTTGTGGGGGTCCCAAGGCTGGGATCGGGTAGCGGGGAATTCCCACAGTGGCTCAGTGGGTCTCAGAGTGAAGATGGAGCGAATATGTGCCTCCCTTCACAGCTGACACTCCCCCCAATTTTTGGATGTTCTGCTTCTAAAATGCCACTTTCTATCAACTGGTTCACCTCTATCTACATGTTTATTCACCCCTTCAAAAACTTGTAGCAAATTAGTGAAACAAGACAAAATCCATGTTGACTTTGTCCCAGTAAACCATGTCTACCTACACATTCAATAATTTTGTTTTTTATAACAGCTTCTGGAGTGGAGGAGTAGCTAGTGGTTAGAGCAACAGCCTACTATTCAAGCAATCAGGGTTGCCCACACCTTGGGCAAGTCACTTTACCCTCCATTGCCTGGGAAGAAAGGCTTGACAATCTACTTCCAGACTTCTCTAGCCAAGAAAATGCTGGGTTGCCAAGAGTCAGTATTGACTTGATGTAATTTAAAAAAAAAAATAATTCCTACCATTTTGCCTACCACTGATGCTACCGCTCGGATGAAAGGAGCTCACTCGGATGAAAGAAGCTCACGCAGATGAAAGGAGGATGATTAGCGGGGTGCCCCAGGGTTCGGTCCTGGGCCCGGCACTGTTCAGTGTATTTGACAGTGACTGCATGGAAAAGTCTGTCTTTTTGTAGATGACACAAAACTTTGCAACAGAGTGGACTTCCCTGAGAGAGTGGATAACATGAGGAAAGATCTTCAAAAGCTGGAAGAATGGTCTAATTCTTGGCAGTTAAGATTTAATGCGAAGAAGTGCAGTGTCATGCACTTGGGAAGCAGAAATCCAGGGGAAATGTACATGATAGGGGGCGAGAGGTTGGCGTGCACAAACCAGTAGAAAGACCTTGGTGTGATTATTTCTGCGGATCTCAAGGTGGCAAAACAGTGCGACAAGGCAGTGGCAAAAGCCAGGAGGATGTTGGGTTTCATACAAAGAGGAATTACCAGCAGAAAGGAAGAGGTACTAATGCCACTGTATAAGTCACTGGTGAGGCCTCACTTGGAATACTGTGTTCAGTTTTGGAGACCATATCTTGCAAAGGATATAAAAAGACTGGAAACTGTTCAGAGGAAGGCGACCAAAATGATTTGGAGCCTGTGTCAGAAGCCTTATGAGAAGAGACTTGAAGACCTAAATATGTACACTCTGGAGGAGAGGAGGGACAGGGGAGATATGATTCAGACCTTTAAATACTTAAAAAGAAATAATGAACAAACAAACCTCTTCCAAAGACGAGGAAGCTGTAAAACTAGAGGGCATAACATGAAGCTGCAAGGGGGTAAATTGAAAGGCAATGTCAGTAAATACTTTTTCACTGAAAGGGTGGTGGATGCTTGGAATGCCCTCCCGATGGAAGTGGTGGGGGCAAATACAGTGGCAGAATTCAAAATGGCATGGGACAGACACAATGGATCCCTTTACAGCAACAGGATAAAATCAAAATAAACTTTATCTAATTTCTCAACATACAGGGTGTCCTACACAGAGCGGTGGGTTCACCCCTAAAACAAAGACATGGGGAGGGGTGGCTTGCACGGAGCAGCAAGTGCACCTACTCTTGCTATCTTACTGGGCATACTACTGTAGATGGACCATACTGGTCTTTATCTGCTGTCATTTACTATGTTACTATGTTACCAGCTTGTGTTTTACAGATCACTCCTGAAATTCTTTTACAAAATTGGTGTTATGTTGGCCTCTCACCAATCTTCAGGTGTCACTGATGGTTTTAATGGTAGGGTACAGATAACTATATACATGCTATTTCATTTTTGAGTTCTTTCAACATTCCTGGATATATACTATCTAGTCCAGGCCATTTTCTGCCCTCGATTCAGCCTAATATACTTTCAAGCCTAATATATTTTCGATTCCAGCCTAATATTTGTTTCAGCTCCTCCAAATTATTACCGTTAAACACCATTTCAAGCAGTAAAGATAGAAGCAAAGAATTCATTGAGGGTTTGGTTACCAAGGTGTGCTAAGGCTAACATGCTTTAATTCACCATTAACACTTGTATTAGTCACTAGGCCCCATTGAATACCAGCATCTCTTTTAAAATGATACACGCTAATGGTGTATTAACATTTGTTATTGTTATTCTGCATGTCCCCATTTTCCCTTTTATGCTACAGACATGAATCTTTCAGTGTAGGGACGGGCATATTTTACAAGGTATGTACAAATTTCCACCTTCTGTTCTGCTCCTCTCATTGAATTTCAGATGTTTTGACTTGGGCATTCCAGATTTCACCAACACGGCTTTTCAAAAACATGTTTTCATCTGTATAAATTAAATACAAGAATAGTGACATTATATGTTCATTGTTAATGGGGAACATATACTGTATCTTCTTTTGATTATCAGCCTGATAGAAAATGATGGTAGAAGAAGACCATATACAACCTATCCAGTATCTACAACCCCTTCTTCTCTCTCTCAGGGTTTCGGAGGTGATCCAGAAAATTACAGACCTCTGAGCCTGACATCAGTGCCAGGCAAAATGGTAGAAACCATTATAAAGAACAAATTACTAACTATACAGTCATGATTTAATGGGACAAAGCCAACATGGATTTAGCCAAGGGAAGTCTAATCTCGCCAATTTGCTACATTTCTTTGAAGGCATGATTAAACATGTAGATAAAGGACAACCGGTTGATATAGTATATCTGAATTTTCTCAAAGCATTTGACGAGGTCCATCTTGAGATAGGAAGCAATGGCCTATTGTGGATTGGGAACTGGTTAAAAGGCATAAAACAGAGTAGGGCTAAATGGTCAGTTTTCTCAATGAAGAAAAATAGCTAGTAGAGTGTCCCAGGGCTCTATACTGGGTCCCCTGCTTTTTAACATTTATAAATGACATAGAAATGGGAACAACAAATGAGGTGATCAAATTTGCAGATGAAACCAAATTTTTCAAAAACATTTCTGCACGAGGACCTTGAGAAACTGGGAGACTGGGCATACAAATGGAAGATGAAAGTTAATGTGGACAATGCAAAGTTCTACCCATGGAGGCAGATTCAGAGTGGGGCATATCCAAGCTGTCCAGATGCACAAAAGATGTATGGGCCCCAATTTTACCCGATTTTGCAAATGCAGGGAGCTATATGTTTCCGCAGTTGCAAAATCAGAACACTTAGACAGCTCAACGTGCAGGGCATTCAGCCCCTGGAGATGTCCTTGGGGCTGCCCGTCTATCTCACACAGTGCTCTGGCTGGCATGCCTGTGCAATGGCATCCTGTTGCCAGAGACACAGACTGGCCTGGTGCACCTTGGCCCTGACATCCCATTGCCCGACCCCTGGTGGGAGCCCCCAAAACTGGGATCGGGTGGCGGGGGCACTCTTGCAGCGGCTCAGTGGGTTTGGGGGGGGCTGTATGCCCCAATTGCCCCGGTACCTGGCACTTATTCCATCTTCGAGGTGGAATAAGCTGGGCGCCCAGCAGACAGTTGGCAAACGTACAGGGCTCTGACCTGAATAGGCCATGTACATCTGGGTGCTTTGACCCACCTCCACTCTGCCCCCTCTTTCCCTCATCCCGCCCCCTCCCGCCTCCATCCAGCGCTCCCCGCACAAAACCTCTGTATGCGCGGGGAGTGCTGGGGCTGGAATACCATCTTCGCATGTGCAGTGGCAGTCAAGAAAGTGAATGCTAAGAATTATAAGGAAAAGAATGGTAATAAAACAGAGACTATGCCTCTGTATCATTCCATTGTGCAACTGCACCGTGAGTATTCTGTGCAAGTCTGGTCACTGCATTTCAAAAGAGATATAGCGGAATTAGAAAAAGTACAGAGAAGGACAACCAAAATGATAAAGAGGTTAGAATAATACCCCACTGAGGAAAGGCTATAGTGATTAGGGCTCTTCAGCTAGGGAAGAGATAGCTGAGGGAAAATATCATAGAGGTCTATAAATAATGTGAAGTAATAATGTTCCCTGTAAATAGTTATCTCCAAGTTATAATGCCCTGTTCAATGTAATTTCAGTTTGTTCAATGTAAACCGCCTTGATATCATGAAAGGCAGTATATAAGAAATGTTAAATAAATAAATAAATTAAAAAGGAATTGGTTGTTTAGTCTTGTCCCATAATTTGTTGAATTCTGATACCATCCTCATCTCTACTATCCTCATACAGAGCCCTTTCTATAAAGAAATATTACCTCAGATTACATGTTAGTTTCCCCCCTTTCAACCACATCCTATAAGCCCTCATTCCAGAACCTCCTTTTTTTTTCTAAAAAAGGGCCTTATTTCTGTATATCTTGGAAGTCTATATACTGTCTCCCCTTTCACGCCTCTCCTCCACGGTATTAAAAAAAAAATTAACAACAGCTAGGTCCAGACAAGAGGAAAGATAGAAAAGTAAGCACAAGAGAAGAGAGATATAAATCTGAGGTGTGTAGAAGCTGGGGACTCCTAAAAGTTGCTTTTGATTCCATGGCTGCCAAAGTGGAGAGCTGCTGACTGCAAAAAGTGGCTGATATCTAGGCGGTACTGCTTGAAGAAAGAGACATAGAGAGGAAAGAAAGAGCACTAATGAAGACAGCATGACTAGAGATGTGAATGCGCACTGGGCCCAACGTTCCTGCAAAGCTGCAGGGAACTGCCTACTCCTTGCGACTGAAAGCATATCGCAGCACCTCCCCCTTCTGAAAGCAGCTCGGCAGAGGACTCCCATGCAGCAAAGGAAAATTGGCTAGGGTGTGTGTGCTGGTTTGCAAAACAGCCTACAATAAAGAAGAATGTATTTTTACTGAAAAAATACATTTCTGGGTTCCAGTGATGTAAAGGTTTGTGAGAAGAGACCTAAAGGAAGAGAGATAAACCTTTAGAAAGAGGCACATTGTGGAAGAAATGATGACATTTTCATGACATAGAACCCCTTCCTCTCTCCCTACAAATGAAATATATAGGATAAGTGGTTTCTTATGTGTAAACTGATAAGAGAAACAGAAAGCAAAAAATATTGCATTAAGAATGAAGGAAGGAGAGAACGAAGAAAATAAAGAAAGAGAAGCAAAGGAAGAAAGTGGAATGAGAGAGAGAAAGAAAGGTTCACATAGGGAAAGAGGGAGGAGTTGCAGCTGTTCTGCTAGACCTGTTGCAGTCCTGGCCACAGCTCACAGTATCTCTGGTAAGGCCCATTTTGCATCTGCACAAGAATCCTAGCAGAAAGCCTTTTGCTGAACATGTCTGTAGGCAGGGGTGGTGTTCGACATACAGGAGCCCAGGTTGGAAACTGGTGAGAGGGCCCCTAAGTCTGTCTGCAGGCTGTCTCCTTCAGCTTGAGGCAGACATGTTGGATCTGTCTGTAGGTTAATTGAAAAGAGTTTCAGCAGCTTGGCTGCCTATAGGAACCAGGTGGAAAGATGGGGCCCAACCAGTTCAGGGACTCTGTGAGACAGAAGAGCACATAATTAAGAAAGACTGTGGTACTGACTCCTTTTTTTTTCTTTAGGTAACTAAGAACAGGCTCAAATAATTTTTGGGCAAAAAAAAAAAGAGATAAAGTTGTAATTTATGGCTATGTTTGTCCTCACCATCCAGAAAGACATAAAAAGAAGAAAAAATTGTCTCTAGTAATGTCCACAATGTATGAGCAAAGCACTGAGGAGCTGTGAAAAGCCAGATTGGATTTTTTCCTTAAGTCATTTTTTTAACTGCAGTGGTATTTTATCATTCTTTATGGCCATGCAGGAGCGCAACTTAAATGAAATCTGAAATGCAGGGAGAATACCATCATGTGAATCATTCTTGGCGCTCTGAATGCTCCTTTCCACCTCTCCCACAGTCGATAAGGGTTTTCTTAGGAGATCTTGTGTTAAAAATTGTATGAAAATACTTTTAGCATGTGCTCATTAAGAATTGTAATGTGTATGCTAAAATATCATGTAATGTGAATTAGACTATGGAGTAAATTTTCATTAGCATGTCCTGCACAGAATTTGAAACAACAAATTTAATGATTCTACTGCAAAACTACTGCTAGGGTTTCATTGATGCCATTTTGAACCTGACAGCCTAGGGGGCTACCCTCACTGCTAGACACCAAGGGATATGGTGGCAGGTCTGGAGGGTGTCTTCAGGAGGATGGAGTCTTTTACAGGGGAAGGGGGTCTTGAAGCATCTGTAGTGGGGTTGAGGATCTTTTTTTCTGGGGCGGCTGGATTCAGGGTGGGGCTGTATAGGTAAGTTTGAGGAAGGATAGGAGGACTTTGATGGAAAGTGTTTTTTGGGCAGGCTGTGCCCAGAGGGATGTTTTCTGTAAACTGCTTTGAGAAAATGAAAAGCGGTATATAAAAAACAAATGTTACATAAATAAATAAATAAATTTGTTGTGAGGGACTGAGGGATGAGCACAATCCTTACAAGACCATTGGCGCCTTTAAAAATGCTCCCAGGAGGATCAGGCCATTGTTAGTGGCTCAGTGATCCAGGGAGTAAAATAATGCCAGCTCAAAGCTGGAATTATATTTCCATGAATAACATAGCTTGTGGAGTTTAACACAGGGTACATTATTTCATTTGCATAATAATGAGGTGTCCCGCATCTCATTATTATGAAATATGAATTGTGATAAAGGGTGTTATGGTAAAATAATGCATGATTTTGACATTAATGCATGTTAAGTGGAAAATATTTTGAATTATTCCCTTAAAACATACTAGTAACTACCCCCTAAGTCTTTTTGAATACCAGTGCCTTGGATGATTGAACAATGTTCATACATAGTAACATACATAGTAAATGATGGCAGATAAAGACCAGTATGGTCCATCTAGTCTGCCCAGTAAGATGGCAAGAGCAGATGTACCTGCTGCTCTGTACAGGCCACCCCTCCCCATATCTTTGTTTAGGAGTGAACCCACCGCTCCATATAGGACACCCCTATTTGTTGGGAAATTAGATGGTTAAGTTTATTTTGATTTTATCCTGTTGCTGTAAAGGGATCCAATGTGTCTGTCCCATGCCATCTTGAATTCTGTCACTGTATTTGCTCTCACCACTTCCATCGGGAGGGCATTCCAAGCATCCACCACCCTTTCAGTGAAAAAGTATTTCCTGATATTTCCTTTCAATTTAACCCCTTGCAGCTTCATGTTAGGCCCTCTAGTTTTATACCTTCCCCATCTTTGGAAGAGGTTTGTTTGTTCATTATTTCTCTTTAAGTATTTAAAGGTCTGAATCATATCTCCTCTATCCCTCCTCTCCTCCAGAGTGTACATATTTAGGTCTTCAAGTCTCTTCTCATAAGGCTTCTGACGCAGGCTCCAAATAATTTTTGTCACCTTCCTCTGAACAGTTTCCAGTCTTTTTACATCCTTTGCAAGATATGGTCTTCAAAACTGAGCACAGTATTCCAAGTGAGGCCTCACCAGTGACTTATACAGTGGCATTAGTACCTCTTCCTTTCTGCTGGTAATTCCTCTTTGTATGCAGCCCAACATCCTCCTGGCTTTTGCTACCGCCTTGTCGCACTGTTTTGCCACCTTGAGATCGTCAGAAATAATCACACCAAAATCCTTCTCCTGATCCGTGCACACCAACCTCTCGCCCCTTATCGCATACATTTCCCTTGGATTTCTGCTTCCCAAGTGCATGACACTGCACCTCTTCACATTAAATCTTAATTGCCAAGCATTAGACCATTCTTCCAGCTTTTGTAGATATTTGAATATGTAATGGAGGTGAACTACTGGTGTTGCAAAGGAAGAAAATGTTACATGGAATTGCTTTAAACATTTTTGTAAAAGCACAACACTGATCTCAGGAAATTTAAGTAACTGACTAATGTCAATAGGAAGTTATAAAAGGACATTAATTAGAATGCAAATGTCGGTTTCCTTGAGTTGAGAAACAAAACATTTCCAGGTTTTCTGCAGGAAGCCAGCAAAAGTTTGCTTTTTGTTATGATTGTTTTATCTTATGCAATGGTACTCGTATATCATTTAATTGCATGGTTCTGTATTTTGCCTCTGTGTTGTACCATTGAACATTAAAATACTCCTTTAGGAAGCTGCGAGTGTGAACCATGGCCAAGTTGGAGGCTGCAATTCTTTAGTCATCCGAAAGAGAAGACGTAACATTGTTGGAAGCGATGGATTACCACCATACAGAGGTGACTGCACAGGTAAGTGTCTTTTTGTGACTTCATAGAGTGAAAAGAGTAAGCAGATATACAGGGTGCAAAAATTAATTTTATTACTTCTTAGGATCTGACAAATATATAACTTTATAAGTTTTATGGAAATCTTTTAATGAAGTAGTCAAAAAATGAAACTGCTTTAAAGACTGGATTGAGTGATGATGATTTGGATCATGAGTCCTTCTAATATTGTTTAAAAGTGCAGTAATATGTTTGAGCTCAATTCCTTTCACTAGTATTCATTTTAGGAAGCTTTGATTGATATACCATTGCATATTGCTAGATATTCATATTTATTATTTATTCAAAGTTACTCTAAAATGTTTTGAAAAACATTTTCAAAAGATTATTTTTAAAAAATGATTTAAACATTGTTTAAAGAAGTATGTTTGTGGTTAAAAAGTACTTTACAAAAATATCTAAAAAATATACAATTGTACTATGTTTGAAAAGGGGGTTTCTGTTAACTGAATTGTGTCTTGTATATTTATAAAGTTTTATAGGCAAAAGCATTTTTACTGCCAAATGCAAGCGCATTATCTGTCATTGCAATGCAAATTCAGGAAAATCACACCACGGTGACAGCTAATGCAGGACGAATGCAGCTACCATAGGCAATTTTCCATGATGGCTGCATTTTACTTGTTAGTGGCAAAAGTGGGTTGTGTGTCAGCGGAGAGTGAACGTGCCTGTACCATGCAGTTACCATGGGTATTGACGTTGTGTGGTAGCTACATGTTTTGCAGACATCGCAGATGCAGCTCACACCATCTGTACTGGGAGTGCTAGCTGCATCAGCGATGCTGTCTCACCACAATCCCTGCATTATCATCGCATTATCTATTGGGGAAATGCAGGGCATGCCCCCAACAGATAACATGCGACTTTTGCAGCTACTACAGCACTTTTGCCACTAATGCCCGGCGTGTGCTGCAAAAGCCTACATTGATTTAGTCACCACGCCCCATGGAGTCATAACTAAGGTCCATGCAAAATCCCTTCAGCACTTCTTTTCTTTGACCAAAGTGTTAGGCTTTGACCAAACTGCAGGTGGTCTTAGGGCAATGTTTCCAAATACCTTGTATCCATGAAGCGAGTTCAGGTCTCAAGTCCAGTGGAAGAAGGTTGCAGGAGGGATATGATAGAAGCATACTGCCATTGACAATTTGGAAGTATTGAGTGCAGAGTCAGGCACCAGGAAAGGCAATCCAGAAGAATCTGCGCCATTTTTAGGTCTATAAAATCAGCTATGAACATGGTTGCCCAAAGTCTTTCTCTGCATATATCAGAAGATATTGTTTTCTTTTCTTTCAGCAAAGAATGCCTAAAAATTGACCTTAGTATGTAAACAGCGAATTAGTTGGAATATATGGAGGACAAATCAGTAGTTCATTGAAACCAAAGCTGAAAAAGGGCATCGAAAAACCATCTCTAAATGAGGTGATCCAGAGCAAAAGGCAGATCTAAAAGGAAGCATTTGAGAATAAAATGCAAAAAATGGAGACAGCATTACTACTATACCACTACCACTGCTGTTACTTACAGTATCATTTGTATAGTGACACTAAGCATATATAGTGCTGTATGAAGAGGATACAAGCTCACAATAAAAAAAAGGTGAAAATAGTGCTATAATGAGGATGAATTTCAAGTAATTATAAAGAAAAGAGGTCCACAACTGCAAGTTATGCAGGACTACCATAGAACAGAGAGAAATCAGAAAACCAAACGAGTGAGCATTCAGATTCAAATCCTATTATAGTTCTGACAAAAAAGAGCATTAGATTCACTAGGAACTGGGCAACATTTTGGGGAAGAGGGGGCCTTTTCGAAAAGGATGGACTCCACCTTAAGCAGGATGGAACCAGGCTGCTGGAATCAACCTTTAAAAGGTTAAAAGATATACTGGTCAACAAATGTTTACAAAAGTCATGTTACTTAAATAAAAATAATCATTTCTTATCAATTTTTATATGCTGAACACGAATATGACAGTGAAATTGCAAAGTTGGCTCTAGTTTTTGTAGTCTACAAGAATTAATGTTTACATCACGATATGTATGTCAATAGTAAATATAATAGGCCTTCGGTTAATACCTGTAAAAAACCAAGTCAGAGACTACTTCTTAGATTTTTTCGCCTGTCTCTTGTACAGCTGTTCGGGAGCTTCTCTGGGGAGTGTCCAGCAGTAGTCAGCCAGCATTGTAGTGGACCATTTTCCCTGGTATCTTTGCTCCATCGTTGCGATATCCTGGTGAAAACGTTTGCCCTGTTCATCACTAACCATACCACAGTTGTCAGGAAAGAAATCGAGATGGGAATCAAGGAAATGGATCTTTAGAGACATATTGCATCCAAGTTTCTGATACTGCATCAGCATGTCTTCTACTAGTTCCTTGTAGTTTTCTGCCCTAACATTCCCGAGATAATTTGTTGACACCCTGCAGCAAGTTGTTGAACCGGTCATCTTTGAAGAGCTCTCGAATCTGAGGACCCACAAAAGCTCCCTCTTTAATCTTTGCTTCACTGAGTCGAGGGAATTTTTCATGCAGGTATTGGAAAGCTGGTGAAGTGTGGTCCATGGCTTTCACGAAGTTTTTCATCAAACCTAGTTTGATGTGAAGGGGTGGTAGCAGGATTTTGTGAGCCTCAACCAGAGCTGGGTGCTGGATATTCTTCTCTCCAACTGTTACATTTTGTCTGCGATTCCATTCCTTCCGCAAGTAGTGCCAATCCCTTGCTCGGCTATCCCACTCACATAAGAAACACATGTATTTTATATATCCCTGCTGCAGGCCCATTAAAATGGCAACTACCTTCAAGTCACCACAGAGGTGCCAGCTGTACTTTTTATAGTTAATGGAAGTCAGTAGATGCTTTAAGTTATCGTATGTCTCTTTCATGTGGACGGCATGCGCTACTGGAATAGATGGAAGATGGTTTCCATTGTTCAAAAGCACAGCCTTCAGACTCAGTTTCGAAGAGTCTATAAATAGTCTCCAGTCTTGTGGGTCATGAGTGATTTTTAAGGCATTCATGAGGCTTTCAATATCGGAACAGATTACCAGATTACTTTCCTTTCTGAAGAAAGGCTTCAACTGCTGGTGGCGCTTTCAATATGAAGTAATGTTGACATCTTCTTCTAGAAGATTCCATTGTTGGAGTCTTGATCCTAGCAATTCTGCCTTGTTCTTGGATAAGTCCAAATCACGAACCAGGTCAGTCATTTTGTTCTTCCTGTGTTATTCTGTGTGGAGTTGATAATGCATCCCAGTGAAAATCTGGGTCACTGCATGCTGACGGACTAGGAGAAGAACAGGTCGGCTCACCCTTGTCCTCATCAGATGAATCAAGAGAATATTCTGATGGAGGTTCTGGAATAGGCAGTCCCTCACCATGTGCAACTGGTCTCAATGCAGACGGAATGTTTGGGCAGACTATGCTAGACTTCTTTTGCTTCGTTATTCCACTGGAAAGAGGAGGAATCAAGCAGAAGTAACAGTCATTTGTGTGGTTGCTTGGCTTTATCCACACCATGGGGACTGCAAACGGCATTGATGGTCTTTTGCAATTCAACCACTGTGAAAGCTGTGTTGTACATGTAGCGCAGCATATATGCGGGGCACAAGGCTTGTCTTGGTCACCAATCTTGCATCTGAAGTAAAGATGATATGCCTTCTTCAGTTGAGAAGTGATACTTTTCTTCTGGTTGGCAAATGTCACTTCCCCACAAACGTAGCAGAAATTGTCAACGGTATTAACGCACTTTCGCAGCATTACTGTTCTGTATTGTACCTAAATGGCTAAAATTATATGATTAATAAAAGTTACATGTAATAGTAGCTTAAACTGTCTCGCACACAGTCTGAAATATTTTAAATGCTCAACACTAGTCTCCCAGTGGAGGTGGTAGAGATGAGGACAGTAACTGAATTCAAAAAAGCATGGGACAAACACAGAGGATCTCTAAAGGTAAAAAGGGGACTGTTGTAGTTGTTGATATGGAAGGACAGACTAGATAGGCCATGTGGTCTTTTTCTGTCATCATATTTCTATGTTTCTATGTAACCTTTCCGACTGCGTATAGTACACTGCTGACGTCAGATGGCTTCCGCAGCCGTCTGGCAGTAGTATTGCATTGCATCAGAAAATGATGTAAGTAATCAACTCTGGATGATGTGTGCATGCTGGTATTATGCAATGTGATGCAATATTACATCATTCAAGTCTTATATGGGATGTTGTGATTGTCCTACTGGATAAATTTACATGGTGAAACGTCAAAAATGAACTACATGCAATATCTTTAAAACGAGAGTGAATAACATTTTTTTAATGTTATATTCATGTTCGGCTCACCAAGATACTACAGATTAGGGCCTTTTAAAGTCAGTAACGATTTCAATGTTGACCAGTGATATTGTAGGAAAGCAGACAGTTGTCCAGGAGCACATGGTTCGGAATAATGTAACCTTGAAGGATATTACCAAAAGAGGAAAGTTAGGGCATTCCAATAGAGGGGATGCAATAAAGGTAAAAAATACTCCAGGCGATTTCAAGTAAAAAGCAGACAGAGTTGAAATATTCAAAATTTCCCAGTCATCTGATAAGCAGGTTGTCAATATGAACAATAAACATATTTTAAAATGCTTGTATACAAATGCTACAAGTCTAAAAAAAGATGGGAGAGTTAGACTATATAGCTTTGAATGAAATGGTAGATATAACTGTCATTTCAGAGACCTGGTGGAAGGAGCACAAATGGGACACTATTGGGTTAATATTCAGTCCTTGGCAGTCAGGGCTGGTAAAGTGTCTGGTTGCCTTGGGCAGAAATCAAACTGGATATTCAGCGCTGGAGGATATCCGGTGTCTGGCACTGAATATCCAATTTTGCCTCTGACCTGTTTTGCTTTCTGGTCAGCAGTGATATTCAGCTGCTAATTGGATAGTGATACTGTATAAAGTTAGAATAGCCATTAACCTATCCTACCTCCATGTGGTTACCTAGCTGTTCAGCAGGTGGAAAATCGCTGCAGTCTGGATTGTGCTGGGATTGCCCCCCACCCTCCCCGCCCACTGGCCAGCTGGTGTCATTAAATAATGGGATCAGCTAGGTTTATGCAGTTTGCAGTTCCTGCAATGCAGATAAACCCTATAAATATCGGGCTCAGTGATAGCAAGGTACAAATTATATTGCAATGAATGGCATAGAACAAATTGGTGGAAAGGTGGCACTATATGTTAAGAAGGCATTGAGTCAAACAGAATAAAATTCTTATAGAAAACAAAATGCACTGTGGCATTGTTATGGGTAGAAATTCCATGTGCGTAGGGGAAGAGAATAGCAGTGGACTATATTATCATCTGCCTAGGCAGAATGAGCAGACAGATGATGAAATGCTAACAGAAATGAGGCAGCCAACTCTCAGACAGTGGAAGAGTGATCCTTGACCTCTGAGACTGCTTCCTGGACCGTGTAGCTGAACTGGCAAGGTGCGTACACCAAGCGGTCATAGATATACTCTCAAAGACCCAAAATCTGGAGCCAAGCAGTATGCCTGGCTAAAATGGCCATGGCAGCAGCACACACTATAATCAAATGTGTCATAGTTTGTGTGAATGATATGATAGACAGACTTGTGAAGGTTAGTTAGAAGCTGTTTATGATCTTCTGCCATCAAGGCAGTGGGGTCATCCAGTTGGAAGAGATCATGATGGTAATGAAGGATCTGGAGTTGATGTGCTAAGATGCACATGGCAAGAGTGATACTTTAGTAGGATTTTCTTTTACTGGCATTGAGTGTCCCTAGTTCCTTGCCAGGTGGTGTTTGCAAGGCAGATTTTGAGCTTTTTGACTTCTTTAAAAGAGCCTCAAATATCACAGATTGATGAGGCAGCTGCTGATGGTCAAATCTCAAGCAGGAAGTACTTTGTATTTGAGATTGAGGCACCATGATCTAGCATGCACAGAGGTTGGATTTTTCCATACGGAGGTTTGAAGATCTTGGAGCATTTGATGGACCGGGAAGGCTAAGATCTCTTTGGCCATGCTGCATGATTGAAGGATGGACTGAAAGTTGTGTTTGTTTGTGGGAGTCTGTGAATCACTTAGAGCGTGGGCTCACGAGATTTTCTGTAGAAACTTTGGATACAATGAGACTTCTGGAGGTTTGTCCGAGGGTCCAGGCTCTGGTAGGGCCCAGCAAGATTCTTGGGAGCCCTTAAGACTGCCAAGTCAGCATGGGAGTAAGGTATACTGAGCAGGAGCAGGCATCATCGTCCAGTGTTTGCGGAGAATTTCATTGCATTAGTGAATGTGATCGAGGACATTCATAGTGCTGCAGGTCCATGGGAGTCTCAATTGGGGTGCTGTGTGAGGGAGGGGTTGCAGCGGCAGGTGCAGCAAATGTAGTATTAAATATGGCTGCGCTGTCCTGCACGAACCTCCTTAGCAGAGAGATGAGGGATGAGTTTGGGCTGAGAACTTTTGTTGACCCCTGGGGGGCCCTTTGAGGTAACAGGGATGGCATAGAATGAATATCCTGCCTATGCCATCTCCTAAAGAGTTTCTCAGCTGCTGGGGACTCCTGCAGGTGAGGGCATTTTAAAGGTTTACTGGCAGCGCTGTCCTTATCGGATGCTGCGTGTTTTGACTTACGTTTTGCTTTGCCCCCAGTAAATTTGAGTTCCAGCATCGCTTGTGTCAGCTGTGGGGGAGGGGGATGGGGCAGGGTGGAGCCACCTGTCAAGAACGCAGGCTCTGGGCCAATACTGAAGAAGCCGGCATTGGTAGGGAGTCTGCCTCTGGACACGTGGCTGCCCTGTCTGGCTCCGATCGCGCCTGGTCTGCACCTGATGGGGCAGGGCTTGTTGATGCACTGGAGCGCAGCGTGCTGGAGGCCATGCAGAAGTGCTCCTGCGCTGCGGTGCCCGCCAACTGCTCTGGAGTGTCGGAGAAGTCTTGCCGCACTCAATGGTAGCAGAGGAAGATAAGCATTCTGGCTGTCGGTGCTTTTCCTCTTTAATAATTTTGTTGTCCTTTATTTTTTCGCTAAGGAGAGAGAATTGGTGGTGGTGGTGATGGTGGACCCAACACAACTGCCTGACGGAATGGAGGAAATGAGAAGGAATTAAAGTAAAATGAAAGCAATTAAAGTGAAGGAGCAGAAAAACTCCAGAGAAATTGACAGAAAAAAACAGCAAAACTGAGAGGCCTGATGGAGGAGGGGAGAGCCGTAGCAGTCTGCTTGCAGTCAGGAAAAAAACGGAGAGATGGGGTTTTTTCGGGCGGGAAGCATGCTCAGAGAAGTCCAAAAGACTTCTCTGAGTTAGGGGAGATCCTGGCACAAAGGGACCGTCGGGGATGATGCCTATGGAGTGTGCCTGCACCTCCCTCGTTGTCTGCAGAGAAAATTTGTTATTGCAGTTAAGAAACTGTCAGGGAAAAGATGATTTAATCCAATATGGGCAGATGTTCCATATCATTAAATGAATATGTTCTGTCAATCCTAATCTCTCATTTGTTCGACCTCAGTTTGGGGTAGCTCAAAACAGACAAGACAGGGATGATGGCAATTAGAAAGGCCTGTGGCAACAGTTCACAAGAACAATACTGGAAGCAATAAAATGATTGCAGAACTACTGAGAATTCCATTAGCTACCAAGGTCTGCTGTCAGACAGGAGAAATATTATTGGAAAATAGCAGAAGTGACTGCTGAAGTGGAAGCAGCATAGTTGCTACAAAATAACAAAAAAGGTTAGAATGCTGGAGAATGGGTTAAGGTAAGCTTGTTGGGGGAGAGACAAAGAGCAATATTAAAGAGATATTCTGTCATCAAAGGCACACATGCACGCTGTCATCCCTCCTTTTATGACTGAATGCTGTGATTTCCTGCTGGATCTGGCATTCCACGAACCAAAGTCTTCCAATGTTTCTGGGAGTTCTTGCAGAATCAGTGAAGGATTCTAATGTAAAGGGCTGAGATTCTGAGCCTGATACCACAGTACAATCAACAATAAACTTCCCTTAACTATTCAACAGCATCTTATAAGGAGAACAGTTCCACCCAGTGAGCATGCAGGATTTGAACAGACCGTATTCAGTGCTCTAAAAGTAATTTTAACACGTTTTGTGAAATAAAAAGTGCTTATGATTTTCCTTTATCTATTCATCCTGTCTGTGATTGTGACATCACAGGCTGGAAGACAAAAGCCATGACATAAGTGGCAACTGCAGTGGAGAAGAATGAAAAGTGGCAGGGGTATAGAAACCGAATACTGGTGCTAGCAGGGTATCCAGATCTCGCCCTCAGATGTAGTAGTGGTAGAAACTGAACCACAGGCTTAGCAGGGAGCCCAGGTACCACTACAGAATGAAGAGACTGTGACACTGAAACTGAGGACATCTGCTGGTGGAAAGCCCCAACCCTGCCAAAGAAGGAAGAGGTGCTGATGGTGACTGAGGTGGGGACTACGGAGAAGAGAGGAAGAGGAAAAATTATGGAAGGAAGAAGGGACAGGAGAGAAAATGGAGTGGAGACTACAAAGGGAAAGTATGCCACCCCCCCTCCCCTCATATGCCGCACACACAGAGATTCCCACATGCTCTGTATTCCCCATACAGTCATAATACATATCAACCAACATCATGCGACCCCTTCCCCCCCCCCCCCCCCCACTCTCAGGCACACACACACACTTAGAAATGTGCATGGTCAAAAACGCTTGGTTCATGCTCATTTTAAACAATCTATCCCGATTTTTGGGCATTTGGGCTTTTGTTTTGCCTCTTTTTTATTTGCACATGTATGTGTGCTAGAACTATTTTAAGCATGCAAATTGATTGTGCACGTGAGTTATCATGCACAAGCTATTTGTGTGCACTTTAAATATTTACGCACCCAAATGAGCTGTGCATGTTCACATCCTCACTCCTCTGGTTCCTTACAAATATCCCCTACTCCCACACAAACATATTCTCGAGTGCACAAACCTCCACACACAAACCTGCCATATTCATCCCCCCAAATGACCCACATACCTCAAATGACTTCCTCATCATATATGCTTCCACAGGCAAAAAACCCATGCCTCCTTACTACACCCTATGCATCTTCCTCCTTCATCCCTCTGCCATCATGAGCAATCCCATACATTCTCCCAACACTCTCTTCCTAAAAGTGTTTTCTGGTAGTTCCTTTAAAGTTCATTAATAAATATTTGCCAGGGATATTATTTCATGTTTTCCTGTTTTGTGTATTTTGTATTCTGCAACCTAATAAAAAGTTACTTTTTTATAAAACATGCTTTTTTCTCAAGTTACCATGTAATTAAAGACTTGTTTAAATGAAAACATACCCTCTAGCATGATAAGTGTACCCACATTAGTGGCATCAGGTAGCACAGCTGCCTTACCAAAACATACAGCAGCATGTGGTGCCAAAAGTCAAACCTCAATCTCTACCCTTCCCCTGATGACAAATCCCTGATCAGCACCCCTCTTATCCAAGTTCCCTTGATCGGCAGTCCCCAAAGTTAAGCTCCAACTCCATTGAGCAACTCTGTCAATCCCTGATCCCCCAACATATAACCTTCCCCAACAGGACCCCTCCCACCCTCCTGATTCCCCAGGGACTTACTCAGGAGTACCCCTGGTAGCCTAGTAAATGGGACAGCAGCAGTTCCCCTTTGTTCCTGCCACATTGCTGCCAGGGTTCAAAATGGCAGTACTATCACTAGGGGTCAATCTGCCAAATAAAGGTCGGGGTGGGACTCTGTTTAGGTGGCGTTCCTGTTGCAGGGCCCTGTGGGGGAAGGATATGTGTTGCTGAGGATGGGGCTTGACTTGGGAGGGTGGAGGGTCTGATCTGGGGCTTTGATCAGAGGGATGTGCTGGGGGGGGGGCGGGGTTGGACTGTACTGCCATACTTTTAGTGGCAGGACCTGCATTTCAGCAGATAGCGCAGGTGCCGTGCATGTAAGCCAGACCTGTGCGGTAAGTGCCCCGCGTGGTAAATGCAGGGCATGCGCTTGCCATGTCCTGAGCATATACTGGGCAGGCTTTGCACCTACTGCGCATGGGGGGATATTCAGCAGTGGCAGCTGACCGTTCTAACATGGCTAGTCACTGCGGCTTAAACTTAAACCTGGATATTCAATGCCGTGGTCATATCTAGTCCCAGCATTAAATATCCAGATTACCAGGATTGGCAGGAAGCTAACTAGGCTGCGGTGATATTCAGCCACTGTCCGGGAAGCATCCACCGTGAAGTCAGGCCCGCTTTTACTGCGCCTTTCTTTCACCACCTTGCCATAACTGGGCAGCGCCTCAATATCGCTGCTGCCTGTTTATGGCAAGATGCCGTCCCCGGAAAGCCCCAATGTTAACTGATTAGCATCAGGACAAGCAGCAGCAGCAGTACCCAGGGATATTCAGTGGTACTAACCGTGCAAAACCTTACCAAATGTTAGTAAATATGCTCTGGAGCATGTTTGCTAAAGTGCAGTACCCGGTAGTGTGGAAGGGCAGACTAGATAGGCCATGTGGTCTTTTTCTGCCTCATGTTTCTATGTTTCTAGGGTATGTTCTCAGAGAGACAACCTGAGATGGGCCATATAAGCAGGATTGAAGATGGTGAAAACAGTTGGGGTGGGGCATGAAAATCAGGTGTTGCAACTACTGGCCATTGTAGGACTGGCACATATTTGGACACCTCCTCCTGTGTATGGGGGTCCACATATCTATGCATATGTGCACCTGAAGGGATGTGCTGGTGCCATAGGCTTTGTTTCTGGGGGCACCTGGCCTCCAACCCCGACCCTAGGAGTGAATGTTTGTGGCCCTCTGGCTCAGAGCACCTGCTTACATTTAAAACAGTAAAGCTTTTATCTATGGCATTTAAGGCCTTGCAGGGGGAAGGTCCAGTATATTTGGTGAGGAGATTAAAATGGGAGGCAGTTGTGGTATAGCCAAAGCTGCCTGTTGGAGGTACTGTCAGTGAAGCAGCTTAGGCTGATAAAATGGAGGTTTCAGGCATTTTCAGCAGCCGCCCCAGAGTGGTGGAATAAACTTCCAGGTGAGCTATATGTAGAAGTAATCTATGAATCCTTAAGGAAGAATTAGAACCCCTGGGGGGGGGGGGGGATATTTAAAGGCATTTACATGGTTTGTGGACCTGCAATCCTTGTAAGTTCTGCTCACTAGGATATTCAGTGACACTAACCCGATTATAAAGGGCTCCGACATTGAATATCTGGAGCAAAGATAAAGCGGCGGCTTCTAGCCTCTTTAACCATACTGACCTGAAAATACCCCTCTTGGCTCTTCCCTGGATAGATGAAGTAGAGGGGTCATCTGCAGGGTTGAAGCATATCTGTTGCTGGGGTTTTATGTAAGGGATGAGATATGGTTTTAAAGATATTTGATGATTTTTTTGTTTTATTATTGTTGTATGCTGCTTCGATGACTTTTTGAATCTACAGGTAGTATATCAGAAATGAAAATAAATAAATATTTGATATATTTATTGAATGCTTATTTTATATGGCTTTTTATATTTTATATGGCTTCATTAGTTTATATTCTACTCCACCTGCTGATTTTTGTTGAAATGTTGATTACTGGATCTTTAATTAAATTTAAACTTATTGATGGTGGGTCTAGGTATACTTGTGGTTTTATTCAGAGTAGTTTCTCCAAATGGGTTAGTGGTTTCACTCAGGGTAGTTTCTCCAAATGGGTTAGTTTTGCGCATACCATGACAGTCGTGAACCTCACTTCTAAGCCAGGGTATGTGGAATATGATCTTAACCTCTCAAATTTACTGCTAATGCTCGGGTCTTTGTGCATGCACAGGTTGTAGATATATTGGTGTTGAGTAGTGTTCCCAGTGTTTTTTGTGGGATCTGGGACAGTGGAAAAAGAGACAACAGTGGAGCTACCAGCTCAGGACCTAGTTCCTGGGGCATGTCAAAGGAGCAATGCCTACCCAGATTTGTATTTGATAAGGAGACCATTCTCCATCTCTGACAGGAGTTATAGGGCGAGGTGTAGGAAAGTCACATAGTTTATGGCTGCATAATAATGCTGAGCAACAAATATAAGTGCACTCATTCTGCTGCTCTGCTTAGTAGAAATAAGCCAGTCAGCCACCTCACTCTGTCTTTTACAGCTTCTGTGTGCTTTTCTCAGGAGAAACAATCAGGATATGTCTTTTCATGAAGATATATAGCACTCATGAGAAAGTATAATAGGATTTTGTGACATTTCTTGGAAATTTGATTATTTACCTTTTCAGTCCCAATTCAAGGTGAGTTACATTTTGGGTACAGTAGATGTTTCCCTACCCAAAAGGTTTACAATATAAGGACCCTATTTACTAAACTACATGTGGAGTGCGATTCCATAACATGCACGTCCGGCCTGTGGAAATGTCTAAATCAACGGGCTGCCTTTGAACCGAATTCTGCATCCGCAGGTCTGGATGTTCCCGCGGGTCTGGAATTGTGGAGCTAGACATGTTCAGCGGACATCTGCAAGCGCTATTCAGCCTTCCCCGTGTCTCAGACACAGGGAAATGGTTTGGACGTCCCTGCACCCACCATATTCTGAAACTTTACACATTTCGGATCTTGCCCATCCCTGCGATGTACCCACGGATGCCACACCCCTTGGGAAAAGCATGCATCTCCTAAGCTGTTCATCACAGACAGTAGTTTGCTGATGCACACTAGACATAAATACCAATGAGAAATGACAGCTGCTGCAACCTAGACCATATACCAGTCCCCCTCATGCCATAAAAAGTGCTGGGTAAGCCCAGTGCACCCCAATATGGTATACAAGAATGTAAATATCAACATGTTTCCCAGTGCTAGGCTTAGCTACTCGGCGGTTAGAAATTTTGTATAAAATATTGATACGGATGAGTTTTTAAGATCCTTGATGGTATTTAAGACCTTTCCCCTGCTGGCGGGCAACTGCTGATTAGAGGGATAAAGTTGTTATCTGAGATCTTTTCTCCTCTGTTTTTAAATTTAGAATTTAGAATCTAGTGTTAATGATGTATGGCTACTAAATATTTATGGTACAGGTCCCCGTGGATAAGTATGATATAATCCAGGGTGTTTTGATGTTATGGGTTGATTGTTCCTTTGGAGTGATGTAGTTTGTTTAATTGCCCTATCACACTGCCAACAATGATCTTATTAGAGTATTGGGATGGAGTGTAGGAAACTCCCCATCCCCCACAGAGACCCTCCACAGCAAGTTCAGAACCGAAAAGTTCAAACCCCTGCTCCTATAAGAAACTAGGCTGGAAAATGCCTGGGGAGAGTGTGGCCAGGTCCCAGAGTTTAATCCAGGAAGCAGTAGACCTAGGACAGGGGTCTGCAACCTTTAAGACATAAAGAGCCACTTGGACCCGTTTCCGAAGGGAAAAAAAAAACTGGGAGCCGCAAAACCATTGCGACATTTAAAACAAATCTAACACTGCATATATTGTTTCTTACCTTAATGCTATATACGACCCCCTACTTTTCCTGTTAAAATATAGGTGTTTGGCCTATACTCGCCGTATAAGACTACCCTCTTCCTTCGCACACCAAAAAAAAATACGCCAGAAAATATCACAACAACAAGTAACAATATTTGATTTCAAAATTATGATGATTTTGTAGTCAAATCACTAATATGAAATAAAATTATTTTTTCTACCTTTGTTGTCTGACCAATTTATTCTTTGATCATGCTGGTCCCGATCTGAGGCTTCTGCTTTCCTGTCTTCTCTTAGCTCTCTTTCTGTGGTCTATGGTCCATCTGCCATTTCTTATCTCTTCTTTCGTTTTCTTCACTTCTTTCCATCAGCCTATTTCCAGTCCCAGTAACCCTCCCCAATATCAGCCCCTTTCCAGTCCTCACTCCCAGTACCTTCCAATGTCAACTTGCATTCCCATGATTGCCACTGGTGTCCATTTCCTTCCAATCCCCCTCCTTCCCCCCGGACCAGTCCCTTCTAGTACAAATACCATGGCCAGCCTTAGCCCCCAGTTATCTTCCAGGGCCAGCAGCTCTATCCTCCCCTCCCCACAATCAGCCCATGCCCATTCAAAGCCCCCCAATCAGCTCGCTTCCAGTGCTAATCCCCCCTCAACCCCATTACCAGTGCTAGCCTCCCCTAATCAGCCCAATACCAGTCCTACCCCCCATCAGCTCATTATCAGTCCTAGCCTCCCCTAATCAGCTCATTTCCAGTGCTAGTCCCCTCAAACCCCATTACCAGTGCTCCATCCCTCCATGTCAGCCCCCTCCATGTCAGCCCCCCCTCCCTCCATCCATATCAGCTCCCTCCCTCCATGTCAGCCCCCTCCATCCCTCCATGTCAGCCCCCCTCCCTCCATCCATATCAGCTCCCTCCCCTCCATGTCAGCCCCCTCCCTCCCTCCTTGTATGCCCCCTCCCTCCATCCATATCAGTTCCCTCCCTCCATGTCAGCCCCTCCTCCCTCCATCCATCCATGTCAGCCCCCCTCCCTCCATCCATGTCAGCCCCCCTCCCTCCATGTCAGCCCCCCTCCCTCCATCCATATCAGCTCCCTCCCTCCATGTCAGGCCCCCTCCCTCCATCCATCCATATCAGCTCCCTCCCTCCATGTCAGCCCCCTCCATCCCTCCATGTCAGCCCCCCTCCCTCCATCCATATCAGCTCCCTCCCTCCATGTCAGCTCCCTCCATCCCTCCATGTCAGCCCCCCTCCCTCCATCCATATCAGCTCCCTCCCTCCATGTCAGCCCCCCTCCCTCCATCCATATCAGCTCCCCCCTCCCTCCATGTCAGCCCCTCCTCCCTCCATCCATCCATCTCAGCTCCCTCCCTCCATGTCAGCCCCCGCCAGGCCTCCATGTCAGCCCCCCTCCCTCCATCCATATAACCTCCCTCCCTCCATGTCAGCCCCTCCATCCCTCCATGTCAGCCCCCCTCCCTCCATCCATATCAGCTCCCTCCCTCCATGTCAGCCCCCCCCTCCCTCCATCCATATCAGCTCCCTCCCTCCATGTCAGCCCCCTCCATCCCTCCATGTCAGCCCCCCTCCCTCCATCCATATCAGCTCCCTCCCTCCATGTCAGCCCCTCCTCCCTCCATGTCAGCCCCCCTCCCTCCATGTCAGCCCCCCTCCCTCCATCCATATCAGCTCCCTCCCTCCATGTCAGCCCCCTCCCTCCATCCATCCATATCAGCTCCCTCCCTCCATGTCAGCCCCCCTCCCTCCATGTCAGCCCCCTCCATCCATCCATATCTGCTCCCTCCCTCCATGTCAGCCCCACCTCCCACCATCCATCCATGTCCGCCCCCCACCCTCCATGTCAGCCCCCCTCCCTCCATCCATCCATATCAGCTCCCTCCCTCCATGTCAGCCCCCCTCCCTCCATGTCAGCCCCCTCCATCCCTCCATGTCAGCCCCCCTCCCTCCATCCATATCTGCTCCCTCCCTCCATGTCAGCCCCTCCTCCCTCCATCCATCCCTGTCAGCCCCCCTCCCTCCATCCATTTCAGCTCCATCCCTCCATGTCAGCCCCCCTCCCTCCATCCATCCATATCAGCTCCCTCCCTCCCTCCATGTCAGCCCCCCTCCCTCCATGTCAGCCCCCTCCATCCCTCCATGTCAGCCCCCCTCCCTCCATCCATATCAGCTCCCTCCCTCCCTGTCAGCCCCTCCTCCCTCCATCCATCCATGTCAGCCCCCCTCCCTCCATGTCAGCCCCCCTCCCTCCATCCATATCAGCTCCCTCCCTCCATGTCAGCCCCCCTCCCTCCATCCATCCATATCAGCTCCCTCCCTCCATGTCAGCCCCCCTCCCTCCATGTCAGCCCCCTCCATCCCTCCATGTCAGCCCCCCTCCCTCCATCCATATCTGCTCCCTCCCTCCATGTCAGACCCTCCTCCCTCCATCCATCCATGTCAGCCCCCTCCCTCCATGTCAGCCCCCCTCCCTCCATCCATCCATATCAGCTCCCTCCCTCCATGTCAGCCCCCCTCCCTCCATGTCAGCTCCCCTCCCTTCTTCTGCAGCCGCGGCTCCCTGCCTCTTACGGAACCGCGGCTGTGCTTTTAAAATCATCTCGGAGCCCTTCCTGTCTTGACGGGCTCCGTGCAGCATTGTCCCGCCTCCAAACTTCCTTTAGAGGCTGGACAATGCTGCACGGAGCCCGTCAAGACAGGAAGGGCTCCGAGATGATTTTAAAAGCACAGCCGCGGTTCCCTAAGAGGCAGGGAGCCGCGGCTGCAGAAGAAGGGAGGGAGCTTACAACACTATTGCCTGTCACCGGGCGGGCAGTGTGCTCCGGAGCCGCGGCAAAGGTGAGAAAGAGCCGCATGCGGCTCCGGAGCCGCGGGTTACCGACCCCTGACCTAGGAGAAAGAGGAACCCGGGGCTCTGGAGCATACCCGAAGACTACTTATCGGTAAAAGAGAGCCTGCTGTGGAGGTAGGAAGCATTTGAATTTATTACTGTCTGCTCAGCCTTGCTGCTGGAGGTCTACTCGGTTGGAGAGACATTTTGCTGGGCTGTGCTCCCCGAATTGAGGAAACATTAAGGAGCTAGGTTTGTTTGTTTTGGAAGTGCCAATGCTGGAGCAGTGTTCAGCTACTGAGCAGAATAGCCCTGCTGAGGGCAATTAAGGACTTGTTACAGCAGGAGAAACGCTTACAGTAACAGAAGTTTAACTCTATGGATGCCAAGGAGGGCTGGGTCGTTGTTTGGATACTTGTCCCCAAATAAAGTATATTTTCTTTAAACCTCTAGGCTGTGGAGTCCTGTGTTATGCTTCATGCTGACCAAATCTACTACAAGTACTCTATGTAAAATGATCCAGAAGGAATCAGCATAGGTTCCCTATGGCTAAATGTTAAAACATATCCCTATCAATAATAGGGACCCTCAGAATAAGGGTATTCAGAAGTGCAAACAGCACTGATACATGTTCAACAGCCTCACCACTGCTCCCACAAAATGTGCATTATGGGCATGCATTAGTGCTGTTTTCACTGTTGAGTGCCCTTATTCTGTGGGACCTTTAGCATTGACAGGGATATGTTTTGACATTTAGCTATGGTGAACCCTCTCTGAGTTTGACTGCCCAATCACAATAGCACCCGGTGATGCTGTGGTCATCCATACAGTTCAGGTATTGGCCAGGCTTTCATGTCACCCTGAATTGCAGATGAGCACACCAGATCCCCCTGTGTACCCATCAAACAACACACACACGCGCGCGCACACACACACTGTCACAAAAACTTGATTCTGCCAAAACGATGCCCTGAACCTATACATAATAGCTATACATAACAATTGCATGGGATACCAGGACTACAAATGCGATCTCCATTTCTCACCTAAAAGGGAATCCTTTCCCTGCTCACACCCATGCTATCCCTATATCAACTGTCTCATTTTTCTGAACATGGGAATTGTTAGGGTCCCATGGATTGGCTCCTTTAGCACAAACACATTAGTTCTTAGCCTAATCACTATTGCTCTTCTTAATATTTCTGTGAGGATGTTTATTAATATGCTATACCTTACAACATTCCCTCACCTCTGCTCTCTGTACCTTAGGACTGCATCTAGTGTTTTTTCCAGACTTCAGTCACACCAGTTCATGACATATTTGTCATAACCATTCTGCTCTTCTCTGCAATGTGGCCCATATTGAAGAATATTTTCTAAGTCCTAGCCTTATATTACGTTTCAAGATAAAAATGAATTACCAGAAATTCCCAGCCTGGAAAATCGCTCCATTGAAAATATAGCCAGGGGAAATATAAAGAGCCTAAATATCAGAAATGAAGTGGACCTTAATTTTTTTTGTTGGAAACTTTGTCTGGAGAAGCAAATGCTCCTTTTGTAACAAAGAATTCCTATTTATTCTCATAAAAATAAGACACCCGTACACGTCAAATATGAGAAACACCACCAAGTGAGCCACAAACACACACAGAGAAAAAGAAATCTGCACTTAGCTTGTGAAATCCTGGCAGCAATGTGTGTTAAAAAATGCTGAAGTACTTCACATGCAAGTGCGTGTAAAGCTGCTCACTATTATATGAAATGAGCGACACAGTTTGTGTTAAACTTCGTAAGCTGCATTAGTCATAGAAAGTTAAAAGCACCTCCAAGTGGTGAGCAAATTGAAGGGGGTCAGGGAATGTACTTAATAACCCCCAATCCAGATCCCCCCTTGAACACAGTCTCCACCCTGATCCACAATCCCTTTATAAAATTAAGAGCTCTCCTTTGGACCTCCCACCCAAAACCTCTTTTTAAAATTAAGAGGCCCCCTGGAGCCATCCCCACACCTGATCCTTTTTAAAAATGTAAGAGCACCCCCACACCTGGCACCTACTGGGGTATCCTGGATCTAATGGGGGGGGGGGCAGGAGTGACTTATAATTGCTCCTGCCCTGGCAACTCCATTTTCACAAATTGCACCACCAGGCCTCTAGAAGTAGTCTCACTTCCTGTCTACCCTTAGATGTCAGACCACCAAATGAGGGAGTATATGCCCTAAATAGACTCAAGGATATCCTGGTAAGTGCCATGGGATGTTAGAGTGGGGTGGAGTGCTTTTAATTTTAAAAATTGTTTGAGTCTATGGAGTGAATCTGGGGGACTGTGTTTGATACTGTTGAACATCAGCATTTTTTTTAGATTGTCTTAAAGGTGTGAGGATGGGTGAAAAGGTTCTTCAGTGGTTCTCATCCTTTCTGAAGGGGAAGGAACAGAGTGTGATGTATGGACAGTGATTGTCAGGTGTTGGGGCTCCATTCTTTCACCATTTTTGTTTAATATCTATATGCTATCACTGTGTTTTTTGATGAGTAATATGGTGTTGCAATTTTATATGTATGTGGATGATGTTCAAGTACTGCCATTTTTGTCCCTGGATGAGAAAGATGTTTCTGGAAGGATTAATTCTTGTATTACTACATTGCAGGATGGATTTGCACATATGTTTCTTAATTTGAATTTGCAGAAGACAGAACTTTTGTGGTTGTCACCCTACAGGACTAATGAGACTCTGGGGCTGGTTTACAAGCCCCTTTGTCTTTTGGGTGATTGGGGGCAATCCTTGGATTTTCTGCAATCTGTCACAGTTTGGGGGTATAGTTGGACATTCCCATGATCACATTTCAAGGATGATAAGGATTTTATTTGGAGTTCTACAGATGCTTTGTACACTGTGATCTTATCTTTCAGAAGTGTGGTTGGTGCTTGTAGCAAGGGCATTGGTCCTTCCACATATGGATTATTGTAGCTCCTTGTTGTTGAGCTTGTCCACGAAGATGGTTCTACTGCAGCAAGTACAAAATACGGCTGCAAAAACTATTAAGGGATTTGATCATGTTACCCCTGTTTTGAAGGAGTTACATTGGTGACCAGTGCTGTTTAGGATTCGGTACAAGTTTTTGACATTAGTGTTGAAATCCTTGCATGACATGGCTTCAGTTTATTTACAATGGCTTCTGCAATGGTATGTCCCTGGTCGAGCTTTGAGGTCTGAGGATTTGTGGGATATTCAGAAGACAAGTCACCGGCTTCAAGTATTCCAGGTGCAGGTCCCTGTGCTTTGGAAGTCTTTTCCATTATGTTTATGAAAGGAGGTTGATTTTAAATTGTTTAAGGTTCAGTTGAAAACAAATCTGTCTGTGCAGGCTTTCGGGGGTAACTGTGAGGGAAGAATGGTTTTCGTATTCATTTATTGTATTGATGTACTGTGCATTGCTTCTTAGTTTTTGTAAACTGCAATGAGCATTTTTTGGATGTGTGATATAGAAGTGTAATGAAATAATGAAATAAATAAATAAATAATCACATTTTAAAAAGGGATCAGGGTGTGAGTGTGTGTGGGGGGGGGGGGGGGAGGTGGTATTTGGCAAATGAATGGCCATATGAAGTATCCAGCTGCAGCAGCTCAAGAAAAGGACTTCAGGATTCATCATCATACTGTGTATTAGTAAAGATACACATTTGTATCTGAGGCAATGGAGACTGTAATGGTTTTCCTAAGTATTAATTGGAAAAGTGGGATTTTAACAGTTTACAGTTTACAATTTTCTACCCGCTTTTTTTTAGGTAAATGTCAGAGTGGCTTACAATAACTTTCAAAAAAACTGTAAATAAAATAGCAGAAGAAGAGCCAATAGAAAAAACAAAACAAAAGTAGAAGTCAAGATTGAGGGCGGTATTCTCCCCCTCCCCATTTATGCAGCCCACACATGATCTCTGCATCTTACTCATTAAGAGGCTTACTTTATAAACTCACGTGGAGTTAATGTGCGTATGTTGGGCCTATTTTCTGAAGTGAACTACCCACGTACTTTACCTTATAAAACAAGGATGTAAAGACATGCCACAATCCAGTCACAACAGTTATGTCTACTCTAGAGCAGGTGTAAATGCCTGTACCTAGAATGTTGAGAAACACATGGAAGTTTTATTTATTTTATTTATTTAGCTGCATTTATATCCTGCTTTTCACTGGGTCAAGGCGGTTGGGGGATATATTTAACACAAGGGGATATGAGACACATACACTAATACTTACAGGGAACATGGGCAATGGAGGGTTAAGTGGCTTGCTCAAGACCACAAGGAGCACCTGTGGGACTAGAAACCCCAGTCCTTCCGGCCCAAGGTTGCTGTCCTCTAGTGGGATTTGAACCACCAACCTTCTGGCCTGTAGTACCTTGCCCCAACCACTAGGCCACTCCTCCCTCCACGGAAGCTATTTTGATAACTTATGTATGTGGATTTAGGCTCCACCAATACTAAACCCAAGCTACGCCCCTGTGCACACCAAAACTTAAAACATGTGCAGTAGGACTTAGGTGCATGTTTACAAAATAACACTCATCTAAAGTGCACATCTAAGTGCCCATTCATGCACATACATCCTTTAAAATAGGAGCTTATGCGAGTAACTTTCCTTGCATCCCTTATAAAATCGACCCCTAACTGCCAAGGAAAGATAATATGCCAAGATCTTTTTTAAATTTCGAAAATGATGTTTCTAATCTAAGATATTGTGGAAGGGAATTCCAAAGGGTGGGGGCTGGTTGTGCTAGTTTTCAGCCTACTATTGTAACCATTAGGCTCACCCCTCAGTCCTGTTGTTGTTGTTAAGTGCCATCGAGTCAGTGTCGACTGATGGCAACCCTTCGAATAGTTGCCCTAAACTGTAGACCCACTAGTGGTAAACACAGGAATCAAGAGACAAATCCATACGCCCGCAAGGGCTTGTAATCAGGTGCTTTGTTTTTAATTTAAATCATTGCTGGCAATGAGTATAAGGGCCAGTTACATTAAGAGCATTCAGTGGTGCATTCAGTAGGAAATGCCCTCAAGGACTGAGACTGGAAGATGTGAGCCTGTCGTTCCATTACTGAATTAGTTCTATTGGCCAGGACAAATATGGCTTGGCACCGAGAGATAAAGTATGGATGCTGCAACATCTGTACGTAGCTACTGCAACATAACTGTGCTTTTCTTTATTCTGGAATAAACATTTAATTAGGAACATATATGGAGGGACATTTTAGAAGATCTTTCCAAATGCAATCTAGGACGTCTAAGCCAGAATGTCTGAAAAAAATGCAGGCATGTCAAGGTGCGGACATGATTTCATAAACCTGGATGTGCCTGCTATGGATTTGGGGGGGGGGGGGGAAGGAAGGGGCATCTACCTAGCCATCCCTAGAACAGTATTACTGAACCTGAATGTCTATGATAGCCTAAGGGTTACAGTAGCTGCTTAGGAGCAGCACAGCCAAGATTCAGATCTTACTGCTGTTAGTGACGTGCTGAGTACTGGTGATGAGCATGTGCATTCTTCTCTACAACATCTGGATGTTTTTCAGCGAAAACAAGCATTTTTCAGTCGCTGTTCGTGCCTCGGAGCAGGTCTAGGGTTAGACATGATGACAGATGTCCTGGTTCCTTGGAATATCCTGACCACACCTCCAGGTTCCTGGCCATGCCCCTTCCACACCCCAGTTCATATTCAGATGTCCCTAGAGCCAGCTTCCAAAATGGCTCTGGATATGTCTCTAAGCCCATTTTTAGATGACTAAAGCACGCATAAGGCTTCTAAAATGACCACCATACGTTTCTTGATATTTGTATTTGCAGAGGTTTAAAGCACAATGAAGGTAATTTTATAAAACAAAGCCTAGGTAGAAAAAACATAAAGGTATATATGTGACATCTATGTGCCTTTAGAAAATAGCATCCCTGAAAGTTCAGTACAAAGTTTTATATATGCTCGGAGACAGGAGTAACTTTGTGTTTGTATGTGCTGGTAAGAATCATCGCATACTTTATAAAATACTTGTGTAAGTGCCAATCCCTCCCCTGCTACTCCCCTTCTCAGGGGTGGCCCAAGGGGGGTGCGGAGACTTGGTGCGGGGCCTCATTTGCATAAGGGGCCTTATTTGCATAAATATTTGCATAATGTTACCATACACTAACTTTTAGTAAACATGCCTCTTAATGAGTGTATGAATAAAGAAAGACTAAAAGACTTCTACATTACTATAATCCAGTGCCAACCGCCAGACACATTAGGAACTACTACAAACACTGCCCATTTAGAACCCATAGCAAACCCGCCGTATCCTAACAGCACTACCAGGACTCATAAAGCACCATACCCTAACTATCAAAAGGAAACGCTGCAAATATTAAACCAATACATTTCAGAGAACAACAATACATGACCTAAGGGGGAAAGAGAACAAGTGGCAATGTCAAATAGGAATTACATAAACAGAATACCTCAGCTCAGTTACACATGCAGAATATAGACCATCACCAAACAAGGAATCACAATTTAGAAACAGGAAGACAATAATTAAACTGGGAATCCCAAAAGCCAAACTTGGAATGTACAACACTGTAGAAATAAAACTATACATTATTTTTGCTCTTGTACTAAACAAAGCGCAGACGTTAATGAGGCACATTTCCCAGAGCTGACATATTCCAATTAATAAATTCAAAATAAAGGGATATTTTTCTACCTTTTGTGCATTTTTTTTCAGCTGCAATTGCTCCAGTCACTTTCTTCTGGTTTCTTTGTGTCTTCCGCTAACTCTCCATCGTCTGCTGTCCATTTGTCTTTTCTTCTCTCTTCTAGTTTTTTTCCATTCTCTCTCTACATCTGCTTTTAACATACTAATCTTTCTCCTTTTGCTCTTTCCTCATTCCTATTTCATCTACTCAAATTTTACCCCTCCATTCTCAATCCCCACTTACTCTCCCAATATCCGGCCAATTGTAGATTTGTCTTCCCTCCCCCACAAAATGTTTTTTCCCTCTCCATTTCCCTCTCCCAGCTCCATCCCATTCTAATCCTCCCCCAACATCAGCTCCATTCTAGTTCCAGTCCCACCCAGCATCCGCTCCCTTCTAGTCCCCGCATCAGTCCATTTCCAGTCCTAGCCCCCCATAAGCCCATTTCCAGTCCTATCCTAGACCCACCATCAGCCTATTTCCAGTCCTAGCTCCCCCATCTATTTCCAGTCCCATCCGAGTCCCTCCATCAGCTCCTTTCCAATCCCAGCCCCCATGAGCCCATCAGCCCGTGTCAAATCCTAGCTCCCCTCCACTCAGCCCATTTCCAATCCAAGCTCCCCATGAGCCTACTTCCAGTTCTAGCCCCTTCATGAGTCCATTTCAATCCAAACCCCCCCCACAGCCCATTTCCAATCTTAGCACCCCCCCAACAGCCAATTTCCAGTCCTATTCTAGCCCCTCCATCAGCCCATTTCCTGTCCTAGCCCCCCCACTCACCCATTTCCAGTCCTAGCTCCCTCCCCCTCACAACCCATTTCCATTCCAAGCCCCTGTCCCCATCAGCTATTTGCAGTTCAAGCCCTCCTTCCACTCAGCCCATTTCCAGTCCTAGCAACCCCCCAGCCCATTAACAGTCTTAGCCCCCCCCCCCCATTACCAGTCCTAACCCCCATCAGCCCATTTCCAGTCCTAGCCCCCCCATAGCCCATTACTAGTCCTAACCCCCCCATCAGCCCATTACGTCCTAACCCCCCCATCACCCTATTTCCAGGCCTAGCCCCCCCCCATCAGCCTATTTCCAGTCTTAGCCCCCCATAGCCCATTACCAGTCCTAATCCCCCATCAGCCCATTACCAGTCCTAACCCCTCCCATAGCCCATTACCAGTCCTAACCCCCATCAGCCCATTTCCAGTCTTAGCTCCCCCCATAACCCATTACCAGTCCTAAACCTCCCCATCAGCCCACTTCCAGTCTTAGCATACCCCCATGGCCCATTACTAGTCCTAACCCTCTCCCCTAAGCCCATTTCCAGTCTTAGCCCCCCCCCATAACCCATTACCAGTCCTAAACCTCCCCATCAGCCCATTACGTCCTAACCCCCCCATCACCCTATTTCCAGTCCGAGCCCCCCCATCAGCCTATTTCCAGTCTTAGCCCCCCATAGCCCATTACCAGTCCTAATCCCCCATCAGCCCATTACCAGTCCTAACCCCTCCCATAGCCCATTACCAGTCTTAACCCCCATAAGCCCATTTCCAGTCTTAGCCCCCCCCATAACCCATTACCAGTCCTAAACCTCCCCATCAGCCCACTTCCAGTCTTAGCACCCCCCCATGGAACATTACTAGTCCTAACCCTCCCCCATCAGCCCACTTCCAGTCTTAGCCCCCCCCCCTAACTCATTACCAGTCCTAAACCTCCCCATCAGCCCACTTCCAGTCTTAGCACCCCCCTATGACCCATTACTAGTCCTAACCCTCCCCCACCAGCCCGCTTCCAGTCTTAGCCCCCCCATAACCCATTACCAGTCCAAAACCTTCCCATCAGCCCATTTCCAGTCTTAGCCCCTCCCATAGCCAATTACCATTCCTAACCCCCCATCAGCCCATTTCCAGTCTTAGCCCCCCATAACCCATTACCAGTCCTAACCCCCCTATCAGCGCACTTCCAGTCTTAGCACCCCCCATGGCCCATTACTAGTCCTAACCCTCCCCCATCAGCCCACTTCCAGTCTTAGCCCCCCCATAACCCATTACCAGTCCTAAACCTCCCCATCATCCCATTTCCAGTCTTAGCCCCCCCATAGCCAATTACCAGTCCTAACCCCCCCATCAGCCCACTTCCAGTCTTAGCACCCCCCCATGGCCCATTACTAGTCCTAACCCTCCCCTATCAGCCCACTTCCAGTCTTAGCCTCCCCCCCATAGCCCATTACCAGTCCTAAACCCCCTTCCCCCTATCATCCCAAATTAAAAAATAAAAAAAACAGCTGCTTCTGCCGCGGCAGCATCAAGAGTGCCGCCGCGGGGCCCCCCTGCCCGGCAGAGCCTCCCTGCTTCGTAGGCTAGCGTTGAATCCCCGAACGCGGGCTTCTTTCAGAGCCGCGAGAGTTTCCTTTCTCGCGGCTCTGTTAATCCCGCCGGGGATCAGCCTGGGGATTCAACGCTAGCCTACGATGCAGGGAGGCTCTGCCGGGCAGGGGGGGGGGCCCCACGGCGGCACTCTTGATGCTGCCGCGGCAGAAGCAGCTGTTTTTTTTTTTTTTTTTAAACTTGGGATGATGAAGAATGTTTTTTGCGCAGGGCCCCCTGAAACGCGGGGCCCTGTGCAAAAAACATTCTTGCTCAATGGACGGGCCGACCCTACCCCTTCTCTGCGCCTGGGGATCTTTATGCGTACATCTGGATAAGAGCACTGAGAGAGATAGTGCCAATGAATATCTCTACAGGCCCCCTCAGCATTATCCAATTAGTACAGGGGTGGGTTCATGGCCATAATGAGGGTGCTGTGGCCACTGTCCAGATAATCACGACACCTATCCGGATAATGGTGATTTTCACCCGCTATGCAGGTAAGTTATCCTAAATACCCAGGAAAGCTGAACTGCAGTGAAAGTTGGCCTAAGTTGCTATTTGAACTTATTTGGATGGCAGCTGTAAATTTGCCACTATCTGGATAATTGCCATTATTATCCGGATAGTGGCTGCAAAATCCAGATATTCAGCATCAGCCACGATCTGGATACTGCTGCTCAGTATCCAAAGGATCTTTAAAGACATGGAACCCAATTTCATAACATGTGCATCCTGCCCATGGACCTCATTCCGCATCTGCAGCTTGGGACATGCCTGCGGGGTCAGAATTGGGGAGATAGATGTGTTCAATGGGCACATGCAAGCACTATCCAGCCGGCCCCATGCTTTGGATGCAGGTAAGTGTTTTGGACGTCCCTGCACTCACTGTAGTCAGAAACATTGCACATTTTGGATCTTGCCCATCCTTGCAAAGTACCTGAGGATGCAACGCCCCTCTGGAAAAATGCGTATCTCCTAAGCTGCCCATCACAGACGGTAGTGTGCTGATGCACACTAGACATAAAATACCAATGAGAAATGACAGGTGCTACAATCTAGACCATATACCAGTCCCCCTCATGCCCTGAAAAGTGCTAGGTAAGCCCAGTGCACCCCAATATGGTATACAAGAATGTAAATATGAACATGTATGTCAGGACATACCTTGCATCCAATGATACATGGCATTAGAAACCAGTCCCAGAGGCCCTGATCAGCTCTACAAACACATCTTAAACTGCTAGGGATGGACCCTCACAAGTCCACAAAAACCCAAACTAACCCTGCAGCTCCCCAAAGGATGCTTAATATTGCTGAGCAACAAACGTATGCCCTTTTCATGCCTCTGACCTATAAGTGCACTACTATTACCCTCTCTGCACTACTATTACCCTCTTATCTCTCCCTACACCCCTCTCCTTGAATACTGCTCTTCTGTCAGATTGCTTCTACCTGTGTCCTCCCCTTCTACTGCCAAATCTGGACATCACTCGCTTTTCCTTGCTGCTCAGTATCCCTGGAACAAACTACTTGAGTCTGTACATCAGGCTTCATCCTTGGCCCCTCTCAAATCCAGGCTGAGCGCTAACCCCACTGTTGGATCAGATTCGCCTGAGCTCCCTTGTGTTTCCTGACCATTACCCCTGGATGTATTCTGTGCACAGCTGCTGTGTTGTCTTTCCAGACTAGATTGTAAGCTCTTTTTTTCAGCACTGCATAAGCCTTGTGGTGCTATACAAATGATCAATAGTAGTTGTAGTAGAGCCCCCTGGCTATGGCATCTGAGGCCCACCTATCTGATTTTCATAGCAGCTACTCCTGTCCCATTGTGGAATGTGTCAGTCTATATAAATCCGCTACCTGTGCGGCAACCCTATCTGCCTTCCCATAGCCAGCCTTATGGCACTGCTCCCCTGGTCAGGGCTGTGTGGGTATTGGAAGGAAGATCCCTGTGCCATCACACCAAGTAGCCAGACTCCAGATATATCACCACTCTCGCAGTTCTCATTGATCCTGACCTGGGTTGGGATGTGGGCCACATGGGGCAATCTGAGGCACGTTGGCACCACAACAGTCGTGTCTCCCAGTGCCAGGCACAGCAGATGTATGGCTACCCTATCAGACTGCCAACAATATCTGATCTACTTAGAGTACCCTTTGTAAAATAATCCAGAAGGAATCTGCATAAGTTTCCTATGGCTAAATATCAAAACATATCCCTTTCCATAATAGGAACCCTTGGAATAAGGGCATTCAGAAATGCAAACAGCCCAATACTAATATACATGCCCAATAGCAATACTATGGGTCCCACAAAATGTGCTTTGTGGGCATGCATTAGTGCTGCTTGCACTGAGTGCCCTTATTCTGAGGGTCCCTTATTATTGACGGGGATATTTAATTTATTTATTTATTTATTAGCTTGTATATACCACACTATTTAGTATCAGTGCGGTTTACAGTAAATGTGAACAGTCAAGCAACTTACATAGAATAGGCAAAACAGGCATAAAACATCAAAACGCTTAACTCGGTAACTTTACATCGAACAGGTATAAACAACAAACTAAGTAACAAGGTGCAGGTAAATAATGACAAAAAGAAAGGGTCAACTTGAGGAAATGGTGGGAGGGAGGAAGGAGGATGGGAAGGGGAGGAGGATGAAGGCAAGGGAAATGGGAGAGGAAGGGAGAACTAATTACATACTGTGCAACTGGGTCTCAGGTGGAGCCTCAGTGAGTGCAGGGTCTTTGTGAGTGTAGGGGCCAGCATGGGGTCAGCATAGTAGAGCCATTCTTAAGTTATGTTGTCCTAGGCCAGCTGGAAGAGGTGAGTCTTTAATGCCTTTCTGAACGCTGAATGGTCCATAATAACTCGGACTGAAGCAGGAAGGGCATTCCAGAGAGTCGGTGGATATAACGAGAAGGCACGGTTTCTGACAGTCTTAGTACAGGTCCTTATTGCTGAGGGAGTGATCAGGGTGTTTACCATGTTGGATCTTCTCGTTCTGTTGTCTGGGGTATGTTGAACAATGGTTGACAGGGAGGGTGCAGATGAGTTGTGAATAATCTTAAACGTGATAAGAAGGGCTTTATAGGTCAGGCGGCTAGATATGGGGAGTCAGTGTAGTTGCTTCAAGATGGGTGAGATATGTTCATATCTGGAGGTACCTTGTAGGGACTGGGAAGCTGTATTCATGGCCAGTTGGAGAGGTTGGAGGATGTGTTTCGGGATGCCATGTAGAATAATATTTGTGTAGTCAAAGTGCGAGAGGATGAGGGCTTGGAAGACTGAGCGAAAGTCTGAAGGGTCAAGAAGTGGGCGTATATGATGGAGGGTCCTTATCTTCTGGTAGACAGCTTTGATAACCTTGTGGATGTGTGCAGCCATGGACAGATGTTGGTCGAAAATTACTCCCAGGTAGCGGACCTCTGGTTTGGTCATCAGTTCAACATCTCTCACCCGCAAGGAGGATGGTGGGGTGAAAGATTGGTCTCTAGATATAAATAAGACCTCAGTCTTCCTAAAGTTAACCTTCAGGTTCTGGGTAGCGAGCCAATCAGGGAGGAGTGGCTCAGTGGTTGGGACAGGTTACCTCAGGCCAGAGGGCCGGGGGTTCAATTCCCACATAGGAACAAGTAACCTCAGGCCGGAGGGACTGGGGTCTCTAGTCCCATGGCCACTCCTTGTGGCCTTGGGCAAGCCACTTAACCCTCCATTGCCTCAGGTACACTTAGATTGTGAGCCCTTCGGGGACAAGGGAATAAAAAGTACCTGTTAGTATACATGTAAACCGCACTGATTCTAAAGAGCGTGGTAAAAAAGAAATAAAATAAATAAATCAGAGACAGCGTTGAAGCATTCTGAAATGATTAAGAAATCAGGGCTGTCAAGAGAGAATGGGGTGTAGAGTAGGCCATCATCTGCATAGATGTGGTATAGTATGTTGAAAGACTTGATTATTGAACAGATTGACTGTATGTAGACATTGAAAAGCAAGGCAGAGAGTGACGAGCCTTGTGGAACTCCTTGTGTTTGCTGGAAGGTGCTTGAAGACTGTGTTCCCAGGCGGACCTGTTGCTGGCAACCCGTTAAGTATGACTTAAACCAGTTAAGGGCAGAGTTCCATAAACCCTTTTGTTGTAGGCGACTGAGGAGAAGGTTGTGGCTGACAGAATCGAAGGCAGAGGCGATGTCCATGAAGATCAGGATGAAACCCTGCCTCCTCTTATCTAAGCCGGTGTAAAGCCTATCAAGGAGGGTCACAAATAGGGTTTCCACCCCATGCTGCTGGCGGAATCCATGTTGCTGTGGGTCAAGAGGGGCGTGGGAATCAATGTGGTCCTGTACCTGTTGCTGGAAAATCTTTTCTAAGATCTTGGTCAGGAAGGGTAGGCTTGAAATCGGTCTGTATGAGCTGATGTCGGAGGGGTTTGATTTGTTGCTTTTTATCAGAGGTCTGATAGAGGCAGATTTAAGGGACACTGGAAGAGAGCCTGTGGATAAAGAGAGGTGTATTATTTTGGAGATAGCTGTACTGAGGTAGGATCTTGCGGAGCAAGGGTCCACAGGGGAGGTTGAGGTGTTGATTGTTCCAATTATGTTCTCTATTTGTTCGGCCGAGTAAGGGTAGGAATGATCAAGGGTAGGTATCAGTGTGTCCAATGTGGGAGGGGGTTCTGGTAAGGTAAGTCCGTCATCGGGCTTCTCTGAGAGCAGAGTAGTCAGATTCATCTTGCTCTGGAAATGAGAGGCAAAATTGGTGAGGCTGGGGCAGTTGCTGGTAGGTTCTTGAAAGAGTCACTTGTAAGGGATCTAACAATACTGAAGAGCTCACGGCGATTGTTAAGGGAACACATAAGGGTGTTGGTATGGTATTCCCTTCTCTTGAGATTCACTGCTATTTGGTGCTCTTGTAGCTTTGCCAGATAGGCAATGTGGTCGACATCATGCCTCGAGTGCCTCCAGCATCACTTAAGTTTTCTGTGGAGTAGTAGGGATTCACGAAGGTCAGAGGAGAACCAGATCGCCGAGTGCTTCCTCCTGGCGGGTTTAGTGGAAGGTGGAAGGAGTGAGGTTTTTGCTAGGGTTTTGTTCCAAGTGTCTATTAGCTCAACCGAGTCATTAGTGTCAGGGTTAAGATCATCAAGGATGTTTGTGATGAATGTTTCCTTATCAAAAGGTCTAAAGCGACATCAGGAGGCTGAGGAATTAGCGTTGGATGGTGGCTAGTCATCTCCAGGGAATGTAGGAATACGGAACAGAATGGCATCATGATCAGACCAGGGGGCAGGGAAGACAAACGGAGGGTCCTGGCTGGTGCTACTGTGGAGAGGTGAAGGGGAAAAAATGAGGTCAAGTGTGTTGCCAGACAAGTGGGTGGGAGTATGTATAAGTTGATCATAGTTGACAGCTTTCATTGCATTGAGGAATGCAGAGGAGTGTTTAGTAGGGAGGGCTGGGAGGTTGAAATCACCTAGCAGCCAGAGTGGTTTGAGTTGGGAATTCCTATTTCAAGCTAGGTCAAGGATAGTGGCCAGCTCCTCCGCGCTCATGGATGGAGAGCGGTAGAAGAGACAGACATAAGAATTTGTTAGAAATCCAAATATAGTCAAGGTTGGGTTCACTATGAGCAGAGCTGCATTGAAGGTGGAGTTTGTTTCTGGCAATAATGAAGATTCCGCCAACTCTCTGGTTTGCTCTTGGGCAATTAAAGAGGTTGTAGCCTGGTGGCGTAAGCATATTGGTAAGGACCGTGTCCGCATCAGTCAGCCATGTTTCTGTTACGAAAAGCAGATCAAGATTCCGTTGCTCGATGTAATCTGTGATAGCTGGCCATTTATTACTGATGGAACAAGCGTTTATGAGCATACAGTTCAGGTGGTGAGGGCAAGAAGCCTTCCTTCTGTGGGTTTCTGGACAGGGCTGGCAGATTATATGAATGAGTCATCGGTGGTGTACAAAAGCTACAGATCTTCTGTGGTTAAAGGTGTCAGAATCGTGTAAGGGAAGGATCAGGCCATGCTGATAGGAGTAGGATTCAGCCCAGGTGATGAGCAGGGCTATGCAGCCTAAGGCCCCAAGTCATTGTGCTGGTGAGCATGTTTTGACATTTAGCTATAGTGAACCCTCTCTGAGTTTGACTGCCCAATCACACTGGCACCTGGTGATGCTGTAGTCATCCATACAGTCTAGGTCCTGACCAGGCTTTCATGTCCTCTCTGAACTGCAAATGAGCACATCAGATCTCCCTCCCATGCACCTCTCAAACCACACACACATACACACTCTCACTTTCTATCACAAAAACAAGGTTCTGCCCAAAAGATGCCTTCTACCTATACTTAACAGCTATGTGATAATATAATCGCATGGGTTTCCTGGGCTACAAATATGATCTCCATTTCTCACCCAAAAAGGAATCCTTTCTCTGCTCATGCCCATACTATCCCTGTATCAGCAGTTCCATTTTTCTGAGCATGGGAATTGTTATGGCCCCATAGATCGGCCCCTTTAGCACAAACAGCACATAGGTGCATAGCCTGAATAAACACTATTGCTCTTTTTAATATTTCTGTAAGGGTGTTTAGAAATGTTTCTTTACCTTACAACATTCCCTCATCTTTGCTTCCTATACCTTATGACTGCATCTTGTATTTTTCCAGACTTCAAATGAGAAAAGGTTCCCTACCCCTGATCTAGATAGTACTACTGAATATCTCCACAGACCACCTAGGCACTAGTCTTCTAGTGCAGGGGCAGTCCATGAGCGGAGCAAGGGCGGTGCAGCCACTACACAGATCATCGCAGCAGATATTCCAATAGTGGCAATTTTCATCTGCTGTCCAGCTAAGTTATCTAGATAGCTTGGGTTGCAGGAACAGTAGACCTAAATTTTTGTTGCAATCATGAATTTGTTTCTTTACATATAAATCGGAATGAAAATGTTGAGAATTTATTCAATGTCACACACTGGGTACCTCCTTGTACCGTGGTTTTACGTCCTACACACGCCAAGGCTGAGGCACACTCTCCTCTACGCGACACACTTCGACTCGCACGCGCGACCACTAAGCTTCACTGCCAACTCCAAACTGATTTGCTAATGCGTTCTCTTGTTCAAAATCCAACCCTTACTCTTCCTCCGCGTCTCATCGTGATATATTTATCCGAAGGTATGATGTTACACCACGCCAGTTCCTTGTCTGTCAGCGTCTGTTATCAGGTGTTGTGTCTATCGCCAGTTCCCCGTACCGACGTTGCCGGTAACGGACATTTCGAGCGACCTCTTTATCGCTTCCAAGAACTACAATTAGATAAGTGATACTACCTTATCACGGCCAGATAACGGCTTTTACCGAAAATCATCTCTTAGCGGAATTGCCATATTGTCAAAATTAACTCACATATGTTAATCAATGTCATATATATAACAATATGAAAACTTGTTTAAGAAGGCCGCAGAAGGTTGAACATCATGCTCCAAAAGGCCGCATGTGGCCTTAAGGCCGCAGGTTCCCCACCCCTGATCTAGATAGTGTCACTGAATCTCTCTCTCAATGTCCTTATTTAATAACCTCTGTGGTTATCTGGATAAGAGCTTTTGAAAACTTTTATTTTATTTATATGCATATAGAAAACATAGAAACATGACAGTAGAAAAAGACCATAAAGTCTATCTGGTCTGCCCTTCCATACCAACTACTATAGTCCTTTTTTTTCCTTTAGAGATCTTCCATGTTTGTCATATGCTTTCCTGAATTTAGATATTGTCTTGGCTTTACTACCTCCACTAGGAGACTACTGTCTTTCCATAAAGACACATCTACTACTCTTTCCGTAAAGAAATATTTCCGCATATTACTCCTGAGCCTATCCCCTTTCACCTTCACCTTCATCCTATGCCCTTCATTGCAGAGCTTTCTTTTAATTTAAAGAGGCTCTCCTCCTGTACATTTATGTCACTCAGGTATTTAAATGTGTCTTTCATATCTCCTTTCTCCTACCTTTCTTCCAAAGTATACATAGTGAGATCTTTAAGTCTGTCCATGTATGCCTTATGATGAAACCTACAGCCCATTTTGGTAGCCACTCTCTGTACTCACTCCATCCTGGGGTTTTATTTTAGACTAGTCCCCCCTTCCTGCTCAACCTTTTTTTTCAGAGGGAGCCCCTCCTCATCTCTTTTTCTCCTTGGGGGAGAGGGAAGGTGATGGGGGAGAAGAATCCCTTAGGCCCTTTTAAGAAATCAAAAGCCATCAATGTAGCCCTGGTAAAAGATTTGCCTACTAAAGCCAAGATCTCTAAAGATGTTTCAACTTTAGCTCTGATTTGATTCAGCAAGATAGGTGATTGGGCTTGAAATAGTCTAATGCACAGATGCATTGGACTTGAAACAGACAAGATGCAAGTTTTTATAATAGACATTTTAAACTAAGCACCAACTCACTGACCTTAAGGCCTAATGGTTAAAAGCATTAATCTTTCACAGGGGAAATCAGACACAGATTAACACTGGACCTCTGGACCTCAGGCTTGGTTGAGCAGAGGACATCACAAAGTACTCAATAAATCACCTCTTGTTGACCTCTTGATGGTGACATATAGTCTCACAGGAGGATTTTAACTCTCTGGAATTAGTGGGATAGGCAGAAGAAAGTAGAATCTGCAGTACTGAATCTGTATAGAGAGCCAAACATTAAATCTGGGGCAAATGGAATATTAAAGAAGCTTGTAAAACATGCCACAGAGAATGCTATAGTTCAGAACTGCACCCAGACCTCATCAGAGATGCCCATTTCCAACCCAAAGAGTGAGATTGAAGGTCAAAGCATGACATTTTTCAGATAGAGTGTTTGAAGTATAAATCTAGAAAAACGGAAGCATCATATTTCTTTGTCTGTCTAAGGGCTGCAAAGTGTTAGTCTGGTACTGATCATGTGCAGAAAGATTTCAGTAACCTGCTACCTAGAGAAACAACAGCTGCTGCAAGAGAGCTGACAGAGCTGGTGGATGCAATAGGTAAACTAGACATCTGCCTAGAGTACAACATTTTGGGGAGCAACAATTGGCTGTTTCCACAGACTATGCTTCAATTACCTACAGTAAGTGTTAATTCTCTCTCACCCACCTCGGGTCCCACCCACGTTAATTCTCTCTCACCCACCTTGGGTCCCACCCACCCCCAGGCATAATCTTAGCTTTACAAGCTCATAAACCTATTAAAATGGGAGAGGTGGTCAAATTCATTTTTTGGTTCCGCTGGTTATCCTCTCCAGGAATAGATTAATTAAGGCCCTGAAATTAATTAATCTTAAGGTGAACAAAGTCCCTTAAACTTAGTTGTATCAGTACAAGTATCCCTAGTAACTTTAAACAACTTAAATAACTAAACAAAATCTTAAAACTAAGATGCAGTCCAGCAGCGAGATGGGGGCTTTTCAGTCTTTTGCACTGAGTGTCACATGTACAATTTTCTCCCAGTTGGTGAGGGGTCTTACATGTGCACTAGGTACAAGGAGCTCTTTTCCCTCAGGGAATGAGATTGATCTCTGGAGGCTAGAGTAGTAGACTTGAAGGACATAAGGAAGACAGAGATGTACATAGACGAGACCTACATGGACATAGTACTGAAGTCCCCCCTCCAGTCTGGCAGCCTCTCAGTTGCTATGGAGGAGAGAGGTCACGTGAAAAGAGAACATCACCATTGGTGTGGCAGGAAGTGATCCTGTAGTTAGAACCTGTCCCCAAGAAGTTTCTCCAGAGCCATATGCTCATGAAAGAAAGGTTAGGATGGCCATTATAGCTGGCAAATCGATCATTAGGCATGTAGATAGCTGGGTGGCTGGTGGACATGAGGATCACCTGGAAACATGCCTGCCTGGTGCAAAGGTAGCAGACCTCAGGTACCATCTAGACAAGCTTTTTAGTTCTGGGAAGGAGTCTACTGTTTGGTACATGTTGGCACCAATGACATAGGAAAGTGTGGGAGGGAGATTCTGGAGGCCAAATTTAGGCTTTTAGGTAGGAAGTTGAAATCCAGAACTTCCAGGGAGCAGGGCCAGCCCGTCAACTAGGCAGTTGCCTAGGGTGGCAGGTCAACTAGGCGGCCCCCCTTCTCCCAGAGAGAGAGAGCAGTTTGTTGCCGCCCCCCTCCCAGCATTCATCTTCTCACCTGGAGAATGGGGAGGGGGGGGGGTGGCACAGCGATGCCTCTGCTGCATCTGTCTTTAAAGCACTCACAGCCTACTGCTCTTCCCCCTCTCTTTGATGCAACTTCCTGCCACTCCTGCCCCCTTCAACAGGAAGTTGCATCGGAAGGGGGCAGGAGTGGCAGGCCATGAACACATTAGCACAGGCATTTTAAAGTCTGATGTAGCGGAGGCATTGCCATGAGGCCTCCCTCCCCCAGGTGAGAAGATGGATGCTGGGAGGGGGGGGGGGGGTCAGGATGGCAGGCCAGGCGGTGCCGCAGTCTTTGGGTGCGGCATGGAAGGTCTGCCTAGGGCAGCAGAAACCCTCTTGCTGGTCTTGCCAGGGAGCATTCTCTGAAATGCTTCCTGTTCCACACACAGGACCCAAAAGGCAGACAGTGCTCCGGAGTCTCAATGCATGGATAAGACGATGGTGTAAAGAAGAGGATTTTGGATTTGTTAGGAACTGGGCAACATTCTGGGGAAGGGAGGGGCTTTTCCGAAAGGGTGGGCTCCTTCTTACCTGGGGTGGAACCAGGTTGATGGCATTAATCTTTAAAAAGAAGATAGAGGAGCTTTTAAACTAGATAATAGGGGAAAGCCGACAGTCACCTAGGAGTGCATGGTTTGGAAGGATGCATCTTTGAAGGATACTAGCAAAAGAGAGAAGTTAGGGCATCCCAACAGAGGAGTTCCAATAAAGATACAAGTAACCCAGATGCCCTTAAGTACAGAGCTGAAAGATTCTAAATTACCCCTATCAACTGATAACCAGATTAATATGAATCAAATACAGTCTCTAAAATGCCTGTATGCAAATGCAAGAAGTCTAAAAAATAAGATGGAAGAGCTAGAATATATTAGTTATTGATTTAACAAGGTTTATATGTTGCTTTCTCTTACAGTAAAAGTGGTTTACATAAAACATTAACAATGAGGGCTGCTTTACATAGAGCTGGAATATATCAAACTGGATCTCCAAGGATGGGTATATAACAGAATTGGGATTGAGGGAAACTGAAACGGGTCGAATATGGTGGTCATAGATTCTATGGTATTGTCAGCTAGGGTTCGAATTCAGGGAGCAAAGTGGGGTTAACTTATTTCGTTGAGCCCAAAGTAGTCTGTGAAGAGTTGTTTCAAGAGCTTTTTTCGTAGGTCGGGTACAGTTTCAGCAGCTCTTAAGATTTCTGGGAAGGCGTTCCAAATTGTGGGTCTGAAAAGGGTAAAAGCTCAATTACATGACTGTCAGACACTTTTCAAATCCAGGCTGAAAACTGCTTTCGGATCTTGATCGGATCTCCTTTGTTTCCTTTCATTCATCCTAGATGTATCCCATGTCTTCAGCTACTGTGTTGTCTGTTTTGACTAGATTGTAAGCTCTGATGAGCAGCACTGCGTATGTCTTGTGCAGCACTGCGTATGTCTTGTAGTGCTATAGAAATGTTCAGTAGTAGTAGCAGCTCTCTCTTTTGAGGGCTGGTATTCTGAGTAGGTTTTGATGGTTATTTCATCTTGATCTTGTATTTGAAGCATGATTTATTAGGGTTTGAAGACAGGGTGCTAATTGGTTCTTTAGTAATTTGAAAATGGTGATGATTGATTTATACATTATTCTCTGTACTATTGGTAGCCACTGGTGTCTTTTTAGTGTGGGAGTGATGTGACCTTGTTTGGGTGTGCCGGTTATTATCCTGGTAGCTGTCTTTTGTGCCTATTGTAGAGGGTAATGTGTCTGCTTTGGTAATCCTTGTTACAGTATATTTCAATAATCCAATTGCTGGGTAATATTTATTATTTATTTATTTATTACAATCTCTTATATACCGCACTATTCGACATCAGCACGGTTTACATGAAACAAAATGACCAGAACAACGAGCTGTTCTGTTTTTACAGAGAACAGGTGTACAAACTTGGATAACATAGGGGAACTATTTACATGTACTATCTACATACAGGCATTATGACAAAGCTCAATGATGGGTTGGCATACTGTTCTGAAGTTGCTTGTGTCTAGGAGGGGTCGTAGGCTTTGAATAGCCCTTAGTTTATGGTATGCAGCATTGGTAGATTTTGCGATGTGCGAATGCATGATCAGGTGCTAGTCCAGTGTGACACCTAGGTACTTAACTTCAGTTTTGATGGTCATGTTGCACCATCAATTGTGAGTTTTTCTGGTGGGGTGAAGGTTTTGTCCCTTGTGATGAGTTGAACCTTGGTTTTGCTGTCATTGGCTGAAAAGTTGAGTTCAGCAAGTTGAAGAGTGAGGGCTTTGAAGCATGAAATTATGTTTTGTGGTCAACTTTTGTGGTGGTTACGGGGATACATATCATTATATATTCTGCATAAATGTGGAAGAGGATGTGCTGGCTTCTGATTAGAGAGCAGATGGGCCGGATATAAAGGTTGAACAGCAAAGCCTTGTGGTGTTGTCATTATGTGCCGTCGAGTCAGTGTTGACTCATGGCAACCCCCCTGGATAGTTGTTCTAAACTGTGTTCAGTCTTCAGTCAGGCGGCTCAGTGTTGACAGAGTGGCACAAATTATCTGTGTCTGTACGCCAGGCACCTTCTCTAACCCTCTTCAAATCCAGGCTGAAAACTCACCTCTTCGCTGCTGCTTTTGGATCTTGACTCACCTGATCTCCTTTTTCTTTCCCCTTGCTTTATCCCTGCCTATACCGTTTGTGTTTATCTTGACTAGACTGTAAGCTCTGATGAGCAGGGACTGTCTCTTACATGTCTGTGCAACACTGCGTACGACTTGTAGCGCTATAGAAATGCTCAGTAGTAGTAGTAGTAGTCATAGTGGCACCCATAGCTACTGTTATTGTATCAATCCATCTCATTGCTGGCCTTCCTCTTTTGCACTGACCTTCTACTTTGCCAAGCATGATGTCTTTCTCTAAAGATCTCTCTCTTCCCATGATGTGTCCAAAGTATGAAAGTCTTGTCATCTGAGCTTCTAAAGAAAGCTTAGATTTGATCTCTTCTAGTACTGAATGGTTTGTTCTTCAGGCAATCCATGTAATACAAAGTATTTGTTGCCAGCACCATAATTCAAAGGCATCAATTTTCTTCCTGTCTATCTTTTTCACTGTCCAACTTTCGCATCCATATGATGTTATTGGAAATGCCATAGCTTGAACAAGTTGAATTATTGTATGGAGAGAGACATCTCTACTCTTGAAAATCTTCTCTAGGTCCCTCATAGCCATTCTGCCAAGAGCAATGCATTGTCTGATTTCTTGACTGCTTGTTTCTTAATTGATAATTGGTTTTGAACAGTTGAATGGTTTAGAGGTCTGTGTGCCTAGTTTAACTTGTTGCCAGTCAGTCAGGAATGATTTGAGCCATGATAGTGTTGTGTTACAGAAACTGATCTCTTGTAGTCCAGATAACAGGTTGCTGTAGGTTATGGAGTCGAATGCTGCAGTAATGTCCAGAAATATCATGTTAAAACCTTCTTTGGTTTTATCGATGCCTCTAACTAAGGTATCAAAGAGGGTAATGAGAAGGGTCTCCACACTATGAAGTGGGCAGAAGCCATTTTGTTGGGCATCTAATGGTGGTGGGAGTCAACATGGTCTTGGAGTGCCACTCTTTCAATTAATTTGGCGAGAAAGAGAAAGCTGGAGATTGGTCTGAAAGAGCTGGGAACATAGCACTAACTGAAAGGTTAGATTTGATTGGCATCTCAGAGACCTGGTGAAAGGAAGACAACCAATGGGACACCGTGATTCCTGGCTACAAACTATATCGCAATGATATAGCGCAACCCCTCTACCAACTTGATTTACCCTATGTTAGAGAGAGCATTTAGTCACATAGGATTAAAGTTCTACAGGGAAAAAATACACTGTAGAATCTCTATGCATAGAAATTCCATGTAAAAAGGGGAAGGTGATGGCAGTGGGGGAGTACTACTGACCACCAGGCTAGAATGAACAGATGGAAGATGAAATACTGAAAGAAATCAGTCAAGCTAACAAAGGTTACAACATAGTAATAATGTGTGATTTCAATTACCCTGGTATCAACTGGGTCAATGTTACAGTAGGTCATACCAGAGAGATAACGGGCCTGATATTGAGCTAGGCTCATTTTCGAAGGGCTATGCACCAACCCTCCCCACTGACGTCTAACCTGGATATTCAATGGCTGCACATGTTGGAAGCCACATTAGGCAACTATGCACATTAGGAGTGGAGGAGTGGCCTAGTGGTTGGGGCAAGGTACTTCAGGCCAGAAGGTCAGGGGTTCAAATCCCACTAGAGGACAGCAACCTTGGGCCGGAAGGACTGGGGTTTCTAGTCCCACAGGTGCTCCTTGTGGTCTTGGGCAAGCCACTTAACCCTCCATAGTCCATGTTCCCTGTAAAATAGTTATCTCCAAGTTATAATGCCCCGTTCAATGCAATTTCAGTTTGTTCAATGTAAACCACCTTGATATCATGAAAGGTGGTGTATATGAAATGATAAATAAATAAAACTAGGCAGCACTGATGTTGCATACTGCCCAGTTAGCTCCTGTGCTGAAAGATAGGTGAGGGTTTTCCTTGCCTATCTTTTAAGTGCATATCACTACCCGGGCAGCATGCAATATCGCTGCTGCCCCGTTATTGCTTGTCGCCACCTCAACTCCACCCCAGAACACCCCTGACACACCCTGATGCTAACTGGATAGCAGCGGGACACGTAGGGGAGTTAGAAGGGGATATTCAATGGCACTAACCATGTAAGTGCCATTGAATATCCCAATTTAATGCATTTACATGGTTTACTGGCCTGTAAACTGTGTAAATGCCTTTTGTACACTGGGCTCAAAGTTTCTAGATGAAATAAATGACTGCTTCCTGGAGCAGCTGGTTCATGAACCAACAAGAGGGAAAGCTATTTTGGACCAAGTCCTTAGTGGAACACAGGATCTGGTGCAAGAGGTAAGAGGTTTGGGGCCACGTGGCAATAGTTATCATAACATGATGGCATTTGATTTAAGAAATGGAAGAAGGACGGCAAAAAAAATCCCCAGTACAACATTTTAACTTTCAAAAGGGAGACTATGATAAAATGAGGAAAATATGAGCAGTTGCAAAGTTTAATGATTTACATCGAGCATGAGCGTTGTTTAAAAGTACTATCTTGGAAGCCCAGACCAGATGTATTCCACGCTTTAAGAAAAGTGGAAGAAAGGCCAAAAAACTGTCAGCATGGTTTAAAGGCGAGGTCAGAGATGATGTTGCTGCCAAAAAATCAGCTTTTAGGAAACGGAAAAAGGAGCTAAATGACAAACACAGGAAATAACATAAACATTGGCAAGCTAGACGCAAGGCATTAAATAGGAGACAAAGAGAAAATTTGAAAAAAAGCTTGTTATGATAGCAAAAACACATAATAAAAAACGTTTTCAAGTATATTCATAGCAAAAACCTGTGAATCAGTTGGACCATTGGACGATAGAGGGATAAAAGGGTGCTAAGTGAGGACAAGGCCATAGCGGAGAGACTGAATGAATTCTTTGCTTCTATCTTTACTAAGAAGATGTAGAAAAGTTACCTGTGCCTAAAATGGTATATAAAGGTGATGTAGCGGAAGAATTGAAAGAAATATAAAAAAACCAAGATATATTACAACTGCTTGATAAACTGAAGAGTAGCAAATCACCAAGACCTGATGGTATACATCCAAGGGTGTTGAAAGAACTATCATCAAAATCATCTGTAGTACTGGAAGATTGGAGAATGGCCAATGTAATGCCAATTTTTAAAAAGGTTTCAAGGAATGATCCGGGAAATTACTGACATAAACAAATGTGATATGTTATTTTTACAATGTAATATAATTCTTGTATTCTATTCATTCACCATTCTGTAATATAATTTTGTATGTAATGACTTTCTGACTCCCTTTGTTGTATGCCTGCATCCTGGAAGGAGAGACTACATAGCTAGTAATACATAGCCTGTCACAGGTTCGGAAATACAAACAAGTGGAGTGAGACAGTATTAACCAATGAGTTATAGACATGCTGGAAGAGGGAGAGGACATAGTGTAGTATGTAATGATTTTCTGACTTCCTTTACTGTATGTCTGCATCCTGGGAAGAGAGACTATATGGCTAGTAACACATAGCCTGACACAGGTGCAGAAGTATTAACCAATGAGTTATAGACACGCTGGAAGGGGTAGAGGACATAGTGTAGTATGTAACGATTTTCTGACTTCCTTTACTGTATGTCTGCATCCTGGGAAGAGAGACTACGTGGCTAGTAACACGAAGCCTGATACAGGTGCAGAAGATTTAACCAATGAATTATAGACATGCTGGAAGAGGGCGAGGACATAGTGTACTACAAAAGAACTGTGAAATAGAGGATGATTGTGAAAGCTTAGTCAAACATTCATCCTTTTCTTGCAAGAAATGTAATATAATTAAATTAACCCTTTGCTTCACTGAGGAGTCTGTTATTGTGTAAAAAGTTATGTTTATTACAGATTGGGAGCTCGTCCCGGATTGTGTCATCGCTGGACGAGACCACCGCCGCTGAGGACGGGGAGACGCGTCCCGTTAAGTTCAATGGCCTCATGTATCGATGATGGGGAGCTCCGACAGTGTACTGACAGCAAAATTCTGAGACCATGAAGGAAAAATCAATACAGACTCAGTGAAGCAGACCAGGTATTAAGCAGGCACAAATGCGTCAATCAGGTAACTCTGTGCAAGGACCAAGGTAAGAAACAAGACTGTAAAGTATTGCCTTGGTGGTTGGGTATCGAGACAGATTGTTGTGTGTATGAGATGTGTCCTAGACACGAAGTGAGTGCGGAGTCTGAATCCACAGTTCCGACACATCTGCGAGGAGTGCAGCCGGAGAGAGACGAAGTGAAAAGCACATTGGTGAAACAGGTCTCGATGGGATTAGGAATTCTAAAGGAAACTCGAGTAAGGACAGGGCTGGCAGTACAGATCCCGGGGACATTCCTCCAGACAGTCTATTAGGGAGGGTGTGAAAGTAAATGGTAGATCAATGAACACACTAAGAATAAGGATAAAGCAAAGAAGTGTTTTAAGAATTGCTGTGTTACATAGACAAAAGAAAGCATAAAGCTAGCTGCAGTCTTCTGGCTAAAATTTGGCACAGATGAAGGGTGGTTATGTCAAATCCTTAACTTATATGTAAAAGGTGAAAAGATTAATTCAACTGCCAAAAAGAAATAGCAGTGGTGTATGAAAATGGTCATTAAGCAGGGAATTATTTTGAAGCCAGAGAAAAATAGATTAGCAGATGAGGCTGCTAAGGAAGCTGCCTTAGGGGAAGACTTAACCCCTATATACAATTTAACACTATAATAGGGAGTCAAGCAGCAAATCCCCATATCTTAAAAAGGATATAGCATTATTAGAAAAGGTACAGAGAAGAGCCACCAAAATGGTAAAGGGGATGGAAGGATACTCCTATGAAGAGAGGATAAAAGGTTTAGGGCTCTTCAACCTGGAAAAGAGACGGCCGAGAGGAGATATGATAGAAGTGTATCAATTAATGAATGGAGTGGAATGGGTAAACGTAGATTGATTGTTTACGTCATCAGAATATAAAAAGACTAGGGGGCATGCAATGAAGCTACAGGGTAACCTATTTAAGACTAATAACATGCAATCGAACCCTGGAATTTGTTACCAGAGGATGTAGTAAAAGCTGTTAGTGTAGACAGGTTTAAAAAAGGTTTGGACAAGTTTCTGGAAGAAAGGTCCATAAACCATTATTAAAAGGGACCCAGGATATCACTGCTTGACCCAATACAAGCATTGAGGAACCTGTGTCTTTTGGGGAGACTGCTAGGTACTTATGACCTAGATTGGCCACTGCTGGAAACAGGATACTGGGCTTGATGGACCTCGGTCTGACCCAGTATGGCATATCTTATGTTCTTATTTACTGAAAGGGAAAAATGAAAACTCAAAGATATAGGGGCAGTAGAAACTGAAAGGGAGGAAATAGGTTTTACCCAATGGCAGACAGATGGTAAACAAATAAACAATGAGAGAAATTATGGATGGGTGTATGGGAATATACACAGTAGCCAATCAAGTGTGTGAGAGATGTATAACCTGTAAGAAATAAAACAAAAAGGTCCTTAGGAAACAACCGCAGGGAGGCAGAGACCCTGGTCTTCATCCATTCTATACAGGTTGATTTCACTGAAGTTGCCCCTGGTTGGGCGGGTGAAGTACCTTGTGGTAATAGTGGACCATTTGACGGGATGGATGGAGGCATTTCCCATGGTAGCTGCCACAGCAATAGGAGTAGCAAAAATAGTCCTAGAACAAATCATTCTAAGATATGGGATGATAGGTCATGTTGACTTGGACCAGGGAAGACACTTCACAGCCAAGGTATTGCAAAACATAATGGAAACTCTGGGAGTATCCAGGGATTTTCATACTCCATGGCATCCACCCTCCTCTGGGAGAGTGGAACGCATGAATCAGACTATAAAGAAGCAGTTAGCCAAATTGATGTTAGAAACAAAATTACCTTGGACTAAGTGTTTGCCCTTAGCATTGTTAAGAATCTGAGCAGCCCTTCGGAAAGATTTGGATTGTCCCCCTATGAAATGTTATTCAGATTACCCTTTATGGGACAATTAAAGGAGCCTCCCCAGTTTGATCTAAAGATACGTTTCCTAAAGAATATATACTTGGGCTGCCCGCTTCTTTATCTGTTCTCAGGAATAGAGGACTGTTGGCACAAACACCCCCGTTGGAGTTTGCAGTTCACGGTCTCAAACCAGGACAGTGGGTCTTGATAAAATCCTGGAAAGAGTCCAAATTGCAACCAGACTGGGAAGGCCTGTCCCAGGTCTTACTGAATACTGAGACTGCTCTAAGAACTGCAGAAAAAGGTTGGACTCATTATACACGAATTAAAGGTCCGGTCGAAGCTCCTTCAGACGAACAATGGAAGGTCCAGGGAGCCAATGACCCTCTGCACCTGAAACTAACAAGGAAAAATAGAAGAACAGGAGAGGAGTTGGTTAAAAAGGACTAATAAAAATTATAACGTGGACAAAGAAAAGTGGATGGTGTTGCTATGATGGGGGGGATCACTTTCTCTGTTAAGGGGAATGACATGGAATTTAGAACAGGGAAAGGGATGGATGGATGAACAAATACAAACACAGACACGATGGGAAAGGATGTACCCTAACATATTTACTGTAACTGTACCAGAGGGCGAGAGACCAGTGAGCCTAGAATTTGATGCCTGACAAGTGATAAATTGTGATGGGGGATACTACGAAAAGTTATGGGGAAATAGTCATATTTATATGTGTCCGGAGACTGCTCAAACACTTGTGTACGGGATGCCCTGTTACAGGTGGTCACAAGTTTGGTGGACCACCGAGGATGGAGGCTGGGTCTCCCCAGAGGGGAAGAGGCACCCAGTTCAAAAGAAAATAACAATGATAAAGAAACACAGCATTCAGCAATGTAACCCAGGAAGTTGCAACCCCATCGTGGTCACCCTCTCTGGAAGGAATGACTCACTGGATGGTACCTATGGACTAGGAATAGACATTAGTGGGAAAGATCCCCTGGGAAGATTGAGGATAAAAATATCCCTCAAGAATCAGACTGAGGTCTCCACACCATTCCCCAGCATTATTTATTTATTTTATTTATTTATTTACATTCTCTTATATACCGCGCTATTCTTCATCAGTGCGGTTTACATTGAACAAACTGAAATTACATTGAACAGGGCATTATAACTTGGAGATAACTATTTTACAGGGAACATGGGCTATGGAGGGTTAAGTGGCTTGCCCAAGACCACAAGGAGCACCTGTGGGACTAGAAACCCCAGTCCTTCCGGCCCAAGGTTGCTGTCCTCTAGTGAGATTTGAACCCCCGACCTTCCGGCCTGAAGTACCTTGCCCCAACCACTAGGCCTAAGGCAGTCAACATAGTGGAGATTAAATATTTGAGGGACACTCTAGAGGTGGAAACGGGTTATGGGGATGTGAACGCTTGGGTGGAATGGGTTAAATATACCGTAGGAAGTCTCACCCGTAGCAATTGCTACGCATGTGCCTCCGGGAGGCCCATTGCACAGGTTGTGCCCTTACCCTTGAGGTAGGATACAGATCCCGATGGAGTAAGATGCCTCATATCTCTGTATCAGGAAAACAAAGCGGCTTGGGGAAATGAAAGTTGCAAGTCATTGAGTTTGCTTTTTCCCCCTATAGACTTGAAGGAGGTAAAAGTTCCCCCCACATTTTCAGCTGTGTTTGGAAATCACGCTGCCTATCTCACCAGGCGGGGGAAGAACTACACGAGGGAAGTGGGGGAACTGAATACCTGCGTTCTAAGACTAAACCTGACAGGGATGGAAGGAGAAGAGAAGAACTACTCCAGCCTGGTAATCCCTAGGGCAGACCTGTGGTGGTACTGTGGAGGGTGGACGTTGAAACCAACATTGCCTACCCTATGGTTGGGAAGATGTGCAATAGTTCAATTGGCAGTTCCTTTCACCTTGGCATTAACAGAATAGGACAAGGGGCAAATACAAAGGAAAAGGAGGAGTACTTCAGAAGCCTCATTTGATGGCAGGATATATATAAACGCAATAGGAGTCCCTCGGGGAGTTCCGGATGAGTATAAAGCACAAAACCAGATTGCAGTTTGATTCAAATCCCTGTTAAGGGTAATCACGATAAACAAAAATGTAGATTGGATAAATTATATATATTATAACCAACAGTGGTTTATCAATTATACTCGGGATGCAAAAAAGGGGATCCCAGAACAATTGGACGGCACTTGCAGAATGGCCTGGGAGAACCGAATGATTTTAGATATGATGGCAGCTGAAAAAGGGGGCGTGTGTGTAATGTTGGGGGGGGAATGTATGTTCATGCCCAATAACACGGCCCCTGATGGCACTATCACTAAAGCCCTGCGAGGACTAACAACCTTGGCAAAGGAATTGGCAGAAAATTCAGGTACAGATACCTCTCTCACTGGATGGTTGGCGTCATGGTTTGGGAAGTGGAAAGGGGTGGTAGTTGTAACTGGAGTATTAATTACGGTGGGGTGTTGCATAATACCGTGTATAGGAGGGCTAACTCAAAGATTGATAGAAACGGCAAGCACTAAACAAATG